>CM053770.1:346910918-347065831 GCA_028658325.1 Potorous gilbertii
GAAAATAATTGGGATGCTATTAAAATTAGCATCGGTTCCCACAGGTGTAACTTACGTAAGTCCAACAACTGATGTAAAGTCACCTATTTGAAGCTATGACTCTTTGCTCTCCATGTTACTGGCATTTTGTTGAAGTTAATCACTGTTTTTAGGTTATAGTATGAAAGTTGCCCAATTAAACTCTTCTTTAAGATGCCATGGATCACTCATGAAATTGCCAGCCTATTCTATAGAAGGGACCAATCAATCAACAAGAATTTAGTAAATACCTACTGTTCTAGCTGCAGGGTCAGATAACTAAAAACAACAATGCACACTTTTTTTAGGGGCAGCTAGATGGCACAACGGATGGAGTGATAGGGCTAAAGTCAGGAAGACTGTTCAAAGAAGAGTTCAAATCTTGTCTCAGATCTTTACTAGCTGTGTGACTCTGGGCAAGTTACTTAGTCCTGCTTGCTTCAGTTTCCTCATCCGTTTAATGAGATGGAAAAGGAAATTCCAAACCAGGTTATCTTTGCCAAGATAACCTCAGATGCAGACAGGAAGAATCAGAAATGACTAAAAGCAATCAAACAAGAACTGTGCCACCACTCTATGCTCAGTGCCAGACATACAGATAAAAGTGAACATGGTCCTTGCCCTCACAGAACTTACCCTCTAATGGATAACAATGATATTTTTTCCACTGACTTTCCCAATATTCATTTTTCACTCCTTTACCTCACTGCCCTAAACAAACCAATAAACTACCAGGAATTAAATACTTGGCACTTCATTATCTAAAACATTCAGACAAATGGGTGAGCCTGGGGAAATGTAATGAAGCTAATTAAAAGGTAAAAGTGACAGGTGCAGGAAGTAAAATTAAAAAGGCTAATGCAGAGCTGTTGTGCTGCCTGACACAAAGGAGAGAAGGGATATGGCTCGAATATCAGTCACCCAGAAAGAACAATTGTTCTTTTTTTATGGGAGTAGCAGTATATGGCCTGCATATCACTGCATGGAATGAAACAAGTCTTCTTGATGAAAGCCACTTAACAGGCACTAGCTGGCCTTGTTTCCCTTGAGTACTTCCCTTTTTCAGTTTGAACAAATGCTAGCTTTGTAATCAGATGGTTACTTTACTGAAAGCTTTCAAATATTTAACATTAGTTGCAGGGCTACTCCTAAAGAGAGATACCATTCTAGTCTGATTGGTATCATCCCTTTCCCCCCATTCCCTGTGATGAAAGACATTGGGGGAAAACAAAGGAATAGTTTATATCTTCTGATATAAAGGAGGGAGGCCAGGCATCAGCTAATTACCTAATCAATCACAAGTATTTGCAGTAAGTGATCTAAAGTGAAAAGATACTACTAAATTATTTTTATATGCCAGGCATCATGATAAGAGAGGGGATACAAAGACAAAATGGAAGATATCCCAGGTCTTCTCTTGAAGATCTTATGTTCTATTGGGCAGGCATACCTATACATACACACACACACACACACACACACACACACACACGCATACACATATGTAGCCGTATATAAATATATTCATATATGTGTGTTTATACACACATATTCACATTATATGTATAAACCCACATACATATTGATGTAAGATGGGTACAAATAGATACGAGGTAATGTCAGAAGGGAAGGAAGTGGAAGAAGGGTGAGCAGAAAAGCCCCTTGTTGAAGAGTTTCACTTAATCTGAGTCTTGAAGAAAGCCAGGTATACTAATGGAAAGAAATGAGAAAGAACATTCCAGGCATTAGAGAAAGCCAGTTCAAAGGCACAGAGATAGTAGATAAAGCATCATGTGTGAGGTCTATCAAGTATGGCCAATATAAAAATATCATAAATTACATAAAATGCAGTAATGCCTAGGAAGGCTAGAAAGAGAGAGAAATCAGTTTGTAAAATAGTTTTAAATGTCAAAGGGAGGAGTTTATTTTCAATCTTACGGGTAACAAGGGGCAATAAAAATTTGAGAAGAGGGAGTGTTACATGACCAGATCTTTACTTTGTGAAAATCACTTTGACAACGATGTAGAAGATATATTTGAAGGGAAGAGGTCTGAGAAATGGAGAGCCATTAGGAGCATATTTCAATACTCCAGGAAAAAGGTGGTAAAGACCAGAACTGATGGTGCCTGTTTGAATGAAAAGAACAGGATGTATATGAAAAGTATTGTGGAAACGGAAATTATAAGATGTGGCAATTGACTTGGTGAACTGGAGTGAAACCATCTTTGATAAGCTTATGTTATACATCCTCCTCAAAAAATGAGAATGAATGCCTAACCTATATAGATAGGGGAGTGAATGACTCTCCAGATGGTGTGAGTAGCTGAGAAAACTAAAGCAACTTCTTTTTCTCAGCAGTTTCTCTGTCTTGCCCTTGACCCTGTTTGTATTGCAGTCTCAGCTCTGTCTTTGACTTTCCTTACTGCAGAAACATCAAGGGCAGCCCTTTCCTGATAGGGTTACAAGACATAGCTAACATGAAGAGTCTTTCTCATTACCAAACCCAGCAACAGGCCCTGTCTAATTAAGGATAACACATCCGCTATTCCTACTCTGCAAGCCCCCAGAAATAATTTCTCTCCACTTCTGAGGTACCTAATACCCAACTCACCTTCTGCCTAAATTGAAATCTTAATAAGCTTTGTTCTTTAGTTCCTCCTGGAATTTTCTGCTGCTATGGGTGGGGCTTCATTGTTGGTCAACTGGAACACCTTGTTAGTGTCTAAATTTCTAGTTTGCTTTTGGGTTTGGTTTTGGTTCTGGTTCTAGTTCCTGCATTGACAATTTTACCCACAATGGTCACTGAACTTATGGGTTCAACAAACTGATAAGATGAAGAACTGTGTATGAATAGAGCAATTAATGAACTGAACTGAACCGAACCCCAGTTAAAATAAGTAAAAATATTCCCAGTCAAACATTCTTACTATTTGGCCTACTAAGTGTTGAGAAGTCCTACAAAGCATGTTAACATTGTACAAGAATTATGTTTGGAAAGGCTGAAGGAAGTGGTCATTGGCCAGTTGTTAGAACCATATTGATCTGAGAGATTGGAGGAAGTGTGGCATTAAAACTCATTTCTGATGAGCCATGGTAGGGCTGATGTGTGGAAGAAAATGGTCATATTAAAGAACATAAATGATTTTACAAAGTACCCCTGGGCAGAAAATAAAGGATTGAGGGAATTGTCAAGAAAAATCAGTTTTTTGCTCAACTTCCCTTCCTGGTGCTTGTCAATCCACAGATTATATAATCTGCTACTTTTTTAACCCAACCATTTCCAGGAACCTGAATTTGTATCAAATACAGATGTCAGGAGTTAATTAGAGATAAATATAAACATAAAATTTGGCAAAGAACTCAGCCTCTACCTAAATGTTGATAATCTTTCTAACTGGAGGCTCAGAGTATTTGTGATCAAACTAATAAGTTTTCATCAAAAATAAATCCCTGAAATCTAAAAAAGATGGAACTGAATCAACTTTAGAGGGGATTATATTACTTTCTAAGCTTAACATGAGCTATTTATTTTTAAAACATATTATATGATAAGAAATTGGAAATTAAGGCCCATTATCAATTAATATGTGTACTCATTCACTAATTTTGAGCAAATCAAAATAATTTTGTGGAGGAGAAAGAGGACTAGATTTGTATTTAGAGTACTTGGTTTCAAATTTTGGCTTTGCCATGTACTATCTGTGTTATTTTGATCAAGTAATCTGAGGTTCCAGTTCCTTATTTGTTAAATGAAAGGAATGAGCAAAGGGATCTCCAAAGCCCCTTCTAAATCTAAAACACTACTTCAAAATCTAAATCTCAACTTAAATATCACTAAAATTAACATAAATATTTTCTAAAGTCAACCCCACTTTTACAAAATCATGTATTTTCTAAATTAGATGGGTTATCATGACTTAGAAATATCTGAACTGAATTGCAAATAACACAGAATCTAATTTACATATTTTTTTACTTTGAATTTAAAGGCCAGATGAATCTGTGAAATATGAGACATAGCTTAGCAGCCTCCTAGGGAAAAAAATGTGTGTGATGTAAACATGAGATTTATCATCTCTCTATTTTTCTCTTTTTCAGGATTCAAGGATTTGATTAAGATGCACCAGGAAATATTTTCTACAGCACAGCTCTATAATACGAAGGTTCCACTCTCGTCTTAACCTTATATAGTCAACGGTTAGGGTATTTTATAAGATGGACTTTGTCATTTTATTCAAAATTAAATCCCCTTCAATGTATATTTATAAATCACAAAATGACAAAAGGATAACAGGGGCAATAACTGAAATAGAAAATGTTTTAAAGGTAGATAGAAAGTTATACACTGTAACTCTGAAGAATACAAAACATTTCTCTAACGAAAGATAAGAAAAATAAAAACATATGAAAGAGAAAAGAAATAGAAAGAGAAGCAAAAACTTCCATGCATAAAAAGGATATGGGAGTCTTGGTTATGGAAGGAAAAAGGAAAGAAAACAGAAGGCAGAGCAGAAAAAGGTAAGGCTGTCAAAACAATATTAGGAAGCAAAGGATGAAGAGTTAAGCTGGTAAGAAAACACAACTCAGAGAACAGGAACTAATGATTATTCAAAGAAATCATTGGAATGAACCTTATTTAACTTCTTGAGACTCTTCTCTTCTTTGACTTTGCTATGCAGTTTTCATTGGTAGCCTTGTGATCTCAAGAGAAAGTGAAAAAAGGTCTACCAAGTATATTGAGCAGACCCCTAATGGAGAATTTATAGAAGCTCTGGACAACTGCCACAGGATGTCTCTATATGGTTGACTTGTACTTTGTCTCCAACAGGATACCCAAATCAGTGAGATCCCATATCCCCAGGAGTATTTGGGTTATTCAATTTATAGTTTTGTAAATATAGCCCACAAACCTGTATTGTAATAAATAAAAACAAACCAAATAGCACTGTTAATCCCCGTGCTAATTACGTTCTACTGATGCTAATAACCAAACCTGGAATAGAAATTATAACCAATATATCTTTAATTTACAGGAATAACTTTATGAAAGTAGTATTTATTGATGAATTAAAAGATTTATCAAATTACTGATTATTAATGTCAAAATCATCCAATTAACAAATGCCATTTAAAGGTCATGAAAAGAACAAGGAATAAAGGAAAAAAACAGAGGTACACATCTCAGCATATAATTATTTCAGAAAGTTTAATGACCATTCCTATGGATAATATTTCATGTAAACATTTTAGAAAGCAAACACTTATGTTTATTATATATTGCATGTTTGGTATATGTTATATGTCTATTATATGTTACGTCCTTAAAGGAAAGAGAATCCTATTCAGCATTGTAAGGCCCAGAGGGGAAGGATGTCTCATAATGCATATATTTACTGACAATATGACCTTTATTTGTCTTAGGGATTTTGACAGATGAAGTGGAATATATTTGTGTGTATGTGTATGTATACATGTATTCAGCATATCTGTTATGCTTTTATGAAGACAGTTTATATATATATATGTACATACACATATAATATATGCTTATATACACATATAGTCTAGACTTATCATTTATTCTTTGTTGGGGAAATCCTAATGTAGAAATTCTTTCCATTAATTAGATTAGCAAGTCATTGTCAATTACATTATTAAAATGTTGACTAGCGTTCTAAGAAGTTAAATGACTTTTTCATGGTCATATAGCTAGTATGTATCCAGAGCAAGATTTAAAACCAGGTATTCCTGATTCTAAGGGTGACCTTCTATCCTCTATCCTATACTACCTGTCAAAAGATAACATATATTGTGATAAATAAGTGGTAAGGACAACAAGAACAGACAACGGATCATAGAAAGGAGAGATTACTATAGCCTAGGAAAGCTTCACAGAATTGATAGCATTTTAGATGGGCCTTGCAATACGGGTAAGATTTAACCATGTAGAATGACCTGGAGAAGTATTCATGGTCATGAGAATGATTCAAGTAAAGTTACAGTTTTGAATGCAAAAGTGTGAGAGGATAGTGAATATTTTAACTGGATTAAAGTAAAATGTTTTTAAGTCAGAGTAATGGAAGCATGTTGGGTTCAGGTTATTTTTTATTTTTTTTTTTTTACACAAGAAAGTGACAAGAAAAAGAAGATAACCAAATTACTAGTATCAAAAATTAAAATGGTGAATTCACTACCAATCAAGAGGAAATTAAAATAATTATTAGGAACTATTTTGCCCAGATGTAGGCCAATAAATCTAACCATCTAAGTGAAATGGATTAATATTTACAAAAATATAAATTACCCAGAATAACAGAAGAAGAAATAAAATACTTAAATTACCCAATCTTAGAAAAATTATTGAACTTCTTAATGAAATGAATTCTTAAGAAAATATCCCCAGGGGTCAGATGAATTCGCAAGCGAATTCTAGTAAACATTTAAAGAACAATTAATCCCAATACTATATAAACTATTTGGAAACATAGGTGAAAGAGTCCTACTAAATTATTTTTATGACACAAATATGGTGCTGATATCTAACCCATGAAGAACCAAAACAAAGAAATAAAATTATAAACCAATTTCCCCAATGAATATTGAGGCCAAAGTTTTTAAATAAAATACTATTGAAGTGATTACAGCAACACATCACCAGAATAACACAGAATGACTAGGTGGGATTTATACAAGGAATGCAGATCTGGTTCAGTATAATTGATCATATTAATAACAATGAACAGAAATCACGATTATCTCAATAGATGCAGAAAAAATCCTTTGACAAAATACAACATCCATTCCTATTAAAAAAAAAGTAGAGAATATAGGAAGAAACGGATTTTGCCATAAAATGATAAGCAATAAATATCTAAACCACAAACAAGCATTATCTGTAAGAGTGATAAGCTAGAAGTCTTCTAAAATAAGATCAGGGCAAAGCAAGGATGCCCATTACCATATCTATTATTCAATATTGTACTACAAATGTTAAGCATAGGAATAAGAGAAGAAAAAGAAATTACAATAGGCAACAAAGAAACAAACCTATTTTTCTTTGTAAATGATATGATGTTGCTCTTAGAGAATCCTAGAGACTCAACTAAAAAAACTACTTGTAATAGTTAACAATAAAATTGCAGGAAACAATATAAACCCATGTAAATCTTTGGCATTTCCACATATTACAAACAAAGACCAACAGCAAGAGATAGAGAAATTCCATTTCAAAACTGTAGGCAATAAATAAAATTCTTGGGAGTCTACCTGCTAAGACAAGCTGAGGAACTTTTTGAACACAACGGCAAAACACTTTTTGCACAAATATAATCATATCTAAACAACTGGTAAATGTTAATTTCTCATGAGCAGATTGAGTCAACATAATCAGAATGATAATTCTGCCTAAATTAATTTACTTATTCAGTTCCCTACCAATCAAACTATCGAGAATAATTTTATAGAATTATAAAAAATAATCACAAAGTTCATCTGCAAGAACAAACGGTCAAGGAAGATATCAAAGGAATCAATGAAAAAAATATGTGAAGGAAGGTGGTCTAGAAATAGACCCAAACTGTCTTATAAAGTGGTAATTGCCAAAACAATTTGGTCCTGATTAAGCAATAGGCTGGTAGATCAGTGGAATAGATTGGGTATAAATTACATTATAGTAAATGACCACAATGATCTAGAATATAATAGACCCAAAGTCCCAAGTTTTTGGAACAAAACTTCATTATTTGACAAAAACTGCTGGGAAAACTGGAAAACTGCGGCAAAAATTAGGTATAGATCAATATCTTATACTGTATACCAAGTTAAGGTCAAAATAGGTACATGACATACATAAAGGGTGATACCATAAACAAATTAGGAGAGCATGGAATTGTTTATCTGTCAGATCTAGGGAGAAGGGAAGAATTTAGGACCAAAGAAAATGTAGAGTGTTAAAAAATATAAAATAGATAATTTTGATTATAGAAGATTAAAAAGTTTTACAAAACCAATGTAAAAATTAAAAGGAAAACATAAAGCTGGGAAACAATTTTTACAGTTAGTGTTTCTGATAAAGGCTTAATTTCTCAAGTATATGGAGAACTGAATAAAATGTATAAGAATACAAGTCAATCCCCAATTGATAAATGGTCAAACGATAAGAACAGGCAGTTTTCAAAGAAATCAAATCTATCTATAGTCATATGAAAAACGTTCTAAATCACTATTGATTAGATAAATGTAAATTAAATCAATTCTGAGATATAACCTCACACCTATCAGATTGACTAATATGACACAAAAAGGAAAATGATGGGAAAACTATTGGTACACGGTTGGTGGAGTTGTGAACTGATCCAACTATTCTGGAGAGCAGATTGGAACTATGTCCAAAAGGCTCTAATACTGCATAGCCTCTGATCCAGCCACTGGGTCTATACCCAAAAGATATACAAAAAAGGGAAAAGGACCTATTTTTACAAAAATATAGCAGCTCTCTTGTGGTGGCTAGGAACTGGAGAACAAAGGTATTCTGGTCACTTGGGGAATGACTAAACAAGCTGTGGTATATGATTGTGATGGAATGTTATAGACATGACAGAAATGACAAGCAGTATGATTTTAGAAAAACCTGGGAAGACTTACATGAACTGATGTAAAGTGAAGTGATTAGAACCAAGAGAATGCTGTGCACAGTAATAGAAATATTGTATGATAAACTGTGAATGACTTAGCTATTCTCAGCATTATCATGATCTAAGGCAATTTCAAAGGACTAATGATGAAACATACTATCCACCTCCAGACAAAGAACTGATATTCCTTGAATACAAACTGAAGCATTCTATTTTCCTTTTACTTTTCATTCTTTTTCTTTTAGTCAAGTCTTGAACAAAATGACTAATATGGAAATGTTTTACATGATTGCACATGTATAACCTACATCTGATGACTATCATCTAAGGGAAGAGAGGGAGAAATACAATTTAAAACTCAAAACTTAAAAAAAACCCAAATGTTAAAATTGTTTTAACATGTAATTGGGGAAAAAATATATTGAAAAGAAAGAAGAAACGTAGGTTCCATCTTCAAATTCTCTGACTTTGATGGGTGAGCCTTCTTATCTTGCTGGGATCTAGGTCTCCAAACTCCTTTCTTATGATCTCCTCACAATGGTCCCATCTGTACCCTCCCCCTCCTTTATTTCTGGTTTTCTTTCAATTAGAATGTAAGATTCTAAATGGCAAGAACTGTTTTGCCTCAAAGATCAATTATCTTAATCTATACTTTTCCCCTGAATTAACTTTTCCAGCAAAAGTGTCTTCTTCAACCCAACTCTACTGGAAATCAACTATACACCTGGTATATGATCTTAAACACTATCCCAGTGCCCCAGTCTGCCTCCTATCTACTGTTACTGTTTGACAAGTGTCAAGAAACCCCTTTTGGATAACTAGTGAAGTGATTATAGAAGGAAGATAGTATGTATGCTTGGGTAACTAGGTGATATTGTGGATAGAGTGTTGACTTGTAGGCAAGGATGACCTATGTTTAAATCTTGCCTTAGACACTTAACAGTTGTGTTACTTTAGCCTCTTGGCCTCAGAATTTCCATATGTAATATGGGTATTATAATAATAGCACCAAGTTCAGGATCACTGTAGTAATTGGCCATTATATGTTATTATGGATAACTATCACTATGGAGCAATTGAAAGGCTATTACTGGGTTTGAAATCATAGTATTTGGGTTCAAATACCTCATTATGACTTTGTATTGTCTCTAGGTCTCTATTTCCTAATATGTAAAGAGGGGAAGGTTGGACTGGTTGAGTTATAAGGTTTTCTCCAGTTCTAAGTCTATAATCTTACTTTCCTATCATTTTTTCATATTCTTCCTGAGTGGAATCTATATTAAATACCAATACGCATTTGTAAAAATTACTGTGATCCAGAAATATACCATAAACAAAAGATAGTTCATCAGCCTATCAATCAACTTTTGATAGGTTTGAAAAATCACAAAAATATAGGCCCCATCTTTCTCATTGTCTTTGTTCCCATGGGTAGCATGGTAGTACAAGCCTTCATTCTCACCTACTTGGAATATCACAGTAGCTGCCTAATGGTTTTAACCAACTCTATCCTTTCCTCCCTTCAAACTGTTTAATCTACTGTTGCCAGAACATTCTTTGTCCTGCACAGATTTGTAAGTCTGTTGAAATGAATTCAACATTAATGTCTGTTCTCTGCTCAAAACTCTTCAGCAAGTCCCCTCAAGCCTACTGAGTAAAGCTTACAATCTGCTCCTTGAAATTTGTGTTGTTTTACAGTCTGATACCAATTTATTTTTCCAGTTTTATATCATCTTACTCCTCTCCATATACTCCATGCTCCAATCAAAGTGAATTTCTCTTTGCTTGAAGAAATATTCCATGCCGATATTCTTGACTTCTAGAATATTCTACTTCTTTCTCCTTTTCTGTTGATTTCTACTCACCCTCTAAAACATATCTCAAATGTCACTTCTCTGATTTTCTATTGCTGGATGGTAGCATCATTTTTTCTTGACTTCTTGTAGCTGTACTTCTCAAGTTTAATTTTATTGTAACATTCTGAATTATAGTGATTTTCATTTGTGGCTTATTCCCTACTCATTTATAGGGCATGGACTATTGTATCTCAGATCTGTCTTTCAGTGCTTAGCATAGTGTTCTGAACAGAGTACACTGCAAAGACTTCTTGAATGATACCCAAATATTTTCTTTGACCAGGTTGGTGATATCTGGTGGATTGGTGGGATTCTTACTAAATACTAAGAAGCATTTCACAAGTCAAATTTTAGGGCAGAGCAGTATATGATGTGTCAATGTCTGAATAATTAAAGAGCACTGCATTAACTAATAGTGACCAAGTGGGAGTAACACAAGTCATGAACTACAACTAAGTTAGAGGCCTGCCATCTGTTAATTAGTGATTTTGGGGGTAAAGAACTATTCTGTTCTTACATCTGAAGAATCATTGTTGGATTCTGTTCATTAAAAATAAATATAATAATTACAATGACTTTTGAAGGGCATATCAGAAGGGATAAACCTAAAATCAAAAATTACTGATTAGATGTTGAGCTAACTTAAAAAAGATATTAATTCTTTTTTTCTTTAAAAATATCGTTTGAGAAAAGACACTAGGATCTATTACAAAAATGTTTTCTTCCTTCCTTTTAAATAAATGAACATCAATTGTCAGTGATAAATTCAGCTTTGAATTGAAAACCCTCAGTTCTCCAGGATTAGTAACATGAAAATATAACATAAGAGTAAGAATACATATTACTTTTAGTATTTGGTCTCGAAACTTCACTTTTCATTTATCAGTGAAACTTCACCTCTAAATGGTAATCATTTCTACAGCAAATCTTATTAGAGCAGTATTTTCTGAAACCCTACATCACCTTTAGCTCACATTCACATAGACCAAGTGCTTCATATGTTACAAAACAGGAAGAAAAAGCATGATTTATCTCAACCAAACGCCATATAGCAATACATTTTTATTCTTTAGGAGTATGGAAGAAGCAATACTTTAAAAGATCTACAATGGATTTCTATCATTTACAGAGCTGCTGATATTTTTATTCACTTTCTCCTAAAAAAAATCTGAATTTCATGATATACTAAGCCTAACAGTGAAATTTTATTGGGATTAATATTCTTGTACTAGGGACCCAAAAACCCCCAATGACAACAACATATATCTAGGATAGGAGAGATGTAGTCTTGTGGCCATTAACGTAAAACTAAACCAAACTAAAAATAGAAACAAAACCAAACAAAACAAACCTGGGGGTTTGAGTGACTAGAATAGTCACTAAATAAAACTAGACAATAGGAGTAACTAGAATAATCAAAACATAAAAGGTGAATATAACTAATTCTAATAACAATGTAAATATCAACTACTTTGTGGTTCTTGAATAGACTAGGGTGAAAAAAGCAATTTAAACACATCTAGGATCTCATTTTAGACAATAATAGGCAAGAGGCAAATTGACCTAAATCCTTCATTGGTGACACAGAATTGGAACATGTTGCTGCACTGTCTTTTTGCATGATAGACAAGAAGATAGAAAACCCTAATTTAAAAATAAAATAATGTGTTTAAGACAATAAAGAGAATATGACATTATCAAGGAATCAAATCAGAGATCTAAAAAGCTATGAAGATGAGCAGCAAACTTTTTAGCTATAAGACTATTTCTAATATTGATTTCTTATCCAGTTTCTCAATAGCCAGGCAATATACTATGTTTGATATCAGATGGTATGGCTATGTTTCCCATAATGAGGTCCTAGAAAGCAGCCAGTTTGACACGAAAGTCATCCTCGGAATGAATCAGCTTTGTTGAATTTAGCTGGTGAGTGAGACAACAATTCAAGTGTTAAAGGGCAAAATATAGGAAAGAATTCACAAGTAAAATGTTTGCAAGGAATGAATACCACAATCCATTGCAGTCTGGAAATGTAGCTTTTAACTGGAAAATAGTTATGATAGCCTATGCAGAGCTAACCCTGTTTAAGAAGTTTCAGTAGTTCATCATGGCAGTCTGAATCACAATCTGAAACCAATCTGCATTTCTAGGATCATTAATTTTGTTATCTTTCTATTTTGGTCTGGTTTTTGACCTAGGATTTATGGATTTTCTAAAAATAACCAAACCTATCCCTCTTCCTCTCAAAGCCCTATGTATGTATATATGTTTGTATGCATGTGTATATGTGTATATTCTATTTCAATATAATTGGTTTTCATTATAATCTTATATATTTGATTTTATGCATTTTAAATATTGTTCTGAGAAAAGGTCCATTGGCATCTTGAGCCTGCCAAAGGAGTCCATGATACAAATTTGCTTTTGCTGTAATATAATATTCTGTTAACTTGTTTCATACATTCACATATATTTCCATGTCTAGAAAGCTCTATCATGGTATCCCAAACTCCCTTCCAGATTCAGCTCAAATCCCTTCACCTACAAGAAGCCTTTCCTGATTTTTCTAGGTGTTATCACTACCTTCCTCCATCCCAAACATTAATGTGTATTTACTTTTCTAAGAACATGTAGTTTTCTCCCAGTGGAATATAAGATATTTGAGGCCAAGGACCCTTGCATTTGTCTTAGAATCTCCAGTTTCTGGAATTGTGAATGACACATGGTAAGCACTTTATAGACACTTGTTGATTGACTAAATTATCTTTAGAACATCTAAAAATATTCATTATTTAGAAAATTTCACAGGTCCAATGAACACTGTATCAGGTAAAGATGATCATCAACAGAGAAGGTCACCTGAAACAAATATTAAAGATTGGATGTGAGATGGAATACTAAGAAGTGGGTAGAAAGAAAAGTAAGGTATATAGAAAGTAAAAGATACAGGAGTGTAGAGGAAAAGCAGATTCAATAAAGGGAGAGGATACATTTAGAACCATTGGGAAGAAAGAATAATATAGGAGAATGAACAATGACTTTGGAATCAGAGGAACTAGGTTGAAAACTCATCTTTGAAATCTATATATTCTTGAGTATTTTATACAACCTCCCTTGGCCTTATTTTCCTCATATGTAAAAATTAAGGGGGCAGACTAAATGACTATTGCCATTTTTTGCCTACTTTAAATCCATAGTCTTGGAAAAATTTGTAGCCCATATACTGCTTTGTTAAGTAATGCTTATGTACCCTGGTAATGATATACATATTACATTGAGTTACACAAAACATGTATCTGCTAAAGGGAAAAATGGGGGAATGGTTATTCAAAATGCATAAGGATGATTAAAATGATTATTTCACCCACACAGTTATCTTTCATAGGACATTTAAGTATTCAGTTTTAGGTCATTATCTACTTGACAAGAAGATTAGGGAATAAAGTTATTGAAAGCTGAAATATTAGAGCCACTAAAATTTTATAAATAATCAGAAATAAACATAAAATATTTTAAAAAACATAAAATTTGATAGTTAATGGATCCAGTTTTTATTTGATTTTGTAGCATCTCCTCCAGGGCAACTTACCACTTAACCCAACTCAAGTTTTCACTGGCAGGTAGGTGTCCAGAAGGCAAGAATTTTTCCTCTCAGGCATAACTCTGAGGGTGAAGTTTTCTTTATCGACACTTACAAACCATCAAATATGTGTTCTCATTTTAAATCAATCTGTATTCTCACTCAATTATTACAAAATGCATTTTATTATAATGTTTTACCAAGAACAGTTTACTACTTTTATACCAAAATCTACTCATTTTCATATAAAAACACCTACCCCTTCTCCCCACACACACTGAGATTATGATGGTAGTCAAGTAGGTGACTCTTGGCTCTCAAAGACTAAGACAGCATAAGATAAATTTAAACATATCCCAACCAATGGAATGAACCCAGTGATGGAATGCTTTTCAATTTTCTGAGAACCAGTCCAGCTAAGTTCAGAGATTTTCATTATAGGGTTACCTGTGGGGTGATCAATGTTTTGACTTTAGAGGCTCTCAAAAAAGAGCATTGGCTCTGGAATTACAGGTTCTGAGTGTAAACCCTGCCTGTGATGCTTATATGATCTCAGATCTTGTATGATCACTTACATCAGTGTCATTTACCTCATCTATGAAATAAAGCAGTTGGATTAAATGGCATCTGAGAGCCCTTCCAGCTCTCAAATTCTGATTCTATGAAATATGATCTTCTATTTTGTCAGAGAAATTTTGATCTGACTTGATGAAGTGTCCAAACCTAGGAGATTACAGATTCTTTAATAATAAAAAAATCAAATATCTGATAAGCATCTAAAAAATGTGACAAGCCCTGTGCTAGGGGCTGAAGATAGAAATACAACAGTGAATAAGTCCTTGGCTTTAAGGAATTATTTATACAGTTTTCTAGAAATATATATTTTATATAAAGTGAATTATGAAGGTCCACATAGTGT
Source organism: Potorous gilbertii (assembly GCA_028658325.1). Classification (NCBI taxonomy): domain Eukaryota; kingdom Metazoa; phylum Chordata; class Mammalia; order Diprotodontia; family Potoroidae; genus Potorous; species Potorous gilbertii. The sequence continues at coordinate 346,925,926 of CM053770.1, forward strand.
GGAAAAGAATGTACTTATGGCAAATACCTAAAAATCATAATATTCATATTTAGTAGCATTTTTAGATTTTTAAGACCTGTCAATTAGTTGCATTAGCAGAAAGTCAGTGGTCTATTAGAGATATTGGCAGAAAGTCAAAGGCCATAAAATGTTTTCATAAAGTTACACTTTCATTTCAAGAAGTGTTTCCTTGAAGTCTGTCTTGAGACACAATATCCCACTAAATGTTTTGTATGATTATGGCTATTTCTATTTTTTCCTATGAACTCCAAATTTACACTGTAGGTATTGATGCCATATCATGACCAAGAATGAAAACCACTGCTAACAAATCCATCCCAAGGAGATTCATCTCACCAAGGAGAGCAAGGTTTTGAAATTAGCAACAGCTCCTTGAATTTGTATGCCAAATATTTTTAATAAGCATAAGGAACTACACTCTCTAATATTCAAATATGTAATGGTATGAGCACTGTCAATGAAAATAAGATTGCAATTGAAGTGAATATATTTTTCTCAGCAAAAATTTGACTTCTGAAAATAACTCAGAATATTTTGAAACTGAGATGGTATTAATTCTCCCCTACCCTCTTTATTATGTCAAAACACATCTAAAGAAAAATTTGATTAATTCTATAATTTGGAATAAACAATTTATTCTAAAATATATAAATATTCTAACATTTTTTTCATTTGGAATCAGGTTTATTGGCAACTCCCCTAAATTCCAGCAATACTGAATCTTCAAAGAAATTTCTGAAATAGATGGAGTGGACATCCTGACAAAAAATGAGCCAGGTTATGTGAGCTAAGCACAGCAGCACATAGAAATAATTTAATGTCTTATCACTTTATGATTTCAGCAGTTTCAATATAAAATCTTCTTTTCTTGTGCTGTCATTTATGCTAAAATTATGTGACAGAGGATATTCTCCCTTTCCTATTTTCCTTCCTTTAAGTAATTAATATTATATATGAACTCTATACAGAGAGGCTAGAAAGTTGATTTCCAAAGGAACTAGTAACAGCTGAATAAGGCTCAACCAAGTATATGGTATTTCTTATTTCTCTCTCAGTGGTATAACTATGTAAATATATGCATATACATGTTAATTATTATGCACTATATATATATATACATACACATACACACATATACATATATAGATATATGGATATAAATTTTCTTTCCCCCAAGGAATAATTAGAGACAGTGTGGTATAATATAGAGAGCTGGTCTTAGAATTGGGACGATATAGGTTCAAGTAGCACCACTGACACATACTAGGGAATTCGCTAAACTTTTCAGTGTCCCAAGTAATTATCTAAGATTATAAATTACAGAATACTTTTCCAGTCTTCCTTGTAGAAGGTATTTCCTCACTGGGAGTATCCTATACTATAATCACCATCCTAGGACAAAAAGACAATGATGTGAATGTTGATGGTAAGAAGGACGATAAAGATAATTACTTATATTTATGTAGTGCTTTAATATTTATAAAATAATATTCTTACCTATGACCCTGTGAGATGAGAGATTATAGGATTATTGTCCCCATTTTACTGATGAGGAAACTGAGGATTAGAAAGGTGGAGTAACCTGTTTAATGCTGAAGAGCCTTTGGTTCTCAGAGTTAATAGAATTGATGGTTGCATTTTATCAAAGACTTATTCTGGAACTATTGATATAATCATAAGATTTAAGAATTATTGTTGTTAAGATCAATTATACTCATATTTCTCTTAATATTTAGATAGCTCTGCATCCCTGGCATAAATAACACCTGGTTGTAGTGTAATGGTCTTTATAATATACTCTATCTATCTATCTATCTATTCATCCATCCATCCATCCATCTATCCATCCATCTATCCATCCATCCATCCATCCATCCATCCATCTATCTATCTATTTATCTATCTACATCTATAATATATTTATATCTATCTTCTTGCTAATATTTTATTTAAAAATTTTGCATTCATTAAGGAATATAGCTTTCCTTTTCTGTTTTTGCTCTCCCTGGTTGAAGTATCAAAAGTATTTTTATGTCATAAAAAGAATTTGTAGGACTCTTTATTTTTTTGAATAATTTACATAGAATTGGGATCAATTGTTCCCTAAATGTTTGATGGGATTTACTTGTAAATCCATCTGGTCCAGGGGATTTTTTTCTTAAGGAGTGCATTTATAGCTTGTTCAATTTCCTTTTCCAAAACAAGTATATATATAAATATATATATTTATATATATACATATATATATATATATTTATATATATACATATATATATATAAATATATATGCACACACATGCATGTATATACACATACATATATACACATATATGCACACGCATATACACACATAGACATGAGTATACATATATATATGAATGTTTGTATACATACATACATACATATATATTTTCTCTTCTGTTAATCTGGGATATTTTATCTTCTGTTAATCTAGGTAGTATAAATATTTTGAAAATATTCATTCATTTCACTTGAATTGTCAATTTACTGACATATAATTGGGCAAAATAACTCCTAATAATTGTTTTAATTTCATTTCTATTGATGGTACATTCAACCTTTTTATTTTTGATACTAGTAACCTGCTTTTCTTCTTTTTTAAAATCTAATTAAGCAGTAGTTTATCTTATTTTATTGGTTTTATAAAATAAAACCATTTCCGAGTTTTATTTATTAGTTCAACAGTTTTTTACTTTCAATTTTATTCTTCTTTCCATTGGTTTTCAGGATTTCCATTTTGTTTAATCAAGGAAATTTGACTTGTTATTTTTCTAGGTTTTTTAAACTGCATGACCAAATTCATCGATATGTTTGCTCTCTCTTTTATTGATGTATGCATTTAACGATTTAAATTTTCCTCTAAGTACTGCTTTGGCTGTGTCCAACAAATTTTGGAATGTTATCTCTTTATTGTCACTATCTTTAGTGAAATTATCGATTGTTTCTATGATTTATTCTTAGGCATATACTTTGTACAATGATCTCCAGTGTTGCTTTCAAGTCTCTCATTCTGTGGTTTTTATTTTAGAAGAAAGTATGATGTCATGGAAATAGTGCTGAACTTGGAGCTAGGAGAGACTTGAGCATTTGACTTCTAGTTCAAGTAGCAAATTTGTGATCTTGAACCCATCACCCCAATTGTCAGAGCTATTATTTCGCACCCATAAAATTCTCACAATAATACTGTGATTACTTAGGATTTTTGTGAAGAGAGGGCTTTGTAAAACTTAAAATGTTCTCTAAATGTAAGTTTTCAACTCAGTATTTTGAGGTTCTCATGAAGACCATTACTTAATGGAAAGGATTGCCTTTAATAGTGGGAATTTTAGAAATTATGATTAGGTGGTCATGGAGGAGGAATTTAAAGACATGGGCCTTTGGGTGGCCTTCCAATCATACCATACCATTTAGGCAACTTAGTGGCAGAGAGGTACAGAGTTACACCCTGATTCAGGAAAACAAGGTCAAATCTGATCTCATACACTTAACTAGCAATGCAACTTAACTGCTGTCTGCCTTAGTTTTCTCAATTGTAAAATGAGTTTAAAAGTAGTACTTATTACCATGAAATGGGATTTGTAAAGGGCTTGGAACCTAGTAGGTTCTATGTAAAAGCTGTTCTCTTGCCTTTCTTATTCCACAGAAGCACAGAATGTCAAAGACAGAGAGACCTTTGAGATCAATCATGTCCTACTTTCTCCTTCATTTTATAAATGGAACGAGTCCCAGAGGAGGAAGTTATTTTCATATGTCAAAACTCAGCCCACTTAGTGTCACAGTCAAGGCCAGTACTCAGACTTCCTAACTCCTTGTCCAGGGCTTGTTCCGTTACTCCACAATTTCTTCCTCCTGTGCAAAAACTATTTTTTCCTTTTCTTTTTCTTCTTCTTATGTATGTGAAATGTGCAGATAGGCATAGATTTCTGGAGGGGATGAATTTGAAAACTAAAGCAACATTCAAACCTGGGCCCTGGTCTGTTAAAACACAAGTATAAAAGCAACCTTTTTGGGCTATTGCAATCATGAAAACAAGAACTAGTCCACATGCCTTGAGCATGAAAGAAATCAGGTACATTCAAAATCATACAGCAGATTTAAGAAGAAACTGAATATAGGGTAGTTCATTTTTTTACTGCCTCTTTTGATGTTGATTTATTTCCTTAGAGACCTATTACTGAATGGGAACTCTGAATAAATTAACCCCACAAGATTTTCCTCTCAATCCATTGATACAAAAAGCAATAACCCTCCTCCCCGCTAACCAGTAAATAGCTCAAGCAGTAGAAATGTGATATCAGAGTAACAGCCAATTTTCTCAATTCTGTCAAAAATTAAATAGATTTAAAAATAAGTAAAATTATTATTATGTATCATATAGCAAGAGGACCTAGTTAATTCAACCTTTAATTTCTCAAACATTAATTTTGTCATATTACTGACAACACCACTAGCAATAGTAGTAATAGATAACTAGCTTATTTATAGCATTTACATTGTTTAATGTACCATTAAAACACTTTACAAATATGATTTCATTTGTTCCTCACCATAACCCTCAGAGGTAGGTGCTATTAGCATCTCAATTTTATAGATGAAGAAACTGAGGCAAAGAGAGGTTAAGTGGCTTGTCCAAGGTCATATAGCTAGTAAATGTGTGAGGCAGAATTTTGAATTTTTATTTTCCTGATTTCAGGTCCAGTACTCTACCCATCGAGCTAGAAAATAACAGTGTTGGTTGTAATCTTAGGTTATCCATATTTAGTGGTCTACACAGTTGTGTTTTATAAATGCCAATCAATCTAGCAAGCTATCCTCAAAGACCTACTAAGTGCCAACACTGCTCTGCGCTGGAGATTAAAAACAAAAAAATCAGTTCCTACCCTTAAGGAGTTATACTCTTTTCTAAAAGAATGTTTATATTTGTTTCATAATTATATGCAAAATAATTTTAATATTCTCTTTAAAGATAATTTTGAAGCCCCAAATTCCATCACTCACTTCCTCCTCCCCTCCTTGAGAAGGCAAGCACTTTGTTATAGATTATACATGTGCAGTCTTGGAAAAGATATTTCCATATTAGCCATATTGCATAAGAGAACATAGACAAAAATAATCAAGAAAAATAAAGTTAAAAAATATGCTTTGATTTACATTCAGGCTCTGTCAGTTCTTTTTCTGGAGATGGTTAGCATTTCTCATGATAAGTCCTTCAGAATTGCCTTGTATGGCTGAGCATAGCTAAGTCACTCAGAGTTGATCATCATATAATACTGTTACTATGTTCAATGACCTCATGGCTCTGCTCAGTTCATATGTCATCCGTTCATTTATGTATTCTCTGGTTTTTCTGAAACCATCCTGTTCAAATACTATTCTACCACAATCATATACCACAACTTGTTCAGCCATTCCCGAATTGACAGTCATGTCTTCAATTTCCAATTCTTTGCTACCACAGAAAAGAGCTGCTATAAATATTTTTGTACATAAAGGACCTTTTCATTTTTCTTTGATCTCTTTGAGATACAAATCTGCACGTGGTACTCCTGGGTCAAAATGTATATATAGTTTTACAGCCCTTTAGGTTTAGTTCTAAATTGCTCTCCAGAATGGTTGGATAAGTTCACAACTCTCTCAACAGTGCATTAGTGTCCTAATTTTTCCACACCCCTTCCAACATTTGTCATTTTCTTATTTTAAAAAATCATATTAGCCAGTCTTTTAGGTATGAGGTAGTACCCTAGAGTTGTTTTATTTTGCATTTCTCAAGAAGTTGTAGTCTAACAGGAAAGGCAAGCATCTTACCACACACACACATACACACACACACACAAAACATGTACAAAGGGGGCATAATGTAATCTTGGGAGTCTAGGGGAAGGCATAGCAACAACGGTGGGATATTTAGGAATGGTATAATATAGAAGGCAGTGTTCTAATTTAATTCTAAAAGAAACCAGACGTAAAAAAGAAAAAAGAACCAAAGGTCAGTTCTATACACAGGAGGAATAAATTGTGAAGATAAAGTGGAAAACATTACAGGCATTCAAGGTAAACAAAGCAAAGGCATGAAGATGCGATGCAATGTCACATTTGGGGAAAACAATAGTAATGGTTTGGCTAGATGCCCTTTCAGACTTCTGGATATAGGCTAAGTGGGAATAATAGGCAGATAAATGATAGCTCAATAGATATGTAGACACATAGTTATTTGAAGATACATAATATATCAAGGTTATATCTCTCCTATTATTTCCATTCTGTATAAGTTTTAATTGCCAAAGTAGTAAGAACGGAATAAAAATCACAAATCTATGACTGCTTTGATCATTAATTCATTGATTTTACATAGAAATCAAGGTACTTGACCTTGGATTTGCAATGGTTTGCCCTCCACAAAGCCATCCCAATTCCATTCTTTTTTTTCACTTCTTTTCAAATTTGATTTCCTCCTTTGAATCCAAAAGGATATTACAAATTTGTCTATATAAATGCTGAAGGGACAAATGTCCTTCCATTTATTCCATAGTCTCATCTTCATCCAGGCCTACATAAGGATACATAAGTTTTGAAGGGGAGAATATCTCCCGAGCCTGTGGCAATAGCATCTGGCTGATGACAGAGAAGCTCTGTTATTTTGAAGTTACATTGGGTGTACTGGGGAGCATAATAGCAGTCTCATTTAAGGAATCTAAGTTGTCATAGCAACCAATTATGGCTCTCCAAGTCTGGTCTTATGCATAGGCAGAATACATGGTCACCTACTCACTGGGATTTGAGGGAAAGGAACTTTTTGCCCCTAAATAATTCTTCCTCATGCCTGTGACGATAGAGATTTCACTAAAAATTGTTCCCTTTTTTGTTATATGGGATGATTGCTAGGAAGGAGGAGGGAAAGAATCACAGGGGGACATTTATACAATATAAAGATATCTAAAATTTTATTTTAGAAAATGTGTTGCTTTGTTTTTAATTCAATTCAATAAATATTTACTTAGCAGTTACTATGTGAAAGGCAATGCATTAGACACCACTATGTATACCTTTAGAATAATTTGAATACTTTGGAGAAAAAAGGAAAAAACATAAAAGTGTTACCAGTCATTAACAGTGTAAATGATTTTCAGTGAGTCATAGAATACTACAGTATACTATACTAATACATATAATATTAATCTTAGTGACCACCTAGGCTAGGTCTATTAGTTTGTCGATGCAGCAGTCAAAGCCCTGAGACACTGCTTGACTTCCCTAAAGTAACATGACAGCTTTATGTGAGCACCTAATATCAGCTGATTCGCAGTATGATGTCAGTATCTGTGATGGACAAGAAAGGAGGAACCTTGACTTCAGGCCTCAATTCTGGCACTTACTAGTTATATGGGACTTGGGCATATCATCTAATTTTTTTTAAAACTCAGTCTTCTACTCTGTAAAATAGTGATGATGAATATTTGCACTATCTTCCTGTCTGGGTTATTATGAAGAAAAGCCTTAAGGAAACAAAGTGCTTTGTAATGCATGTTGCTCTTGATGAATGTTAAATTGTTTATTTTTACTGAAATTATGGGTCTTTCTTCCATCTTTACAGTAGTCTTATTATTTTTCCCATCCCTCTCCCCAACATCAGGTGATAAAATGGGGTGATTTTTATGCCAGATGGTTCTTCTGGGATTTATATAGAAAGAGAACTTCAGAGATCATGCAGTCCAACACATCCCTTTTATAAATTAGGCCCCAGTGAACTTGTGACTTGCCCAAGGTCACAGCAGAGACTTAGTGTCAGAGCCAGGACTGCAGCTGAGCAGAGCTATTAGGAGTGATTCTTGGAGGTGGAGTAAGCATCACAAAATCTAGTGAAAAATATCTGCATTAAAAGTGCTCTAAAATTAAATTTTTCAAGAGAAAATTAATTGGGAGGGACACCTCAGAAAATTGGGGCCCTTGGAGGAAGAGAAGTACCTTACACTTTGTGGGGGAGACAGAGACCTTGGGAAAGTATGAAACTGACTCTGACCAGTGTTTCCTTTGTTTGACTATTATATCTAGTCACATATTGACTTGTTTAATATATTTATCTTAGCTGACACTGGGAAGGAAGTTGTCTCTCATAATTAAATATTTATGTATAATCATCAGTAATACCTTTAAAAAAATAGAGTACTTAATTGTGAAGAAAAACTTAAAAATGAACATGGGAAATGAAATTTCATACTATAAAGATGATCTCAAATGGATACACTTCATTTAAGAAAAGAAAAAAAAGAATCCAAATCAGTATCTTTCGATTTGAAGAAGTACTAAGAGTGTTTTACCTGCATCTTTCAATATGGCTTTTGCCCACTGCATTAGACAGGGTGAAAAGTCTCTGGTTATTGATTTCTATGATTTTCATACAGCCAGTAAAATTATAGGCAGGTCCAGGTATCTAAAAGTAAAAGAGAAAAAAAATATGCGTATATATATAATATAGCAATATGTATTGTTTCCTTGCATTTACATTCTTATATGTAAATAAGGGTAGGAGAGAGCAGATTACTTTAGCATCTTGCTTGTACAATAATTCAACTCACTTCATAAATACCATTTTCAAAATCAGAAGAAAAAAATCACCTTAATGATTCAAGAGCTACTTGTCCTTCGCAAATACTGATTACTGATCAAATTACTTGTTTTGCTCGTCTATGAGCACAGTGACCCTGAAATAACCCCAGATTTTCAAAATTATAGCCAATTTATAGATGAGAAAAGGGAGAAATCATTGACTCACACATGTTTCCTATTCAATGAGTTTACTTTTTCATCTTATGCTGTTTTTTGCTTTTTTGCTTTGAGATATTTATAGCCAGCCCCAACTAAAGCTAGAGAAATCTCAGAAAATAATTGTTCCGACAGAGGTCAGAGACAAGGGAGAGAGAGGATTAGAATTCTTCTAGACAATCTCCTGTATGGGTATTTTCAAAACCCCTTCTAGCTTAGCTGGGCCATTTGTATAGATCAGGAACAACTTGAACACAGATGAAAAACAGAGAGCTCACTTCAGTGTACCAAGGTCACAAGGGGGTGAACAGAAGGACACATGAGTGATGTAGCTTTTCTAAATTTTTTGTACAAAAAAAATTTTTTAATATATTTCAAAAAAGGTTTGGTTAATGAATATTTTGACTTCTATCTTTCCAACAAAACAGAAATAATAAAATCTGACAAAGGAAATTCATATTCATAAATTAAGAGAGAAAAGTCCAAATAAAAGCTGCCTATAAAATCATCAAAGGTCAAAATGCAATATGGTTAGTAAGGGCATGTATCGGAGTCTCTACCTCAGCTTTGCTAATAATTTCATGTTAGTATGAGCCAAATGATCACCATGGCAACCTACAATCTACATTACACACTGAAGAGTAAATTATTAACTTGCTTTGAAAATTTAGGAAAAATATCTGCCTTTTCTGCTCCTCATTTTTAATGTTATATTAGAGATGGTTTTTCTCATTTCACATTACAAATGAATAGATACAAACAACTAAGACCCTTGTCCAATTTTGAAGATGTATTATGGATGCATTTTACTTCATCACCTATTTTATATTCCTAAATTGAAAGACATTAAAAATGAATCCTTTCTGTGTTATCATTGTTCAGTCATTCAGTAGTGGTCAACTCTTCATGTCCCCTTGGACCATATTGTTCCTGTGGTTTTCTTGGCAAAGATGCTGGCTTGGTTTGCCATTTATATCTTCAGCTCATTTTACAGATGAGGAAGCTGAGGCAAAGAGGACTAAGTGACTTGCCCAGGGTCATACAGCTAGTAAGTGACTCTAGGTCTAGTGTTCTATAGCTACATGGGCATCTAGCTATCTTCTCTGTACTTATCTCAGTGGTACTGCAAACATTCTCAACAAGTAGCACTCTAACAACTATCAAACTGACAGAGATGCAGAAAAAACACAACATTTAAAAAGTTATATGTATAAATAAGTCAATTTGATAGAAAAATGAAAGCATTTGGCTTTTTTTACGTTCTGCCAAACTGCACTTTATAATGTATTAGCTTTAATTGTTATGTGGACTTCATTAGTTTCATTGATGCTTAAAATAGTTTTAGAGGTTTTTATGTATATATACATAGAAATTCTTCATTATAAAATATTTGAGCTATAATTGATGATATAAGAGAGTTAATCATTCAATACAATTTGCCATTAATAAGAGGATGTTTTTGGAAGTCTGGAATGGCCCATATGAAAACAAAATACTTCACTATTATGAGCAGTTGTTGACTGCTGGAATAATTTAAATAGGAAAGAAGTACTAAGGATCTGGCTAAGTATAATGGCTATGGGAATGTAGAGAAAGGGAGATGGGACGCAATAAAGAACACACACACACAGACACACGTACACAGAGTTATTGAATTTTGTGATGGATTGGATACTCATAGGATCATAGAACTAGAGGTAAATGGGACGTCGGAGACTTTCTAGTCTGTCTTTCTCATCTTATGGATAAGAAGAATGAGGTCCAATATTTGAGTGACTTATTGATGGTCACAAAGGTATTAAGCATTAGAGGTTGGATTTGAACCCAAGTTCATATGTCTTTGTACATGTAAGAACAAAGAGAAAGGAGAGTAGGTAACTCATTTGGCTGAATATTTTTTGAGTGTTAATTGTTTACCAGCACTGTTTCATATACTCAATATTTCAGTCAAACTGCCCTAGTGTTCACCTGTCGTTCAGTCAACTAGGATTTATTAAACACCTACCATGTGCTGGGTACATGGGTTAAAAAGGAAGGTAAAACATAGTTCTTAAGGAGTTCACAGTCTAATGGGGGAGACCATTTGCAAATAACTTTGTACAAACTAAATTTGGACAAACTAAATTGAGGATAATCAACAAAGAGAAGACACTAGCATTAAGGGGGAGGGTGTCAGAAGAGACTTCCTGCAGAAGATGGGACATTAGCTGAAGTGAATGACAACAGGGAAGCAAGGAGACAGAAATGAGGGGTGAGACAATTCCAGGCATGAGGAAATGTACTAGTGTGAGGAAGAGTATGGAGGCCACTGTCACTGGAGCACACCATGCTGAGTAGTGGAGGGAGAGGTATAAGGCATAAGGAGCTGGAAATGTAGGCAGGAGTGGGGTTATGCAGGGGTTCATAATACAAAGAGAGAACCACAGAGGTTGACTGACTAGAAGGGGTGACATCCCATCTTCCACCTCCATGTTTCCATATAAACTGTCCTCCATGCCTTAGATATATTGTCTTTTCACTTCTGCTTCTGAATTCCTTCAAGGACCAGAACAACTGCCACCTTTTACAGGAGGCCTTTCTGGATCTCCCTGCCTCCAAATTTCCATATATACATTTTCTATTAATTCATCCCCGCACATAATGTTTTTCTCCAACATACTGTAAGTTGTTTGGAGGGTTCTTTCTGTTTTGTTTCCAGTACTTAGTATAATACTTTGCACATAGCAAACACTTACAAAATGGTTGTTGACTGACAGTATTAGATTTGAGAAACGGGTAATCTATGAAAATGAGTAAATTGGGAAGAGAAGCATTTATTAGAGAATTATATGAGCTTTTTTTTGACTTGCTGCATTTCAGATGTTTGGTTAATGCCTAAATAAGGAGATTTATTCATTTGTAAAATGCAGAGATTGTATAAGATGACCTTGCATGTCCCTTCCCTTTCTAAATTGATATTCCTATGATGCTAACAGATGAATGAATATATTCAATGAATATACACTGGTTAAACAATGACAAACAATTGGATTAAAAATAAGACTAAATTTGTCACTAGGCCATCTGTTTTGGCAGCATAAAAAGTAACAAGCATGACTGATTGGTTGCTGAAATACCTGAATTTAATTGGGGTTCTTGAATTGAGAACACAATTTTGAATGCAAGGTAGACATCCCAGAAGGCTTTGACATGGAACACTGTGACCAGTGGAATGGTAACAAAAGAGAGAAATTCATTAAAAAAAGAAAGGAAAAAATTGGCCAGAAAGAGAAATTGAGGAAGAGTATTACCATGAAACCTAAACATACAACAATATTCTAGAAGCAGGAAGTGCTTAGAAATGTCTACTGCAATTGTGATGTCCTAACTGTAAGGACAGCTTTGAAAAGTTAAAAGATACATAATATTCATTCTTTCCTTTGACTCTTTATTTGCAGACAATTATCTCTATTTATCTGACATCATTAGCGATTTGACTATATTCAAGTTATATGAAATCATTTGCAAAGTTGCTCAAGGTTCAATTTCATGTGTCATTTTAAACCCTAATAGTTCAATTAAAACCTAATAATTCAATAAGAACATAGACCAGGGGTGGGGAACCTGTGGCCTCAAGGCTCCTTGTAGCCCTCTGGGTCCTCAAGGGCAGTCCTTTGACTGAATCCAAACTGCATAGTATAAATCCATTTAATAAAAGGATTTGTTCTGTAAAACTTGGGCTCAGTCAAAAGGCTGCACCCAAAGACTTCGAAGTCCACATGTGGCTTCAGCGCTGCAAGTTCCTCACCCCTGTGACAAACTCAAAGATTTCAGCAATGTTAAAGGACATTACATCCAACTCCTTCAGTTTCCACATGGCAATGCTGAGGCTGGGAGGGGTTGAGTGCCTTATCAAAAGTCATACAGCTAAGTATGTAAGGTAGAATTCTAAACCAGCTCTTTCTGATTTTCAATCTCTGACTTTTATCATTTATGCCTTTGTTTATACTATATTAAAAAAATTGGCTGCTGTTTTCAATTCTGCATCTAACTGCAACAGTTCCTATGGGGTATTGTTTTAGATATGGCCCTTAAGTAAACTATCAGTTGACTTAGAATATTGTGCCACCTAAACAAGGTGCCCCAACTTTACTTTAGCTTTTTTTAAAAATAGGTTTTAGTAGCAAAATATTTTGACTAATACTTTTTAACACATCAGTGTCTAACCTAGAAGAAAATTTCTCTTAAAAATAGTATAATAAAAAGGGATAGTTACAAAAAAGAGCTGGGACTAAGGCCTTAGAAAGGAAAAATTTCCAGAGGTGCTATCAGTTCTATATCATAAAGCCAAGTTAAGTGAGATGGCCATACTGGATAGATGTTTGTGTGCAGATATGTTGTCCCTGGAGCAACACCTAACCAAAGAATGCTGCAACTCAGAAAAATAAAACACACCTAATGAATTTCACAATCTGGAGCAAAGATGGATCCAATTAACATTAATTCCAATTTGTTATTTAGAGGTTAAAATGGTCATCAACTGATTAATTATACAACAGTGAATTGTCTTCTTTTCCAATGTCGTCTTCTATCACATTCAAAAACAAAAATTCTCAGAAAACATCTAACATTTTCCTAGAGATTAGAAGCAGGAAAGTGGTAAAGAGTAGGAAGGTAGGAGATTTAAAGAGACTTCAGGAGAAATCTTGACAACTCTAACATCACAATGGAACTTTTTGTCTTTTTATTTTTTTAACCAATAACGTCTGTTTTCTCTCTATTAATTCTCCCTTCCTTTCAACAATTTATAGACCACAAAAATGACATCCAATGAATGGAACTACATTAAAGTATATTTTATCCAACCAAAAATATTTAAGAAATATAAATGGGCCTAATTCAACTGCAGCCTTCATTTGAGTTTATGGAAAATCACAGATTTAGTGTTGGAAGGAATTTTGGAGGTCATCAAATCTAACCTCTCATTTAGCAGATGGAGAAATTTAGAGAGATTAAATGACTTGCCCAGAGTAACACAGATAGTCATTCAGTCATTCACTTAGTCGACAAATGATTATCATGTGCTTTACCGTGTGCCAGACACCTGGAATCTAAAGAAGGGGGGAAAATGTGGTCCTTGGCATCATGGGGCTTACCTTCCAAAGCAAAAGACAACATGAAAACAAATATTTAAATACATGATACATACTTTGTAAATGGAAGGTAGTAAGTTGCAAAATCAATTTTCAAACTCAGGTCCCATGACTTTAAATAAACTTTTCTTACTATAAGGTAAACTAACCTGTTTAGACTGCATACTCACTTTCTATTTTATGATCAAGGTAGACACTTGTTGGAACCCACAAAATGTATTGATTTTTCAGTTGAGTAAGAGGTGAGGTGAGAAGGCAAGAAATGACTAGCCAGTTATTACTGCAAAATGATAGTGCTTTTGAAAGAAGTAAATGTTTAGATTCAAAGCACCAAATTCCTTGAACCTGGTTATTCTTTTGATACAGCTCCATGTGAAACTCCAACTTATTATGGTAGAAAGAATACTGGTTTTGGAGTCATCAGTCTTACATCTGAATATACCAGCCCTATGATGAATTGTGTATGTGAACTTGTGAAAATTATCTAATCTCTCTGGATTCCAAATTCCTCAGCTATAAAATGAGAATATTAAACAAGATCAACAGTGTCAAACTCAAATAGAAATGGCGACCACAAAGGAACTCTAGGGGCCACACATTAACATAGAAAATCACATATTAACATCATTTTTGCATTTTTATTTATTTTGCCAAATATTTCTCAATTATAGTTTAATCTAGTTTGAACCTCGTTAAGTGGTATTGTGGGCTGCAACTCTGAGTAATATGTTTGAAACTAGAAGGTCTCTAAGGTCCTTCTCAACTAGTTGTGTAAGAGTCAGGGATGTTTTTTCTTTCATTTTCTCCACAGTGCTCAGCACAATTACTGGCACATAATAGGTACTTAATGCTGACTGAATGACTAATTAAATCTATATAGGGTCTGCTGATAGAATAGGCTTTAAATCTATTTCTCACAAACACATATTTTCTTGCCTAACCCCTGGATTTAGTACTTTATTTCTGGCTTGACCACTGGATTTTACTACTGGCAGTTTGTTTACTGGAACAGGGTATTTGAACAACATGCCTTCACATAGGTTTGTTGACTCTCCCCTCAACTTTAATCATATTAAATTTTGGTACACATTAATTGGCTTCCAGAGTGAAATGACCCTACCAAATGTATCACCAACGCAGCATTTCACAGCACTAGTGGTGACCATGAATATGCCAGTATAGTTTTCAGTCACAAAGTATAACAGACTCTCCACATAGGAGGCAGAAAAAAAAACTTTTATTTAGACACCAGAAAGCCAAATCCCAGAATCAGAAAGCAAAAATTCATCATAGCAATCCAGAAGTCAAGTTATCACTGAAAGGGGCTAAGCCAGTTCCAAGCCTCCCAGATCCCTGCTGGGACCTTCCCACAAACACTCAGGAGCCTAAGCTATGCCTGCCTGCATGTGCTCTTCCCAGCTCTGACTAGCCTAACTTCCTTCCAGCTCTGCTACACCCTTCCTGTTCCATCTGTTCTGCAAGTCCACATGTGATCTAAGCAGGTCATATGGGCCTATTAATGAGTGGGAAAGATTTTCCCATTTACATTACCATTACACCAACCACTACCATCTCAACTGGTTTCCATCTCCCTTATATTTTTGGAACATTATTTTCTTCTAACTGCTGCCATATGGCTTTGCTCTCAGATTGTCTAATTTTTTATTCTGGATATTCTGTATGCCAACTCTTTTTCCATGTCTTTTTTTGATGTCTTTATTTTTTCTTTAAATATCTTTTAAAAATTATTTTTTTATCAAATATTTTCCTACTACATGTGAAAAAAAACTGTTAACATTCATTTAAAAAAAATTGAGTTCCCAATTTTCTCCCTCCCTCTCTCTGCTCTCTCTTCTTGAGAAGGCAAGCAGTTTGTTAGTGATTACACATATGAAATAATGTAAAACATATCACCATATTGGTCATGTTGAAAAAGAAAACACAAACCAAATAAAATATAAAAATAAAGAAAGAAGTATGCTTTACTTGGCAATCAGAGTTCATCATTTCTCTCCATGTAGGTGGATAGTATCTTTTATTATGGGTCCTTTGGAATAATCTTGCATTGTTGCCTTGATCAGAGGAGCTAAGTCTTTCACTTAGACTTTTTTTTTAAATTGATCATCCTTACAATATTGATGTTACCGTGTATAATGTTCTTTTGGTTCTCCTCACCTCACTTTGCATGAGTTCATATAAGTCTTCCCAGATTTTTCTGAAACCATCCTGCTTGGTTATTATAGCACAATCATATTGCATCACAATCTTATACCATGACTTGCTCAGCCATTCCCCAACTGATGGGCATTCCCTAGATTTCAAATTCTTTGCCACCACAAAAAAGAGTTGCTATAAATATTTTTTGTAGAAAATCTTTTCCCCTTGTTGTTGACCTCTTTGGGATACAGCCAAAGGAGTAGTATTGCTTGGTTCAAAGGGTATGCACAGATTTATTGCTCTTTGGGAATAGTTCCAAATTATCCTCCAGAATGGTTGGACTACTTCACAATGAGACCAACAGTGCATTAGTGTACCATTTTTCCATATCCCCTCAAAATTTGTCATTTTTCTTTCCTGTCATGTTAACCAATCTGATATACGTGAGGTGGTATCTCAGAGCTGTTTTAATTTGCATTTCTCTAATCAACAATGATTTTAAACATTTTTTTCATATGACTATTGATAGCTCTGATTTCTTCTTTTAAAAACTGACTCTTCATATTCTTTGACCATTTAGCAACTAGGGAATGATTTTTTATTTTTATAAATTTCATTCAGTTCCATATATATATATATATATATATATATATATATGTATATATAAACACACATACACACATATATACATATATGTATATATTTTAAAAATGAGGACTTCATCAGAGAAATTTGCTGTAAATTTATCCCCTCCCCAGTTTCCTATTTTCCTTCTAATTTGACTGCATTAGTTTTATTTATGTAAAAACTTTTTAATTTCATGTAATAAAAATATTTCTATTTTCCTCGCTATGTCATCTCTATTTTCTTTAGTCATAAACTCTTCCCTTATCCATAGATCTGACCAGCATTTTTTACCATGCTCCCCTAATTTACTTGTGATATCATCCTTTATATCTAAATAATTTATCAATTTTGACCTTATCTTGGTATACAGAGTTAGGTGTTGATTTATGCCTAGTTTTTGTTAAACTGCTTTACAATTTTTCCAGTAATTTTTATCAAATGGTGAGTTCATATACCAAAAGCTTTGATCTTTGGGTTTATCAAATACATTACTATGGTCAATTACTACTACGTATTGTGCACCTAATATATTCCACTGGTTTACCACTCTGTTTCTTAGCAAGTATCAGATTGCTTTGATGATTATATTTTGTAATATAGTTTGAAATCTTGAACTTTTAGGCCTCCTTCCTTCATGTTTTTTTCATTAATTGCCTTACTATTCTTGACCTTCCAGATGAATTTTGTTATTAATTATTTTTAGCTCTATAAAATAATTCTTTGGTAGTTTTATTGATAAGGCACTGAATGAGTAAATTCACTTAGATGAAATTGTTATTTTTATTATATACCTACAAAGCAATTAACATTTCTTAAATTGTTTAGATCTGTCTTTGTGTGAAGAGTATTTTATAATTCTATTTTGTAATAATTCCTGGGTTTGTCTTAGCAGGTGGACTCCCAAGTAATTTATATTGTCTGCCCTTATTTTAAATGAAATTTTTCTCTTTATCTATTCTTGTCGAGTTTTCTTGGTAGCATGTATAAATGCAGATGGTTTGTGTCAGCTTATTTTATATCCCGCAATTTTGCTGAGGTTGTTATTTATTTCAACTAGTTTTTTTTAGTTGAGTCCCTAGGGTTTTCTAAGTATACCATTATTTAATATACAAAGTGCTAGTTTTCTTTCACCACTGCTTATTTTTATTTTTTCATTTTTGGTCTTATTGTTATAGTTAGCAATTCTAATACAATATTGAATAGTAGTTGTGATAATGAACATATTTATATCACCCTTGATCCCCATTACAGATAGTGCTTGCTCATGGTTTTAGAAAGATGACAATGAAGAATGAAAATATTTTTTAGTATTACCCCTTGTCCATTCTGCTGGCAAAATATCTCCGACTATAAAAAGATCACATTATTTCTTTATAATATGTTAGCTAAGAAATTCACAATAAGCAAGTTCAGAAAAGGGTCAAAGTTTGCAGGAACTTCAGAGATCATATATTTCAAACCATAATGGAACTGTAACTCCCTCTATTATGTCCCTGACAAGTGTTGACCTAACTTCTAACTGAAGACCTTCCATGATGGGGAATTACATACTACTTAAATATTTAATGCAAACTCAAGTTATTTTCAATTTACATTTAAAAGATTATGAACACTACTTGGCAGATAAGAATGCTCATTGAATACATTTAGAGTTCAATCACACTGAACTTAAGCACTTACAAAGTGCCTACTATGTACTAGTATTTATGACTAGGGATTCAAAGAAAAAAATGAAATGTTCCATATTTTCAGGGTTAACGTATGCTACTGAAAATGTATATGTAGCTTAGTACATTATTAAGAGTTCAGTGTGCATATGTAACATGGAAGAACTGTTGTTTAGAGGCACAGGGAAAGGAATCCTTGACTACCTAGCTACTGAGGAACTCTAGACAATATAGGACAAAAGGAGAGAAAAATGGCACCATATTATTTGAATTGACAATTCAATTCAAATTAGAATTTGAATTGTTGGAATCCACTGTTGGTTAGGAAATCACTACCCATAGGAACTACTGAAAGCCCTTGGGAATTACTGTTGCTCTCTGAATAATCACCTGTCAAGGAAAAGGCTTTTGAACCCTGACTTCTCATTGCCAGCACCAGGGGCAAGAGCTAATACTTTTAACACTGGGGAGATCACTTTGCTTTGAGATGTCCAATCTTTTTCACAATTGTAGTATGAGTCACTCTTGTAGATGAGAGAAGTTAGCTCCACTGTCTTATAAACCTGAGCGAGGGTAGCAGGTAAGCATCAAGACTGCTAATTTTGATTTTCTGGACCAAAGAGAAAGAGCAATCATTTCAAAGTAACCATTCACCAAAAAAATGTGAGATTAGAGGCCCAGACACTCCAAATGAGAGCTCAATCCAACGCAAAAACCCTTCTACCTTAATGAAACCTAAAAACCTGAGTATTCTGATAGTTTCAAAATTCACAGTCCCTTTGGATAGGTGGCATTTGCCAAAAGTTTAATATACTTTCATTGCCTATGTACCTTGGAATTCCTTATGTCCCTACTCCAGTGACACTGAATCACTTAGTTGCCCAAACAATGGAGAGACTAGATAGATAGAAGGAGATAGACATATAGGTTGCCTTATCCTACATAGCTTTCTAAATAGACTTTGAGTCAGTTACACTGGGGGAGATTAGACAGATGTACAAAATTGAAATTTTCATGTAGCTATCTATATAGAAAGATAAAAATCCACACATGGAGAGAGGGAAAGACACATACTCACAAAGAAACACACACACAGAAAGATAGATAGATAGATAGATAGATAGATAGATAGATAGAGGGAGAGAGAGACAGAGAGAGAGAATGAGAGAGAGAGAGAGAGAGAGAAAGAGAGACAATAGAGAGAGTTAATTCTCAACTGGGGTACAGGGAATCTATGGACTAGGATGGGGGAAAATATATCTTTATTTTCACTATTGTCTAACTGGAATTTAGCTATTCCTTCAATTGTGAGTGTAGGCACAGTTATATAAGGCTTTACCAGACTGCCAAAAGGGTTCATTACAAACATACAAAAAGGTTAAGAACCCTCATCTAGAGATATACAGACTCTATATATCTGTATAGCTTCTGTCTGCTTCTCTCTGATAGATATTTATATCTCTCTATAGTTACATCTATATCTATATCTTTATCTGTCTGTAGAGATCTATCATCTCTATCTTTGTTTCTAGCTATATAGACATATAGAGATAAATAGGTATAGTTTCTCATCATGGCCCATTAAATCAGGGTAGCTTCATTCCTGCTGTAGATATGTTGTCTACATGCTACCATAACCCAGTTTGCAGCTCATGAACCATTATCCAATCAATGTGACCAATGTTAATATTAAAATATGTCTAACTCCTTATGGTTCTACTAATCATGCCTGAAACTTTCCAAATGCTGACACCCCTCCCTGTTCTCCAGTCGCACATAAGTATTGTCTTCCCCCTTAAAATATAAGGTACTTGAGGGCAGACTCTTCAATTTTGTTTTTAGATCACAGGCTTTAACAGAGTACTTATACTGTAAACAAGCTGTAAACATGCTTGTCATTTACTTATAACACATATATGCATAAATTTAAAATTAATTTTATTGGTAATGTTGACCTGAAATATTTCAAAGGGGTTGGGATATTATTCTGGTTCTATGAATTTTCCTTATGCTTTTACATGAAATACATTCTACTTTATAGAATATCACCTTCTGTATGTCATGTGCTTTAAAGAGTACTTACACTAATTCTTTTAACTAGTAAAGCAAACAATTTAAAACCAAAAACAAAGTTAATACTATTAGGTTTATTAGCATAATTAATATTACAGTTGTTGCATGAATCTAAAAGCCTTGGTAAAAACCTAAGAAGTCTATTATTCTCCAAGAAAATCTAGGTATATTTGCTTAAGAAAGAAATGCTAGCTATTACTTGTCAACTCAGTGGATAAAACGTGGTAGCAAAGCTATTCTGTTATTGTGTGAAAAAGTTATTCATTGACATATTCATAAGGAAACAGGAAAAAAGAAAACATCCCCAGTAAACTTTTATTTAAAATTTACTTCCTATCAGTCAGGATAATATCTTATTTTGATAGGAAATTCAGATCTCTAGGGGCTTTTTGATTGGCTGACCTATGAACATTTCTCCTCTAAAAAGAATCCTGAATATGACAACTTGTCAGTCACTTAAAGAGTGGACAGAAAAAGTCTCATGACTCAGGAAGTCAGGGTCAGAATTTTTATAAATTCTGCAATTTATTCCCTTAGAAGAACACAACTTTGTTCCAGCTGAACTTTCTATAGAGTTATATAATAACTAGCAATAACTAGCCCCATGCTGCCTTAGCATGTGGCTTCCAGAAGAAGTTTCATGAAAAGCAATAAATTGTAAAAATCATAATAAAGTTTTTCACATTCCCTGAAAATGAGGCAGAATTGGTTTAAACTTGAACCTTTGGTAATCACAACAAAAAACTAAATTCTATTCAAACTTTACAAGGCCAAGTAATCACTTGTATATTATTTATATATCTATCATTCTATTTTTTAAAATGTCTAAGTTAGAGTGTACAATTTACTGGGAATACAATATAAAATAGTGAACAGCCTTAATGCATTTGGAATCAGAAATATCTGAATATATACCACATTTCTAACACTAAATAGATGTGTGAAACTGGATGAATCACTCATCCCCATGAACCTTAGCTTCTTCATTAGCAAAATGTGGATCATAACTGTTTTATCTACCTCATAAGTGGTCATGAGACTCAAATGAAAAAGTATATGTAAAGGCTTTGCTAACTTTAAAGCACTCTTATTATTCCTAGGACTATCTTCTACCTTTTCCTGGTATATCCATTGCTTAGTACAGTGGCTGTGAACCCTGTGGATAAGTTCATTTACCTTCAAAGTATACTTTTTAAAAATTGTTTTTGAAAATTTATTTGAAACTTAAGTACAAAATGAGGAAAGAAAAAAAACATTGCCATGTACACAGAACATAAGACAGGATTCGATATAAAACAATAAATTTCCATTTCAAGAAAACCCATTTAATAAATATTGCACATTATTTTCAAAGCTTAGTGGCAAATGTCTAAAGCTTTTATTTGTTTCCTTGAAACTTTTTTTTGTTCTCTGCTATGCACTTTTTACTTTATTCCCACCCCACACCCAACCACCAAAGAAGGTTACAGTTAAGAGGGGATGCACAGACACATACATACACACACACACACACACACACACATATATATACATACATATGCCATTTACAGATATTTATAAACAGGCACATATATACACATATAAGTAAGACCATACAATGTTTATTTCCAGTTGTCATCTGTTTCTCTGAAGGTGGATAGCATCTTCTTTCAAGTCCAAGTCTTTCCATGTTTTTTCTAAATCAACCAGCTCATCATTTCCTGCACTATAGCAATATTCTAACCAAATCACATTCTGAGACATTGTTTATGAAGGTTTTTCCTCATTTTCTCTATTGCATTTATTTTTGGCTGCATAGGTTTTATTTATACAAGAAATTTTTAATTTAAAATAAACAAAATTATTCATTTTACATTTCAACAATGTTTTCAACTTACTACTGAATCTCTTTTCTTTATATCTTTTTCTCCCAGGTTTTTTTTGAAGTTCCTGACCTTTTGTTCTTCTAAATGAATTTTATTATTATTTTTTGTAAAACAGTAAGAGGTTTTTCTAGCAATTTAATTGGCAGGACATTACTTAAATAGATGAATTATATAAAATTGTCATTTTTATTATATTGACTTTACCTACTCAGGAACAATACTTCAGTTATATAGATCTAACTTTATTTGCATAAAAAGTGTTTTATATTTATATTCATGTAGTTCTTGTATCTGTTTTGGCAGATATACTCTGAGATATTTTATGCTGTCCAGTTATTTTAAATGATCTAAAACAATATTGAATATGACTGACAGTTTGGTTTACTATTTTCTTTTTTTATCAAATGTATTTTATTCTTAACTTTATCTGAAATCATGATGACTTTTTTCATGTAATATAATAAATTCTACTCCTGAACTTTATTTTATGTTTGTGTGTATCTCTCATTTTTATAGCATTTCCTGAAAGCAATATATTGTTGAATTCAAAGTTTTGATCTGTTATCACTTTCCATTTTATGGATAAATTCATCCCATTTACATTTTAACCAGGGGGTGATGATGGGGAGTGGAGGAGATGGGGGAGGGAGAATCTGCTGCCTTGAGGCCACACAGGCCCTCTAGGTCCTCAAGTGGAATCCAGTTTGGATTCAAAGGGCCACACTTGAGGACCTAGAGGTCCATATGTGGCCTCAAGGCGGCAGGTTCCCCACCCTTGTAAGCTAGAGATTACTTGTCTATTTTCCTCCTATTTTTCCTCACTATCCTCAACCTATTCCTATCCCTCCTCACTCTTCTGCTTTACTACCTACTAAAATGCCTTCCTATTCCTCATTCTACTCTTCACTCCAAGAACTCTTCCCTTATCCTCTCCCTCTGCCCTATGCCCTATTTCTTTCTGAATTTAGATTTTTATACCCTTCTAAACACACACACACACACATGTGCACACTCACACACAAATGTATCTCTTTATATCCAACTCCTGTTAATCTACACACCCCTCTATATGTTCCTCTTTCCTATTCCCTATTCCTCCCTTATCTTCTCCCTCTCCCTCTCTCTCTCCATATTCCTTTATCCTCTTATTTCTTTCTGAATTTAGAAGAGCATTATACATACATACATGCATATATATGTATATATATATATATATATATGTATGTACAATATCTCCCCCTCTTTAGATCATTCCAGATGAGAATAGGGTTCTATAAATACCAGTCCTCCCCCATCTAATTCCTGTGTATCAGTTCTTCCTCTTGAATCTCATTTGCATGACATAAGTACTTTTTATCTTTACATAAATCATTTTGCTTTTTAAAATCATATCATATTCAGCTTTACCCCACTTTTTCTTTCAAACTACCCAATTACTAATGACATTCTTAGACATATGGTTCACATTTCCATGTATAAAAAGTAAACAATTTGTCCTTATTGAATAGTCTCCTTCAATTAGTCTTTGCCATTTATCTTATATTTCTCTTGGAGAGTGTATGCCAAATTTTCTACTTAGTTCTTGCCTTTTTCCAATAAAATCCTGAAAGTCTGTCAATTAAAAATGTCCATTTTTTTTCAGTTCAGGATTAGACTTAATTTTGCTAAGTATGCTATTTTTTGACCACAACCCCAGTTATTTTGTTCTGTGATATATAGTGTTCCAAGACCTGTGGTCATTTAGTGTAGTGGATGCTAGGTCTTGTGTGATCTTAACTGTGACTCTGCAAAATTTGAACTGTTTTTTTTTCTTGCTGCTCATAATAGCTTTCCCTTAACTGGGAGGTCTTAGAATTTGGCTATGGCATTTCTGTAAGTTTTCCTTCAAGTATTTTTTTCAGGTGGTGATTTGTGGATTTTTTTCTATTTCTACTTTTCCCTCTTGTTCTAACACTTAGGGACAGTTTTCTTTGATTATTTCTTTTTTTATTGTAACAAGATTCTTTTCTCATTCATACCTTTCAGGTGGTCCAATCATTCTTATGTTTTCTTTTCTGTTCTCCAGATCAGTTGTTTTCCTTATGATATGCATCACTTTCTCTTCTGTGTTTCTATTTTTTGTTTTCTGGCTTCCCATTGCACAATTCTAATTCTTAAGGTATTATTTTCTTCCTTAAGATTCTGGATCTCCTTTTCTAGTTGGTTTACTTTCTTTTCATAACCTTTCTATTTTTATTGACATTCTTATTTTTAAAAAATCCCTCAATCTCCCTTATTTGATTTTTCAAGTCTTTTTTTTTTTGAGTTCTCCTATGAATTTTTTTTTGGGCAGGTAACAATTTAACATTATTCTGGGGTGAGAGACTTTTTAAAAAAAAATTTAATATCCTCCTCTGATGAGGAATGCTGGTCTTCTCTTTTCCCATAGTAACTGTCTACAATTAGGTTCTTTCTCCTTTGCCTGCTAATTTAAAAAAAATTAGCAGCTTATTATAATCAACTATTTATCTTGAGTTTTGGTGGATGGTGCCTCTGGCCTGAGGTCCTTCTTACTGATATTCTTTGATCTTTGTCCTAGGCTCTATCTCTGTTCCCATTTCCTCCTGTAAGCCACAGCTAGTACCCCTGGCACACTATACTGGAAACATTCTTTCTCCCTGAGAATCTTGCCGTGGCTATGACCTTCAATTCTCCTACTGGCCTGGAACTGAGACCAAGAACTCAGTTCCCCTATCAGAGTCCATAGCCAGCAGTAGCCTTGCCTCACTGCCTCTGCACTGATTGGGCAAGTGCTGGTTCCTTCTCGCCTAGGGTCATGTCTCAGCAGTACAACTGGGCCTGACATCCCTTGTCAGCAGAAGCTCCCTTGATCTTACTCCACCCAGACACCTGACTCTGCACATTGTCCAGGAAGTGAAAATTGCTGCGATTGGGGTAACAGCTACCTCCCAACCTACCTGCCCCCAAGGCTCATCACTAGCTGTTTCAGTAGGGCTAGCCAGAAAGTATCACACTTCACTTGGACTGACACTCCATCCTGGGATCTTTCTTTGGATTTTCTCAGGTTGTTCCAGGAAGACCACTGTTCTACTCCAATTATTCTTTATTTTTACTCCTTTATGTTGATTCTGAGGCATTATTTTGTCTCATTTGTGGAGGAAAGGTGGAGAACCTGGAAATTTCACTGCATTATCTTTCCAGAATCCTCTGGCAGTACACTGTCTAGGTATGTATGCAGAGATGATTAGGTTGACTCAAACATTGCCAGAGTTAGCTCAACACTTGGGAGGCTCCAAAATAATGTGTGGGAGAGAAGAGGCATTAGACTGTTTACCAGACAGGACTGTAGAGCTGTTGTGCTGACTTTATTATGCTATGCCTGTGAAACTTGATATCTACCACCACCATGCCAGAAAATTGAAGCGCTTTCATTTGAATTGTTTTTGGAAGATGATGAAGATCACTTGGTAAGGTAATGGTTACTGAGGTCCTTTCTCAAGTTGAACTGCCAAGCATTCAAACTCTTCTGCAGAGAGTGATACCCCATTGGTCTGGCATCATTGTTTGAAGACCAACATATGTTTGCTTAAACAATTATTTTATGAAGAACTCACACAAGACAAACACTTTCATAGTGGTTGGAAGGATGAATGCAAAGACATTCAACATCCCTATGAAAAGCTTTAGTATTGATTGGGAGACATGGGAGACAAGCACAGGATGATCCAGAATGGTGTGCCCCCATCAAAGAAGGTGCTATATGAAATGTGACATGTGCAAATTTCAAGATTTCCCTGCCAAATTGTCATACAAACTATTTGTGCCCCATTTGTAGTAGAGCTGAGTTTATATTTGTATGATCAGCAGCAGTCAGACACATTATACCTTGACTCTGCCATAGTGATGTCATGATTCTACAAACAAACAATCACAGTGACTGGCATATAATCTATGCTTATTAAATATTGACAGACCCTGCTAGAAAGATTACATTGTCCATCCCTTCAAGTATCTTACAATCAGGTATTTGAAGAATATGGTGCTTTAAAAAATAGAATAAAATAGAATAAAAATTGTAGTGAAAATTCTCTGCCTTTCTAAATGTTCCTATAAGACTATAAAATTTATCACAGTGAAGTAGATGGAGAACTGCCCTCAGAGTCAGAAAAACCTGGGTTCAGTTCCTACTTCTGATGCATTCTAACCTCTAACATTCTAACCCTGTATAAGACACAACCACTCAGTGTTCTAGGCAACTCAACAAGGGTTTAAATTGCAGGGAAATTTCTGACCTGCATTGGTATAGAGTTTTTTCTATCTAGAAGTCAGTCCCCTGTGTTGGTAAATAATGAATCTAGCCCTTAATCCTTTCTATAAACTTAATTTCTTTTTAGAACTGTAATAAAAAATAATGAAAATCTGCCTTCCTGTATAATATAAAATATAATATAGAAATAATTTTGATTATAGTTTTAAAAAGAAATACATATATATAATACACATATATATGTGCATTTATATCTTTAGTCTTGTGATAATAAATCTGATACATACACAAAAATTAATACATATGTTTATAACATTGGATTACTTTAAGCTATATACATGCATATATATATACACACACACACACACACACACGTGTGTGTGTGTGTGTGTGTGTGTGTGTGTAATTGAGATTGAAACTATTATCTAATGGAATTATTGTTTTATACTTGCAACATTTTTGGAATAACAAAAAAATTATACTTTAAAAACATAAGTAAAGGAGCAGACAACTTAGGAATTACTACTTTGAGGTATTGCTTGAGGAAGTTAGCATTAAATGACAGAAGCATAGGCTTGGTCTTCTAACTTTTCTAGGTTTCTTGTTATTATAATTAATTACATATCAAGTATTTGGAAGTAAAGTGATTCTACTGTAGTGAAACCACCAACTGACTTTTGATTGCTAACTCACTTTTTAATATTCAAGATCAGATTTGTTTAATGAAGTCATTTTAGCAATTTTGAAGAATTTATTCCATAAAGAGACCAGTGATACTGCCCTTATTATACCTTATAATATTCTATTGGTTATAACATTCTTTCAATTTTGCCTTTTTATTGACATGCAGGTGCATCTTATAAAATATCAAGTTTTTTTAGATGATTTCAGTGAGCAGGGGAAAAAAGTGGTAGTTACAATACCCAAAAGGAATATTTCTTACCTACTAGAAATTCACTAAGCAGTATTCCAAACACATATATAAAGTATGCTTCTGGAACACTGTATACTTCGTGTAACACCTCCCCTTGAAATAGCTGAAATTTAATGGAGGCATTCATTCTGTCTGTCGTCTGTCTAGCTGTTAGCAATGGCTTGAATGCCTTACATTTTCTGACATATATAAACCAAAATTGGAAGATATGTATTAGACTGGAATAAATTTGGCAGATATTAAGTCTAGAATTGATGAACAACTTATACAACATGCTACAATAAACTCATAATGGACAAGTGGGCTGAATACTAAAGAAAATACCATAAATAATGGGAGAAAATCAGAGCAGGTACCCTTTACAGCTATTCTTAGGGAGTGAATTCTTAATAAAACAAAGGATAAAGGCAATTTTAAAAAGTGAACTAAGCAGAATGAAAAAAATCAATATATACAATGACAAAAAAATTTTAATGAAAAGAACAACAAAACAATAGAAAGTGAATGCTGTTAAATTATAATGAATACATTTAGCTTCAAAGAAGTGATATAAGAAAGCACTTTCCTGTACTTCTTTATAGAGAAGGGGAACTATGAGTATGGAATATTACAAATATTAAGACTTTTCCAATGTTTTGGCTAGTTTTGCTGAACTTTGTTTTCTTTCTGTCTTTTGTGCTTTGTGTTAAGGCTTGATTCTTTGGGAGGAAAGATGAAATATTTAGGCAAATATAAGTAAGCTCATTACTAACTTTTATACTGTCTTTGGTATATTTCAGACATTCTTAGTTGCATGACTCTTTTTTCTGCCCTAAACCTAAAGGAAAAGAAAAGGAGATTCTGAAGGAAAAGAATATTTTGAACACACAAGGATGCAGGCAACAGCTATTCTAATCACAAAGTTTTAGTCAGAACGGAGCTCATTTTCTAAGAAAGTCAAAACACAAAGAATTCCCTTTAAAACAAACCCCACCAGTCGTCATCCAGTGTTTAATTGTAGGCCACTAATGAGGATGAGCCCACTGCCACCTGAAGTAATACATTCCCCTTTTATTTGCCTCTAATTATTCAGAAGTTTATCCTTCAGAGCTAAATTTCTCATTTTTTGCCCTCTACGCATTGCTATTAATTCTTCCCTTCTGGGGTCAAGGAGAATAACAACTCTGAGTTCCTTCTACATGACAGCTCTTCAAATGGTTGAAGACAACTCTCTTCTTGAGGACAAATATCCCTGATTCTTCATATGGCATAAATTTTTATGCCCATTACTATTCTTAGTTCATCCTCAGGATGTTCTCTAGCTTATAAGTGACTTTCTTAAAATATGACACACGAGATGAAAATCAGTATTCTATAGTAGTCTAATAACTCATTTATTTAAAAACAAAAAGTAACTACAGGTCCTGCAAGTACTAGGGATGTTACTATTAAACATACCTTAATTAGCCATGACCTAGTGATTACAGAATTTTCAGTACACAAGTAAATTTGTACAGTGGATGCAGTGCTAGACTTGAAGTCAGGTACACTCTTCCTTCTGAATTCAAATCTAGCCTCAGGCACTAGCCATGTGACCCCAGGCAAGTCATTTAACTCTCTTTGCCTCAGTCTCCTCCTCTGTAAAATGAGTTGGAGAAGGAAATGGCAAACCACTCCAGTTTCTTTGCTAAGAAAACACCAGATAGGGTCATGAAGAGCTGGATATGACTGAAAAATGACTGAGCAAAAACCAAAGCCTCATCTTATTGAAAATGATTATATGACAATGAGATTTGTACACTAAGATGTTCAAAATACTTGGATTTGTTATTCCATTGCCATTTTAAAGTGTTGGTTTTGATGCAACTTAAGATCTTTTTAATGAAGATATACAAAGAAATTTTCAGCAGAGTTTTGCCTGAACAAATGACCCTATACCCATGCTATAAGCCATATGTATTTATCTACCCAAAGAGATTTCATGAAACTTATTTTTGTTCATTACAAAGTAGTTGAATATGAAATATTTCAGTTTTTTAGTTCATATCAAGCTATACTATAAATCCAAATGTAAATCAATAATAACATCACAAATGTAAAAATTGATGACTAGCGTAAAAACCTCATCAGTTGAAAAACTTTCTTGATGTATTTCATTATTTATTTTCTGCAAAATGTATGGAAATGTTTTCTTAATTGATTTTTATTTTGGACCACACCTGTGATTTTAGTGGTATAGGGAACTGTAGATGAAGAAAATCTCTCTGCCAATGGAAGATCATAACCATTCTGAAGTAATTTTATAATCTTAGAAAGTTGTGTCCCTGAGAGCTTAAAAAAACATGCCCATGTTCACATAAACTAGAAACAAATTTCTTTGATGCAGTGAAAAGTATTTAAATCAACTGGGGAAAAATGTAACCTCATTCTCACTCATTAAAAATGTAGATCTTTAATGATATCATTACTTTCAGAAGAGGGGAATAAAGAAAAATCACATTATTTTTTACAGTTTAATTCAATGTTATTGAAACTGAAGGGAAGTAAGGTTCAGTGTTTCGTATAGGTGATATCTTTCCATTGTTGTCTGCCCATTAAAATCACTCATAGTATATTGAAAGCATGACTTTACTTGGAGGGAGAATTCCTGAATTCAAATATGAGTTCTGCTACTAACTCACCGTGAAACCTTGGGACAAGTTAATTCACTTGTTTGGGCTTCAGTTTCCTCATTTAGAGGAGATTAGAGTCACAAATTTCAAACATTCCTTTCAACTCTAATACACTAATATTCTATGAATCTAAATGATTTGGGGAATGTTAACACATTAAGTAGTGAGACAATTAGATTCTTTCATGAGAATAAATTTTAGTAAGGGGAAGGGGCATTTGAAGACATTTGTTCTGAAAGCAGGGAATGTCATCAAAGTGGGGAAATAACCTAAAAATGAGAGTAGGCAGATGCCAAAGACAAATTTCACCCATTCCATTACATAAATTTGCCTAGGGCCAACCCTGCCAAGTTGGTTAGTTGTCACATGCTATCTAGCAATTTCCTGCCTGAAGGGACAATGGAAACATCTGTGTTGAGGTTGTCATAGTCCCACAGGTGCAGACAATCTAGTTTATTTGTAGTGAATATGTAAATACAGAGAAAGGCAATTGGCACATTAGGGCACTGGAGATTAGCTACAATAATGGAACAGGCAAAGACTTGCCTAAATGTTACACTTTTATTTCTGACATAAAACATTCATTCAAAATAGAATTGTGTTAACAGCTTTAAAATGATGGCTGCAAACATCTTCGAGAAAGCAGCTGACATTCTAAGATGATCTGCATTTGATCAAACATAAAAAACAGAGGAAGGAAAAAAGAAATTTGTTGAATATTGTTTCTATAAAAAGTGTGATGTCTTATCCACATAGCTCCTTCCCAAGCAGTAAGTATAAAACCAAATAATTTCAGGCAAGTAAATATTTGACTTATGGTGGCCCCCATTTTATGCAATTGATGTGTTCCCTGAATTTGTGTGTAAACTGAATTCTATTTTAATAGCACCCAAGATCTTGAATTTTTATTTCCAATTAGAAAAAATTTTTGGTGAAGCAATGAAAAGAAAAACAAATTGTTATGTTTTGGGGAAGGGATTCTACTGAAATCTTGTGCCTTCCTATGCTGTGGAGGTGACTTGGTATTCTTGGAGACTCTAAGAGGAAAGTCTAAACTCTTCAGGGTCCTACCCAAAAGAAAAGGCTTCAATACAAAGACTTAAATTCTATCAGTTAAAGAGTAGTCCACCAAAATTTTATTAGCTTGGAGACTAGCCAAGATGTTTGAGATGGAGGAAGAACATACCCCATCCTCCCCCCAAAACAACAATAACAGCTACTACTACTCTCCTCCTCCTCCTCTTCCTCCTCCTATTAGGTAGCGAGCTAGCTAGCTGGCATGAGAGAAATGGGCAGTCTACATCTTGTCCCTGTCTTTGGCTTGAATTCAGAAAATTTCCCCTTAGGTAAGATTTATCACCATCTCTTTTTGTTGAACTGAGCGGCCTTCCTCCCAACAGGAGAGCTCTTTCACTCTGTATGATCTGGCATATATTCTCTGACTTTTATTTTGCCATGATTTTTTGTAAATGGATTTCTTTTCTATTTGCTATATGTGTTCACTGTGGGATTGGTATTAACTGTATTATCTGGCATATATTCTTCTATGTATTTCTTCTCTGATTTTTATTTTTGCCATGATTTTTATAAATGGATTTCTTTTCTATTTGCTTTATGTGTTCATTGTGGAATTGGTATTAAGTGAGGAAAGGGGATATATAAATTTTTGGGATCTCCAAGCCCCTCAAATAAGAAATGATCAAAAGTTAGATGGAACTCAATCATATCCCCTAAACTAACAATATTTAAGGGAGCAGACAGATATACTTCTAGTGTGGTACCCCAGCTCAAAGGAGAGCAGATTGATGATCTCTGACCCCAGCCTCTTGCTTCCGCTCCCTATGGGGATGAAAGTCTGCTTTGAAGAAGTGTAGAGGAAGAAGGTAGAGGTGTCTATTCTTCCTCCCTTTGAGTCTCAAACAAGAATTATATCCTAGCTGCACATGAAGCTTCACCACACATGTGTGGCCCGGTCCCCTGTGGCCACCATTCTCACTCCTTATGTAAGCAAAAGAAACTTTAAAATTGAAGAGGAGATTGTGGAGTAGTTTTAAAAGGAAGGAATGAAAGGGTCAGAAACTTTATTTAGGGTCTAGATAAGAAAAAGGAGAGGACCGAGGGAAAAGATGATTGCACTCATGTGCCTGGGAATGTAGCACATACCATTTCCAATAACCTCCTCTTCTTTACAAAGAGAAGGCAGAGAGTAAAGAGGGGGGAATGTAAGAGAAAATGATAGTAGGAAATACATAATTAATTATCATATCTATGTTGTAAATTGGATTAATTTACCCATGATACGGAAGATGAAAGACAAATGAATCAGAAAAAAGCACGCAGTACTAAGTCATTTACAAGAAATACACTTGAAACAAAGAATGATAGAGAATTAAAAATAAAATTGGAGTAAAATCTATTATGCTTTAGCTCAACTAAAAAATTCAGGGATTGCAATCATGATCTCAAACAAAGTGACAGCAAAAATAAACTAGATTAAAAAAGTTAGTGGGGGAAACTATATTTTTCTGAAAGACACCATAAACAATGACTTAATTTAAGTACTTAAAAACTGTAGATAATAGTGATCAAGATATCACTTACTATGTGCTAGGTACTATGCTCAGTGCTTTAACATTTTTCGCCTTATTTGAACTTCATAACCATTCTGGGAGGTTGTGCTATTTTAACCCCCATTTTACATATAAGGAAGATAAAAAAAAAACTGAGGGTAAGGTAATTGTCTGGGGTTGCAGACCTAGTAATTATCTGAGGTCACCTTTGAACTCAGGTTTTCCTGATTCACTGAATGGCAAAGCACCTAAATACTTAAAGGAAAAGCCAAATAATTTACATAAAGAAATATTTTAAAATCTATTTTTGTTCTAAACTTAACACTAAATAAAATAAAGATTTCCATCTACATAGTAGGAGAGAAAATAGTTAATGAAAATACAAATTTGTTACATACCAACCATATCCTTTTAAGTATATAAAGACTTCAACATATAAATTTCTAAGCTGTTCTGTTTCACAGTGTTTCCTTCAGGTGTTTTTTTCTATTCTGTTTTCTACATTTAAACATATATTAATCAAGCAAATTTAAAAGTAAACAAATAAATCCCTTAATACCTATATGCATATTTGGGTAAAAACAAATTATCCCATGGTTTACGTAAAAAGGTATATATCTCTTTCTATATTTTAATTTCATCACCTCATCAACCAGGTATTTTCTATCTTCCTTTTTTTGCACTTTGGTTTATTATTGAATTGATTAGGGTTCTAAAGTCTTTCAAGTATATATTTTCTATAAGGTCATCATTTTATCATTTATTCTTCTAGTTCTGCTCATTTGGTTCTGTAGCAGTTCACAGACATCTTCCCACTTTCAGCTGAAACTTTATATATATATATATATATATATATATATATATATATATATGCACATATACATACACATATGTGTGTATATGTATGTATATGTAGGCACACATGCATACATGTATATATACATACATATGTGTATATATAAATGTATATTTGTGTATATGTATGTATGTATATACATCTCTTTTTTCCTTCTATTTCTTTATGTTATAAGTCTAGTAAGGGCATAGCATTTTCAAAGTCTTTACTCATCAGGAGTTTTATTTTGGATACAGTTTCCACTTTTTTCTAGAATGTCTAGAACAATTTTTAATTCCTGCAACAATTCTTTAATATACTTGTTTTCCCTGAAACATTCATCTTTTTACTCCTTTATTTTTACCCTTTCCAGTCTAATGTTGCTTTCAGAATTGCTTTAATTTCCTATTTTCTAATTTTTAGTGATTAGGGTAATTTTATATAACTACTGATAGCCTGGATTTCATCCTTTGAAAACTACTGCTCATCTTATTTGGCTATTTAACTATTCAAGAACAGATATTAGTCTTATAATTTTGAATCTGTTCCCTTTATATTACACATAAGAAGCCTTTATTAGAGAAAATTGAATAAAGATCTTCCCCAGTCACCTGTTTCTCTTTCAGATTTAAGTACAATAGATTATTTTGTTCAAAGACTTTTAAATTTCATATAATTGAAATTGTCCATTTTGTCTTGTATAATTTTGTCCCTTCTTTAATGAAAATGTTGTATACAATAAAAACAACATTGTCTAGAAAATCACTTTGAGGGACTAAGACATTTTAATTATCATAATACCCAAATTAATTACAGACAACCTATAAAGGAAGACACTGTCTCCATGTAGAGAAAGAATTGATAAATAGAAGTATGTATAGGATAATAAGCATTCTAGTAAGGAATAAATCTCAGCTAATAGATATGGGGAAGAAGTCCAAATTACTAATAATTATAGACATTAAAACTGAAGCAACTCTGCTATTCCACTTCACGTGTCACATTGACACAGCTGATTAAAAGAAGGAAAATAACAAATGTTAGAAGGGCTGTGGGAAAACAGGTATCTCAGTGAACTTTGGCTAGAATTGTTTGTTGGTCTAGACAATCTGGAAAGCAATCTGAAACTTTTCAAAATGATTATTTAATTATTCACATGCAGTAATACCAGCCCTAAACTGAAACTCCAAGTAAATCGAAGAAAGAAAAAAAAATGGATCTAAATGTATAAATCTTTTTTAGCCAAATTTTTTTTTTAATAACAAAGAAGTGGAAACTACGGGTACCCATTCCCTGGTGAATGGCTTAACAAATTATGCTACATAAACCTAGTTCATGCTAGGTCATATCATAAGATAAAATGAGAATGCTGATTTCAGGGGAACCTGGAAAGACTGACACAAATGCTGCTGAAGAAAACTGGGGGAAGCCACAACCAAGCTTTTTTAATAGACTACAAATTAACATTATTTAAAATCAACTGGACTCAGTGAATAAAAGGAAATCCTTTTATTCCACCCTAATAGGTTATATATATCACAAGTGATTTCAAACCTCTTCTTTCTTTAAGACTCCCATACCTCATCTTTGTCCAGCTCTCAGCCCATGGTTTTACCTCTGACTTTACTAAGAAAATTGAGTCTATCAATCATGAGGTCCCTTTTCTCCCCTTCTTTTAATCTCAAAATCTCTTGAAACATTCCTCACTCAATCCCCCTTTTCTACAATCTCTGAAAAACAGGTGGTCTTTCTCCTTGTTAAAATAAAGCTTACGATAAGATTCCTTGATCTTATTCCTACCTCTCTCTCTTAGTTCTGCCCCTACTTCTAAAGCTTATTCCTTTCTCTTCCCCTCTGTACAGATGACTTCAATATCTTTATATCCAGCACAAGTCTGTTTCCTGAATTACAGCTCAATATAACCAACGGACTATTGGACATTTCAAACTGGATGTCCTAGAGACATCACAAACTCAATATGCCCCAAATGGAAATCATTATCTTCTCTCTCCTCTTGGAAACTTCCCTATTTCTGTGAGACAGCACTATTCTTCCAGTCTCCCAAGGTCACAACTTTAGCTTTTTCATAGGCTCCTCATTCTTCCTAATCTCTATCCTATATATCTAATCAGTTGTCAAATCTTGTCATTCTGCCCTCCCCACAACAACATCTTGGGAATGACTTCGTTTCTGTTCTCTCATGGCCGCCCGACTTCTACGGATCCTCATCACCTCTCACCTGTATTGGTATAGTAACTTCCTATTTGGTATCCACAACTCAAATCTTTCATACTCCGATTCATTCACTACAAAGCTACCAAACTGATTTTCCTGATGTCATATCTTTTCACTTTCCCCAATTCAGTAAGTTCTGATGGTTCTCTGTTACATGTAGGATCTTTTATTGGCATTTAAAAGCCATTTTAACTGCTTCAATCTATTTTTTCCAGCTCCATTGTTTGTTACTTCCCTTTCTTATCTCTACAGGCCAGCCTAACTGATATTCTTCCTATTCTAAACACACATCTCCCCTCCATGCCTTTGTACTGGCCATATGTATATGGTGGGAGATGTATATATGTGTATACACATACAAACACCCACAAACACACACACACACACACACACACACACACACACACACACACACACACATATATGTATATATATATACACACACACACATATAAACATAAGTATCATGGGACACTTTTAAAACAGTATGCGAAGTGCTGAAGTTAAAAATGCAAAATCAAGACACTCCCTACCCTAGGGATTCAATGAAAGGAAAACAACATGTTCACATATATGTAAATATAGTTTCAATATCGAAGAAACTTAATTCTGTGGTACTTAAGGTAGAATAGGGTACACTACCAACTAGAGAAATGAGGAAAAGTATACTCAAGAAAGTGGAGGTTACCCTGAAGGGTGGTAGAAGCAAGGTTGAGGAGGCATACCATTCCCAGAATGGAGGACAGACAGCCTGACCATTCAAAGGCATAGAGAGGGAAAGGGAACGCTATGGATGAAGAGCAGCAGGGGGCTGATTTCATTGTAGGAGGTAAAATGATTTGATCACTCACAAGTGATAGACTTTGCTTCCAAAGTAATTTTAAAATGATTTCCCTTCTTTACTATTATGAACTTGAACAATATCAACCACAAACGTACATTTCCCTTTGCAAAGAACAGAAAAAGACTACATAGGGAATGACTTCTTCACAATGTACAAGGTTCTTTTAAAGTTTGCTTTGTTTTTTGGTTTATTTTAAAAATTAACATCATAGGTATAATACTTCCCTTCTTATATCTATCCCCTTATGAACTTTTTTCTGTTCCATTCTATATTTTTTATGATTTGATGATGTCATTTTCTTTCTTTTTTTTAGTATTTTTATCATGACATCCTATTTTTCACCTTCCTAATTTCTTTCTCTCTCCAAAAAAATAAAATCTATTTTTTGTCAGATTACTTCTAAATTTAAAATAAACTCATGCCCTCAAACTCATCAGACTAAGACTAAGGGAAATTATATAACTCTTTCATCCCTAACTATAATGTTCCATGTTAGTTGGTTTGTGTGTGTCATAGTGCATATATGTATTTGTATATATGAAAAATATATATGTATACGAACATATACATATGTGGTGTGTAGTTTTTTCCCTCCCAGAAGATTCTGCTCTCCCAATTGATCTATGCTGAGACTGCTTTTGAAGTATGGGAACTTCTTCAGACAAAATTGTTCTTGCTTGGGCATGGTCCAGAATGAAAGACATCTAATAAACAAAAGTTCCTGAGGGATGAGGCTAGAGTCTTTGTTTATGGTACAAACAACAGGTCAAATTCAAGTAAATACGAAGCCATAGATCCTGGATTATATGCCTCATCAGGAATTGAAAGGGCTGTTAGAAAAGGCAAGTAGACAAAATAAAATAATAATAATGTTTTTTAAATTTCTGAACAAAGTACTGGTTATATGAGTTCCATCTTCTCCATATTTTCTTCCTCTTCTGTCTCCCACCCCCACTCCAAGGACAATAGCAATTCTAAGAAAATTGAAGAGAAATGAATATGAGAAAACCTATAGTGTTGAAGTCAAATAAAGTGATGGATAAGTAAGGTCTTTGGTTCCACTGTTTCCTCATCTCTATACTTGGTCCTCTTAAACTAAGTCCACTTTTCAACTTAGTGATAGCATCATCCTTGGAATTTTGACTGTTATTCTCATCTGTCCACCTTTCTCCCTTCTCAGGTCTGAAAATTCTCATCTACTCTGAGAATGTTCTTGTTTGCCTTTCATTCAGAGTATGATATGTTAATGGGAGAGCTCTGAGAACCCACTTCCCAAGGAACACCTCTTTGATCTATAGCACCCTGAAGGCTGTGCGTCTACTCTTGGTATCAAACCTGTTAGTGATACTTGTGCTTAACCTCAGACCAGCAGGAGGGGAAACGCCTGCTGGGGCAGACATATCAGTTAATGCTCTTGTTAGGTGCTTTAGTCACGGAAAAAGTAACAGAAGAGAAAGTCTGTAAAATAACTGGCTTGGGGCATTTAGCCTAGATAGCCACACAATAAGCTAAGTATCAAAGAGCAGAACAAACAAGAAATTCTAGTGTTTTGTCAGTGTTTGGTTCAGCAGTTTCTGACTTGAATGAAATAGGGAAGCAATAAACCATCGTTTTAAGAGAGACAAGCGATTCAAGGCCAAGAGTACTTTTTGAAACTTTTTTGATTGTATGTTATAATTGAGAGGCAATGTAATATAATGAATTAAAAACTTTCCTGGAAACTAGGAAGACACAAAGTCAACTCCTGTCTCAGACTCATATTTGGCCCTGGGCAAGTTATTGAACTTCACATTGCTCCAGGCAATTCTCTAAAACTAAGGTGACAGTTTCCTCATCTGAGACTTATGTCAACAAAATCACAAGTTCAGTCTGTACTCTGTAGATCTGAACAGGGCATGAACCACATCTCCTTATCCTAACATTAGCCTTACTGACAATAGTGTATTCTTTCATTTGTTTCCTTGTAGGCATGGTTTTATTCTATGGAATTCCATATGGGTGTGTGTGTGTGTGTGTGTGTTTGTGTGTGTGAGACAGTGGTGGTAGGGTGGGATTGTTATGCATATACTCCATTATTTAGAATGATGAATGTGATACTGTAGAGAGATAAAATAATCATCGTATGAGTGCAAAATGTATATTATTTGGAGGCAAAACATAATATTGTTGGGCAGAGTGATTTTGAAGAGAAATTTTTTCAATAGTGTTGGAAATCTGCTTTAGCCTAATCTGATTTTGCTTTCTTATTTTGTGGCTGCTTTTACCTTCAGCAGAGTATGGTGAGTGGGAGGCAGGAAGACAGAAGATACTGCCAGGGAACAAACAATTCAACTGTAGTTCTTTATATTTCCAAATGTATGCCCTAATGACATATATGAATAAGCTAAAATAAATGTATTTAAAATGTTATTTTGAGTATCATCCAACTTCAATTAGTCTATGTTTATTTTTCAAGGAGGAACTCAATTAGTGTCAGATTTAAACTACTAAGAAATAGAATTTGTCAAACAGTTTTGCCCAATTAATGTTCAGGTAGTGTCATTTGGAAAATTGAATATAAAATATAATTCTTCACAATTTGGACTCTCTAGCCCCTATACACACTTAAGGCCCAGGTCTCTTTGCTACTCCAGGATGTTCTTTCTCCATGCTTTTCACTGTCTGTCTTTCATGCCTGGAATAATTTGCAATTGATTGTTATGTGTCTTATAAATGCCTATGTAATGACATCAGACACATGTGCAGAGTATTTCTGGTTGCATCTGCCTGTATGGAGAGTCTGAGGAACCTGTTTCTGGGAGAATTGTAATGATGTATAATAGAAGTGCCTTGGAGAGATTTGAGCATGCTTAGACATCTAGCCGATTCTAATGTAAGTGATTAGAGAAGCCTTTGTGATTAACTGCATAGCTGGAAATTGGAGTACCTTCAAAAAGTACTATCAGCTTGAGCCATAACCACTTTCTAGCTGTTGTCTCTGTTAGTTCAACCCTTACAGTGATATGCTTAAATGGAACTGGGGCATGATCCCTCCCTGGCAGCTAACACAACTATTGGGGAATGTAACCATTGTGGTTGAGCCACCTTTGGAGAAAGTATACTCTCCAACTCAAGATACCACTACCACCTCAGGGAAGCTATAATGGACCTTGTTCTGAGAATGTGAAGCCAAAGAATATTTGATTTTGAATGTAAGTTTCTTAATGACTATTTCACTTCTGTCTTTGTATACGGAAAACGTAGCAAAATATTTGACATATGGCACCCATCTAATTAAGATTTGTTGTTTTATAAATTGTTGACTGAACAAAGTCACATAAGTTATATATAGAAACAAAAATATTCATATAGGCAAAAAGATATCAGACACAGATCATTTGTTTACATGGATATAGCCAAGAATTTTGTCATTAAAAACATTTTTTTCTCCCAGATCTATGCATAATGAAGAAAGTCAAAAGTTATCAGAGGTGAACATTTTTTCTGAGCTCATGTGCTAAATGTCATTAAATAAGGTAATTGAGATAACTGGACACTGTGAAGAGAAAAATTTCAGTTTAGTTATGAAGTCAGAAGCCAGAATTCAGGGGATTAAGAAAAGAAGGGGTGAAAATCTTAGTCTAGGCTCCCCCCATCTCACAAAGAATTTGTCTGACACTAGAAAGCTCTGCTACAATAACAGCTGGCAGAGAAGGTGTGATGTACTGAAGGTTTTTTATTTGTTTGCTTTTAAGCATAGAGAGGGGTTTATGTTCCTTAGTCAATAAATACATCATGATTATATCCCAGGAAAAATGAGAGATACAAAAAAAGGCAAAAGACAGTCCCTGACCTCAAGAGCTCACAACTGAATGGAGGAGATGACAAGCAAATACATATATACAAACTAGTTATACACAGCATAAAGGGAAAGCAGAAGAATTAAAGCTTCCTGTAGAAGATAAACTTTTATTTCAGACTTGAAGGAAGCTAGGAGATGGAGATAAAAAAGGAGAGGATTCTAAGCGTAGAGGACAGTGAGAAAAAAGTACCCAAAGTCAAGAAATGGAATGACTAGTTCATGGAACAGTAAGTAGGCCCATGTCAATGGACAAAGTGGGGAATATGGTGTGACCAGTCTGGAAAAGTAGGAAGGAGCTGGGTTATGCAGAATTTTGAAGGTCAAGCAGAGGATTATTTTTTCATTTGATCCTGGAAGCATTAGGGAGTTCCTTGAGTTTATTGAGTATGGGGAGGGGTAGAGTAATATAAGCTGAATCTGTGCATTTGGCAAAGGGCTTTGTTGCCTGATTGACAGAAAGATTGTGGTGGGGAGAAACTTGAAGCAGGCAGACCCACCATGGAATTATTACAATTGTTCAGAAATGAAATAATGAGGACCTGTACCAGAATGATAGCAGTGTCAGAGACAAGAGGGGGCCATATTCAAGAGATATTTCAAAGGTGAAACTGATGGGCATTGGCAATTGATTGTATATAGTCAGGGGGAAAGATAGTGAGGAGTCAAGGATGTCACCTAGATTGGGAGCCTGAGGGCTACGAGGATGGTGTTGCCATCTATAATAATAAGGAAGGTAGAAGCAACAGGAAGGGGGGGCAAAATTTAGAGAGAAAGATAATGAATTTAGTTTTGGACATAGTGAGTTTAAGATTTTTACTACACACCCAGTCTGCGATGCCTAAAAAACAGTTCGACATACCACATTATAGGTTAGGGCAGATTTGAGAATAGTTAAGATAAAGGTGATGATTAAATCCATGGGAGCTGATGAGGTCACCAAGTGAAGTAACATAGAAAGTGACAGAGAAGAGGGCCCAGGATAGAGCTATGTAAGAGGGCATGATCTGAATGAGGATCCAGTAGAGGAGAATGAGGAGTGGTTGGAGGGGAAAGAGGAGAACTAGGATAGAGTGGTGTCCCAAAAAACTAGAGAGTGAGTTTCAAGGAGAGAGTGATCAGTGATGTAAAAGACTTCAGAAAGGTCAAGCAGAGTGAAGAAGGAGAAATGACCATTGACCTTTGTAATTAAGAGAGCATTAGTTATTTTGGATAGAGCAGTTTCAGCGGAAAGATGAGATATAGGGTGATAAGTAAGTAAATAAGTAAGATAAAATATAGGATGATA
The DNA here is from genome assembly GCA_028658325.1 of Potorous gilbertii. Lineage (NCBI taxonomy): Eukaryota > Metazoa > Chordata > Mammalia > Diprotodontia > Potoroidae > Potorous > Potorous gilbertii. The sequence goes on from CM053770.1 coordinate 346,967,711, forward strand.
GTAAGGACAGAAGGTTCAAAAGAGGGTTTTTTGAAGAAAGGCATGTTCGTAGGGAGTAGGGAATGAGCCAATAGTCATGAAGAGATTAGTATAACTTGGATTTTGTTTATGAGGGAGATGTATAGAAAAAAAGGAACTGTATTCAAAGTAATTCTACCTATAGAAGGGTAGTCATAAAATACTTCATGCTTATGCCCCTACTTAGAGAACAGTACTCATGAGCCAGGTTTGAACTCCTAGCCCTAAACTGGGAAAAGATCCCTTTCTAATTTTTGGCTCCCATTGCATCCATATGCAGCAAAAAAAAAACCAATAAAAAATTACAAAATGAATATTTAGCTATAAAAAGACAGGATTGACCACAGGTATTTATAAGAAATTATATTAGATTCAGCAAATATATTCTTTAAGACAATTAACTTAAGAAAGCAGAAAGAGAAGTAAGGCAAACAGGGTAGGGGCTGCTAATTTTCTTCTCTAATAGTTTTATTCTTGCTACTGGGAGTGAATATTGATGATAAAACACACTCAATCACATGCATCTCCCAGCTTGTCCATTTAGATGGAAGCCATCTTAAAGAATGAAATATAGATGTGGTAGTAACTACCTACTGTTGTCCCAGACTGTTCTCCTCCTATGTGACAAATGTCACTTCTCATTTATCTCCTTATTCTCCTCAAACATCCCTAAACAACCCCTGCTTCTATGTTTAGAAAACAACAACAACAACAACTCCCTAGCCTCTACTTTAAGATGACTGATCTTTCCTCATTTTCTTCTGGCCCACCGTAGGGGTTTCATGGTTTAATGAGTATTTATTGATATATTATTCCCCCAAACTGGGAAGAACTACAAATTCTTTGTGACCAGCCAACTGAGTTCTCAGGAAAGGAAACCAGAAATAAGGATATATTAAAGATTAGAGAGTAAGAAGATAGATAAGAAGGAAATTATTCTCCTAAAAAAGAGGGATACATGGAAGAAGGGTGCATGTAGAGGGACTGGCCTTCCTGAAGAGGAACAGTACTTTTTCATCAGAGACTGAAATAAAGAAAGAAATGTTAGAGGGCGATAGGGTTATAAGATGATGAGAGGAGTTTTATGAGTAGTCAACTCATTAAACTTTTTGCCCATTGTCTTCAATACTAAGCTTATCAAAATATTAAAAATTATACAAATGCTAAATTTGAGACAAAATCATGTTCTGATCCCCTCTTACTCCCTGGAAAAGAGTAAATTCATTCAAATACCAAATTCGTGATCCCAGAATGTTTCTTCATGCTGTTAACAACCAGTTTGAGCTATATAAAAGGGTATCCACCATTTCAGACAGATTGCTTTAACCACTGACCTGGATCCACCTAACATAACATTTTATTAAATTGTATTGGAAAAGCTATTCTATTCTATCACAAAATAGAGGGTTTTCAACCAATCTATTCGATTGAGGCTCATGAAAGTAACTAATATGGTTTTCTATCCAAGCACTTGCCTCACCTTTGTGAAAGACTTAAGTACTGACCAGAAGCTAGAAGGAATCTTGTCTAAGCAACGAGTGGTTAACTGCCAGTGATGACAAAACAGCCCACACAGTCACAGAATAACAAGAGAAGAAAAGTTTTCGCAAATTAAGAGTATCCTACAAGAAAAAAAATTAAAGCAGCAACAAAGATTTAGGCAATTCTAGCAATATAGAGTTAAAAAACCAGGTCAAATGTCTTGGTAGCAATGGAACAGGAACTAGGCAGTGGGTCTGAGCAAAAGATGTGGAGTCCCATAGCTGTATGAAGGAATTAATCAACAAAGAATAAGCATCTTCAACTGCTTAGGCACTGGGAAAACAGATATCGAAATATACAACTCCTTGCCTTCATGAAACTTACATTCTACTGGAGAGTGGGGGGAATGACTCAACGTACCTCCCCCCATTTCATATCTATTTTAATATGCTTCTTGTTTCATCTAAAATTTCTTCTGTAATATAAACTTTATATAGAAAATATACCAAATCCTCTGAAGGCTTTCTTTCTTTTTAATCTAAATTAAAAACAAAAACAAAAACTTTGAACAATTATAAACAATCAGAAAAATAACTTGTATAAGAAGCTGTGAACTTTTAAATGTACAGTTTTTTTTAACAAGAATGTATGTAATATAAATACATTAAATTTAGCATGATGGTAACAAAATTCTTTTTGTCTCCTCTTCAAAGTATTAAAATAACATTTCACTGATGTTCTGATCATCCTTTCACTTCTATCATGGCTTACTAATCTATTCCTCCCATTCCAACACAAAATGCTCAGAGAAGTCAATGGGACTCTCTTTATGAGGGGAGAATTATTATTTAATGATGTAATCCTGTGAGAGGGGAGGTTTGTTGAAAACTTGAGAGAGTAAAGGAATTCTAGCCTTTGAGCTTCTAGCTTTGAGAGAAAATAAGAAAATAAAGAATCACTTTAGGTGTCTAAAGAGGGAAAAACTCACATGTAGAGAAATCAGCTCCTCAATCATATTGACTCCTTTCCAGAGTCTTTTTTTTCTGTCAGGATCCTGAAGAGAGCCTGTACCACTTGTCTTATCTTGAAGCTAAAAGTCTGAAGAAAAGAATTTCTCTTATCCCCCAAGTTCTTGCCAATTTTACCCTTCCTTCAGGCTGGAAGAATTAAGTAATCATCTTTCACCAATGCAGAGTGCCATTCAAATGGGCGTGCTACACAGAATATGTACAAAATGAATACAAAGTGATTGCATGTGGTGCATTACTAACAACTGCTGTAATTAGGAAAGTCCTATTGAAGGAGAACTTGAAAGAGGTAGGAACGCAGCTGGGCTTTATGGGAGTAAGAGTTCCAAGAGGCAATGGTCAGGATGGAATGCCTTCCAGGCACTAAAGACTGATGTACAAAGATGTACAGGTAGGAAATGAGGGGCAGTGATAGTTCAGTTTGGTGGGATCTTAGAGCATATGAATAGGAATAACATGTAATGAGCTTGGAAACGGAGACTGAAACCTGATACGGAGTGAAAAGATCCAAGTATACTTCCCCTACCCTTATTTGCCTACAAAGTATTGCTTTCAAAGCATGGGCAAATTAGGCAAATAGAAGTAGTTAAATATGAATACTGAACTGAATGAGAGATTGAAAGAATGGGAAGGGAGCATAAGTCTCTAACTTAATGTCATAACTGAGGACTGCTTAAAAATCAGCTACAGCAGACCCAACTTGGCTCAACTGTGCAGTATACACTTACCAACACATACTAAGTTGAGCAAGATTGCTTAAACTTATTATGTGGGGCAGACAGTCAAATTGCTAGTATCAAGATCCTGTTGGTTTGTTTGTCTGCTTTGTCTCTCTCCAAATTCAGTTTATCCTCCACTCAGCTGTTAAATTAATTTTCCTAAAGTGTAGATCTAATCATTTCATTCCCCTAGTGTGTGTATGTGTGTATCTATATCTATATCTATATCTATCTATCTATCAATCTATCCTTCTATCTATCAATCATCTATCTATATTCCAGATACTCCCTTTTATCTCCAGGATCAATTATAAAACTCTCGTATTGGCATTTAAATCTTTTCACAATCTTTTCCTCCCACCCTATCTTTCCAGTCTTCTTATATCTTAACCCACCACCTTCTAAACCTGACTCCATGGAACAGATAATTTTTTTTCCTTAAGTACTTCTTATCCCATGGCCACCAATGGACTAACAGTAACATTTAGGAATCCAAGAATTAGTTCACAGTTTTGTCTTTTTAAAAATTCATGAATAAATTTCCTGAAAGGATGAAATTAGAAATTCAATTGAGATTTCTCTAGATTCTAAGCAGCTGAGTGTGCAAACCTGTATGGCAAAAATTCTCCCCTCAAATTATTTTTACTTTCCTTTTATTAGAAAAGAAATACACAGCAGTGATAAAGGAGAGGATCAATTTTGTGAGGGCCCACTGAATAGAAAACCAATTCCTATTGTTATGGGAAATGTACTGTGGGATACCAGTAAATGTGGCCACTTCTTAAAAAAGAGAAATTTTACAGGGATTTGGTTTTCAATATATGTAAAATCCAGCCCTCTTGCTATATGTGTTGATGGAGCAAGTAAAAGTGGGAGGTTCAATTTATCTAGTATTTACAACAAGAGGTTCAGTAGTATTTTACCAAGAAAAGACTAAGAATTGGTCAGAAAAGGAAAATCAATCTTAGAAAAAGTCAAATGGCTTATGAATTATCTCAGATGAAATAATAAACTCATAAAGTTACTCCCTGGAAAATCTAGATCTAAATGACAGTGCATCAGAAGCTGAAGCTAATGCTGGGAATCTTTAATTTTAAGAATAGACAATTTAAGACAGAATCAAGATGGCAGAGTACAGACCAGGACCACCAGAACTCTTTCACTCCTAGTAACTTTAAAATAATGCCTCAAATCAAACTTTGGAGTAGCAGAGTGAAGAGAAGTTCAGAAGGACATATTTTTCCAGCCTGACAACTTAGGAGAGGTTTGCAACACCAGGGTGGACATAGGCCTAGAGCAATAGCAGTAGCAGCTTTAGAAGCTCTCAGAACAGAGTCAGACGGCTGGTCAGAAAGAGATCACAATGGACCCTTTGCTGGCACTGGGTATAGGTGAAACATTTTGGCAACTATACTGCCCACACACAATTCAATTAACAGTTCCAGGGTAAGGAGGAATGCTGAGAGTTGGTCACAAGGGAGTGGGAGTCACAGTTCCAACACATAGAGGAGTACAGCACTTGTGACTACAGGGGATCAGGCACCCTTGCTGGGTAAATGAAAGTATAGAAAAGGGGAACAGTGACCACACTTCTCCCCATATTACCACTGTAGAAGCACCAAAAACTTGAAGAGGTCCAGAAATAGCTTTGAAAACAGCAGCACTAAAAATTGTAAAGCTTGAGATGGTCCCTACCCAACCCAAAGTGAGCAGAGTCCATCTTTCACATAAAGTTCAAAGTCAAGAAACAGGCTGGGAAAGAGCAAACAAGGGGAAAAAAAGAACATGACCACAAAAAACTGATAGAGTAGCAAGGAAAAAATAAGAAAGTAATAAACAAAGGAGAAACCAACAATATGAAACCAGCTAAAAACAAAGTTCCAAAGTAAAAATGCTAATTGGGTCAAAACACAGTAGGAATTTCTGGAAGAATTGAAAAAGAGAGAGATAAGAATGGCAAAGGAAAACTTGGGGAAAAAATGAGAGCAATGAAAGAAATTATGAAAAAAGAATTAACAACTCAGTAAAAAAAGGCACAAAAATACTGAAGGAAATAATACCTAATAAAATAGAATTGAGTTAATGATTTAAAGAAAAAGGCACAAATTTTAGTGAAGAAAAGAAATTCTTTAAAAGAAGAATTGGCCAAATTAAAAAAAAAGAGGTACAAAATCTCAATGAATAAAATTGTTCCTTAAAAATTAGAATTGGGCAACTAGAATCTAATGATTCCAAGAGACATCAAGAAACAATAAAACAAAGTTAAAAGAATGGGGAAAAAAGAAGGGAATGCAAAATAACTCATTTAAAAATCAACTCATCTTCAAAATAGATATAATCTAAGAATTATTGGACTACATGAAAGCCATAATTAATAAAAGAACTGATGTCATATTTTAAGAAATCATAAAGGAAAACTGTCCCAATATCTTAGGTCCATAGTGTAAAATAGAAATTAAAAGAATCCACTGGTCACCACCTGAAAGAGGTCTCAAAATAAAAACTCCCAGGAATATTATAGTTAAATTCTATGGCTTCCAGATGAAGGAAAAAAATCAGTCAACAACTGAAAAGAAATTTCAAATATAGTGCAGCAACAGTCAGGCTAACACAAGATTTAACAGTTTCCACATTAAAGGAATAGAAGACTTAGAATATGACATTCAGGAAGACAAAGAAGCTAGAATTACAACAAAGAATAATCTACCCAGAAAAACTGAGTATAGTCTTTCAAGGGAAAAATGATATTTAATGATATAGAGAACTTTCAGGCATTCCTAATAAGAAAAATTAGAGCTGAATGGAACATTTGACATTCAAGAAGACTTAAGAGAAGCTTAAAAGGGTAAAGATGAAAGAGTAGTCATAAGAGATTCAATAAAGTTAAATGGTTTACATTCCTAGATGAAGAGATTATAAAGGTAACATCTAAGAGGTTTTATCATTATTAGGGTAGTTATAAGATGTCTACATAGACAGTGAGTGTAGTGAGGTGGCAAAGTTGATCAAGTGCTGGTCTTGGAGTCAGGAAGACATCATCCTGAGTTCAAATCTTACCTCAGAGTCTTACAACCTGTATGAACCTGGGCAAGTCATTTAGCTCCATATGCCTCAGTTTCCTCATCTGTAAAATGACCTAGAGAAGAAAATGACAAACCATTCCCATATCCTTGACAAGAACATCCTAAATGGGATCACAAAGAGTCAGACATGATTGAAAGAAATGAACAACAGTCACAGATATGAGTTAATTATGTGGTGATGATGACAAAAGTGTAGGGGAGGGGGAAGAAGGAAAAACTGGGAGAAGGGGAAAGGGACAGGTAGAATTGGAAAATTTTTCTCAAATAAAATAGGCATGTAAGGAAGAACTTTTATACTGGAGGGGAAAAGGAGAGGGGTGGCAGCAATGCTTGCACCTTATTCTCAACAAAACTGGTTCAAAGAAGGAAGAATATGTGTGTATGTATGTATGTATTTGTATATGTGTATTTGTGTAGGTGTATGTATGTATGTATGTATGTGTATTTCTACAACCAAATATGTGTGTATATATACATGCACACTCAGGCGGTTGTAGCAATCTACAATCTAATAAAGATAGAGGAGGGGAAGATGATAAGAAACATGGGGGAGGTAATGAAAGGAAGTGCAGATTTAGGGATGCAGTTGTCAGAAACAAAACAGACTTTTGAGAAGAGACAGGAAAAGAAGACTATACAGAAGAAAAAAGATAGAGGGAAATATACAGTAATCATAACTGTGAATGTTAATAGGTTGAACTAGACTATAAAATGAAAGCAGAGAACAAACAGAGTAGGAACCAGAATCCAACAATATGTTATGAACAGGACATACACTTGAAACAGAAACACATACACATAAAGTTAACATAAAGGGCTGGAGGAGAATCCGCTATGCTCAGCTGAAGTAAAAAGGCAGGGAGAACAATTGTGATCTCAGACAAAGCAAAACCAAAATTATTAAAAGAGATAATCAGGGAAACATTTTTTTTTCTAAAAGTACCATAAACAATGAAGTAAGATGAAAAAAAAATTTACTGCAACTTTCTCTGACAAAGGCTTAATTTCTTAAACATATAAAGAATTGAGTCAATTAAAAAAAAGTTCCCCAATTGATAAATGTCAAATGTATGAACATGCAATTTTTAGAAGGAGAAATCACAGCTTTCAACAGTTACATAAAAAAAACCCCAACCTCTAAATCACTATTGACTAGAGAAATGCAAATTAGAACAACTGGAATACTTCCTCACACCTATCAGAAATGATAAATGCTGGCAGGAATGAGAGAAAATAGGCACATTAATATTGTTGGTGGAGTAGTGAACTGGTCCAACTATTCTGGAGAACAAATTGAAACTATACTCAAAGTGTTATAAAACCGTGCATACCCTTTGATCCAGCAATATTACTACTATGTCTATGTCACTACTCTATGTCCCAATAGAGGTCAAAGATAAGGGGAAAAGACCTATTTGTGCAGCTACTTTTTGTGGTGGCAAAGAATTAGGAAACAAGGGAATGCTGATTAACTGGAGAATAAATGAACAACTGGTGACAAATGGTTGTGATGGACTCTTGATTATGCTGCAAGAAATGATGAAAAAGAAAAAAAACAATATGGCAAGACCTACATGAACTGATGCAAAGTGAAGTGATAAGTAAGAGATCCTTGTGCATAGTAACAGCAACATTGTAATGATGATCAACTGTGAAAAACTTGCTACGCTGTTCAATATGATTCAAGACAATTCTAAAGGCTCATGATGGAAAAATGCTTTCTACTCCAGAGAGAACTGATGAACACTGAGTGCAAATTGAAATAGAATTTTCTTGCTTTATTTATTTCTTTCCCTTTTTTGATGATATGACTAATGTGGAAATATGTTTGCCTTCTTAGTGTGTGGTGGAAAGAGAGAAAATCTGGAACTCAAAATTTAAAAAGAAAAGAATATTTCCTTCCTTCCTTCCTTCCTTCCTACCTTCCTTCTTCTCTCCCTTCCCCTTTAAAAAATCATTTGATAAAAGCAATAAAGATGGCATGGTGTAATGGATAGAGAGCTAGAAATTCAATCAGGAAAAACTGAATTTTAAAACTGCTTCTATCACTTTCTAGTTGTGTGAGCCTAGTCAATTCACTTAACCTCTCAATAAGGAAATTTCAAAGATGATAAGTAACAGACCAGTTTATTAAAGGAGATAAATTACTCTCTATTAGTAGGGATATACTTGGAGATAAGAGAAAGGATAAGGCAACTCTCTAAGACCATATTCTAGACTAGTTGGATCATCAGAGTGAATTTCTATTATGGTAGTTTCCTATGCCAATGAAATAATTGATCCATATTTAGAGGTGGGGAAATGGATAAAAAAAATAAATAAAATTCTTCAAAATCTTCCATACTTGGGGGAAAATTGAAAATAGAGGTATTACTTTAAGATTTCTTTTTTCTTTCTTTCTTTTTTTGCTTCCTTTAAGTTATTACGGATCTTGAAGCATACTAAATCTAATATAATAGTATGATTCATTGTTTTAGATTCCCAGTTCATTTCTCTGTAACCCTTTACCTTAACAGTGGCAACTATTTTTAACATACTGTAGAGCCAGAGAGCAAAACACCATTTAGAGCTGTGCTGTGTTTTTATATGATAATTCAGAAAATTTTTCTTAACAGAATCTTTGGCTTTTGCCCTAAAAGGTCAGTTAGGCTTTTTTATTCCTTGTTTTCAGCTTCATATTCGATATATGTGTTTCAGGCTCATTTTCTATCTTCACTGCATAGGGTTATTTGTACACAACTTGGAGTGAGGAGATTGAATAAACAACATGAAAGGGGCACTGGAGGGTGTGTTTGTTTGAGTTTGATCTAAATCTCCCAGTAACATTATTTCCAAGCTTTAGCTTCTATACCCTCTATATTCCAAACTGTAGGTGTTAGCTAGGATTTGCAGCAGTTGAGATATATAAAATCCATTTTCATTACCCAAAGAGATTTGTGCTGAAGATCACTAAACACCACATGAAGAGAAATGTGACAAAAAAAATGGTCATACAGAGAAGAGGTCCAGAGAAAATTATTTGGTTATGCTGGTAACTCTAAAAGGAATTTTGAAAACACAAAAGTATATGCCACATGATCAGATGGGTAAGTTCAAGGACAGAAGAAAAGGAGAGGGTCAATATAATTTGATGCTAAATATCTGACTGTGTTAGTTCAATGAGAAACTGCAAAATCCTTACCACTTCCAAGAAGATAAGCTAGGATTTTATTGATATTGAAATAAAAAGCACTTAAAGGTTACTCAGCAATTAAAAGTAAATATTTGGTCCTAAGATTAGGAAATAATGAATTAGAATTACTTGGTGATGTAAAGATAAAAGGAAGATTGTGAACGTTTATGTTTAATTTTTCTCCTTGCCAACTTTTCATACCATAGATATAGATATGTAATCTGATGTAGTATATAAAATCATGAAGACCAGGGTTATTAGTGCAGTGAAAATTGTCTGGATTTACAATCAGACCACAAGAGTTACAACCATTTCCTCTCTTCCCTCAGGGAACTCCTATTCTAATGGAACAGGAGTGAAAAGAGACAAGAATAAAGAAAAAGAAAAGTGGAAGGAGAAAAAGTGGAAGGGAGAGAGCAGCAGCTACACTTATCAAAAGTAGTTACAGTTTAAAAATGGAGATGATCAGTAAGGAGATTTATAACACGAGAGTCATAGCTATAGAAACAGTGAAGGTTTAGAGATTGCAGAAAGGAGAAGAAAGAACGTACCATATCCATGTGGAGTATTTAGTAGCATTCATATTAATGATTCTTCAAACACCTTAACCTCATAGCTCTTCAACTTATTCATTTCACATGACCTTACCTCAGCCACCCACCAAGTTGGCCACAACCTTAGTCTTGCCATTACCAACAAATAATAATGGCAAAGACTTCCATGTTCATGACTTCTGAAATCCCTTTATCTGATCACAATCTATTGCCAATTCATTTCTTCTTCAGACTTGAAATTCTTAACCCTGTTCTCATTCCTCACTCTACCCTTCGAGTTCTCAGAGTTCTTTTCCAAGTCATCACTCCGAAACTATCTGTACTTATTTCCCTTCTACCTTATGACCCTTTGGTAAATTAATTCAACTCTACATTATCCTCTTCCCTTGAGTTACTTATTCCTTTTTTTAGGGGCAGCTAGGTCATTCAGTGGATAGAGCACCAGTGCAGGAGTCAGGAGGACCTGAGTTTAAATTTCATGTCAGACACTTGATACTCACTAGCTGTGTGACCTTGGGCAAGTCACTGTACCCCAATTGCCTCATCCTGGGTCATCTCCAGTCATCCTGATGAGTATCTGGTCACTGGATTTAGATGGCTCAAGAGGAGAAAGTGAGACTGGTGATCTTACACAGCCTTCTTTCACTCAAAACAAAGTCACATGCAAGTCATATCATCATTTCTCTGATGGCATGGTCTTCTTCGGCAATGAAAGAGAAACATATCTATTCCCTTTATGTTGGTGATCTTGCCCTGCCAAGTTTTAGTTTGAATCATTCTCACCATTTTTTGCCTTGGCTCCTGCAGACTTGCTGTTGGGCAAGGTTAGAGAAAATCACAAAATCATGCTGACTGAGTTCACCTCAAATTTGTATTATACAATCTCAACTGGGCCTTTTCTGTGGCAAGGCAATAGTTTTACATCTCCCATATTAATTTGCTATGCCATTCATCCCAAACTGCCTATAGATCCCCCTTCTTCTATCCTTTCAGATAAGATCTTTGTCTTATATTTTAATGGAAACAAATGAAGTCATTGATCGAGAGTATTTCCCTCCTCCTCATCTCATATCAACAAAATGACTTCTATCACTCTCTCTTCCTTCACCCTGGTTCCAAATGAGATGGCCTTTCTTATCAAGGAAAATTCTTCTACATAAACAAGGTCACTCCTTCCCATATTCTCCAAAAGACTGTTTTCATCCATTTGCCCACCTTATCACTTATCTTCAGTTTCTCCCCACCTACTGGCTGCTTCCCAACTGCCTACAAACATTCCTATATCTCCCCTATCATCAAACAACTTTTACTTGCTCCATCCACCTCCCCTCTTAGTTATGATATCTCTTTTCCCTCTTTGTCTAATCTCTTTGAGATCATCTACGATAGCTGCTTCTTCCTTTCATCTCACTCTTTTTAGTTCTCTAAATTCTGACCTCATCATTCAAATAAAACTGCTCTCTCAAGTTATCAATGACCTTTTTATTGCTAAATCTAAATTTGAAGCCATTCCTTTTGAGCTCCTTTCCACCTCTTCCTTATCTTATATCATTCGGATGCCATCTGCCACTTTTTCTTCTATCCATGTCTCACATAATGAAGTTTCCTTACTCCTTACTACCTGTTTTCCCTGGTCAAACAATCCTACCTTCTCCCTTTTGTCATTCCCACTCTATCACTTATATTCAACCTCCCCCACCTACTGGTTCATTCCCTACTGCCTATCAACATGCCTGTCTCCCATATCCTGAAAAAAATCACTCATTTAATCCTTCCATCCTTGCTATCATCCTATAGCTCTTCTACTTTTTGTAGATAAACTCCTTAAAGGGCATCTATATTAGGTACCTCTACTTTCCTCTCAAGGTTGCTTTACCCCCTTAATATTCAGCTTCATCCTTATCACTCGACCAAAATTGTCTCTCCAAAATTAGCAATGATATTTTAGTTGCTAAATCCAATGGTTTTTTTGTCAATCCTCATTAAAGACCAAACCATTTGTGTATTATAGTGATTTGCAAAGGTCATAGGAGATATAGTGTGGCATATTAGCGCCCCCACTATTTTTTGAAAGAAATATAACTCAATTTGGCTTCTTAATATCAGTTGATAATTATTTATTAAGTGCCTCCATGAGCCAAGGACTTCTCAGTACTAGGGACACAAAGAAATGCAAAAGACAGCCCCTGTTCTTGAAAAACACACAGTATAGTAGAAGTGCCAGTGAAAATGCCTGATATTAAGAGACAGAGAATTTTATGTGAGGAACATCAAGAAGGCCAGTGTTACTTGATGGCAGAGTACATGATAGGAAATAAGGAATAAGAAGACTTGAAAGGTAGAAGTAGGTCAGGTTGTGAAAGACTCTGAAAGAAAAATCTGTAGTTATATAGGACATTTTTATGTGATTATTGATACCTTTCATTTCTTCTGCTAGAAATTTCCTGTTCATATCTCTTGACTTTTTATCAACTGAGGAATGGCTCTCATTTTTATAAATTCAGTACGGGAGACACAGGATAAGTAAGTTAACTTAGGTAGCATTGTCATTTTTATTACATTGGTTTAGCCTATGAATGAACAATTAACATTTTTCTATTTCTTTAGATCTGCCTTTGAGTGAAAAGTACTTTGTAAATATGTTCATATAATAACTGTGTTTGTCTTGAAAGTTAAACTGTGGTTTTGTTGGTAGTATATAGAAATGGTGATGATTTATGTCCATTTATTTTATATCCTGTAAATTTGCTGAAGTACATTTATCTGGTCCTAGAAATTTTTCATAGGGAACATCTTGATGGCTTGCTAAATTTCTTTCTTTTCTTTTTTTAAGATTTAAATTTATTTATTTTTAGCTTTCAACATTCATTTCCACAAGTTTTTGAGTTCCAAATTTCCTCCTCATCTTTCCCTTCCCTCCCCAGATGGCATGCATTCTGATTACTCCTTTTCTCAGTCTGCCCTCCCTTTTCTCATCTCCCCCTCTTCTGCCCTTCATCTTTATCTTCTTGAAGGGCAAGATAGATTTCTATACCCCATTGGCTATATATCTTATTTTCCAGCTACATGTAAAAATAATTTTTTAATATTTGTTTTTAAACTTTGAGTTCCATATTCTCTCCCTTCTTCTCTCCTCAATATATTCACCTTACCCTCTTCTTCCCTCTTTCTACATAGAATTCTTGTAACTACCCTAATAATGAAAAAGTCCTTAGAAGATATAGGTATTTTCTTCTCATATAGAAAGTTAAATAGTTTAAATTCATTGAGTAACTTACGGTTTCTCTTTCATGTTAATCTTTTAATGCTTCTCTTGACACTTTCATTTGAAAGTCCAACTTTTATACACTTTTTGTTTTTTCATCAGGAGTGCTTGGAAGTCCTCTATTTCATTAAATATCTATTTTATTCCTTAAAGCATTACATTTATTTTTGATGGGTAGGATTCTTGGTTGTATTCCCAGCTCATTTGCCCTCTAGAATACTGTATTCCAAGTCCTCCTCTCCTTTAATGTAGTTGTGCTAAATCTTGAGTGATGATGACTATGGCTCCATGATATTGAAATGATTTCTTGTTGCTTGAAGTATTTTCTCTTTGATATGAGAGCTCTGAAATTTGGCTATAATATTCCTAGGATTTTCATTTTGGGATTTCTTTCAGGTGCTGACAAGTGGATTCTTTTAATTTCTATTTTGCCCTCTGGTTCTTGTATATTGGAGCAGTTTTCCCTGATATTTTTTTAATATGATGTCTATTCTCATCTCTGAAGATGGATTTCAGATACTCTAATCATTCTTAAATTCTCTCTCCTCAATCTATTTTCTAGTTTAGTTGCCTTTCCATTGAGATATTTAGCATATTTCATGGAACATACATACACACACACACACAACACAGAAACTCTGTAAATTAAAGCCTATAGAACGATGCTATAGAAAGTCACTCAATGAATATAAAACAAAAATATATGACTATATGCCACAGTTAAAATTCTTAGTCCTTGACTCTAAATAACCATTCCTAAATGATGGATTGATTATCTTCTGCTGTATTCTGTTTTAGCCGAACTGTATGGACATTCAAACCATTACCAGTACATTATGATTCTGATATTATCTCAGATTTTTATCCAGAATTTTTTCTCAGATACTCTTATTCAGAATTACTGATCTTAGGCTGCTGGTCAAAAAGAGAGAGTGAGTATGAGAGAGAGGCAGAGACATAGAGAGAGAAATGCACAGAAAGACAACTTTTGTCCTAATGCAGTTTACATTCTAATGAGAGAAGACAAAATCATTCTGGAAGGCAAAGGTAGGGGGTGCTACTTCCTGAAACTTGAGGAGACAGTCTGGAAGTGGCTGAGGTGGACATAATGCCCTCATAAAGGTGAGGACTTCAGATCAGGCACCATGCTAAGAACACTGTTGATAGGAAACCTGTATACCTAGAGAAGCACAGCCCAGTAAGATAAAGCCAAAGTTCACTGATTAAGGGCAGATGAAGGGGTGTGGGGAGGAAGCATTTATTAAGTGTCTATTACATGCAGCAATACTTTACAAATATCTCATTTGGTATTAACAACAACCTGGGAGGAAGACACTCATTATCTCTATTTTACAGTTGAGGAACAGAGGCAAACCATGGTTAAGTGACTTGTCCAGGGTTTCATAGCTAGCAAGTGTCTGAGACTAGATTTTAACTCACATTTTCTTGACTCCAGGTCCAGCTCTCTATCCGTTATACTTTCTAATTCATATGAACCTTCCCAGCATCCTGTTTGTCTACATGATTAATATTCTGGACTTATTAGAGCATTTTTCACTTAACATAGTATATTCTCTAAGCAGTTCTTAATATGCTAATAGAGGTCCTCTCTTTTCATGATGCTTGCCAACTTCTCTCTTTGCAAATTCCCTTAGATATTAGCAATCTGACTGTTTAACCCTCTACTAATACCACCCACTATTATAAAAGGGTTTTTAAAGAATTGAATGTTTGCTTATTTTGTTTTTTGGGGTCCATTGGTTAAAGGCCAACACATATTTAGATAATGTATATGTTCTTTCAACAATAATGCTCTCATAAAAATAACAATTTTCTTGTAACATATTCCCACATTGCTAAGGTTGTCTAAGACTTTCTTATGTGCATTGTAACTTAACATCTGCTTGTATATATGAAATTTCCCACATTTATGCCAGGAATTTCAAAACTAGATTTTTTTCCCCTGGCCATTTTAACTTCTGTGTGGCCAAAACTATGTTACACTGAAAGCTTCCTGGATCGGTTTCATATAGTTTCAAGATAAGGAGGACATAGTCCTTGCTGCTCTCCAATATTATAGAAGAGGCAAATCTTGATACTGGCTTTCCACCTCTAGAAATATAACTGAAATCTACTTCTGTGCTTGAGTAGAGATTGCTGTTGCCACTTCAATACTTTGGTCACCTCTGCTGCTATAAGTTCCCCATAGACAGGTTGTACTGAGCATCTTGGACTAGGGGAGCTTTAGTGACCTGCAGAACTTGTTTAAAGAGCTGGTGGGCAAGGAGGGTAGGCAGTAGTTATAGTCAGAGATGGCATTGGCTGCCATGACATTATTGATCCAGAGAGCCCGCATGTACCTCTTGCTCATAGTATTTGAATGAGTTTATAGAAAGACATGATATTTTTCCACTGCTCTGTCCTACCACATTTTCTGTGCCTTCAATAAAAGAAACCTTCATATAGTCATAATTTAAAACAATAAAGGGTGACAAAACCACATGGCACTTGACTGCTTTAATTCTTTTAAAAAATTAATTCTTTACTAAGAAAGTATGATGGCATATTTAAGAGATCATATAGTTGCATACCTCCCACTCCATTTTTGGGGAAAAGGTACAAAGAGAATGAAAGATTATATCAGAGACTATTGTCTTAAGAAATCATTTTTGGTGTTGCTACAGGAATTAGTTTGACCTATGCAATTGATTCTTTCATCTATATCTATAAATAAGTTCATGAATGAAATTAGAGAACAGAGGAAAAGAGAAGAGGAGGGAACAATTTAGAGATTTAAGGAATGGAATAGAAATAATTGGAAATGCATAGTCTATTTTATTGAATTCAACTAAAAATAATGAAAATTAATAAGTTTTTATATGTGAAGTTTTAACTATTAGTTACAGAAAAATCTCATTTTCCAGAAACAATTATCAGATAACTAAAACACTTAGGGGAAGTCAGTATATTTACTGATAAGGACACTGTTAATAATTGTATGTTATACATTTTGTCTTTGACTTTACAAAAAATGTTGGTTGGTGTTTTTAGGTATTGTTTTATTATATGCTTTTTATTCAACAGTGCCCCATATTTTCCGTATTCTCCTACTCCCTAAACCACTTCAAGTTATCATCATATTGTAGAGGAGCTTTATATGAGCTTTTTTAACTTTCACCTAAATTAAACTCCTTAACTTTCTCCAGAAATGCCATCTTCCAAATTAATAGCCCCAAAGCACTTAAGTCAAAAATTGATTTCATTCTACCTGCTGGTGTGTGGATTCTGCTACAAAATTAAATGGAGTTTAAAATTATGAAGTTCCAGAATCCTCTAGCTAATATAAACTTGATTCCAACTTGCTTATGTTTTATCCTTGCCCTTATTCTCTGGCAGGAGAATATTGAGAATACTGAAATTTCATTTTCATGGTCCCTCTCAACTTCTAATAAAGATACATTCATGTACATTACACATTTATTTGTTATAATCTCCATGAGCATTTCAGAGTACTCTGTGATAAAATTTATGGAGAAGAAATATGCTGTTGTTGAGTAGTTTCTTTTATCTTTTAAAATGAAAATTTGCATAGAAAGTTGATCAGGTATCTAAAGAGATGTACCTCATAAGTCTTTTGGGGGAATTTCTATGTGATAGATACCCTAAAGGAAGGAGAATATCCCAACTTATTTTCCTAGGATACAGTGAAAGTGAGAAAATTGTGTCTGGGCTTCAGAATCTGGGTATCTCATCATGAAAGTCACATCCCTGATTCCTAAATGATTTGGTCAAAAAAGAACAACTTGTTTCAGATCCAGTAAATGAATTTATGATTGAAGAGGACATTGAACTTGGACATATGAAGACCTAGTTCAAATTCAGCCTCAGACACCAATTTTGTGACTCTGGTCAGACCTGTTCTCAGCCTCAGTCTCCTCACTTGTTAAAAAAGCATAACAAAAGAACCTGTCTTTTGGGATTATTGACAAAAATGAGACAACATTTATAAGGTTTTTTAAAAACCTGAAGCTATATATATATATATATATATATATATATATATATAGTTATATTATTGTTATTGAATATATTATTTTACTCTAAGTATTACATTAGCATATCCCATAATTTGCCATTAATATTACATATCATACTGACAGTATATGTGTGTGTGTGTGTGTATATATATGTATCTTCATGATATCCTTTAATCTCAAACCATTAGAATCCAGAGGGGCTTGTGGATAAAGTGAATCTATTCCAGTTGCATTGAAAGTAGCTATTGAAAAGAAGTAAATAATTGTAGTATAATTTTTAATAAGGGAAATTCAGTTGGAAAACAATGTTTTTAATGGGGTCTATCTTTTTGATTATTATGAAAGTTCTAACAATAAAGATAAAGACATCCTGAGCTCTAGCCTAATTAGTGTAATTGTTCTTTCCTATGCAGAGCATTGTTTCCTTCCTCTGAACTTTGGCATGGGACATCCCTCGTCTGACTTTCTTTGTCCTGATTTTCATCTTTTGAATCCTTAGCTCTACTCAAGACTTAGTTGAAGTTTACTTTCGAGGAAAGGTTATTTTTTATTTCCTCTTTAATTACTAGCCTCTCCTCCAACTACATTGTAGTAATTCTGTGCTTTTCTCTTTTAAAAATTATTATTTATTTATTAAAAATTTTTTTTGAGCTCCAAATTCTTTCCCTTCTTCTCAACCCTCCCTACTCCTTAAGAAGGCAAACAATTTGATATCACTTATACATGTTAAGTCATGAAAAATATATTTAAGTATTAGCCACGTTACAAAATACAAAAAGTGAAGTAAGAAAGTAGGAAAAATAGGCTTCAATACACACTTAGAGTTCATCAGTTTTCGCTCTGGAGATGGATATCATTTTACATCATGGGTCTTTTGGAATTGTCTTGGATCACTGTATTGAGCATAGTATCTAAGTCTTCCCACAGTTTCTTAGTGTTACAATATTTCTGTTATTATGTAAAATATTTTCTTGGTTCTGTTTACTTCACTTTTCATGAATTCATATAAATCTTCCCAGGTTTTTCTGAAATCATCCTGCTCATCCTATCTTATAGCACAACAGTATTCCTTCCATCATAATTGTTGCACAACTTGTTCAGACATTCCCTAATTAATGGCTATTCCCTCAATTTCAAATTCTTTGCCACCACAAAATGAGATGCTATAAATATTTTTGTATATATAGGTCCTTTCCCCTTTCTTTTGATCTCCTTGGGACACAGATCTACTAGTTGTATTGCTGAGTTCAATGGTATGAGCAATTTTATAGTCCTTTGGACATAGTTCCAAATTTTTCTCAAGAATGGTCAAACCAATTTATACCTCCACTGATATATTAGTATACTCATTTTTCCATAATCCCCCCAGCATTTGTAATTTTTCTTTTCTGTCATATTCTTGAATCTGATAGGTATGAGGTGGCATCTCAGAGTTACTTTAATTTGCATTTCTCTAGTCAACGGTGATTTAAATAATTTTTCATGTGGCTATAAATAGCTTAAATTTCTTCCAAAAACTACCTGTTCATATCCTTTGACCATTTAAAAATTGGGGATTAGCTCTTGTTTCTATAAATTTGGTTTAGTTCTCCATATATTTGAGAAATGAGAAATGAGATATTTAGTAAAGAAACTTGATATAATTTTTGCTCCTTCCCCAGGTTTCCTGCTTTCCTTCTAATTTTGGTTACATTGGTTTTGTTTGTTCAAAAGCCTTTAAATTTCTTGTAATAAAAACTGTACATCTTACTTCCTGTATTTATATACCTTGTTTGGTCATAAAATCATTGCTTATCCATAGATCTGACAAGTAAATTTTTCCATGCTCCCCTAATTTACTACTGAAAGTGCCCTTTATGTCCAAATCATACACCCAGTTTAAACTTACATTGTTCTGTGGTGTACATGTTGATATATACCTAGTTTCTGCCAAATTGTCTTCTAGTTTTTCTAGAAAATTCTATGAAATGGTGATTTCTTGTCACAAAAGCTAGGATCTTTGGATTAACCAAGCAGTAGATTAATCTGGTCATGTACTATCATGTATTTTGTATTTAACCTATTCCTCTGGTTTCCCTTCTATTTTTATCCAGATCATCTTGATAATTGCCACTTTGTAATATAGTTTGAAATCCAATACTGCTAAGGTCAGTTTTCATTGATTCCCTTGATAGTCTTGGTCACTAATTCTTCCAGATGAATTCTATTGCTATTTATTCTAGCTCTATAAAATAGGTTTTTAGTAGTTTGATTGGTAGGGTCAATCAGCTGATGCACTGGATAGAAGTCAAAAAGACTCCTTTTTATGAGTTCAAATCTGGCGTCAGATGCTGACCAAGTGTGAGACCCTGGGCAAGTCATTTAACCCTATTTGTACGGGTTCCTTATCTGTAAAGTGAGCTAGAGAATGAAACAGCAAACTATTTCAGGATCTTTCCCAAGAAAACCCCAAATGAGGTCAGGAAGAGGTAAACACAACAGAAACAACTGTTAAGATTTTAAATTGTTTCAACCAGCTTTTTAAAGTTGATTCTATAGGTTTTTCCAAGTATATCATCAAAAAGGGTGATTTGTTGCTTGTTCTCTCTTCAATTTCTTTTTCTTGTCTGGTTACTATAACTAATATTTTAAATCTATATCTAATAAGGATGACCATAGTGGACATTACTGCTTCACTCCTAATTTTAGTAGAAAGATTTCTAGTTTACCCCCATTACAGAAAATTCTTGTTCTCAGTTTTAGAAAGATGTTACTTAACATTTTAATGAAGAATCAATTTATTCCTGTTTTCTCACGTTTTTATTTCCATTTATTTATTTATTTTTAGTTTTCAACATTCATTTTCACAAAATTTTGCATTTCAAAATTTCTCCCTCTCTCTCCCCTCCCCCACCCCAAAATACCATGCATTCTGATTAGCCCTTTCCCTACTCTGCCCTCCCTTCTATCACACCTCTCCTTTCCCTTATCCTCATTTTCTCTCTTTTCTTGTAAGGCAAGATAGAGTTCTATACCCTATTACATGTATTTCTTATTTCCCAGTTGCATGCAAAAACAATTGTCAACATTCGTTCCTAAAACTTTTGAGTTCCAACTTCTCTCCCTTCCTCCCTGTCCAACCAAATTAACAAATATTTTTTTCTCATAAAATCACTTCCTAGTTTTATATTCATTCATTTTTTACTTTGAATTTTATTAATCTCTTCTTTGATTTTCAAGGTTTTTTATTTTGCTGTTTACTTGGGTATTTAAAATTTGTTCTTTTACTGTTTTTTTTTAGTTACATGCCTGATTCATTGATATACTTACTCTCTCCTTTGTTATTGCATTCATTTAGAAAGATGAATCTACCCCTCAATACTGCCTTGATGGAATCCCACAAATTTTGGAATGTTTTCTCATTGTTGTCATTCTCTTTAAACAAATTATTGTTTCGATGACTTGTTCTTTGATCCATTCATTCTTTAAGGTTAGATTATTTAGTTTACAATTATTATTCTATGCTTACAAGGCCTTTTATTGAATGTAATTTTCATTGTCTTATTGTTTGAAAAATGTGTATGTAATATCTTTTCTGCATTTGTAAGTTCTTTTTGTTATTAATAATTAATTTTGGTGATGACCACATGCACAACTGAGAAAACTATATTCTTTTATACCAATTTACATTCAGCTGTCTCTGAACATGTTATTTCCCCCTCACAGGAGGTAAGCCAGTTGACATGAGTGACTTTTCCTTTGTCTTTGCATTCCCAGCACCTAGCACAATACCAAGTAAAGTAATTGATTAAAGTATTAGCTTTGAATTGAATTGAATTTAAACTCTTCCTATTACATGTTGGTTACCAGCAACTGTGCAGAACACAGAAGAAAAGTCAAAGAGTTAATAAGATGCATATCTAATAAATAATGCATTGCAGAAGAAGTATATAGACCTGTGGCAACATTAACCAGCTAGTTCCTCTGTGTTTGCAAATTTTTACCTTGTAAAAAATTAAAATTTTATTTTTTTCACATTCAAAATTTGTGCTTTTGTGGTGACTTGTTTCATTAAATTTTTCTTTCTGTTAGAAAACATTTGCTTCAATTATACACTTCTTTTCATAATCAATCTACAACTTGTGAGTATACCCAGTGGAATACTATGCGTTTTTGAAAATCTTCATTAATCTGCTTAGGATAATCTTATTACTTATAAGAACACAACTCTGGATTAGGAAAATACATGAATAAGTAATTAAATAAAATGTGATTACATCAAAGACAAATGGTGAAAGAATAATTTAAATAAGTTTAAAGAGAATATCTGGGGAGTTAAAAGACCTAGATAAAAGAGTCTTATTCATCAGATAGACCCACTGTGTTGGATTTCTGGGAGCACTGGGATGAAAATCATATAAGTCAGGAAGAGTTGTGATTTATTTTTGTGGGAAAAGCACTCACATCAATGGAATTGTAGATACACTTAAACATGGACGTATCCACTAAATAAAAACTGATTGCAATTAGAATAAAAACCCCAACTTCTTGTTTGGTAATACTAAAATATACTCTAAAAGGATGAAGAGGGACCTTAAATACATAAGGATTAGGTTTATAAAACAGCATTTTTTTGAATTCTTTGGAATATCTCTAACTCCAAAAATGTCATCTTAAAATTTCTAAATACCTCATTATATTTTTAATTTTTCCTTTTGAATTCATCCAGTTGATATATTGTAAAGCCATATATATGTAGAAAATGGTCAAAATAAATCTATATGCTGAAGAGGCACTTGAAACAAGGCACTGGCATCTTTGATGTTATAGTAATATGACCACATACACACATTAAAATGACAAATAAAGTTCCTAAAAGAACATTAAAAACAACCAATTCTTATAAGGATGTAATAATCTCCTTATATGTCACTTCTACTATGCCCACTGCACACTTTCAGTAGAATAATTTGGATGCGGACAAAACACAATGAAAATAAAGTTAACATGTAGGTCATTATTTTAAGGTTCATTCGAATGTCCCTTAGTCAGAGAGTTCAATTATCTTACTCATTCATAGGAGAGGACCCTGGAGTAAATCTTATAATTTCCTAGGGACAAAATTTCCTCTCAGTGGAATACACACATTTGTAAATAAACCAAAATCTAGCCTGGTTGGGCTTATGCCTGTCTTGATTATAAGTATCTTTGCAGTGGATAGAGATCTGTACCCAGAAACTGCAAGGCCTGAATTCAGATCTGACTCAGACAAGAGCAGTATTACACCAGGCAACTCATTGAACCTCTCTCTCTGCTTCATTTTCCTTTTCTGTAAAATGGGGATACTGATGGCACCTACCTCCCAGGATTGTTGTGAGAATAAAATGAGATTGTATAAACAAACCTTTTTGCCAACCTTACAATTCAATAAAAATAACTAATTATTATTTTGAAAAGAAGGTCAGTTTAAAGGCTCAATGCCAATCATGACAGTCACAGAAACGCTATACACATCCTATATCCATAAAATGTCAGGCAAATCTATTAACACAGTCAATTTTTTTGAAAAGATGCAGTTCAAGTAGACCTTTAGCATCATAGACAAAATGACCACTTGACTGACTTTTCATTAATCTTTTTGGAGGTGGAATAGGGGTAATCATAACCACTAAGGGTAACTGGCAGATCCAATTTCCTTTTCCCCTTCCCTTGAAAGGTAAGGTAATTTTTCTAACTATTAAACGAAACAACCAAACACATCAATACCTGATTGTTGCCAAAATGAAATGGAAAGCCTCCAAGAAACACAGTGCTAGTTTCAGTCAAGGATTTCTTTGACAAGACTTTACTGGGTTGGCTTGCTGTCATGGATCTTCCCAAAAAAGTCATTTCAGCTTCACAAGGCTCCATTGCTTGCCTATATTCATTAAGAAAAGAAATATTTATAGCTATTGGATATGTTGCATAAATATTTGTCTGAAGAATTAATTAAGCTATTACTGAAACAAGAAAAAAAGTAAATAGCTTATTTTCTAAAAAAAAAGCCCCAAATAAACACAACTGTTCATTAATATGTTTTAAGTTAGCATAGCTTTAGACCTTTAGTCCATGAAATTGAAGCCACATTCTAAGCCAGAGCATTATAAATTGTGACAGTCACCTAATGAGATGAATAAGTAAACACACACAAGGAGATTTTTTAACAATAGAGAGAAAAACATAAGTGTACAGTACAAAATAATGTTATCTCCACAAGACAGTCATTTAAAGCACTGACTTTTCTATTTAGGTGAAAAACTTCTGAATGGATTCACCTTTTAAAAAAATGTTTCAGTTTTCCATTAGTTTAAATATAGATATTAAATATGAATACTTTACATGAGGTCAAGGTAAAAGGAGAAATGTAACGGATAATGATATAATTAAAGATTTTTAAAATGTAATGTACATTAATGCTTTAATAAAAATCTAAGTTGATTCAAAAACAATACAACTACATTTCCCAGAGTAAACCACATATATACACACCCTTTACTGATGAGAAACTCAGACAAACTACTAATTAAAAGACCTAGATTTTCCTTTTCTGGCATTCTTATCGTATAACACTCTAATGTACTTATTTACTATCTAGAAAAATAACTAATACACATCCTTTATGATGAGCTTTAAGGTCCCTTCAAGTGCTAAATCTGAATACTGGGTTGAGAATTGCATTGTACAAGAATTAAAATAACCTTTTAATATTTGGTTGTCAGGAGCTTCAGGCCTCCCCCCACATACACACACACTACACACACACGCACACACACACATACTGTATACTCTGTATTTGTGTGTAATGAAATTATTTTTCCATTATATTAATAAACAATTATTAAATTAAGATTAAGATTTTTCTTGCTATTTCCTCATTTAGGGACCAGTCCCTGTAGGCCAGTCAGTCAGTCTCTGAAGGATATTGTTGATAGATGAAATTGCCCAAATCCTCCTGGAACAAGATCCTTAATCTTGAACAAGACCCCACCTCACTAGAAGAGCTTCTGTTTAAAGTGTAAACAGAATCCAACCTAGGTGAATCCTTGGCCTTAGGAAGTAAGTCTGTTCTCTTACAGCCTTTCCCTTCCTTACTGTGGTTTAGGGTAACCCACCTCATGAAGCAGAAAAACAACCACAGTGGTCTGGGTAGAGATGGATTCCTTTGTCCAGATTGTTGGAGGTGCCTGAGTCTCGTTGATCAAGCCACATTGTCAGTAGGAGCAGCTAAACGCTTTTAGTCCACCTCTTCTTTTGAAAGTCTACTTCCTTATTAATTGTTTACCAATCAGGATTGATTTCTATCTGTCAGGGCACCTCCTTTTACAGAAGTATTCAAATATTTTGTATTCTCCATGATTTTGCCTGATTACTGAGAGAAACCACTGATGACCAATTTATTATCAACTAACCTAATTAATAAATTGATTATTAATTATTCAGAAACAGTTTCTTGAGCTTTTTATTCATCTCAGTGAGTACATATACACACACACACATATAATATATACACATGTATACACACATATATGTCTGTATATGCATGCATGTGTGACTTGGTCATGGTCATACAGATATTAAGTATCAGTGGAGTGATTTGAATATATATCTTTTGACTCCAAGTCCAACACTATTCATTTCACTATGGTAGATTTTTAAAAAAAAAATCCTCATTCTCATTTCTTCTAATATGATATTAGAACTGAGATTCTGGCAATGGAATTTGGGAATGTTTACAGTTCAGACTACTATTTAATAGTTACATATCAGAGATTAAACAAAATAAATGTTCTCCTTTGTATTTTTTTTAATCATTTAATGAATTGCTTCCTAGAAGCTGTATCCTGTTCAAGGTGTTTTTAAACATATAATGTAGAAAGCAATTAAACTTCTCAGTTAGTTCTTAATGTGGAGCTTTATCATTTCACATGGTTTCCAAAAATAGCAAAACATATCATTCCACTTTTGTAAAAAACAAATTCCCTCACAAATGCACACAGAATATATATACATAAATAAATATATTATACACACGTCAATATCTGTATAAACATGTACATATTCATATATACGAACAGGAAAACTACAGAAAATTATCTAATTGGGTTGATTACATATATAATGTAAACACTTATATAACAAATGATATACAAGTCAATCTCATGAGATGGTTGTCTTCAGTTTCCCTCATACATACATACATACATGTATATACATATATACACACGTGCACACCCACAATGAAGAGTGTGTGACTCTTCATTGTTATAGTCATCTTATGGGAATGCCTATTATACATATACACACTTATACATGGTTGGTTGGTTGGTTGTTATCCTTTGGTCTAGAAGAACATCCAAATGACATCACTATAATTGCAGTCAAGGTACAGTGTGTTTTTCACTGTGGTTGATCAGACCAACATAAGCTTGGAAAGCTCTATCACAGGTTGGGTACAAATAGTCAATATGAACATTTGAAATGGAGATATCTCTAAATGTGCCCATTCCATGTTTCTTTGGAGCTACTGAAATTCTGCTGTGCTCACAGAGCACAGTATATTTTTTGATGGGGGCATACCTCACTAGGTAGTTCTGTACCAGAGTCTCCTATGTCTTGCAATCAATTCCAGTTATGATTATATAATTAAATGATATATATCATATATATTTGCATAATCATTTCATAGTTTCATTATATACCCATATATCTATATACATACAATACAATATATGTATATGCACATGTACATATATGCATGTAGATAGTATAAATATAGATATGACTGTGAGTACATGTATATGCGGTGGTATTCTGGTAAATGTTTAATAATTAGCTTTCTGAAAAAATATACCTGCAATACACTTTTAAATTTGATTTGCATTGATGAAATATTCTATATAATATTATTAATTCTATACAACTCTATGCAATCAACATTTGTAATGTAATTTGTAATGTTTTCCAGTTTTTGAAGTGTAAATGCTTACAGTAAAAATCAGTAATCAGCTCTGGATAGGATGTGTAAGACTATTTGTTACTAATATTGGAATAATGTTTTACCATTTTTAGAACTTAGGAAAATCTAAGGCTGAATTCACATTTAGAACAAACCGAGAATTTTAATTACTTCTTGCAATTAAAAATGTTAAAAAGTCTCAAATGACAGATACAAGCAAATTTATTAAATTATAAAAACCAAAAAGTGGTGGAACACTTGTGTTTTGCTTAATATTTAACCACTGAAGAGTAACTTGAACTATAGACTTTCCCTAATATTTTGTACTTAACTCAGTTCTTATATCATATCAGAAGAAATGAGAGTAAACACTTTATTTTAACTAACATGATGCAATGATGCAGTGACTAGAACTGTAATGTCAACCAGGTATATATGTGTATATGTATAATAGGCATTCCCATAAGATGTCTATAACAATGAAGAATTACCCACTCTTCATTTTGTATATGTGTGTGTGTATGCATGTGCATATATATATATATATATATATATATGATTTAACCATCTATGCATTGAATTTAAAAAACAGACTATTGACATGAAGTAGTCTGATACTGTTTCACAATAATTATCAATATTATTAAAATCTCTTTCTGAGAAAAGAAACTCCAAGACTTTCAATCCTTCCTTGAATCTTACACACGTTGAGTAACAGAAGACACAAAAATTTCACCAGGTGGAATGACAGACAACATTATATTTGGAGAGAAGAGTGAAACTTCCATGAAAATATTCATTGGGGTTCTTTATATTAGTTTCAAAGAAAGATATGTTTAGCCATTTTTAGAACCTATGTAAAATTCTAAAGCTCTACAATTAGAACAAGCCTAGAAGTTAAATTGGTTCTTATAATTACATGTTTAAAAATATCTTGAATTGGGGTATAGCTTTCAGGAAGCAATCCATTCAGTGATTAAAAACCAAAAGGGATAGGAGGTGTTTTGTTTTGCTTAATCCCTAATGATTAACCATTGAATAATAGTTTGGACTATAGTGATTTGCTAATAATTCATAAAGAACTCAGTTGTACTATCATAAGTAACGAGAGGAAATACTTTATTTTATGTAGCATGGTATAGTGGATAGAGTGCTAGAATTGGAGTCAGTGGGACCTATGTTCAATTTTCTCCTCTCATGCTTATTAGCTGTGTGACTTTGGTGAATTCATATAATTTTCTCTCAGCCTCAGTTTCCTTAATAGCACTGACAATATCTACCTTAGAGCATTGTTGTGAAGCCCGAATAGGGTAAGTTTTACAAGAAACTTTGTGAATGCCAGAGTGTTCAACACTTTTAGCTACTGTGGCTATTACTACTAATCTTGCTGACATTTCATATTTGATCATTAAGAATTAAATGGGGTGATTTAAAATGCAAAAATTATGTGATTATCCTAAGAGGTATATTGTGTAGCACTGAAAAGTTTACTATTTATACACTGTTGATCTTGGGCAAGATGTGCCTAGATCACAGGCTCCTCATCTGTAAAATGAAGGGACTGAGCATTTAAAGTCTCTTCCAGCTCTAAATCTATGAAAACCAAATAATTTACAGTAAGAGCACTTCCGCATCCACCAATCAATCATTTGTCAAGCACCAATCAAATGGGTGACACTGTAGTCAAGTACCAGGGAAATATAGAAATAGTGTAGAGTTGTTTCTCTCAATAACTATAATTTGATTGTAGAAAGAAGAATAACTCCCAGGAATAGAAAATAGTATAGATAGAAATACAGGTATTTTATGATGCAGATACAGATGAGAGGGAAATTTTTGAAATGTTCATGGGAAATTTGAAAGGTGAGATAAGATTACTTTCATGTGTTGGGCAGAAAATAAATAGGCTAAAGGAAATATGGTGACCATTCCAGGGTGATGGTGAAAAACATGAATGCAGGCAAAAAGGAGGGAATGAAAATTTTTTTTATTGGATACTGAGGACAACTTAATTACTCAGTATTAATAGCTTCAATATTGAAGATATTAATAGCTTACATTTTAATAGCTCTTTAAGATTTAAAAAGTAACATATCTACATTATCTCATTTAATTTTCATAATACCTCACGAAGCAGCTGTACTCATTTTAATTTAACAACTGTACTCATTTTACAGATGAGGAAACTGAGACTAAAAATTAAGTGGTCTACCCAATGTCACAAAACAAGCAGGTATGTTAGAGATGTAATTTGGACTCAGGTATTTCTGACTCCCAATGCAGTACAATATCCAATCTCCCACACTGTCACTCAGTGCTTATTGACTGAGTAGTTGAACATTGAGTAATAATGGTAACTGGTATTTAACTAATGCTTTAAGGTTTGCAAAGCATTCTAAATGTTATCTTGTTATCTACCCTTGGGGTAGATGTTGCTCTTATCTCCATTTCATAGATGAAGAAACTTTCACAGAAGAAGAAACTAATCCTAAGAGAGAATAAATGACTAGTCGAGGGTACACAGATTAGAGTTGGAAGTAGACTTCAAACTCAGATCATTAAGATTGCAATTTTAACACTCTGCCCAGTCCACCACCTAAGGTCTCTTCTTACTACTTCCTTCTGACCCAAGGTAGTAGAAGTCTATCTATCTATCAATCTATCTATCATCCATCTAATTCTAGATAGGAAAACAGAATAAATGCATAAATATACACACATATGTATGTATGTATATTATAAAATCATAACTTATCAGAATTCAGGAATTCCTGAATGTAAACATGATTTCTACAGATTACTAGAACTCTAACCTAATGATAGCTATTACTGAGGATGACATGCTTCCATCACAAGATTTGGCCAATCCAGGTTACCCAGAGTCAAAATAACTGCATCTGGTTAAAAAAAATCATTAGTAGACTTTAAAGACTGGCTCTTGTTGACCTAAGAAAGACAATATCTAATCCTTGTACCTTTGAAACATGAGAGACAAAAAATGAAAAGCTCATGAATCCATTACATTTCTGGAGCTAGAGCTACACTAGTGGTGGTGGTGTCTCCATGACTTGTGGGAGGGCACTACTATTACTCTACAAATCAATAAAGTATAATAACTTGTAGATCACAGAGCTGTTCAGTTACACAACATATACCACAGAACTTTGAGAATTATAGGGTTCGCAATATTATCAATGGCATGCCCTGCAACAGCCACTGAGAATTTCAATAGCTGTTGAGATGAGGCACACCTTCTTGCCACCATCAATACCAACTGTGAATTACCTAGCATTGATAGGCAGGGGTAGGTAGGCAGCCCTGGGAGTGGTAGCAACCATTGCCCAATCTGGGTCTTACCAAATGGTTCAATATTAGAAACTGAAGTAATTTGATCAGTGGAAATGACGTTAAAATAGAGGCATTAACATCTGTTTTGCTGTTGCCCTCTAAGGATCTCTGAACCTTTCCATCTATCTACCTTATAGCTGAAATCTTTCTATTTTCTCTCCCCACATTAAAATGTGAGCTCCTTGAGGGCAGGGACTGGATTACTTTTCTGATTTTGTCTCCAATACTAAACAGCATTTTACACATCACAAATTCTTATTTTTTAAAAATTATTCATTCACTAATGGCCATCCAGAATCCCATGACTTCTGAAACAGGCTTGTCTGTGAACATGAATAAGTGTTCATAAAATGTAGTGAGCTTGTAACCCATACCAGAGCACAAAGACTCCCCTGAAGACACACAGCCCAGAGAAGCACAGACATTGGCAAAATGGGAAATCTATCCATAAACACAAGACCTCTGTAGCTGTACTCGATTCTCAATGTAGTGAACTGTGCAACTTAAATATAGTAATATAATTTAACCACTGTGCTAAAGCTTCAGATTCTCCCTATTGTAATACAATCTTCAGGTGGTCTTAGAGTGGGAGAAAGTTTGTGTACTCATTAGGGCTATTATTAAAAAATTCTTCCTTCCTGCCCTGAAGATCAAATGCTTTTCCTTCCTGATTGCAATAATTGACAGAAAGATAGAATGAAATGTTCCCTAAATCAGCAACATTCTTTTAAAAGTCAAATTTTGATTCAAACATTTATCATTACATAAGTTTGTAAATGTAGATATTATACATTCATTTAAGTATGAAATGAAAATTTGATTGAATAGATTGACTGCTAAATGTATTCAAAATTAATAGGAAGTCATTTATGAACACATCTGCTACATCGTGAAAAAGACTCCATTGTACCCTCACCAATGAATTATTATTCATAGGGGCTAGCAGCTGGAACATATCATTAATTCTGTTATATTGAACTGGCTGTTAAAGGAAATTTGTTAAAAAGGGATTCTACCTCATATCCACAAAGATGTTCTTCCATGCACCAAGTACCCACTGACTTTTCTCCATGCATAACAAAAATTCCACTGATTCCCAACTCTAATCTTGAGAAAGATCACAACTACTGACTTCTCCATTAGGCAAAAAAATGGTCTGGACAAATGAAGAATCATCATAATATTATGCTTGAAAATTATGTTTAGTTAAAGCTTTCTTAAAATTGCAGATTTTCCTTGGATTTTCCAAGACTTATTCAGCATTGTTTTACTATAATTCTCATCATCAAAGGATAGAGACTTCATTGTCTTCAAGAATATCATTATGCTTGGATTCATTCACTCTAAGTGAAGGTTCGTAAAATCACATGTGGTTACAGGCTTTATTGTTCTAACTTACTTCTGTTTTGAAATCAAACATCTATTATAAGTTCACTACTAAGGTCCTATTTCAATGCCTCAGATCAAAAACTGAAATAGATCTCAGAGGTTACACAGTCTACTCTAATTTTACTGATGAGGAAATTGATACAATGGGGCTATGTGACTTGCCTAGGGTCACAAAGGCAATAAGTACTGGAAGAGATTTAAAACACAAATCCTCTGACTTCAGACCTTATTCACTACTTCTTAGCATTTAAAAGGAGTTATTAAATACCAAGACAGCATGGTACAGATTCTAGAAGCACTGGGTAAATTGTTAGGAAGACTTTAGTTAAAGCCTTAATTCAGAACTTTATGTCTGTCTAAGACCAGGCAAGTCATTTTACTCAGTGTCAGGTCTGCTCTGAATATGTATGTATGTATGTACATGTGTTTGTGTGTGTGTGTGTGTGTGTGTGTATGTGTGTAATCTATCTCTATTGTGTGGTGGATAAAGCATAGAAGACCTATATTCAAGACTCAGCACTGACATTCTGACTACTTGTCCCTCATAAAGACACTTAATTTTTGTGTAGAGATAACTCTTGAAGTTTATAAATTGCAAAGAAGATGAAAATCAGTATTGCTTGACAGAGTTTGCTCACCTGGGAGTTCCTTAGGCTAATAGATAGATTAGGGATTGTGGTTTTATTAGAACAGGAAACTCTCAGGTAATAGAAAACAATACAGATGCTCACCTTCTCCACAACTTATTGTAAATTGTGCACACAGGGATAGATTTCATCATAATGAAATATAAACATGTAAAAAATATATATGTATTTAGAAATCCATGAGGAAGTATGTATGACTATTTCTAAAAAGAGGATTCAGAATAAGACTTGTCTTTTCAAGGCTATGTCAGTGAGATGCAAGCTCTGGGTGGCCCTACCAAGCTAATAAAAATTTCATCAATGGCCTCATGACTTTCTTTCGGAGAATTTTTAATCTGAGAGCCAAATTAATAAAGATCATTGACATTGACTGCTTGAGCATTGCTTACAGGATGATGAATATTTTGGTCAGACTCACTTGTCAGTACAGTTGAAGGAATTTGCTCTGTCTCCATCAGAGAAAAGAGCGCCTATATCCTGAAGAATTGAAGTGTCCATTAAAAATAAGCACAAAGACAGTGTTTTTTTATCATTTTAATTCATTATGTAAATACTTCCAGAGACACAGCTGCCTTGTGAAAAAATGGGAAAAGAAAGGTAACTTTATCTTCATTGTTTTGATCAGGTTATCTGGACACAAAGAAAATAACACTCTATTTTATTAAGGACTATTATTTGAGCTGAGAAATAAACTTGCTAACAGTCTTCTTTCACCTTAAACTTACTAGAGTCCTAGAAACCATACCATTATTTTACTTAATAGACTCTAACAGAGACTGACTGAAAGGATAACATTATTGTTTCATATTTGCTGATGATACAATTAGCCTGGAAGTCCTTCAGTTTATAAATTCTCCATACTGCTTTATTTTCAATAGTCTCCTTACAATCTGCACATAAATTGCTTTAAAAGTCAAAGGAGAAGACAAGGCTTTCCTCCCCTCTCTTCTTTTTCATAATTATAAATGTGGACATGAACATATAAACCATTAAGGCACTAATGGTGTTTAAATTCCTGGTAATTGTTCCTAAGCCCTAATCAATGCCAAAAATTCAGATTTATTATTTACAAATACATGTATGGTCATCAGAATAATAAGAGCATTGAGGGTTTATTATCCTTCTAGGGATGGACACCCTTATTTTGAAATAAAGATTCCCCACTTCCTTTTGTAGGATCAAAAGTATTGCTCCACATTTACAATAGCTTAAGAAAATCAATTCATACCCAGGTATGTAGTCTTAATTATTTATCTTCAAGGAGGAATAAATGACTTAATAAATACACAGGCTCCAAAGATATACTTAGCTTTATCAAAGATTTTAATGGCGCAGTCAGACCTCTCATAATGAGATTCATTCACAGAATCACAGAATTTGAGATTTGAAGAGGACGTGATCATCAACCTGGTCCAAATCATACTTAAAGGAACATCCATTATTATTTTCACAACAAGTCGTCACCTACATCAGAAGTGTCAAACACATGACCCACATGGGCTGTAAAATTATTAGGTATGGCGCAAATCAGATCAAATTCTGATTGGAAATTATTGACAAAATAAATAAAATATAGACATTACATTTTAAAACTATGAATATGTGGCCCACAGTGACATTCAGGTATGGATTAGTGGCTCCCATTTCTATTTGAGTTTGATGCCCCTGATCTATACTTTGCTTAAAGACCCTCCAGAGATTCTGACTTCTGGGGGCCCAGATGGCAATGTAAGCAGCAAGTTGTTCTCATTCTCCCCTCTTGACCTCTAAAAACCCAGAAAATATTGCCCCATGAAAAATTCAAAAACAGTGGAGCCAGCAGAAGCACAACTTGCAGTAGTCTTTTAGCTCAGGAGGCTTGGGAGATTAATGGGAAAGGTCCCTCTCGCTCTGGTGGAAGGCATCTGGGCAAGCTAGTGGCAAGCCCTACCCCACAAAACTAGAGGGAGATCCTGAGTCCCAGGGTGGTGGAGCAAGCAAATGCTGACAGGACCCTTGTGTGCTTTGGCACAGTTAAGAGAACTGGCAGACTCCAGCACAAGGAACTACCGTGTGTGCAGGTGGCAGGCATCTCAAGCAACTGAACCTCCCCATGTTTTAGTGCAGTTTCAGGTGGGCAAGAGTCCTCCAGCACCCAAAAATCCTTCTGCTTCAGTACAAACATGGTGAGCAGGCATCCTCCAGTGTCTAGACCCCCTCTCTCCCCAGGGCTTCAACGTAACCCCAGGGAAATGCAAAAAAACCCAACCTGGCCTCAGCACATGCCATCCACCACAACTAGGACCCTAGCTCAGCACCAGGGAAGCTGTCAGACCATTAGAGCCTCCATGTGAAGGTACCTGAGATCCCAGCACACAAAACTAGTGACCAGACCTCTGGCACTCAACACAAGCAGCTTGGGAAAATGTCCCCTGTGCTTCAGCAGGAAAGCTAAACTTGAAAAGCCAGAAAATAGGCAAATATTATGAACAAAAAGCAAAAATGAACGCTGATCATAGATTCTTTCTATGTGGACAGAAAAGATCAAAACACAAATTCAGAAGACAGCATTTTAATATACCTACATCTGAAACCACAAGTCTCAAAATCCCTCTTTGAAGAGCTGAATAAAGATTTTAAAAGTCAAATAAGAGAGACAGAGGAAAAATTGGAAAAGAAAAGAAATGAGAGGTATGCAAGAGAGAGTCAAGAGCTTGGAAAAGGAAGGACAAAAATTGAGTGCAGAAAACACACTTGGCCAAATGGGGAAAAGTGTCCACTGAAGAAAACAACTCCTTAGAAAGTACAATTGGACAAATGGAAAGGGAGGTGCAAAAGTTAACTGAAGAATCTCAAAAATAGATCCAGGAGAAATAATTTAAGTATTATTGGTCTACTTGAAAACCATGATCAAAAAAAGAGCATTGACATAATCCTTCAAGATTCTGCCCAGAGGCCCTCTAACCAAAGCGTAAAATAGTCAGTGAAAAAATACACCAATCATCTCCTGAAAGACATTCCAAAATTTAAACACCAAGAAATACTATACCCAAATTCCAGAATTGTCAGGGAACAAGAGAATACTGCAAATAGCCAGAAAGAAAAAATTTGAATATTGTGGAACCACAGTCAGAATTACATAGGATCTTGCAGCTTCTAAATTAAAAGATTGGAGGGAATGTGATATCCTGTAAGGCAAAGGAACTTGAATTACAACCAAGAATTACTGGAAAATGGCATGGCAGAAACTAGTCATAGACTGACATCTTACACTGTATACTAATATAAAGTCGAAATGGGTACATGATTCGGAAACAAAAGCTGATACTGTCAGCAAAGTAGTAGAGCAAGGAATAGTTTACCTTTCAGATTTACGGAGAACAGAAGCATTTAGGACTAAACAAGAAATAGAGAATATTATGAAAAGCAAAATGAATGTTTGATTACATTAAATTGAAAAGCTTTTATACAAACAAAATCAATGCAACCAAGATTACAAGGGAAGAAGAACGTTGGGAAACAATTTTTATATTCAGTGCCACTGATAAAGTCCTCATTTTAAAAATATATAGAGAACTGAACCAAATTTACAAGAATACAAGCCACTGGTCAATTGATAAAGGGTCAAAGGATATGAACAGGCAGTTTTCCGATAAAGCGATTAATGGTATATATAGTCATATGAAAAAAATGCTTTAAATCACATTAGAGAAATGTAAATCAAAATAATTCTGAGGTACCATATTATACCTATCACACAGGCTAACATGAAAAAATAAGAAAATGCTAAATATTGGAGAAGATATTTGGTTGTTGGCATTCTTTGTTATTGAAGTGGAGCCACATGACATCACTATGATAGAGTCAAGTTTCAGTGTGTCTGACTAAGGCTGATCAGACCAATAAGAACTCTGAGTGCTCAGGTCAGGCACAAACACTCCAGGGGAGCATTTGGAGTAGATCCATTTCTTTTGAGCTGTATCACTCCTGCTTTGCTCATTAGAGCACAATACCTTCTCTGATGTACGCCCACCATACTGTGTGGTCTTGTGCCAGTGGTTCCCATTTCACACAATCAATTCCGAAGTTCTTAAGAGAGACCTTGAGAGTGTTCTTGTATCACTTCTTCTGACCACCATGCGAACACTTGCCCTGTGTGAGTTGTCCATAAAATACTCTTTTTGGCAAGCATGTATTTTGCATTTGAGCAATGTGGGCAGCCCATCAAATACACTCTGTGAAGCTGAATTCAAATGCTTGGCAGTTCAAGTAAGGACCTTAGTGTCTGATACCTTATCCTGCCAGGTGATCTCAGACAATTCAAATGGAAGTGATTCAGCTTCCTGGCATGACACTGGTATACTGATACAGGCATACAATAATGACCATTTCTCAAATTATATGAATATGAAATTAAGGCCTTTTGACATCCTGTTTCATTTTCCTAGGACAATCTTTAGTTTATCAACATTCTTTTAAACTATGAATCCTAAATGAGCCAAGTA
Organism: Potorous gilbertii; assembly: GCA_028658325.1. Lineage (NCBI taxonomy): Eukaryota > Metazoa > Chordata > Mammalia > Diprotodontia > Potoroidae > Potorous > Potorous gilbertii. The sequence continues at coordinate 347,003,911 of CM053770.1, forward strand.
TTCCTGATTATGTCTTAAAGAGGCAGCATGTAAGGGAAAGATCATCTTTTTTTACTAGTAGTTCCAAGCATTTGATTTTTACTTTAAAAAAATATTCTCAGTTTTCAACATTCACTTCCACAAAATATTGAATTTCAAATTTTCTCCCCTTCTTTCCCCTTCTCTCCTTCCAGGACAGCATGTATTCTGATTACCTTTTTCTCCAATCTTCCCTCCCTTCTATGACACATTCCCTTATCCCTTTCACTTCTATTTTCCTATAGGGCAAGACAGATTGCCTATATATCTTATTTCCTAGTGGCATATAGAAACAACTTTTAGCATTCATTTTTAAAGCTTTGAGTACCTCATTCTCTCCCTTCTTCCCTCACTATATACCCTCATTGAGAAAACTTACAATTTCATATTGGTCATATATGTGCAGCCATGCAAAACGCTTCCATAACAGTGATGTTGCAAAAGACTAACCACATTTCCCTCTATCCTCTTCTTCCCTCCATTTATTCTATTCTCTCCCTTGACCTGTCCCCCCACAATAGTGTTTGCTTCTGATTACCTCTTCCCCCAACCTGCCATCTTGTTTATTATCATTCCTCTCCTTTCCCTTTCCCCCATATCTTACTATAGGGTAAGATAGATTTCCAAATGAATGTGGGTTATTCCTTCCTTAAGCCAAATCTAATGAGAGTAAGGCTCAGTTATTCCCTCTCATTTTGCCCCTCTTCCCCTCCATTGTAAAAATGTTTTTGCCTCTTTTATGTGAGATACTTTAGTACATTCTACCTCTCCCTTTTTCTCCTCTCACCACTGAATTTTATTTTTTAGGTATCTTCATTTCATATGCAGCTCAACTTGTACCCTATATCTATGTGTATATGTATATATATACATATATATGTATATATATATCACATACACCCAGATAGCCACACATATATACATATATGTACATATACATATACCTACACATATATAATATACATTCATATACGCATATACACACACATATTTCCTCTAACTACCCTAATACTGAGAAAGTTCTCATGAGTTAAAATATCATCTTTCCCTGTAGGAATACAAATAGTTCAACTATCCTCAATATTCAATATTCAACTATTCTCCTTCTTGTTTACCTTTTTATGTTTCTCTTTATTCTTGTATTTGAAAGTCAAATTTTCTATTCAGCTCTGGTCTTTCAATAAGAATTCTTGGAAGTCCTGTACTTCATTGAAATTCTATTTTTCCCCTGAAGTATTATATTCAGTTTTGCTAGGTAGGTGATTCTTGGTTTTAATGCTAGCTCTTTTGACCTCTGGAATATCATATTTGAAGCCCTCTTATCCTTTAGTGTAGAAGCTGTTAAATTCTGTTAACTTGATTGGGATTCCACAATACTTGAATTGTTTCTTCCTGGGTCCTTGTAATATTTTCCCTTTCCTGGGAACTCTGAAATTTGGCTACAATGTTCCTAGGAATTTTCCTTTTGTGATCCATTTCTGGAGGTGATCAGTGGATTCTTTCCATTTCTATTTTACCTTCTGGTTCTAGAATATCAGGGCAATTTTCCTTGATAATTTCTTGAAAGATGACTTCTATGCTCTTTTTTTTTTGATCATGTTTTTTGGGTAGAGCAATAATTTTAAAATGATCTCTCCTCAATCTATTTTCCAGGTCAGTTGTTTTTCCAATGAAATATTTCACAATGACTTCTATTTTTTCATTTTTGGGGTTTTTTTTTTGATCATTTCTTGATTTCTTATAAAGTCATTAGCTTCCACTTACTCCATTCTGTTTTTGAAGGAATTATTTTCTTCAGTGACTTTTGGGACCTCCTTTTCCATTTGGCTAATTATGCTTTTTAAGGCATTCTTCTTTTCATTGGTTTTTTGGACCTCTTTTTGCCACTTGGGTTAGTCTATTTTTAAAAGTGTTATTTTCTCCAGCATTTTTTGGGGTCTCCTTTATCAAGTTGTTGATTTTTTTTTCTTATTTTCTTTCATCACTCTCATTTCTCTTTCCAATTTTTCCTTTACTTTTCTTACTTGATTTTCAAAATCCTTTTTGAGGTCTTCCATGGCCTGAGATCATTTCAAATTTTTCTTGGAGGCTTTGGATGTAGGAGCCATGACCTTGCTGATGTCCTCCTATTGTATGCTTTGATCTTCCTCATTGTAAGAAAATACCTTTTCACCAAAAAAGTAACCTTCTATGGTTTTGTTTTTCTCCCCTTTTGGTCATTTCTCCAGCCAATTACTTGACCTCTGGGGTCCTTGTTAAGTGGAGGATGCACTGCCTCAAGTTTCAGTTGCTTTCAGAGATATATCAGGGACCTGTAAATTCTCAGCTCCTCCAATGTGTTTAGATCAAAGATTAGGTGTTACTCCTCTCCTGGCCTGCACTCTGGTCCATAAGCAACCACCAACACTGTTTTCTGCCCTGAAACTGCAAGTAGGATTCGCTCTCCACAGCAACCACAAGCTCTGCCAGGCCAGCTCTCCTCCTTGTCCCAAGACCGGAGCTGAATAGAAAATTTGACTTTCAAATGCAAGACTCTGGAGAAGCATTAAAAAGCAAATGGGAAAGAGAAATTGTTTTTTTTATGTTATTTTTTTATTGAATTATTTCATTTGTTTTCAGTCTTCTACAATCACTTCCATTTATCTCATATTTTTCCCCTCCCTCCTGCTCCTTCCTTTCTCCCTCACCACTATCTTCCAGAGATAGCATATACTTTTATACAGGTTCTACACATGCATTCATGTTAAATACATTTTCACCCTAGTGATGTGGCATAAAATAATTAAAATGAATGGGAAAACCATAAAACAAAACAAAACAAAATATAATACAAAAGAAAATAGTCTGCTTCATTCTGTGGTGAATTTCCACAGGAAGGAGGACTTATGAGGAAAAACTGCTATCTATCTCTAGAGAAAGAACTGACAGTGTATGGATACAGATTGAAGCATACTTTTTAAACTTTTTTATGGTGCCAATTTTGAATAGTTTTTATTCCCAGGACAAAAATTGCATTTCCACTTTGTTTCAGTGCTGATAAAGTGTAATGTTGTTCTCTTCTCTCCCTCTGCACACATTCAAGTATTCAGAATGCCCAGATTTAGAGTCACTTAAATGTAACTTTTAAACTGCTACTGCCTTGGCTACGAATTTTGAGTCCTTCAATTTCTGGAAAGCTGTGTGGAATCTCTTTCTTCTGTTGTTTATTCCACCTCTTTAGTGGTGGGTCCAGAAGAAGCACCTCCAGATGGGGCTGCTCCATCACCTGGGACTCCACCAGGCGTGCCTCCTGGCATGCCCCCTGCACTCTGGTACAGCTTAGTAATGAGGGGGTGCAGACCTTCTCCAATTCTTTCTGCTGATGCTCAAATTTTTCCTTCTCAGCAGTCTGGTTCTTATCCAGCCAGTTGATTATTTCATTACATTTGTCAAGGATCTTCTGTTTGTCTTCATCACTAATTTTGCCTTGCAGCTTGTCATCCTCCATTGTAGTCTTCATGTTGAAAGTGTAAAATTCAAGAGAATACTTGGAAGACACCTTGTCTCTCTGCTTCTCATCCGCAGCCTTTTATTTCTCAGCTTCCTGGACCATACACTCAATGTCTTCCTTGCTCAGATGTCCTTTATCATTGGTGATGGTGATCTTGTTCTCCTTGCCTGTGCTCCTATTCACAGTAGAAACACTGAGAATGTCATTTGCATCAATGTCAAATGTTACGTCAATCTGAGGAACACCTCTGGGTGCTGGGGGGATTCCTGTGAGTTCAAATTCGCTAAGCAGGTTTTATCCTTTGTCATTGCTCTCTCACCTTCATCAACCCAAATAAGCACACCTAGTTGGTTGTCCAAATAGGTGATAAAGGTCTGTGTCTGCTTGGTGAGGATAGTGGTATTATGTTTGATCAGAACAGTCATAACTCCACCAGCAGTTTCAATTCCAAGGGAAAGAAGAGTGATATCCAACAGCAACAAGTCCTGTACATTCTCAGATTTATCTCCAGACAAAATGGCAGCCTGGACAGCTGCACTATAAGCAACAACCTCATCAGGATTGATACTCTTATTGAGCTCCTTGCCATTGAAGAAGTATTACAGCAGCTTCTGGATTTTGGGGATTTGAGTGGAACCACCCACCAGGATGATGTCATGAATCTGTGATTTATCTAGGTTGGCATCTCTGAAGGTCTTTTCCAGAGTCCAGTGTGCCATGGAAGAGATCAGCATTCAGCTCTTTGAAATGGGCTCAAGTGATTGATGTATAGAAGTCTGACTGTACAACTGCATCATCAAATCTGCAACCAATCAGATGTTTGGCATCAAAAACTGTGTTGGTGGGGTTCATTGCAACTTGATTCTTTACAGCATCACTGATTAAATGTTCTGTGTCGGTGAAGGCAAGATAGCTGGAAGTGGTCCTGTTTCCTTGGTCATGAGCAATGATGTCCACTTTCCCATTTTGGAAGACTCCCATACAGGAGTAAGTGGTGCCAAGATCAATGCCAACTGTGGGTCCCTTTGACATGGTTACTGGGGAGTTGGGGGTCATAACTGACTGCTTTGGAGAAAGAAGGGCTGCTGCTGTGCTGAGAAGACAAGACCTATTTTATTTTTCTTTAGGTTTTTTTTGTCTATGTTTTCTTTCACAACATGATGCATATGAAAATATTTTGTGTGATTATACATATATAACCTATATCAAACTGCTTGTGTTTTCAAAAAGGGGGGTTGGGAGAGAAGAAGGGAGCAAATTTGGAACTCACAGTTTTAAAAACAAATATTAAAAATTGTTTTTACATGTAATTGTGAAAAATAACATACTAACTTGAGAACTTAAAAAATAAAAGAAAAAGAATCAAAAGTTACGTAACAGTCAATAGGTTGAATTGAAATATTGAAAATGTTTGTGGTGGAATATGAACTATCAAAATAAACAAACATACAAACAAACTTTGCAAAGTGTAGTGAGATCTCTAAAAGTCACCTATCTCCTATAAAACGGACTTCACTTTCATTTTATGTTGAATACTGAAAAAAAACCTAGTGACCCACCATCAGGGGGCCAGGCACTTGACATTGCTGTTATAATTGTTAGAATGATCTCAATATTCATCCATATTCTTTTGAATGATTCTGCTTATGAATCTGTATAATCTTTGGTAATAGAATAGATTGAAGTTCACTATCCCACATGGTAATGAAAAACATGCCATCTTCTAGCTTAACAAACTTGAAACTTCAGATACATTCATTCTAAAATTGAGCAAACTGAGTGATTTGCTATGTAGTGTAAAACACTGATTCAGAATTGGCACCCAAGTTCATGATGGCCTTGTGGATAAGTCAGTAACTTTCTTTCAAAACTCTATTTATACATATACAAAATGAGAATGAAAATACTGATATACCAAACTCATAGGGCTGGTGTCTGTTACAGGATCATAGGATCTTAGACCTAAACCTGATCCTGAGCCACATGAAGACAGGTTTTATTATTTTTGTTTTGTTTTGGTTTTGATTTCCTTTTTTATCTCCAGCACTTAATATAATGCCTGGTACAGAGCAGTCACTCAATAAACGCTAGTTAAATGACTGACTGAAAGGCTCAGTGGCTATCCAGCACAACTTCTTTATTTAATAGATAAGGAAACTGAGCCAAAAAAAGATTAAGTGTTTTGACCAAGGTCACATGCAAATTGAGTATCAGAGGAAAGCACTTTGCAAACCTTAAAAGTGTTACATAAACACAAGTATTAATGATGATGTTAAAATCCAAGATGGAAAAAAATAAGACCAGTAGCTCCCTACTTAATATTTTAGTCCTACAGTCTTTTGCTTAAAAATATTTTCATGACTCTGGTACAAGGGCTAGAGCACTGGCCTTGGAGTTTTTGTAGTAATTCTGTCATGAAAACAGCTGTGTAACTTTGGGCAAAACTCTTAATTTCTTTTCTAGACATACTTTCTTTTGTGTAAAATGGAGAAGTTGGACTTGATCATCTCCTAGCTCCCATCTAACCCTAAAATTCTATTATTATATTTATCAGACAAAGGCCTATGACCCTTAGACAAAATGTAACACTAGTTACAATAGGAATTGTAGGAATTCTTACAAAATGTAACGCTAGTTACAATAGGAATTGCCACATGGCAATAGGAAGAACACTGATTTAGGAACTGAGGGAGTTGAATTCAAATTCTGACTTTATTACTTGTATGATCTTGAGTCATTCACTTAATTTCTTTGTCTCACTTTCTCGTTGTGAAAAATACAACTGGTGTGTAATAGATGATGTTTAAGGTCCCTTCACAGTTTTATCACAAGGAGTTATTACCTATTTCTATACATAAATTTTAGCATGCTAGGAAATGTTTCTGAAATATTTTGCGTAATATATCTTGAAATAAAACTTTTAAACAAAAATGTATCTCTGTATGGAAATGACAGAACTAATTTGTATAGTAGTTATCACTTATATGATTCATGAGGGGTTGCAAAGTAGCGTAAATAGGTTATCTCATATGATACAGCAACATCATTATTTAGATTCTATTATTTTCTACATCTAACCAGAAGAAAGTTAGGTCATTGAAAGAGGTTGAGAGATTTGTTAAGGGTTTTTCAGCTAGTAATCGTCTAAGGAAGGAACTGAAGCCAAGTCTTGTTTGGTTTCACTCAGCTAACAAGTACGATTTGAACTCACTACTTTCTGACTTTTTCTAGCATTCATATCCATTGCACTTGCCTTCTCTAATGTCTTAATGTATAATGTCTTAATATCAGTACTTAATAGCAGTAGAAAATTCCCTTTGAGTTAATGCAGTTCAACAATTCATTAACTAAGAGCAATGGAAATTGCCAGTTTCCAAGCAATGGGAATGCAAAAAGGAAAGAAAACGTAGCCTCTGTCATTTATTCAGCAAGCATAGTAACAAGGGGAAAGTATTAGATAGAGAGTTCAAGTCCTGCCTCTGATATTTACAGGTATCTTTGTACCCAACACCTCTTTCAGTTTACTTTTTATGTAGTGACTTCCTCTAGTAAATTTTAAGTTCCTTGACATCAAAGACTCTTTTTATTTGTATTCCTAGCTATGACTCCTTACAAAATAGTGAGCCCTTAATAACTGCTACTTAACTGACTGATTAATACCCCACTTCTAAGTACATCAGCTTAATTTTCCTGTCTAATAGCAGAGCTCATTGTCCTACTAATAGTAAGACCAAATATTATCATACTTCCTTTTCCCTCCTTTCCAAGAATGACTCTTGGAAAAGAATGATAAGCATTCTGTATGTGCTGCACAGATTTCCAATGTTTTATGTATCACTCTGAGGATATTTCTGGGAATATGATGTTCTATCCAAACAATGGTGGAAAAAAAGTGGCTGACATCAAAATATATCTGTCACTACTTTTAACCACAAAATATATAATTCCTGATCTTGTTAAAATCTGGTTATTGACCATTTTTAATATTAATATCAAAAACAACCTTTCTGAAGCTTTCTTGAAATCCACTGAGAGCCAGCATAAGTATTTTTAATTGGACTTTACTATTATAAAAGGAAACATTCAGAAGGGAACTATTGAAATTTTGTGCAAAATGAAGAAGTTGGGCTTAATCATCTCGTAGCTCCCATCTAACCCTAAAATTCTATGGTTATATTCATCAGACAAAGACCTGTGGCCCTTGTACAAAAAGTATGGTGCAATAGAAAGAACACTGATTTAGGCACTGAGGGAGAAATTCCATTTTATTATAGTAGCCTGTTTTCCCCTTTCCTGAAGAATTAAAAAGCAAGCTAAAATTGTCTGCTGTTCATAGGAGTTCATAATACTTTTTGTTACTCTTGTTTTGTGAACACATTTTTTTTTATAATGTGAGCTTTAAGAAGAACAGTAGTCAACTCTTGGCAAGACTACCTGGTACTAACCCAAAAGGAGTCAATCACCCTTTGGAAAGAGCCCCAAGAAACAGAAACAGAGGCAGATTTTTGGCCGTCTTTGCCTTGGAATATTTCTAGCAGAGTGGAAGAAACCTTTCATTTCTTTAAATATGGCCCTCCAGGGATGGAGGAACTCAGAAACTGGCTTACTTCCTGGGTTTGGTGTTTGTACTTGACTGATCATTCCAGAGCAGGCACTTTCAAAGTCAATTCCCTGCTTTCACATTTTTCATCACAAGAAATAAGAAATCTAAACCATATCTAAAATTCTGATATTCTGAGCACTTCTCTACTCTGTCCCTGGTCAAAGGAAAATCCTCCTTTTCTGGAATTAGACTAACATAACAAGAAAACCTACTACAAATTTTAAAATAGCAGTGGCAGAATCACCACACCTCTGATATTTATTGTGTGACCCTGGGTAAAGCCACCAAATGTCTCAGAGACTTAAGAAACTGCCTAGGAATTATCTCCTAAAACTTGGAATTGTTGGAGAAAGTTGCAACACACTGATAAAATAACAAATACTTCTTTGTTTTCATCATCTTAGTATAAACAATAACAACTACTTGGGATGTAAGTATATTATGAAAAGTGCATGTTCCACTAAATTATGGAAATGTTTGCTTTATTTATTAAGTTCAGAATAAAATAAATACTTTTTTAAAGAGAATATTTGAACAGGCTTCCTTGTAAAATGGATGTATGTGCCTGCCTGTGTATGTATGCCTGTCAGCATTCACCTATGCCTCTCTATGCCAAGTTTCTTGATACTTTGAAGTTTTGAGAACCCTGGCTTTCAAGGATACCTTGTATTACATACTCATGGATTTAGGACTAGAAGAGACTTCAGAGTTCATCAGTCAATCAATCAATAAACATTATTAAGTGCCTATTATGTGTTAGGCATTGTGCTAAGCCCGGAGATTAAAAGAAGGGTAAAAAGTCCTGGCTTTCAAAATGCTCACAGTCTAATGATGGAGGCAACACTTGCACTTTCGACCTGCCATTGGTTCTTAATGATTCAGAAAGAGAGAGTGAGGCTGAATATTTTGTGCAAGTCTGCTTCACTTAACCTCAATTCATGTGCATACAAGGACATCACCTGGCAATGTCATAGGTCCTCTTCAAGAACTAAAGACAAGTGACAATAACACCTTATAAACAAGGTAGAAACAGGGAAAAAAATGGGGAAATCTAAAGTAAAGGCACCAGAATAAAAAAGGGATGGGAAAAAGCTATCAATAGAAGGTAGGATTTCAACTGAGACTTGAAGGAAGCAAGGAAACAGAGATGAGGAGAGAGTACATTACAAGTATAGGGGACAGTCGGTGAAAATGTCATCACCTTCTTATTTTAGAGATGAGGCATCTGGGGGCCAGAGGAGTTACATGATTTGTCCAAGGTAACAGGTAATAAGTGACAGAAGCAGGATTTCAATGCATGTTTTTTGACTCCAAGTCCAGTACTCCTACTTGGCCATGTAGCTTCTACAGATATTTAAGAGATAGGTTGTCATTCTTTTGTTTCAGTTTCCTCCTACTCTTTGTGACTCCATTTAGGGTTTTCTTCACAAAGATGCTGGAGTGCTTTGACATTTCCTTCTCCAGCTCATTTTACAGTTAAGAGGCAAATGGAGTTAAGTGACTTGCCCAGGGTCACACATTCACACAGATTTGAACACAGGAAGATGAGGTTTTCTGGATTCAGGCCCAGCTCTCTGTCCACTGAGTCACTTAACTTTTCATCTAAGGCGTATACTGTGCAAAACAAGAAATATCACTTCCCTTCATGGAGATTAAACTCTATCTCACAGCTTTGACATGTCCATAAATCCATAAAATTAGATAGTAGATATATAATAACCACAATATTAATATATCATATATGATATTAACTATAATACAATCCTAAAATTATAAAGTAGAATAAAATATGCAAAGTGCTAGGCAAGGCCTTCCTTAATCCAAGTGCTTCTGAGATGTGCCCTCTCTGACCAAACAGCCTGTTGAGATCAGAAATGGTCTTTCCTTTTCTGGTACTGTCTAAAAGAGTTTGTCTCAGCTTGCCCCCATTGTCTCAAATATTGCACCTGAATCCTAAGGAAAGCACACAGAAGTTCAGTCTTGTTAAAACATCTAAAAACAATACTATACAACCTAAGAGGCTTCAGCTGTTATTTCTAAAATTCTATTTGATTAATTGGTTTTTTGTTTTTATCTTTTGAAACAATTTTAGGGTTACTGCATCTGGTTTTCATGTTATAAATGTTGTTGTATTTGTGCCTTTATTGATAATGACCATGGCTAATAACATTTAGAGAGGAAACTCTATTTTTTTCTCTGGGTTACACTGTTGATTCTCCCAGAATTTCTTCATAATATTGCAGAAACTTCTTCTTGCATTGGACCCACCCTCTGTCCCTTTGGTCTCTTCCTATGATTTGCTTGTTTCTTTCAGTACCTCTATTTTAAGGAGGAGGCCCAGAACAGTCTTTTTTTCCTTTCTTTCCATGATGCACTTTTGACTCTCTACAGTATCATTACACCATGTACTTTTCTTTCTTCTCTCCCACTGTTTTTCATCTCCCCTTTATTTGCCTTCCCCCCAAAAGAGTATATTTTTGAAGGCAAAGACTTTCCTTCTACTTACATCTGTATTCTTAGCACTTATCACAATGTCTCGCACATTGGAAGTGCTTAATAAATTCTTGTTGACTTGACTTGAAGCAAGCTGAGAGATGAAGTATTTAAGTTTCCATCTTTTACAGATGAGCAAACCAAGGCCCAGAGAGGGAATATGACTCTTTCAAAGTATGGGAGCTAGGATTCAAATACAAAATTCATTCATTCAAAATCAAGTCTCTTTCCATTGTACCACATTAAATTCTAATCATCCTCAAGTCTCTAGAATAATAGTGTAGTTACTTGGAAGGCAGTATCTAATTTTGCCTTGCATTTTGACCTCAACCCATGTCATTTCTCTATTGCATCTAGGGAATCCATTGTTTTTCATTTGTAAAGACCTTCCACCCTCCTCCCCTCTTCACAGTATAGTGATATGTACCACATAATAGTTCATATTCTACTTAAATGTCTGTACTTTGACACAATGCATCACATTTTCTACAATTGAATTCTAAAATGCAACACAGCCAACTAGCGATCACTAGGGCAAGCTTTGTAAGACTCTTAATTTCAGCTTTCTGACAGTGCCAAATTACTGCTTTGTAAATGCTTTACATATCTGCCTGCTTCCCTGGTTTGGATTAATCGATACTGATATGGGGGCTTACTGGCAAAGAAGTCAATCCAATTGTATTATAGTTTTCATTTCAAAGAATCTGTCACATGCCCTAAATATCAATTTGAACTGGGAAAAAATCAAATACAAGGCTTCTAGCAATTATACTCCTCAGTTGCTGAATCAATTTCTGGCCACAGTTCTGAAAACTAAATGTGAAACAAGAGCCTTGGTTTTGCCATGAACGTGACCTTGGGCAAGTCACATTGCTTGTCTAGGCCTCGGTTTCTTCATGTGTAAAAATAAAAATATTGGGTTAGATGATCTCTAAGGCACATTGAGTCTTAAAAGTCTTTGTTTCTGTCACACACACACACACACACACACATACACACAACTTCTAAATTGACTTGAAAATCCTACACCATTCTAAGGACACTGTGCAAATTTCTATTCTACTTTTTTCTAACATTAGAACATAGTCTCACTAATGAAAATATAATAACAGATCTTACATGTAGAATCTTGATCCTTAAAAATACATAAAATGTCTAAGAAACTATAGGTAATTCTCGCATGGCAATCTCCTAACTCACCCCTTTTCTCTCAAATCCACCTGCTACACAGCTACCAAAGTAATATTTTTAAATCATAGGTTTGTATGGGGCGCTCCCGCTCAAAAATCCACAGTGACTTCTAATTCCTGATAGGATAAAATTCAAACTTTTCTGTTTGGTATTTGAAGTTCTTCACAGTCGGGCTCCATCTTAGCTTTCTGGGCTTATTAAATATTACTTCCCTGCACATACTGGAAAGTCTAGACAAATTTGCTTTCTTCCTGTTCCTAGTACTTAACTCCTCACTTTCCTTTTCCATGCCATTGTACAAACTCTCCCACCACATCTGGAATGTACTCTCCTTTCCCCTCAACCTTTTACATAATCTCTAATTGCATTTGAAGAACAATTCAAGTACCACCTCCTACAGAAATATTTTCCTGGTCCCTTCAGCTTTTGATCCATGCTAAACAGGAACATTTTTAGGGGGTAGGGAAATATTTATTTTTGTCTTTCTCCCCTTGGACAGTGGTAGAGTTCCTGATAAATAAGAAAGAAAGAAATACGTGTTTATTAAGAACCAACTATGTGTCAAGTGCTAAGCTAAGTGTTTTAGAAATATTTTATTTGGTCTTCACAACAACCCTAAGAGTTAGGTGTTAGTGTCATCTCCAGTTTATAGAGGAGAAAACCGAGATAAACAGATGTTGTGTTTATTCAGAGAAATACAATCCAATAAGCAACTGAAGCTGGATTTGAACTGAGGTTTTCCTGATTCCAGATCTAGGACTCCCTTCACTGTATCATCTAGCAACTTCTTGGTGTATATTGAATAATGGTTGTTGACTGATTACAGTGATTCAACCTGATTCAGGAAGACTTACTTCCAATGCAGATTCAGACACTTACTAACTATGTGACCTTACTTAAGTCAATTAGCCTCTCTATTCCTCAATTTCTTTCTAAATTAAGGGACTGAATTAGTCTCTAAGAGATCTTTCCACTCTAAACCTATGATCACATGATTCTAGAAAATTTTCTCTATGCTAGAATATAGGTCAACCTAGTATCAGGTTAAACAAAAGGTTTTATTGCTCTCAGTTGTCAAAAATGTCATAGTATTTGGGGAAGGATCGTTGAATAACTGTAATATTAGTGTTCATTTTTGCACTCTTTCTATTGAACTGCTTTCCCTTAGTTTGCCTTCCAAATGGAACTCAATTCCTATTTCAGATGGTTAAGTATTTTTCTCATTATTATAATGAATTTTTCCACTGTGAGGTATGTGAAAGCTAGTCTGATTCAAGCTGAGGCCAAAATGCTGACATCATTTATCAGAAAGGATTTTTAAACAGCCACAGAAGGTATATCAGTTAAATGTATCCTGTCCTTGTCTTGTAGGGGCTTACACAAATCAGATGGCAATGCTGATATAAAAGGCAGAGAGACAGCTATAAAGTTTCCAATAGTTAAAAGATTTAAATAACTCTGATATTTGTGTTATGCTTATAGTATGAAGCTTAAAAATAAGAAATGTATATTTTTAGAGAGAACCATGAAGGCCTAAAATATGAGAAAGGAAAAGACCTTAGAGATTACCTAGTGCAGTCCTTTCATTTTATACATATTTGATTAGAAGCTCATAGAGAAGTTTTTAAAGATAGTTATTACTGACTGAGTCTAAAATCAGAGGAGAAAGAACTTCACTCTGTTATTATTCATGCAACGTCAAGAGAATGAAAGGAAGGTCTAAAGCACATTGAGACAAGGGTGGCAGGAGGGGGCAGATCTATAATAGTGCAGGGAGGAAATTTGAGCTGAGAGGGCATAGATAGGTAGAAATACACCTTGTTGGCAGGAATATACACTTCGAAGCATAGAAGCAAAGTATAAATTCTTGCAAAAAATATATGTAGGAATAAGATATGACATAAACAACTAAATATAGGTGAATCTCTAAATGAAACCTTGACTTTAAAACTATTTATGATTTGTTATAGTAATAGAAGTTTGAACAAGATAACTATTTATGTTATTCAGAATCTGCCTTCACACTTAAAAATAAAGATTTTTTTGTCTTTATTGGTATTTTCTTTTCCTTTTATGTTTGTAGGACACACACACACACACACACACACACACACACTTATTTTGTTGACCTTGCTTCACACCAACACTTTCCATTGTAGTGTTTATGAAATGTGTCCCCATGGATTGAGCATTATACAGACAAGGGATCACATATTGCTCTTATATAACTATAAACGATTAAAAGATTTTAAATAATTTTACTGCTTCCTCTCCTGCTGACTCAAATATAAAGGAATCTCTGAATAGGAGAACTCTTAGAAATGCTAAAGCTGTCATGCATGGTGGTAGAATTATTCTAATCATAATACTTAAGAAATTATTAGCATAAATCATATGTATGGTAGCATAATAAAAATTCCCTGCTATTGCACTGACACAGAGACGCTTAGTGCTCTTAAGAGTGGACACAATTTGATGTCAAAAGCACATTGTTTGAATTACTCTTCCACTAAAATCATGAGTATGGTTTTCATTTATTCATTTCTAAATGTACAGTGATGGCATTTCAATGATACCTGAACTCCCCATTCCTTTAGGTTAAAGTTACCATTTCAAAAAATAACTTCTAAAAATATAATAATTTTTACCTGAAAGGAATAACACTTTGTTTTATACATACATACCTATCTATATACATATATGTATATATATATATATATGCGTGTGTGTGTGTATGATGGATATTTGTGTGTGCATGTATATATATATATATATATATATATATGTATATGTATGTATGTATATGAATATATACTGGTTTGTAGGGAGATTCCCTATTCTATAAATCCTCAGCAAAATGTAAGATAAAAAAGTGACTACTAATAGAAAAGGGGATTCTCATCTAAGCACTAGCACAGAGTTCAAAGAAGGGATTACTATGATACACATCAAATGAATCCCCTATTTCTGGGTCCTTGACTCTCCTCTAACTCAAGGTGCTTATTTGCAATATTCTAGAGGCTTTTGATTCAGGATTTTAAAAAATATTAATCTTCCTGCCTACATTTTCTCCTGCTTTTAACTTTAAATAACTTGGAAATATTAGCTCGAATTGCTTCCAAAGTTTTTGTGATCTCTACGGGAAGTCCCTACCTCTGCCACCTCCCTTTGCCTTATGTTGGAATCAGTGTCTCTGCTCTCTATGAAGACTTATAGTTATTTGTCCTTCATTCTTAAAGAGGACCCTCAGGAAGGTAATGCCATGACTTGCAAGTAGATTGGACTTAAGTGAGGGAGGCTGGGCCAAGACACCAGCCTCACTTTCTCCTCTGGAACCATCTGAGCTCATGGCAAGTTCTAGAATGCAGATGTCCCTGAATGGAGTGGGAGCCCTTGGACTTTTTAAATTACAATCTTTCCCAGGTCTCAGTTTGACTGAGGCAGTGCCCATTCAGTGATTAAGGCTAGTTAAGAGATGAGGCAAAGAATGACCTCTTCCACCTAGTTAAAACAAATGTGGGAGGGGAAAACCCTCAGGGTTTCTGACCAAAACCAGAAATAGTTGCTATTTACCTTCACTGTGAGCCATCACATGTAGACTCATATATTTTCCCAAACTTCATCCTGACTTTCTAAAAGGATTGGTTGTACAAGGATTATCAGTGACCAACTGTCTATATAGCAGCAAAATAATGTCCATGAAAGGAGAGGGGACCAAGGGGAAAGAGTACATTTCATGGATACATGCAACTACTGCTGAGGGCTACTATTTGCCACAGAAATTAAACTTTTCTGCTATAAAAACCTTCCTTCTCAATTTGAAGACTGTGAAACAAAAACCAGAAGGGAATCGGACAGTTCATAGAAATTCCTTTCCATGGTGCAGGATCAAAAGAATGAGATAGGTCTCACCAATCTTTGCTCCCATTGTTGTAGCATTTTTTTCTTCAAATATTGCTTCTGGATGCTCAGTACTGTAAGTACACCCATCACCAGAAATAGCCACAGTGCTAATTGGCTCATGTAAGTCTTCAAGGAAGGGAAAGGTGGGGTGCAAAACACCAAGACCCAATGGTGCATGTCCACATGGTCTTATCTCCCAAGAAAAAGGACGAGCTTCATATTTTAACTTCTACCTCTGAATACTTTCAGGAGTTTTTCTCCTAGTAGTCTCCATAAAAATAGCCTCCTAAGTCCAAGTTAAAAACACATGTCACTAGCTGGTAGACTCTAGGGTAGTTTCTTCATGACAGCACCAGCTTGTAACATTTTCCATTGTTACCCCTCACTGATTATTATTCAAAGGAATGGACAATGGTTAGGCCCACTGTCAAAGAGAGTAGAGAGAGGGAGAATGGTGTGACTATTACAAAGATTAAGCTTTTGCCAAGAAAAAAAGGTTTTCGTCAGTAACTGAATTGGCCACAATGGCTTACTCTAGTCACGTGAAATAGCAGTGCTGAAAAGAAAAAGAAAAAAAAAGTATTTTTCAGGAAAGACAAAAAGAGTTTTGTCACCTGTTTAGGGATGCAGGGTATTATCTCTATTGTAGGGTAAACATTTTTATACCTTAAAGGTGTAGGAAAAGAAATTTAATTTCATCAAACTGCTAAAATATATGTACAAAATTAATTTTTTCATGTGTGATTTAAGAATGTGGGGGCAGAAAATGAACTTTGAAATAAATATAAATACTTAAGTCATCTTATAAAAATGTAGGATGATACTTCATTTAAGTGTGAATAATCTGATGGTCACAGGGAACAGAAATAATTTGTATTTATTAAAAACTGAGAAAATGTGAGTGTGAAGTGACAGTTTTGAGGACACAAAATGAAATGGATGATTATAATACATACTCTAAATGGGAATTTAATGCTGCAAGGCATCATGGTCATTTAGCTCATTTCTATATGTAGGTTTTAAGATCTCAGAGCAGTGATGTCAAATACAGGCTACATATAACTCATAATACTCTCTAGTGTGGTCACAACCAGATTAAAATATAATTGGAAAAAATTAACAAAATAAATAGAAATAAACATAAAACTAGAAACACAGCATATTTTATGTGGCCCACAGGTATCCTTATGTTTAGTAACCCAAATTTCTACTTGAGTTTGGTGTGAGAGTGAAACAGAGAAAGAGAAAGAGAGACAGAGATAGAGACACACAGAGAGAATACATATTTTGGAGACTGAAGTTACATTTTTTTTGTGGAACAACATTGTGCCAAAAGCTTCCAATGTAAGCCACTGAAAAGGAGAAACAAGAAAGGATAGAATTTTGAGCATAAAGCTGCAGAAAATGATGAACCTGGCAGGAATAAATAATAACAGCCACCACCACCACAAATCCAGAAGTCAAAAGCAACTCTGTTGGAGCTGTTGGAAGAGATCAAGAGGAGGGTTGCAGTCTGATGACAGAAAGCTTATATTTCATGATTCTTGATTGACTGAAAAGGGGCTCAACTTTACTGAGAGGTTTAGTTTGATGTATTACTCTCAAACTCAGCCTAGAGATTAAGAGAAGTCAAACCTCTCAGAAATATCTATGGCTCTCTTGTATTATCTTCCTGGGTACAAGTATTTATTATATAATGGAGCACCTCCCAACATTTGTCAAAACTGATTGCTGAATACTGTTGAGGGCACCAAGATGCCCTTAGGGTGATAACGTAGATGTCATGCTATGCTTCTATTTCTCTACCCTTCACCCGTCACCATATTTAGTCTGCTCTCAAATCCCTTCAACTTTATCTTTGTAAAAGTTTTTGTGTCTTCCCTTCTCTCCTCTGACATTGCCACACCTGTGGTGTAAGCCTTCATCATGCCATACTTACACCATGCAACAGCATGCTAACTGGTCCTCCTTCATCAAGTTGCTTTCTATTTCATCCTCCACAGCTAGCAAATTAATCTTTCTCAAGTGCAGATCTGATCATGTCACTCATTCAATAAACTTCAGTGGTTACTATCACCTGTAGAATGAAATACAAAATCCTCTGTTTGGGGTGCAAAACCCTTCATTCTGCCTCCTACCATTTCTTTAACTTTATTCCCTCCTGTACTGTGTGATCTAGTGATATTGACCTCCTGGTTTTTCACAAAAGACATTCCTTCTTGACTACAGGAATTTCACTGGCTGTCTGGCTGTTCCCCATGCCTGGAATACAGTCTATCTCTATCTCTGCTTCCTGGTCTTGATGGCTTCCTGTATGTATCCCATCTTTAGTGAGAAGCCTTGACTGATTCCCCTTGATATAAATGTCCTTCCTCTACTGATATCTTCATTTTGTTTTGTATGTATCTTATTTATACATCATAGTTGTTTGTATGTTGTCACTCCTATTAGAATGTGAATGCCTTAAGAATAAGGGCTTTAACCTTTCTTTGCCCAATACTTAACACATTTTCTGGAATGCGCTAGATGCTTACTGACTGATTACAACTAATGATTTAAGGTGATTTACATGAACTCAAATGGCAGCTCCTGGTCAAGTCAGCAAACATTTATTAAGCTCTTGCCATGTGTCAGGCACTGTGCTAAGTGCTGTGGATACAAAGAAGGGCAAAAACAGTTTCTCAAGGACTTCCCACTCAAATAGGGTAAACAACTATATACAAACAAGATACTGACAGGATAAATTAGAGATAATAAATGAAGAAAGAGAAGGTACTAAAGATTAAGGATAACTAGAAAAGACTTCTTAAAGAATGTGAAGCTTTAGCTGAGACTTGCAGGAAGGCAGGAATGCTAAAAGAGAGTGTTCTAAGCAAGGGGCAGGGGGGACCAGTGGAAAATACCAAGTAGCTTTGGAAAGTAAACAGTTTCAGAAGCTCATGAAAAATTGCTCCAAACACTAATAAAATTATCTTAGGAAGATTCTGAAGATCACCTGGTAGATACAAGACACTGGAAATAATCAATGTTGGAAAGGCATCAGAGGGGGAGAAACAGTGAGACCTTTTTGGCAGAGTTAGGTAGACCAATGGTGTTATGACTCTTCCAGATACCAATTTACAATTATGGAACAAAAGTGACTAAGTTTTTCATACTCTTTCCTTTAGTATTCCTACACTGGGCATGAGCCCCAAAGGAAAAAAGAATAGAAGGGAAACAAAGGAAACAATATATTCTAAGCAATACCCCATGTAGAAGGGGAAAAAAAGGAAGGAAAAAAGCCTACTCCAAAACTAAACTATGGTGCATGAAGTAAAGGAATATTATTATGTAGTAAGAAATAATGAATATAAGGAATTTAGAGAAACATGGGAAAATTTGTGTGAACTGAAACTGAAAGAAATAAGCACAAGCAAAATAAAAATTTATACAATGACATAATAATAATATCAGTGAAAGATCACTGAAATTATGCCAAACTCTAAGTAATTAAAAAGTTAGCAATGATTATAGTAAGCAGAGAATGAAACATACCCTCTCCCTCACAGATGAATGGTAGATTACTACTATGATAGAATATTGTGTACATAATTAGATATCTATATTGTCCAACTTTGCATTCAAATAAAAAAAATATTTCTGTCATAAGGGAGGATTGAATTCAGAGGAAGATGGGTTTGGAATCCTGAGAAGGGGGTGTGCATACACATATACATAATGTGTTTATACATAGATACACATATCTATATACGTATACATGTATATACATACACACAAATAGTGTGTATATATGTCTGTCTATACAAATACATGTCTATGTGTATAGCTCTTGTTCAATTTTGCTAAAGCTTCTATCTTTAATCATTTAAAAAAATATTTACCTCTGGCCTCTGGATTTTGTATATTCTCTTTATTTTCTATATTAGAAATATAAGATATTAAGAGTATGTGGCCTTCAGTCAAACAACAAATATTTATTAAGTGCTTTTCATTTGTGAGACACTATGATAAGTATCAAGGACACAAAGAAAGATAAAAACCATCTCTGACCTCAAAGAACTCAAATTCTAAAAGAGCAGACCTCATGTTTTGAAAATAAAGGGAATGAATAAAAATTATTTTGTGTCTTTCAGGCTTGTTAACATGCAAAGGAATAGACTTACATTTTTGAGTTCCTTCCAATGAAAATACAGAAGGAAAAGCTAAAATACATTAGTAATTATCCTTAACAATCAGTTCAGCAAAATCTTCTATTAGGGGAAGAAACATTTGAAATAAAATCCCATTAAAATGTATCTATCTTTTTTTCTGATTGTAAAAAGAATCTAAAATCATGGTACATGCGAAAAATGTGATACTGGTGATTGAGAGTTTTTTCCATCTGTTTCCAACCATTTACTTCACTGACATTTATTGACTTGCAAAGCCAATTACACAGTACATGTCAATTCGAAACAAATATTTTCTGTGACTCAAATGCGAGGCTATACATAATTACCTGACATTTTCAATATGTTCAGAGCATTGAGTAATAGTTCACAACCTTTCTATAATTGCACCATTGCTTTAGTAACTTTAGTAATATTGGACACAATGATAAAACACTCAATTTTATATTTGTGAACATACTTATTATTACAAACAGGAAGTCTTTTACATTTATAAACAACATTTTAATTTTATCCATAGTAGAAGTATGATTAGGCATTATAGGACTATGTTTCATTGATCTTTACATGTCTAATAAAAAAAAGCTTCTATTTTAAAATATACAGATTAATCCAAAGACATTTGGAAATTTTACATATGTACATGTGTGTATATACCTATATATATTATATTCCTAAATGTTTACATATTTTATACATGCATATAATCTCTAATTAAGGAACAACAACAACATAAGCATTTCTACATAAAAAGTAGAACAGAAACAGGTGATTATATATAAATATATATATATAAAATCACAAATCTCTTATATAGAGTTTACTTTTTTTTAAAAAAAAAGGACAGTAAATTTTATGTTACTTTCAAAAGATTCTTGATTGGCTTTGCTTCTGAATTCTTTTGTGTTATTTTCTGTATATTTGATTTTAAATGCTTCAATAATCCTCTTCTTTTTTTTGACAACACCACAGCTAACCTCCCTTTCCTCCCAAATCATATACCACTGAATTAAAGAAAAAAAAACAACCCTTTTCATGAGTAAGGAGAATCAAGCTGAACAAAGTCTCATTTTAGGCATATCCAAAATTGATTGTTTTATTCTGTAATTTATATTGATCAACTTTTTATCAGGAGGTGGTTAACTTGGTTTGTTAACTTTTTCCTTTACAATACTTTTGTTGTTGTATAAATTGTTTTATTTGTTGCCATTTCACTCTACATAAGTTGATATAAATCTTTCAAGCTAACTGTGAAACTGTTCCTTTCATCACTTCTGATGACACAATAGAATCCTATTACATTCATATACTTTTTCATTGATCTCCCAATTTAGGGTCATCCCCTTGTTCCTTGCTGTTACACAAAACCTGCTCTAAATAATTTTGTGTACAAAGGAACATTCTTTCTTACTCTGATCTCTCTTTTTCTAATCTCTTTGGGGTAAAACTCTAGGTAGTTAGTCAATTGACAGATATTAAGCATTAAATGTATGCCAGGCACTGTACTAATCTCTGATGAGCAGTCTTTTCTCTTGAGGAAGAAATAGCATGCAAACAACAATGTTCCAATGAGCTTTATATAGGATAAACTGGAAATAATCAAAAGAAAGAAGGCAGTAGAATTAAGAAGGATATAGAAGCATTTCCAACACGAGGTGATATTTTAGTTGGAAGTTGAAGAAAAAAAAAAGAAATCAGAATTCAGATGAGGAAAAAGAATATTCCAGGCATGGGGGACAGCCAGCGAAAATGTCTAGAATTTGGAGATGCAATATCTTGTTCATGGAAAAGCAAGAAAGCAAGCACGCCAGAGTCAGTATAGTAGAGTATGTGGGCAGGTGTAAAGTGTTGGAAGTCAATAATAATGTCATTGGATTAAGGAATATGTGCTATGGAATGATTTTGGGGGCACAGTTCAAAATGTTTGGGCAATTTCAAAAATT
Organism: Potorous gilbertii; assembly: GCA_028658325.1. Taxonomy (NCBI): domain Eukaryota; kingdom Metazoa; phylum Chordata; class Mammalia; order Diprotodontia; family Potoroidae; genus Potorous; species Potorous gilbertii. Next base: position 347,025,721 of record CM053770.1, read on the forward strand.
CAAGCTCTAACAACAGTGCTTCATTGTGTCTGTCTTTTTTCAGTCTTTTCAAAACAAATTCCCGTCACTTCTTTTCTCCTTCCCTTTGTTTTAATTTGCATTTCTCTCAAGTATTGATGATTTGGAGCATTTATTCATATAAATATTGAAAATCTGGAGTACTTCCTCTGAGAACTGCCTGTTCATATTCTTACATCATTTACCTATTGTAGTATGGCTGTCATTTTTATATAAGTGAATTAGTTTCTTAATTATCTAAGATATGAGACTTTCATGTGAAAAATTTCTTGATAAGATTTTACTATTTCCCTTCCAACTTTAACTGCATTGATTTTGTTGTTCTAAAATCTTTTAAAATTTATATAATCAAATTGTCTGTTTATCTTCTATGATCCTCTCTATCTCTGGGTTAGTCATGGGTCCATTCCTTATCCATGGTTACAAAAGATATTCCTTTCTTTCTTCCTTTAATTTGTTTGTGATGCTATCTTTTCAGTTTAGATTATATCCACTTGGAAATTATCTTGCTAAATGCTGAAAGATTGTAGACTCAAACTAATTTCTACAAAACTGCTTTTTACTTTCGTACAAAGTGCCAAATAAAGTCCTTATTCCCCCAATTGCTTCTTCATATTGCTGTCATAGCATTTACTATCATTATATAAAATGCAAGCGGTGATAACAGACTTCCCAGATCTTACTTCAAAAGCCTATAGTTCATCTCCATGACCCATAAGGCTTGGTTTTATCCAGATGCAATTAATCATAGAAAATGTAAATTTATTCCTATGTCTTTTAATATTTTAACAGAAATAATGAATTTTGACCAAAATTTCTCAGCATCTATTGAAAAAATCCTGTGATTTATATAGTTTTAGTCATTAATATTATTTCATATATTTATATTTTTTCCTAAAATTGAACTAATACTTCATTGTAAGTATAAATGCAGTGGTCAAAATTACAATATTTTTGATATGTTGTGGTATATTATTTCTTGATATATTATACAAAGATTTTGTATTGGCTTTCATTAGGGTCATTAGGCTATCATTATCTTTATTTCATCTCATACTTGTTGAATAATGCAATTAAATGGTGGTCCTAAAAGGAATTGAATAGAAAATATTTTGTAATTATTTTTTAAAAATTCTACATAATATTGAAATGCATCATTTAAAAAAATGTTTGCTAGTATGTGTCTGTAAGCTCACCTGCTCTTGATTTTATTTTTACTTCTACAAGTTCATTTATAAATCATTAAGCTTTATTTTCTGTATTGTAAAATTTAAATTGTCTATTTATTTGTTAATATGCTTATTTTATGTTTTAAATATTCATCCATTTCAATTAAATGGTCAGTTTTGTTAGTAAATGATTGGGGAAATGTTTTCTAATAATTCCCTTCTTTTCTTCATTTTTGCGAATTCTTATTTTTCTTTTAAGATACTGACAATTTATTTCTTTCATTTAAAAATCAGACTATTTTATATTTTAATATACTTTTATTCACTTCATTAAATATCTCCCAATTACATATGAAAAATTAGCCATCATTTTTAAAAATTGAGTTACCAATTACCTATCTTCGTCCCACCTGGCCTCTGTCCTTAAGAAGAGAAGCAATTTGATATCAATTATACATCTATTCATATAAAACATTTCCATATTAGCCAAGTAGCAAAAAAAAATAAACAAAATATAAATCTTTAAAAAAGTAAAGAAGGAAAAAGGTATGCTCCAATCTAGATTCAGAGTTTATCAGTTCTCTGCAGGTAGATTGCATTTTTCATTACCGGTTTTTTAGAATTATCTTGGATCAGTCTTGATTATAGTAGCTAAATTTTTTATAGTTAGTCATTACTACAATATTGTTGTCACTGTGTACAATATTCTCCCAATTTTAACCCCATTTTACATGAGTTCATTTAGATTTTGCCATATTTTTTTTTCTGAAACTATCCAGCACAATGACATTTCATCACAATCCACCAGAACTTGTTCAGTCATTTCCCAGTTGATGGCCATCCCATTAATGAATTCTAAGTCACCACAAAAAAAGAGCTAGTCTAACTTCTTGTATGAATAAACTTTTTCCCCTTTTATTTGATCACCTTGGGATACAGATGTAGTAGTGATTGTATTGGGTCAAATGGCATACATTATTTTATGGGTCTTTGGGTGTAGTCCCAACTTGTTCTCCAGAATAGTTGGATTGGTTTACTACTCTACCAATAGTGAATTATTTTCTCAATTTTTCCACATTTCCCTCCAGCCTTTGCCATTTTCCTTTTCTCTCAAGTTAGGCAATCTGATAAGTGTGAGAGAGTACCTCAGAACTGTTTTAATTTGCATTTCTGTAATCAGTAGTGATTTAGAACATTTTTTTTTAATGTGACTATTGAGAATTTTGATTTCTTCTTCTGAAAAGTGCCACTTTGTATCCTTTAACCATTTATCCACTGTGGAAGGGATCTTACTTTTATGAATTTGGCTCAGTTTTCTATATATTTGAGAAGTAACACCTTTATCAGGGAAATTGATATATGTGGTCACTGTTGTGCTTAAGTTAGGCATTATGGCAACGACTGGCAAAATCAAACAAACAACCCCAAAACAACAACAAACATTCCATGCTTATTTTAAATTGAATATTTTCAGTAGCAACTTGTGACTAAAAAGGAATGAGGGATGATAGTAAATAATCACAAAGGTGTTAACAGAAATTTCCTAAGCAAAGTAAGACCCTCCAGGGCACGCATTTTCCATTTAACTGGGTATACACACTATGTGTGAAAGGCTCACTGTACTTTATACCTAAATATAATTGGTGTTTAAGTACTGATTTGACAAATGTATATCTGATTATATTTCATTTTTCTTTTACATTATATTTAATCCTTACATATTGAGTTAAAATTGCCAAAAGGTATAATTTCATTTTTTTAATATAATTAATTTGTTTTCGGTTTTCAACAATCACTTCCATAAGTTTTAACTGTTCTCTCCCTCCCTTTTTCTTCCTTCCAAAGATGACATGCAATCTTATATGGGTTCTACACATACATTCTTCTTAAACACATTTTCACATTAGTCATGTTGCATAGAAGAATTAAAATGAATGGGAAAAACCATGAAGAAAAAACAAAAAAAAGCAAAACATAACAGAAGAGAAAAGAATCTGATTCATTCTCCATACTGATTCAATTCTTTCTCTGGATATGGACGGCATTTTGCTTCAAAAATCATTTGGGTATGTTTTAGGTCAAGAGGTATAAATTCTATACACACAAACACACACACACACACACACACACACACACACACGTACACACACACACCAAAACAAAACCCTAAAAGCAGAGATTATACTTGATCTCTATGTAGAAATTTCTGGTTTTGCTTTAGATTTTTTAGAGCTTGTTTTAAGATAGCATATTTAAAAAGATAATTAAACTTCATGTTTTCACTTTTGGTAACATATGCATGCAATGAATTTACACACAAAAAGAAAGAGATGTACTACTATACATAATGTCTTTCTGTCTCAAAAAATTAAAAATTTAGGTTCTCAATGTGCATTGGAATAACTATTCATAACAGAATGTATACTTCCATTGATCCTGTTCCCTTGTCCTTGCATGTACCATGAAGGAGGGAATGAGAACCCTTTCCTTAATTCATATTCAGGGAAAATGTCATCTTTGAACATGATAAAAATGAATGAATGCAGAGTTAGGAATGTAATGTGTTCATGGCATTTTCTTTCATTTAAAGATATGTGTCATTGGCCAGGAGGAAATAGGACAATGACAATGTCTTGCTTATTTGGGTTCATCTTAAAATAGAAATGCTTCCCTCTGTATTCTCTGACATTCATGAAGAGCATTTTGAAGATATAGAAACATATATGATGGAACTGGTATTTTTTGTTATTTTATGTATATGGTAACAATAAAATCAATCTTTTTAACCTTACCATAAACAAATTAAAGATATAGGAATAAATATATATGCAATGAGTGCATGATTTACAGTAGTCTAGAGTTTTGTGAGGAAATAAAATCTACAATTATTATAACGAAATAAATACAATCATAGTCTGTAAAAGTTCCAGTGGATCTAAAACAAGATGATGCAGTGGTGATGTGGAGCTCAGGAGAGTGATTAGGGATATATATATATATATATATATATATATATATATATATATATATATATATATATATCTAGAAATCATCTTCGTAAAGATGAAGACTAAATCCATGGGACCTTCAAGTAAGATAGCATAGAAGGAGAAGATAACGGAACTTAGCCAAGAACCTGGAAGATATCTACAGTGAATGAGATTGATATAGAGGAAAAACCAACAAAGGAAAATGAAAAGAAACAGTTGGAGCTCAGGAGAGTGATTAGGGATATATATATATATATCTAGAAATCATCTTCGTAAAGATGAAGACTAAATCCATGGGACCTTCAAGTAAGATAGCATAGAAGGAGAAGATAACGGGACTTAGCCAAGAACCTGGAAGATATCTACAGTGAATGAGATTGATATAGAGGAAAAACCAACAAAGGAAAATGAAAAGAAACAGTTGGTCAAATAAGAGGAAAACTACAAGAGAGCAGTACCATAAAAGTTTAGTGGTGAGACAATATTCAGAAGAGGTGATTAACTGTGTCAAAAATGACCAAGAGGTGAAAAAAGAGTAAGATTGAGTAAAAGGCCATTAGATTTGACAATTAATGTATCATTGAAAGATTTGGAGAGAGCAGCTATAATGAGATGCAAAGTCAAATTTTAGAGTGTTTAGTAGAGAGTAAGAGGAGAGGAAGTGGATGAAAAAACTATAGACAACTTCTTCAAATAATTTAGTGATGTGAGGGAGGAAAGATAGCTAAAAGGAATGGGAAGATACAATAACTTTATTATAAAGATGTGGAGAGACTTGGAATTATCTGCATACACCCCTAAAGGAGGAAATGGATTATGGAAAGATTGATAAGAGGGAATGATAATGATAGTAGGGGCAATCTGCTCAAGAAGTCAGAAAGAAAGGATCAATGGTGAATGTAGGAGAGTTAACTTTGGCAAAAATAATGACCCCTATTCACCCAACACTGGAGTGCAGTAAGAGACATTGAGACATGTCTGAATGATGAAAAATGTCAGAGTAGAGGAAACTTTTAATGGCCTCTCTTGGTTTTGTTTTATTTTTGATCAAATATGAGGCAAGGTTCTCAGCTGAGAGGGGTGAGGAGGTGTCAGATACTTTCACAACATCATGATGCCTCCTGACAGGACTTAACAGAGCCAGCATGATACAGCAATAATGAAAAACAAAACAGTTTCATGGGACTTCATTATGTTTCCTCAATGCTAGTAAATATTTAACTTAATAATAATTTAAAATAGACCCTCTTATTTTAAAACACTATGAGGTATTGTTCATTGATCTACTAAGAGAATCAAGAGCCTAAAAAGAAGAATAAAAGATTATTTGCTCTTGTATTTTTAGTGGGGGGAGGGCAGGGAAAGAAGTTGCTGCTGTACTGGCAAGACTCAATTTGTTGTTAGTGTTATATAAATTCTGGCATCAGATAGCAACAAATGATTGTGAATTCCCCAATATTATGCAATGATAAATTTAGGTATTTGTGTTTTTAAAGAAATCTTTTAAATACCCATACCATGTGGTACATAGTGGCCACTTCTAAACATAAAAACCATGGAGTTTAAAGACAGAAACTTCTCATATACAACAAATGATTTCTAGAAACACTATTTTTTTGTTTGTTTCTGGTAGTAACAAAGTATGTGAAGTAACATTTATTCAGAGATTAGAGAATGGCTAAATGACTTGTGACACATGAATGCAAAATTATGGTATTATAAAAAAAATACTGAAGAGGAGAAATAAAGAGAAACGAGAGACTAAAATGAACTGATGAAAATTAAACTAAGCAGAACCAGGAAACCAAGTGTAAATGGGAAGGACAATACTAACAAATACAAATGTCATATAATCATAGTGATCAAGTTTGGCCAAAAGAAGAAAGGAGATACATCTCTTTTTCAAAGGTAGAGTTTATGAGTGTGGAATATTATGTATTCCATCAGACACAAATGGTATATCAGTTTTATTGAACTTGATTTTTTCTTTTTAATTATTTTGTTTTATGAGATAATTCTGGATAAGGGGACAAGAGCATATGTGGAAATAAATGGATCAAGAGAAATGAAGAGAACAAAAATTGCCATGACAAAAGATGTAAACAGCAGGAAAAGGAAGGAAAGAAGGAGTCCAGAAGATCCAAGACCCTTTAACATACAAAAGAGTTCTGAGTGTGGAATATCTGGATCCTGATGACAGATTTGGGGGGACTAAGTTTTGGGAAAGAGGAGTCTGAAGCAACCATTTAGCAATCTATTGATAGGGACAACTATTAATTATTCTACTTTTTCATCAAAATTGTAACTCTTGTTTACTCAAAACATGGAATTGATTGAGGATACATTAAAACATTTTACATTTCTTACAAATATATTTTTGCTGTTGCCTTCTTGCTTTTCATTTCCAGTCCAAGACAATAACTCACAATGACTCTACTACAGCCAACATACATTTAATACTTAATTGTTAATTTTATCTAGCATGTGGGGGAGGGGAGAATCAGATCAAAATAAAAGAAAATGTGCTGATTCTTCCATCGTACCGATCTTATGGACTCACATTTGGGGATCTCTTTATAGATGGTAGTCTAAGAACGAATGTTAGTACATAAGCAACAAAAACTCACTTAATTTTTCTTTCAATAAATCTTCAAGAACCAAAGTAGAATAGCAATTAGAAATATCCTAAGGGTCAGAAAAATCTGGGCTCAAATATTATCTTTGCAACACAATAGCTGTGTGAATATGGCAAAGTCATTTCATCCCCTGTTGACCTACTCAATTTTCTAAGACTATAAGTAATGGAAGAGTTGTCGATTTGCATTGGAGGGATCATTTTCCATATGCTTATGAAAATGTAGGTCTGGATCAAAATTGAAAATAAAAATAAAATAACTATAATATCTATAATGAAAATATATTAACTATTTTGCATTGTAAACGTAATGCTATCCATAGCTGCTTAGTGTTTTATTTTCTAATCTTCCTTCATTTAGTGTCAGATCATTGTAAGAGTCATACCAGGAATACTCTTATACTACTCTGTCCTACCTTCTTCCATAGGATAAGGAGATCACTTAGATAATTTTGACAGTGCATTAATTTTTGAGTGATCTTATTATTTCTGGCTATATTGAAGGTACTGCATAATACTGTCTTTTTCTCTTTCCCCAATCCCCCAAAAGAGGATCAGGGAAATGTAAAAAAATACACAGAAGAAAGCAAAAAGAAGTTTAGAAGTGAACAAAGTTAAGCAGGGCAGTTTGTCACTGCCATATTGATTTTAGCATATACTTTTAAAACAAACTATATATAACAGAAATTCAAAATTGTATACAAATTCCTCTTTTTGCATTTCATATATTGAAATTTTCATGTTTGTTGCTGTTTCTTAAGTTTATAATCAAAAAGAAAAAAATAAAGTGAGGGACCAGGAATGGATCATATAATGTGACAGTGGAGATGGTTTTCTGTTGCAAACAGGGCAGAATCTGATGATTAAAAATTAATTTCTAACTTTTTAGAGCTTGGCATGAAGAGATTGCATTTTTATTGCAATTTCTAATAGGAAGCTAGCTCTTTGAGGAGCAGAAACTTTTTTTCTCTTTTGTGATACCAGCATTGCACCTGGCACATAGTAGGAGCTTACTTGATACACGGTAATTGATTGAAAAGTAGTTTTGCTTTAATCCTTTAGGTATAGTTGAGAAGAGAATCTGGTAGAAAATAACTAAAATTAATTATACATAATTTCGCAAAATATTGAAAGTAGTTGAAAGAACTTCAGGAAAATTAGATCTATTCTGCCCAAAATGTTTTCGTTCTTTTCTTTTAAAGGTGGAAAGGAAGCAAGAATTACTCTTTTATACTCCCTTTCATCTTCATCTTTCCTCTGGTTCCCAAATGAGAACACCCTGATTCCAGACTCTGTTCCACTTTGGAAGGAAGAGTCCCTATAATGCCTATGACAGATACTGCTTTGCCAGATAACTGAAAGAGTTTGGATCATTCGTACAAATACTTTTTGTATCTTTAGTTGCATTGCTTGCCATTAAATCTCCATCATGTAGAAGTCACTTTCCAGAGATTTTCATTTCTTCTAATAAAGACATTTCCCCACAAATCTCTGGGTTTACAAGTCTTCTTGAAATTCTAGTCTCAGTTTCCCTTAAGCAAAACTGTTGGCTTAATGAATATGCCTCATCTCTTTTTCACATTATATTGGCCACTCTATAAAATTAGGTCATGAGAATGTATTTGCTGGCTTCCTGGGAGAGACAGTCATGCCCCAGATTCCTTCCTGGAGCAAAAATTGTTAATGATTGGTTCACAATGTTTGACTTCAATTTTTTGTTTTACTTTAATTGCTGCCACAAGCCCAGCATTTCCAGTTTTTAAATACATAGCACTTATTCCTACACATATGACCATGTCTCCAGGGGTATTATTTCATGTCTGTGTCAAAGGCAGAGTAAGGAAACCTGGAATTAACCTTAATGACATTATTGCCAGTGTACCTGTGCACAAGTACTTTATACAACCATTGTCATTAACTTTTTTCTGCATCCTACCATACATATCTTTAGATATCTGATGAAAGTAAGAAACATTCAGAAAGAAATTAATCTGCTCAGTTAACATCAAACAAGGATCAGAAGTCTTTCCACTTTCCCCCTCCTCCTCTCCCTCATTACATAGTAAAGAATGAAGTAGTAATCATCTCCTGCCCTTATTTTTCCATAGTGACAGAAAAGGAAAAAAAATTAAAACATTTATTATTTCTACATGCCAAAATTTCTCTGAAAGTATGTGATAAAAAGGAATATTTTACACATATTCCTTATTAAGTTATATTTGTCACTCTTCTTCCTTCTTCTTAACTTAATATTGATGTCATTACTTGAAAAGTTTCCAAAAGATAGCTCTAAGTTACTGTTGCATATATGTTCATTTGTCAGAACCTTTTTCATCTCTCAACTTCCAGATATATGAAACAACTTTTGCCCTTTCTTTCCTAACTACTCTCCATTTCTGCTTCTTCCTAATGTTCTTCACAATCCTTGTTTTACTTGGTACCATCTGCATTCCATTTTATTCTTTTTGTACTCTTTATTTTGTCCTCTTCACTTTTCTTGTACCTACTACTGTTTGGGTAATCATCCATTTTAACCTTATAATTGCAAGTGACAAACCCAATAATTCTTTTCAAGTTGATTTCTTGATTTGGCTTTGTTGATATGCCAGTCTATTCATTTAGCGGCTTTGTTTGGTGTGGAGATATATTCTAGACTTTAACATGCTCTGAACTTGGGCATTGATTTTTCATCAAGCTGCTTATGTGAGTGCATTTGGAATAAACAGAGCCCAAGGGAATGTTCTTTCTATGAATTTATATTATTGGTCTTTAGGAAGACTGGAAAGGCTAGCTTTACGATGAATATTAATTTGTCAGTCTGCAGTCAGATCAAACATAGAAGTCTTTGTTTGCAGGCTAAGATTCCCCAGTTTCTAAGATAACTCACATTTACATGGTGATTTGCTTTAAGTTATGAATATAAATGGGAAATAAATCCTACCTGATAAGTACTGAATACTTTTGTCCGTCATCCACTCTAACAGTTGTATTAATGGTGTTCACTTCCACATCATCATCACATAAGAAGTGGTACTAAGGAAGAAACAAACAATTTACATGAAATATTTTTCTTCTCCATCATTAAAAACATGAATTTGAGATATGATTTTAGAGTAATTTTGGATATGACTTATATAATAGAAAAGTGAAATATAGAATTAAAACTTAAAAATGGAATTATATTCTTGGTCAACAGAAGTGGGTAGTAATGAAGATCAAAATGTTACATTTTTGTAAAAATATTTTAAAAATCATTTTTAAATTTTTATAGAAATAGAACAAGTTTTAATTTCTTTAATTGGAATGAAATATGACATTGATATAACTTCAGAATCCTCATCTACCTCTGCATTTTGGAATAAATTATCTAATTGCTGAATTCAGCATATGATGCCTTCAAAAGCTGTTGTAGTCTATATTATCTGCTGAAAATCAGTACAGAATCAAAAATGTGTCATTTCAAAACACTGCATCACTTACTTTTCTTCTTTAAAAAGTGTTTAATAAGCATTAGTAATATATTAAATTTAGCATAAAAATAGTATTTTACATTAGGCAATTAGATGACACAACAGATAGGGCTGGACTAGGTAGCACTGTTTTGGTTAGGACTGTCCTAGTTAGGACTGAATTAGTTAAGAAGAGCTGAGTTTAATTACTGCCTCTATTATTTATCTCTCAGGCTCAATTTCTCAATTTTAAAAATGGGGCTGACATTAGAACCTGCCTTGCTGAGTTACTGGGGCATTGAATGAGAAAACACATGTGAAGCATTTAGAAAATCTTAAGGTATAAATTAAATATCAGCTGTTGTTAACAGCTTTTATTTTATAACCCTTTTCCATGTTAAAAAAAATCTTGATTTCCTATCTACTAGTAGTTTACCTACAAAATTTTGGTATAGATATACATATATCTACACATCAATATAAATATATACGTTATAGATTACCTATGCATATATATTTATTTCACATACTTTTACATACACATGTTGTTTATTTCAAGAGGATGGAAGGTCTTTAAGGGCGGGAACTTTTATCTTTGTAATTCCAGGACTTAGCATAGTCCAGAACATATTGCTGCTTAAGAGATTCTTCTTGATAGACTAACGCTGAAATTCTAATCAGGAGAGATCTGGGTTCAAATTCCAACTCTTATATTTACTAACATGCAACTATTGAAAAGTCACTTAATGTTTCTAAACCTCAGTATTGTCAGGTAAAATTAGAATAATTATATCAGAGGTATCTACTGCATAGGAATCTTGTAAGGATCAAAAGAGACCCTGTATAAAGTGCTTTACAAACATAAAAATAATACAAAATTAGTTATTTTTATTCCATTAAATTATGAGTTCCTCAGGGGCCTACATTTTGCCTGTTTTTCTAATTTTATCACTTAGCACAGTGCCTTTTAGATAATATAAATGCATGTTTATTGATGGATTATTTTTATTCAAACATAAATTTAGCTTTTTTTTTAGTCTGCTTAGAATCATATTAGTTAGACTATGTATACCATAAGAAGGAAATATAATAAGGTAGGAAGGATGGTAGTAGAGTATAATTTGGGTGCTTCACTTAAATATGGAAAACAAAGTTCTAAAATTTTATTTTTCATGGTAGAGAAAATATCATGGACACTATGACTTTGAGGCCTGCCTTTGTAATTTGTAAGGCTTAATATAAATTAGTATTCTTAAAAATTATAGCACTTTATATAAAATAGGGTTATTGTCCATTGTTCCATTATTTTATCTAGAAGTTTTCATAACATATTTTAAATGTATCTATGAAAATAAATATAACATCATTTTAAAAGATAGTTTTAATATTAATCAACAATTCAGTCTTGTGACATTATAAAACTTTTCAGAAAAATACAAAAATATCTTATTATTGTAAGCTAAATGAACATATACAGTTAAAGGAAAGGAATTTGAGAAAAATCTGATAACCATTCAAAGAAGAAAATTGGCAGACAGTGGACCAAGTAATACAAAAGTATTTATTGCCTCCTTATTATGTTACAAGCACTAGAAAAACAAATAGGAAAAAAAATCTAGACATTAACTGCTTTCCAGTAGTTGGGAGAGGTAAAACATAAAAGAAAGTTTACTGCAGGATAGATGGCAAACCCCAGAAATCTGAGGATATCTGAGTGGGATGGATGGCAAGGCACAGGTTTCCTTACTTTCTTTTAAAAAGTCAGATGACAGTTCCAGTGATTCCAGTTGGCAGGAAATGGAGACTGGGAAGATAACAAGGCCTGGATGACCTTCGGAGTCAATGTCTGGGTTTATAACTCTAATTTTATAAAAGCCTTTTGAGAAGTTAAACAACTAGGAGAGAAGATAAGAAGGAAAGAAAAAGGAGAAGGACACCTAGGCTACTGAGGAATAATGATGTGTTAATATATTAAAAAATATGTGTTAATGTGTTGTGATGATGTGTTAACACTCTATCTTCTCTTTAGGAAGTTTCAATGATTTTTTAAAATAAATTTTAAAAAGACAATACTCTTGGTTAGATAAAAATTAGACATATTTATTAGCCCTTAAAAAGCTGAACTTAGTGTTAAATTGAATTTAGGTTGGGGGAAACTTTATAGAGGGGAGCATTGAGTCTATACAAGAGGAGAATGGGGAAAATTTTCCCTTTTCTATCTTCCTACCATAATCCCCATTGGGAAAGCATTTTGAACTGGAGAACGAATCCAAGAAGGAACAAGGAAACATATCCTGTAGCCAGATATAAGAAGGAGAGAAAGAGGAAGCTTCAGGGAACATGAACCATGGCAGTACAGAAGAGAACTGAATATGGCTTCAAGAGTGAACTAGCTGTTGTAAACAAAAATAGAGACGTGCGGAATAAAACACTTTGAGAATCCAGATGAGTCATATGCCTAAGAGAGAAAGTGAACCAAGGACAGTTACATGAAGACCCCACAAAGAACAAAAGTCACTGAAGTCCAATAGTACCAGTTTCCTTCACTACATACCTTCTAATTTTCATTATACTCTAATTTTGTGCCCACTCTTGCCATACACATTGTAGATTTTTGGTGGAGAGTGTGCATGTTTGGGGATGTTCTAACTATGCCATTTTAGTCAATGCCTTTAGTAAGAAATAATTGTGTCATGCTGTTCAGTTGTTTTCAGTCATGTCTGACTCTTTATAACCCAATTTGACATATTCTTGGCAAAGATACTAGAATATTTGCCATTTATTTCTCCAGCATATTTTAGAGATGAGGAAACTTAAGTAAGCAGGGTTAAATGACTTGACCCCTGTCACACAGGTTGCAAGTGTCTTAGGGCAGATTTGAACTTCTTGATTTCAAGCTTAGTGCTCTATCCACTATCCACCTAGCTGCTCCAATTTTGTCTACTGCTGAATACTACATGTCAATCCATCAATGGGAACAAGTTAGAGAGAATAGTCCAAAGGAGATACTACAGAAAAAGAAAATATCTTAAAATAATGTGTTTCTCTACCTAATCCCCTAATAACATGAGAATGATAGTCTTATATATTAACTTAGTGATTTTTTTCCCTATCAAAGAAGGGAAAAGCTTGCTGTGTAAAATAGGGGACATATGCAGAAATCATTGAGCAAGGCTAGTCTTTGTGTCTACAAAAATTCTTTTGAGTTTATCCTTATAGAAGTGGATGAGATCACATAATCCTTAACCATTGATAGTGCTAAAGCATATCTATAACTTACAGATACAATATTGGGTAAGAACTCACTGATCTAACTTTTAAAGAAGCCAGCTATAGTAATTAGATTTAGAAGTTTATAGTCAAATAATCTGGATTAAGTGTTTATCTGATTTTTCACTCTAGAGTTTTGAATTTCAATTTTGTCATGTAGATAAGGCCTTATTTGATACTTATTACAAAGAAAACAAAACATTTTCAGAAAATTTTATTTACTTTTCTGCACACTATCTTCAGAACTATACAATTTGCATAACAATGACAATAGTAAAGTGCAAATTCTGTTTTTTGCATAAATGCATTTTTTAATTGTGTTCTTTACCATAATATTGCCAGTTAAATAATAATTTGATATTTACATATATTCAAATATTAATAATAGTAGCAACAATTCCAATGGGAGAAGCAGCAGAATGTATTGGATAATATCTAACACTATCAATAGTAGAAAAGTACCAATCTGCATAAGTAGATTGAATTTCCTCAGTGGTAGTTCCCTTTATCAGGGAAATTTCAGGCATATTTCATTCAATCCCCACAGAAACAAAAACAATGACTGACTAATTTGCATAGAACTTTAAAAATTACATATTACATACATGATGGATACCCTGAAATTCTTAGTGCAGCTTTACTGAACTAAGACATTGGGGATACCCCAGATAATCCCTTTTGGATGTCAAAGCAACCCTGAAACATAGGTATTACAGGTATTATTAATTTCATTTTGCTAATGAGCAAAGTAAGCCTTCCACCAATTAAGTAATTTGCCCATTTTGCTACGATTAGTAAATGTCAGAGGCAAGACTGGAAATTTTTTGATGAATGCTCTTTTCAGGGGTCTGAGCTTACTTAAAGGCCATTTGAAAGATATCATTGCCCTTTCAAGTCCTTGCATATGACTTGAAAATAGGAATACTATATGCAGATCAATCTTGAATATGTATTTATGTGGAAATTATGATGGAGATTTATTCACTGCATGATTATCCTTTTCCAAAAGATGAAGAAGAAATAAGGGTGAATCAGGGAAATAAGTGCTGCTGTCAGGAATATCAAAGAATCAGGAGATTAGAAAGCAACCTCAGATGTCATCTTGTTTATCATATTTTTAAGAAGAAGTACAACTAATTCATCTCCGGCTAATGGGTTACTGAATACCAAGGAAAGATCGTAGAAAGACCTTTATCTCAATGCAATGGTAGCAATCTTTAAAATCAGATACCTTTCTTATCTGAACCCATTCCGTGCAGTGCATTTCTTTCTTCCACTTTTCCTCTCTCCCATTCTCCTCTCTCTCACTCTTTCTTCCTCTCTGTCTCTCTCTGTCTCTCTGTCTCTCTCTTTCAGCATATGATCACTGGAAATCATAATCCTTTATTTCTCAAATGATTCTCACCTACAATTTAATAAAGCTCCACTGACAGTCAATATTTCACCAAATATCTCTGAAAAGAGAATTATTAAAGTCTGACAGTAATTTTGGAAAAGTAAAAAATAGTTATTATATGCATTTAAGGAACCTCAGAGCAGACATAGCTTCTGTGCATTCTTGGAAATGACCTGATGCTTATGTACTATAGAAATAAATATTGTACCCATTGTCTCTAATAGAACTGTAGAATGAATGATAGATTTGATTTCTGAGGACATGACTTCAAATCCCAGTGCTGCTCCTTACTACCTAAGTGAAAGGGATAAGCGACACCATCTAGTTATATCTTAAGTTCTTTATCTGTACAATAAAAGACTTGTATTACTTGTTCTATGAAGTGCCTTTTAGCTCTAAATCTATGATCCTCTGGTTATTTAAACCACTACCATCTAACACCAAGCCATGGAAATACGAGATTGGTGTCACCATGAGACAAAAAGTACTAGTCATCAGAATGTGTTCAATTATTTCACAAATGGATCATAGTGGTTTCTTGAAGAAAGTATAAGGAGTATGAAGCAGCTTTTGCAAAGGCAATGAACTATTGAATTGTACATAAAGAAAGCAGGCATGGAGAAAGAGATAAGAAGCAGATGAGAGGGCCTCAATGTACACTATGCTTAAGTGAGAGAAAGGCTGGTGGGCAACACTAAAGGCAAGGCAAAGTTTAAATGAAGATACGAAAAAGACAGTAAGAAGGCATCAGAGATATCATTTTACACCTACCAGTTTGGCTAAAATGATAGAAGGGGAACGTGACAAATGTTGGAGGGGATATGGAAAAGTTGGGACACTCATTGATGGTAGAATTGTGAAGTGACCCAACATTTTAGAGAGCAATCTGGAATTATACTCAAGGAATTATTAAATGAACTGTACTTTGACTTAGTAATGCTACTAGTAGGTCTATTTCCAAAGATGATTAAGGAAAAAAGAAAAAGAATCTATATGTTCTAAAATGTTTACAGCAGCTCTCTATGTGGTGGCAAAGAACTATAAATTGCAGGAATATTTATTAGAGGGGGAATAGCTGAACATGTTGTGGTATATGATTGTGATAGAATACTACTGTGCCATAAGAAATGATGAACTAAATGATCTTACAAAAACCTGAAAAGATGCAAAATAATGAGCAAAATGAGCAGAACCAAGAGGATATTATATACAATTACAGCAATGTTCTTTGAAGAATGACTTGAAGGAATGTTATTTTGAGTATTATAAATATGCAAATTAATTAAAAATGGAAATATGAAGAAAGATACTATCGGGAACCAGAGAAGGAATATATATATATATATATATGTACCTATTTGTATTTAATGATAGCCAATTTCAGGATGGGGGCAGGAGGGAAGAAAAAAAGGGAAAAAAGAAAATTTGCATGATAATTCAGGCAGTTGAATATAGTTGATGTGCAGGTTTATGTGCAATTATCTTTTTGTATTATACTGTTATGAAGTTTTATTCCGTAAATTAAAAATGAAATTTAAAAGCAAGTATCAGAATATTTCACTCAGTGTTCATTTTTCTTCATTTAGATAAAATCTTACCTTTAAATTTCCACTTTCAATAAATAAATGAATAAAAAATTTTCCCATTGAAGCTGTGTCATATCTGATGAAAAGAAGGACTCCATGAGAGTTATATGTCTGAAATTCAATGGAGAAGGTATTTTGTAACTGGAGAAGCACCCCTTGAAATTTTAGATATGAGTCCCCAAAGTACTTCACATAGGTGAAATCTGTGGAGGCAGACAGAAAAGGAAATTTAATTTTATTCATAATAAAACAATCAGTTGCTAGATTTTTCATCTACTATGTTAACTGAATGAATTACTTTGATGGTGGCAAAATAGTTTTGTGTTCAATCGTATGGGGAGTGTCATTATTTTTCCCCGGCTTAACTATTTATAAATTAATTCTTATTTTCCTTTAGCATAGAAATGTATAATCCAAAACAGCAAAATACCATCCCTCCTCCCATGAAAGCACTGAGCACCATGATTCATAGTTTATCAAGTAAAGTTTGTCTCATTTTGAATAAAGCTTGCTGATTACTTGTTGATAATTTTAAAACTTTATTAATCTTCATAATAGCTAAAACCTATTTGGCATGTATTCCATTTGAATATGTAATTAAGAACAGTGTGTTAAACTTATATGTTACTTTTCCTTTGACCTGTCTGTCATGGAGATATTGTTGATCTATGACATGGATATTTGAATATCTCCTGAAAGCTAGATACTCCAACACCCAAACTTGTGCTTTAAAAAAGTAATTGGAATGGGTTGTATATATTATGCAGCTATAATAAAAGTATGACATATGAATACAATCACAATGCACAAACTATGTACATTTAATAGAATATCTAACTTAATACAGTCCATTTTTAAACTAGAATGTGGAACCTATCAGTATCTATTCTAAGTACAATATCTTCCTCATATGAAATGTCAAGCAATTATTTTGAGCTTTATGAGGAACTTATATAGTTTCTTACATTAAACTACAAAGAGATCATTTGTGAAAGCTCAAAGCAATATTTCAATATTTTATTGATATGACCTTCACTTATAAATATATTCCCTCTTCCCTTACTAATGGAATCATATCTTATACTAAAGGGATCAAAGTAGGAAATAAATAATACTAACTAAGATATCAACTTAAAATGAAAATATTTGAAGTCTTCCATACCCACTAGTCTTCCACCTCTACATATTAGGTCAAATCAACAGCATTTATTTAATAGTAACTATGGACAAGGCACTGTGCTAAGTACTAGAGATACAATGAAAGGAAAAGCAAACAAACAAATAAACAACAACAACAACAAAAACAATCAAACCTACCACTCTTCTCAAGGAGTTCACATTCACATGGTAGAGACAAAGTAAATAATTATGAACATGCATAATTTAATTAAGATGGTATAACATGGTCTGACAAGATATGATGTGATAAAATGTAGCATAGTAAAATACAGTGATATACAGTATGATGCAATAGTTCAACATAATGTAAATTGGAGATAATTGTAGAGAGAATGCATTGGCATTGAGGGTGACCTGGAAAGTCTTGCAGAAGGTGAGATTTTAACTGATTTTGATAAAAGTCAGAGAAGCCAGGAGGTGGAGGCCAAAATGGAATATTCTAGGTCTGAGCATGTCCAGTAAAAATGTATCTGGAGATGGAATGTTCTACTTGAGGGACAGCAAAGAGATCAATTTCATTGAATCATAGAGAATGTGGAGAGGAGTAAGGAAAGGATAAGAAAATTGGAATGGTAGAAAAGAGCCATGGAGTAAATACATTAAAAAGCCAAGGATAAGACTTTATATGTGAATCTGGAGGTAATCTGGAGCCAGTAGAGTTTATTGAGCAGGGAGGTGACAAGCTCAGACCTGCTCTTCAAGAAAATAACTTTGATCACTGCGTAGAATGAGGAAAAAAAGACCAATTATAAGGCTACTATAATAGTGTGATGTGATGAGGCAATAGTCTAAGAAAAGAGAAGGGGCATATATAAGGAATGTTGTGTTTGTAGAATCAAAAGGAGTTAGCAACAGAATAGATGCAACAGGTGAGGGTGAGAATGAGGTGTCAGGGATTTCATCTAGGTTATGGACATGGGTCCCTGGGAAGGTACTGATATGCTTGGTAGTAATAGGGGTGTTGGGAAGAGATTCTTGAGAAAAATTATGAGTTAAGTTTTGAGTATGATGGGTTTAAGATGTCCAATTGGCAGAAGGAGGTGTGAGGCTGGAGTCAGGAGAAAGGTTATGAATGAATAAATATAAAAGTCATCTACAATGAGATCGTAATTGAATCTATGGAAGCTGATGAGATCACTGAGCAAGAATAAGGTGTAGGATGGAGTCTTAGGAGAAATTGTCAGTTAATGGGAATGTCCTGTCCCAATATCCCAAGAATATTGAGATGTCATTGTTCAATTAGGAGAACCAGGGGAGAGCAACGATATGAAAATCTAGAGATGGTACAGAGGAAAATATGGTGATTGATTATGCAAAAGGATGCTGAGAGGTCAAGAATAATATAAATTGAGAAAAGAGAGTTAGATTTGGAAATTAAGAAACCAGTGATAATTTTGAAGAAAGTGGTTTCAGCTGAATGATAAAGTCAGAAACCAGACTGCAGATAGTTAAGACTAACAGAAATGGAAACTGAGCCACAGATTAGGGATGGATTTCTTGAAGAGTTTAGCCTTTGCAAAGCAAGGAAAGAAGATAAATTCCCTGATCTCTTCTGCAGCGCCAAGGTTGGTCAATACTCAATTTTGTTTTGTTATTGTTATTGTCTCCATTTAGGATATTGTAGTTACTATGTAATTGTTTTCCTAGTTCTACTTATTTCTTCACATCAGTTCATATAAGTTTTCAGGTGCTCAGCATTGTCCATTTGCTGCATCTCATAGCACAGTCATATTCCGATATATTCATATCCTCTGACACTGTTACCACTCTAGTGTAGGCTCTCATTGCCTCACGAATTGTTACAAGGACCATCGAGTTGGTCTGTCTGCCTCAAGTCTCTCCCTACTGCGATCCTTCTTTCATAGTATCATTCCAATCAGCTAACTCTACTCTTCTCCCATAAACTCCAGTGGCTATCAGTAGCATTTTCTAGGTCAAAATTTTAAAAAATACTCTGTTTGACATTCAAAATCATTCAAGACATAGTACCATCCTATACTTCTACTATTATTAATCTTACTCTCTTACAATTAACTCTTAGATGTAAGGGTTATGGGCTGTTCCATGAACAAGATATTCCATCTCTTTCCTCCAGGTATTTTCTCTGCCTATCCTCAAAAGAAGTTTCTCCCTCCTCAGCTTAACCTACTGACTTCGATGGCTTCTTTTAAGTCCCAACTAAATCCCTTCTTTTACTGGAAGTTTTCCCCAATGCCTCTTCATAACAGCACCTTAACTGATATATCGCTTGCTTTATGTATATTTGTTTGCGTGCTGTCTCTCTTGTTAGATTGTAAGATGCTTGAGGAAATAGACTGTTTTTTGCTTCTTTTTGCCTCACTAACAGCATGTATTTAATAAATGCTTATGGATTAATATATCACAGTCATTATGACTGGTAATACTCCTTTAATATCAGCAAGGCTGTGATTGTTTTTTGGTGACTATTCCTCCCTGCTATCATTCTGCCTTTTAAATACTTACTATTCCCTTTTATTTTCATATTAAGTTCGATGAGTTTTTATTCCCCAATATTACAACAACAACAATAGGGTGTGTGTTTGTGTGTGTGTGTATGTGTGTGTGCGTGCGTGTGCGTGTGCGTGCATGCACGCGCACAGGCACGTGCATGCACAACTCTCCTGTTTGGTTCAAGTAACAATGACAGTTATTTGTTGCCTGCTCATCCCCATCTCTTCCTCCATATTTGAATATTCTTGTTTTTAGCACTCTAATTATGAGAAATAATAAATTTCTTCTACTTTTTCTTTCTTCTCTTTATTAACACTTTTTTTACTTGACTTTTTGCTTCTTCTAAAACTATTAGTACAAAAGTAATCCACCCTCAAGTCTTCTGTCTTCTTTAACATAATCCATTGAAGACATTGTTTCATCTCCATATTAGGAGGTCAACCTATCATCAAAATACAGAAACTTCCAATTGCTTAAAATGAACATTTCTAGATTTCTCTTAACTATTGTGTTTGTCTTTCAAAGGTCCTTCTTTAACTCTTGAATTTTCATTAGAAATGTTTAAAAGTCCTCTATTCCATGAAAGATCTATTCCCTCCCCCATGGGACTGTACTCAGTTTTGTAAGGTAAATTATTTTTAGTTAGTAGCTTTTATCTTTTGCCTTTTCGAAAATAATATTTCAATGTCATCTCACATATAAAAAAGGTGATAAATATTATGTGATTTTGACTCTTTGGCACTTGAAAAACCAAGTTTCTGGGGTTTTTTGAACTATTTTTTTGTTTCATCACAATTACTTTATTTTGGTGATGATATTCCTGGGAAATTCCCCAGGAAACATTGGATTTTTTTCCAAGAGGTGACTGGTTGATTCTTTTTATTTTCACTTTGCTCTCTGATTTTAATAGACTTGGGCAATCTTCATTTGTTAGTTTTTGAAAAAAATAGTTTGCAAGTTGAAATGATCCTATTTTTAAATAGTTTTCCAGGTTAGTTTTTCTTGGGAGAAAATAAATTACACCACCACCCCTTTTGTTAGTCATTTGATTTGGTTCCAATAATTCTTGTTGTCAATGAAGTCACTGATTTCCATTTGACATTTTGTAATTCTGGAGTAGTCTGTTACTTACTTTTCCCCACTTTCATTTCTAAGCTTTTTATTCTCCTAAACTACTTCTCTTCAGTGTTTTTATCTCTTTTTTAAATCTAGCTTTATTTATTCTATGTATTCATAAAGTTCTTATTGAAAATACATTTTCCTTTTGATTATCTATTTGTAGCTGACGTGATCAATCTCTTCTTCCAGGTTGGATTTTTAGGTACATCTGGATCTGCTGGGAAAATCTTTCCCATTCATCAATAGACACAAAGTGACCTGCTTAACTCACTTGGAAGCCTAAGTTACAAGTGGTGGGAGGAGCTTGCTGAACAGGTAGAACAGGAAGGATGAAGGAGAATTGGGAGGAAGTTGGTGAGATTGGTTGGGGGCAGAGGAGAGAGGATACAGGTGGGCACAGCTAGGCTCGGGAATTTTTGATTATGGGAAGTCCCCAACATGGGGGCAAGGATGACTTGGTAATGACTTTGTCCCCTGCAGTGCTAATGTATATTGACTTCTTGGTTACTATGATGGACTTAGATTTTTAGTGTTGGAATTTGGCTTTCTGCTATCTGAATAAATGTTTTTCTTTTGTCTTCCACATGGAGAGTCTGTTATACTTTGCAAATCAGAACTACACTGACATATTCATAGTTGCCCTTAGTGCTGTGAATGTTGCCTGGGTGATACATTTGGCTTCACAAACAGGATCACAAGATATAAAATCTCTATTTGGAAGCAGAAAGATTTTAAAGGAAGAAATAGATACCTCAGGATGAAAGGATTTACCTTTTCCTTTCCTAGCAAGGGAATGGGGTAAAAGCACTGGACTTGTGAAAACTGGAAAGTGAGGTTACAGGAGGGGAATCTAGAGATTTGGAAAGGTGTTTGCAAGGAATACCAATAAAATCAGGGAAAGAATTTGCAGGAGTGTTTAGGAGAGGGTGGATTTTATTAACAGGTTAGCATATTATTAGTGAGAGCGGAGACAAGCTGCTAAAGGGAAAAATTCAGAAAAAGTTAGCTAATTCGCATGGAATTCTTAGCATTCAGGCTGTCCTCTAAAACAGTAGAATGGGGCGGGGTGGCTCAGGTAGAAGAAAATGCTCTTCCTTAAGCTCAGAAGAAGAAGCAGAAGGCTGCAAAAGAAGTATGCATACAACTTTTGTATAGACCCAGCCTAGATGCCATGGTGATGATGGCCAGGACAGTGTATGGGAGGGAAATGAAACAATGTTACAGGGGGAGACTTCTCAGGGAGAAGTACACCCCATATTAAGGCCAAAACAAGAGAACCACGGGGGCAATGTTTAGGGAGATAACAGGATTTTACTCAACAGGTCACAGATATTTTGAGTTGGTTCACCTAATGGATCATCCCCATCCAGAAAAAGAACTATAGAGTCAGAACACAAAATGAGGCAGACTATTTTCTCTTTGTTATGATTTTTTTTCTCATAGTTTTTCCCATTCATTTAATTCTTCTATGCAACATGACTAATATGAAAATGTGTTTAATAAGAATCTCTATGTAGAATGCATATAAGATTGCATGCCATCTTGGGGAAGGAGGTTGGAGGAAAGGGGAAAAAATTTAAAATTTATGGAAGTGATTGTTGAAAACTGAAAACAAATAAATTAATTTACAAAAGAAAGATTCACAATGTTTAAAAAATACCCATGGGGGTAGGTGGGCATCTAGGTAACTTAGTTGATAAAGCACCAGCCCTGGAGTCAGGAGAACCTGAGTTTAAATCTGTTCTCAGACCCACTTAGTAGCTCTGTGACCCTGGGCAAGTCACTTAACCCCAATTGCCTCTCCCTCCACAAAAAGTACGCATAGAGTCTAATGTCCTTTTAATGAGAGGTTGTCTTTCATCTTGTCTCTGTATCACCATTGCCAAGTGATGGGATTTGCACACTTAAGAGATTTAATAAAATAGTGCTTGAATCAAATAAAATTTGTCTGGAAATGATGTATGTGAAAAGACAACACGGCACAGTAAGCAATTTTACAATAAGTTTATAACATCTTAGCAGAAGAATGGGACAAACTTGGGTCTCTCAAACCACTTAACAAAAAGTATAGAGCTCAGCTATTCAGTGGCTGTTATTCTTTTCACCAATGTAATATTATGGCATTGCAGATGGACAACAAATTGTTTTGATTGTTCTTAGCATCTTGATTATCAAAATGATCATGTACATAGATGATGTTAATGTTTTCTAAGGTTACAAGTCTCATTTACCTTATTAAGACACTTTGTGAAGCTGCAATAGAAATAGATAGTTTTTCTCCCCCAAACGACATTTATTTATATTATTCCCTTGAATCTAATGTAACAAAAGTTTATATAAATAAAATAGATAACAACAACAAAAAACTACAGCTGTTTGAAGATACATACAAGTCCAAAGAAGTCTCTAATACTCCAAGTTATTTTTGAACTCGTTCATCATTGTGGGTATTCAATCACATTCCGATATCAACCCACCACATTCCAGTTGTATCCATGTCTTTCCACAGTTTTCCCATGGGGAGGATTCTACCCCCATAATATATTGGGGAAGAAAAAAAGAAAATTAATGGTTGGAAGGTTTCTAGAATGATTGGATGAGAGCAGAGAAACTACTTAGAAAAGCTTAAATGGAAGTAGTACATTTTGAATAAAATGTTAAAGGAGTAAAAGGGCATGTCTAAGTAAATAGAGACAAAATAGGATGATAGTGTGAGAGGGTTGGTACTTATTATTTCCACAAAAGTAGAGGAAGAAATCACTCTTGTGGAGGTTAAGAAGCAGTATTGGATATCAATGTTTCAAAGAAGATATGGAGAGATTTGTGCAAGGTAGTGTTCCCAAACTTTTTGATTTCAGGTCCCCTGTTAAATTTGAATTGAAGACCAATACCCCTCCCCTAACAAGAGTTTTTATTTATATCTACCAATATTTATCATATTAGAAAATAAAATATCTTACTATTATTATAAACATTGTTTTGAACTTAAAAAATCCCCCAAAAGGTCTTAGGGACCCCAAGGGTTGTTGGATCACACTTTGAGAACTACTAATATAGTGGATGCAACATGTAGCAAGGTCTGGAAACCCTATATTTGGATTTTAAATAGGGTTTGAGAAATTGAAATCTACTACCAGCATCTAAAAAGTAGACTGGCAATTTTACAGGGAAATGCTTATGGAAGCTAAATCTTTCAGTTTTGTGTAGGATTAATTTAGTGACGTATGCTGAAAACACTTCTTTCTTATGTTTAAAAAGTTAAATTCTGGTAAGCTTTGACTTACGAAAAGGAGATACATGCCCTTTAAAAGATCAGTGAAGAGTTATTTAATGGCTTTTTGTGATGGTTGCCATGGAGATTACTAAATGCAAAAGTTATTTTTTTCTACATAAAGATAAACTATTAATCAAATCAAGAGAGAGAGAAGGAGGAAGTGGAAGAGAGGAAGATAGACATGGGGGAACCATCATGAGAACAGAAACTTTTCTTGAGGGAAATTAACTTGATAAACAGTAGAAAAAATATAAGAATATTTAAGCCTGGTGAAACTATAACAATTCCTGAGTACTGAGCAAGAACCAGACAGGTCAAACTACAAGACACTAAAGTTCAATTAAGTTCAACAAAAATTTATTAAGCACATACTATATTCCTTACACAATATTAGAGAATTGACAGCTGTCTGTTCATTTACAAAATGAAAGGTTTAGATTGTATAATTTTGAGTTCTGACTCTAAAACCAGTATTTTCCCAAATGTTTTCTAGCTTAGAGGAAAATACTATAGAAATGGATTCTTGAAAGAATAAGAAGCACCAGAATTGGTCAAAAGAATGCTGAAAGAAGATATCATGACACTTTATTCTTAATTCAGGATAACAGTGGAATCAAATTTAGAATCTTAGTCATTGTTCCAGTCCCAATTCTGCCAATTATTTTGGTATCACTTTGTACCAATCAATCACTGGAAGCTTTAGTTCCATCATCTTTAAAAATAGATGTGACAATCTATGCAATGCTTTTCTCACTGGTATGTGTGTGTGTCTGTATGTGTGTCTATGGAGGGGAAAAAGAGAGAGAGAGAGAGAGAGAGAGAGAGAGAGAAAGAGAGAGAGAGAGAGAGAGAGAGAGAGAGGAGTGGGGGGGATGTGACAGAGACAGAGATTAGACAGAGACACAAATAGATTTGGAATCAGGAAGATGTAGCTTTAAATCAGCCCTCAAATTTTTAACAGCTATGTGACCTGGGGTAGACCACTACACTAAATTCTATTTATCTCTAAATTGAGGGGATTGAACTTAATGACCTCTAAGGTCCCATCCACCTTTACATTTGGAACCCTATCCTATAACTATGAAAAAAAAATGAAACTTGGGCAAATCAGATAATCTGATTCCAAAGTCAGAAAGTTCTAGTTTTAAGTCTCATCCCAGACTCACACTGGACAACTTCTTAATGCCGCAAACAACTCTTTAAGACTAGCAGTTGTAGAGCAGGTACTGATCTACATTGATAAGAGGAGTTTTCTAATTATATGGAGCAGTTGAGTGTCTGCAAGTTTCTATACATGTACAATATATGTACACTGTTCTTGATATTCATGTTTTTCAAGAGCTTCTTTTCAAGGCAGGGTAAGAGTTTCCTTGAATTCCCTTGCTTGGATGAAATCTCTTAATGCTACCATTATAGAAAAGAATAATAAGCTTTGCTTTATGGTTCAGCATCCTGTTCTACTTCTGATTCTCAGGATTTTGACACCATGTCTCAGTCACACTTCCACCCTGGAACTTCCCTTGGCACCTGGGACTTTGTGATCCTAGAATACCCCTCTTCCTCTCTGATTCCCTCCCATTTGTGAGTTCTTTCTGTTGTTTCCATTTTGAGATGCCCAGCAGATCATGCTTTATCTCCTTCCGTCCTCTGCTTCTGTCTCTCAAGACTATACTATCCTTTCCCCCATACTTTTTGTCACCTCACTCCACCCTTGGAGTTTCTTTTCTGTGTTTTCTTCCTTCTTTTAAATACATTCTCTTCAAGGACAAGGACCCACTCTCTTTCTCTCTCTCTCTCTCTCTCTCTCTCTCTCTCTCTCTCTCTCTCTGTCTCTATCTCTCTGTCTGTCTCTCTCCTTTTTTCTCTCCCTCCTAATATTTTTTTATTCTAGTCACTTGGTACAGTGTCTTATTAAGTATGTAATAAGCATTTCATAAAAGCTTATTACTTTTCCTTTCATATTAGGAGCTTACTATATCCCACAGTGATCTAAGATGATCTTCAGGCATTTCTCCTTCCTCATCATGTTACTTCACAAAAAAGGAGGCTGGAGGAGAGAGTCTCTAATGTTGTAGACACCACAGAAATTTGCAAGGAGTGCTTTCTTCACCCTCACTTCAATCTCACTTCAATTCTACTCCTTTACCATCTTTTCAAGTAGGAAGAGGGGCATGGTCCTCTAACTTACATGCTTCAACCTTTTAGAGATAACTATAGTATGCTACAGGGCTTTAGAAGTTTCTTCAAATGGACAATAGAGCACTGGAATCCCTACTCTGCTATGTATTGGGAAAAATTATACTACTTACCATTAAGACCTGCTAACTAAGAATATGAGCACATTTATAAATGAGGAAATGGAAGACTAATGGGAGACAGCGCATTACAATGGAAAGTGCATTATCTCTGGAATCAGACAACCTAGGTTTAAATTCCACCCAGATTCTTATGATGTATGACCTTGGGAAAGATGCTTATCTCCCCCACCCCCAACCCCACCCAGATGTTAAGGTGCTAACACTCTGTATCTATAACTGTGGTATTTAATGACTATTGATTTAGACAAAAAAAGAAATGACCAGTTATTACCTTGTGTGGGACCATTTAGAGAACATTCACTTTGCCCAAATGAATAACTGCTGTCATAAACATTACTGCCACATAGAAGGTGTTTGTAACTGGAATTTACAATTCAGGGTCTTGGTAATAACAACAAACATTTAATATATGCCACTGCAGAGCTGGGTGCTAGGGAAAGTATAAAATTTAGACAAGATAATGTTCCTACTCTCAAGGACCTAACTTTCTAGAAGGAGTCACAAAGCTACTTAGACTGACAGAGTGTGAATTCTCACTTCGGGGAAGATATTGATTTATTCTGTATCATGTTTAAGCTTCAATACTTCAAGGATTTATACCTTTATTATGTTTGGGTACTGAACTCTTTACCAGTGCACAACATATACCCTTGTAATATATGGTAAAGATGGGCTTTGTGGGTTTCTCTGGCCAAAAGATTCTTTACCATGTGATCTTGGCCATTCTTTGATCAATAGACACAACCTTTTCGGAATAAAAGCAAAACTGTTTATATAAAATGAATCATGCATGCTTTAAGAGTCAGATGAAAAAATATTTTATGTTAGTGTAAATATGAGAAAAAAACGACTTTATTACATCTATATTTTGGTCACCTTGATCCACTATTTGACTGCATGTTTTCCTTTCTTTCAGTCCTGGGTATGGTAAACTACTGTTTTCTTTAGTTTATTTCGTGAGCTTTTATGTGTATGTAGATCACTCTAATTAAAAAGTTTTTGCAGAAGAATATGATGTTGACTTTCATTTGGAATTTTCAATTCTTTACGAGTTCACACTATATCTTAATGTCTTCTATCTTCAGGTTCATGTAGGAAATGTAGAATAGCAAGAAAACTGATTTGCTTATTGTTCATGAAAATCTGAGAAATATTTCCCAGGGCCTGAACCTTCCCTTCCCCCAGTCAATCAGCAAACATTTATCTGCCAGGTACTGTGATAAGTGCTGGTGCTAAAAGAAAAGCAAAAATTCCCTGTCCTCAAGGAGGTGGTATTCTGCAAGTACTAGTAAACGCTACAGTTAATGTTTGGAATTTTTTCAATTTAGTGCAATGAAATTTTCAAACAAGGAGTATAATAATGGAAGCAAAGAATTGAATAAACCTTCTTTTTGCTTCTCTCATTCTTAATAGGTGTTAAACTATGCACAGGACTTTGTCAATCAGTCAGTCAGTCAATAAGTATTTATTTAGTACTTATGATGTGTCAGACACTGTGTTAAGAACTGAGAAGACAAAGTTAATCCTTGCCTAATACAGTAAGGTATAGAGCTTAGAAATGTAAGCAGGTCAGCATTCATATTTATGTGATAATTGCATTCTATCAATTTTTGATTAAATGTAAAAGTGAAAATGTACTTTTTTACTTTTTAAAATAGTATTTTATTTTTCCCCAGTTACATGTCAAGACAATTTTTTAGCATTCATCTTTACAAGACCTTGAATTTCAAATTTTCCTCCTTTCTTTCTGCCCTCCCCTTTTCTGAAAATGGCAGTCAGTTTGATATAGGTTACACTTGTGCTGTCATGTAAAACATATTTCCACATTAGTGACAGTTGTAAAAGAAGAAACGGAACAAAAGAAAAAAACACAAACAAAAATAAATTGTAAAAAGCATGCTTCGATATACTTTCAGAGTTCATCAATACTTTATCCAGATGTGGATAGCACTTTTCCTCCACGAACTCTGTACTTGTCTTGGATCATTGTGTTGCAGAGAAAAGCTGAATCATTCACAATTGGTGATGGCATAGTGTTGCTGATACTCTGTACAATGTTGATGATTCTGTATACAATGTTTTCCTGGTTTTGTTAATTTCACTTTGCATTAATTTATAGAAATCTTTCCAGATTTTTCTGAAATCTCCTGAACAGGCATTTCTTATTGCACAATAGTACTTCAGCGCATCCATATAACACAACCTGCTCAGTCATTTCCCCAATTGATGGGTATCCCCTCATTTTTCAATGTTTTACACCACAAAAAGGGTTGCTATAAATATTTTTCTACATGTAGGTCCTCTTCCATTTTTTATGATCTCTTTTTGATATAGACCTAGGAGTGGTATTTCTGGAGAAAAGGGTATGCACAGTTTAGTTGCCCATTGGACATTGCTCCAAATTGCTCTACAGATTGGTTGGATCATTTCCCAACTCCACCAATAATGCCCTAGTGTCCCAATTTTCCCACATCCCCAACATTTATCATTTTCCTTTCTTGTCATATTAGTCAATCTAATTTGTGCAAGGTAGTACCTCAGAGTTATTTTCATTTGCATTTCTCTAATCACAAGTGATTTAGAGCAATTCTTTATATCCCTATAGATAGCTTTGATTTCTTCATGTGAAAACAACTTGTTCATATGATTTGACCATTTATCAATTGGAGAAGAGTTTTTATTTTTATAAATTTGACTCAGTTCTCTCTATATTTGAGAAATTAAGTCTTTATCAGAGTCACTTGCTGTAAAGATTGTTTCCCAGTTTTCTGCTTTCCTTCTAATCTTGGTTGTAATAGTTTTGTTTGTACAAAAGTTTTTATTTTAATATAATCAAAATTATTTTACATTTCATAGTGTTCTCTGTCCCTTGTTTGCGCTTGAATGCTTCCCTTCTACATCGATAAATTTTCTACCCTGGCTTTTTTTAAAATTTCAGTTGAAGCCAAATAGATTTTACTCCAGCACTTTACCTTTACTCTCTGTGTATCTCTCTGCTTCAAGTGTGTTTCTTGTAAACAATATTATAGGATTCTGGTTTGTAGTCAATTCTACTATCCAGTTCTTTTTTATGGGAGCATTCATACCATTCACATTCACAGTTATGATTACTAATTGTGTATTTCTATCCATCTTATTTTTCCTCCTGTTCTCTCCCCTCCTTTCATCCATTCCCTTCTCAAAAATGTTTTGCTTCTGTCTACTGCATCTCCTGATCTATTCTCTCTTCTGTCAGTCTCTCCCCCAATTCTTTACTTAATCTATTCCCCTCCTACTTCCCTGTCTGGTAATATAAATTGCATATATTATTCCCTCTTTGAGCTAATACTAATGAAAGTAAGGTTCAAGCAATGCCCATCACTGCTCTCCCCCCACTTGAATAGGTTTTTCATACCTTTCCATGTGAAATAATTTATACTGTTCTACCTTTCCCTTCCTTCTGCACCCAGTATACTTTATTTCTCATCTTTCAATTATTTTCATATCATTCTCTCATATTCACCTCATACCTCTGTCTATGTATATTTCTACTATCTGATCTCAACTCAGCTCATACCTCTGTCTATGTATATTTCTACTATCTGATCTCAACTCAGACACTTGACACTCACTACCTGTGTGACCTTGGGCAAGTCATTTAATCCCAATTGCCTCATCCTGGGTCATCTCCAGTCATCCTGATGAATATCTGGTCACTGGAGTAAGATAGCTCTGGAGGAAAAGTGAGGCTGGTGACCTGCCCAACCCTCCCTCACTCAAAACAAAGTCAAATGCAAGTCATGTCATTATTTATGTGATGACATAGTCTTCTTTGGCAATGAGGGATGAATGCACACACTATTATTAGTAGTACAATTTTTTGAGAATTACAAGTATTATCTTCCCATGCAGGGATGCAAACAGTTCAGTTCCATTTACTCCCTTATGTTTTCTTTTCCCCATTTCCTTTTTTAGGTTTTTCTTGTCTCCTGATGTTGGAGATCATTTTTGGAAAGTTCAATTCTGGTCTTCTTATAAAATCTTGAAACCCTTCTATTTCATTGAATGACCATGTTTCCTCTTGAAGTATTATGGTTAGTTTCACTGGGTAGGTGATTCTTGGTTATTTATAGTCCTAGATCCTTTGTCTTCCAGATTATCATGTCCTATCACTTCTGATCTTTTAATGGTGCAGCTGCTAAGTCCTGTGTAATCCTGATTGTGACTGTCTGATAATTAAATTGTTTCTTTCTGGCCACTTGTACTACTTTTTTACTTGACCAGATATCTCTGAAATTTGACTGTAACATTCCTTGGATGTTTTATTTTCAGAATTCTTTCCTGAGGTGACTGGTAGATTTTTTCAATACTCATTTGCCACCTGGTTTCAGAATATCAGAGTAGTTTTCTTTGATAATTTCTTGAAATATGTTGCCCAGGTCCTCCTTTTAATTATGCCTTTCAGGTAGTTCAGTGATTCTCATGTTGTATCTCTTGGATGTATTTTCCATGTCAGTTGTTTCTCCAGTGAAGTTTTTACGTTTTCTTGTATTTGTAAAAATTCTTTTGAATTTGTTTAATTCTTGCTAACTCATAGAACTTCCACTCATGCAATTCTAATTTTTACTTTTTCTCTATTAGCTTTTGTACTTTTTTCTTGATCTGATCAACTCTACTTTTAAAGTGGTAGTTTTCTTCAGTGATTTTGTATCTCCTTTTCCATTTGGTCAATTTTACTTTTTGAGTAGTTGTTTTCTTTTTCTAGGCTATTGTCTTTTTTTTTTCATAATTCTGTTTCATCAGTCACATTTCTTTTCCCAATTTTTCTTCAACCTCTCTTAGAGGATTTCTAAGTTCCTTTGTGAGCTCTTCCAAGAGCTTGCAGGGCTTAAGATCAATTCTTGTTTTCCTTTTGAGGCTTTGCCCAAGGTATTTTGCCCTCTTCTGAATATCTATCTTGATCTACCCTGTCACCATAATAACTTTCTATGGGGTCAAATTCCTTTTTTGTTGTTATTTGTTCATCGTTTTGGGGCCTTTTTTCCTTTCTTTTAAATTTGAGCTCTGCCCCCAGGGCTAAAGAGATACCATCTCAGACTTCTTATGCCAGAGCCTGTAGATCTTGGCTATAAACCTGGTGCTGCAGTGATGTTGACCTAAGGCCCATGTCTAGTAGTGTGAAAAGGGTATCAGTTGGCGGGGTGGCTGGTATTGCTAGAGGCCTTAGGGGTCTGGTAGTTTACCTGGTGCTGAACTGGAGTTCTAGTGCTTGTGTCTGGTGTGTGCTCAGGGCAGTAGAATGTTTCAGGTTTTCCCCAACACTACATGGAAATATATGGTGGTCTGGCTTCTGGAGGGTGCCTTTTTACCCAGGGCTATACTAGACTATCTGGTGGGACCAGGTACTGATGTCTGCCAATTTGCTCAGCTACCTTTAGGGCTGGTAATTATTAGTATGTCCAAGGTTATACTGAACCACATGATGGTTCTCAGAGATGAAGCCTGTCCTTTCCCCTAGCTATGGTGGGAGGTCCTGGTATTGGTGTTTGCCTGACTCACCACAATGGGGCTCAATATCTCCTCCTGGCTTACTGAGATGTGGCTTGCTGCTGACTTTATGGATTGCTTCCTATCCTGGACTGTGCTCCCCTTTTATGCATGTGAGACATACCTTTCATGCTGATCTTCCAAACTTCTTTGACTAAAAGATTGCTTCACCCTGTCTTTTTGCTTGTTCTATTGTTCCCCAAAATGAAGATTTATGAAAAAAAATTCTTACTTTTTTTTCTTACATTAACCTTGGTAAATGCTAAATACTCTGCACACTGAAGTGTTTGCAAAGCCTGTCATACGTTTTAAAATTTTTAATTAAGCAGTGCCCTTGTGCAATTTACTGCATTAATCTGGATTTGTTTAATTAATATGTCCCATAGGGTTGATCATATTAATGACAGTTTTATGTAGCTAAGAGAAGTCTAGACTTTTCTGCAAGATGAACACTGACTTCTCTATCACATGCCCGTTTTTCACAGAATGTTCTATCACATGCACCAGAAAAGCAAATTGAAATGGCTTTTGAAACTTCTTTCTACTTCTTAATCAGCATGGAATGGTTCCAGTGAGAAAGGCTGTTGCGAGGATACATCAACTAATCTTTGGGAAAGTGCTTTGAGACCTGTGCAAGAGACTGGAGAAGAGAATGATCTAAAGGATGATTAAATAGTGGCTTTTGGGTTTGTGACAAGCTGGTTCACCTGAGGATGACAAGTTGCTCTCTATCCAGACTGAAAAGAGAACAAAGGGACATGGAGTCAAGCAGCAGAGTGACAGAATTAGATTAAGGACAAGGACATAATAAAGGTTGTTGGACAGTAGAATGGATTAACAAGGGAGGCTGTCGAACTTACTTTTTTAATGATCTTCTTATAAAAAAAGGATTTATTCTCACTTGTCTGAGATCATTTAAGTATGTGCTTGCCTAAAAGCCAAAAGAGGAACTAGCTGACTCCTGAGGATACTTTCCATCCCATTATTCAGTTGCTTATAACTAAAGATAGAGTATCAGCTAGTGAGTAAAAAGCAGTCAGCAAATTTGTGAACTGATGGATTCTTCATTCTTTTGTTGTGAAAGCTAAATAGATATTTGTTTTAAATGAGCTGCTCTCCCCTTATGGAGGCCTGAGTGGTCAAAAAAGGAACTGACTTGAATTTAGCCAATATTTTCACACTAGTGACCTGGCCCTAAGCCAGTACTTTCATAAAATGACACACACTATAGCAACTCAAGTCTCTGATAAAACAGGGAATTTTTATTCTACATAGAAGTAGAAAATATTTTTATTAATGGGTTATCTAAGTGTCCTGCCTTATTGTTCACATTAAGCAGGATTCAACTTTTTTAGGAATAATTTATGAACTAGTTGCCAGCAACTAATTCTTCTTGGTTGGTGAGAAATGGAAATGGAAGAGACCTTCCTGGTTCCTTTCTGGATTCTATATCTTACTCAGATATCCATATGGAGATCGAGGCTTACCCAGCATATTTACCACATTCTTTATCCTTGTATGTACTACCTCATAACTTTATTTTCACCTACTCTTTTGGGAGCAACAATAAAATTGATGCTACCATTGCTATTGGAAAGGGCTTGACAATGTATCACCTTATACTTTCATACCATCACTGTGACTGCCTTGACCCACATAAACACACCCTAAGGAAAAAGGAAAAATTTAGAGATATTGTCAAATATGAAGATAGTCTTGACCTAATGTTGCAAAGGCATCACTGTCTAGCCTTTTGGTGTACTTCATGCCTAAGATCTCAAGCAAATAATAGCATAGCCCAAGGAACAAGACTTTGCAGTGACTTATACAGTATAAAGTGTGTGTGTGTGTGTGTGTGTGTGTGTTTGTTCCTCCTTCACTGCCAAAGAAGACCATGCCATCAGAGAAATAATGACATGATATTCACTTGACTTGTTTTTTGAGTGAGAGAGGGCTGTGCAGATCACCAGCCTCACTCCTCCTGCATAGCCATCTGAATCCAGTGACCAGATATTCATCAGGACTACTGGAGATGATCCAGGATGAGGCAATTGGGGTTAAGTGACTTGCCCAAGGTCATACAACTAGTGAGTGTCAAATGTCTGAGATGAGATTTGAACTCAGGTGCTCTTGACTCCTGCACTGGTGCTCGATTCACTGCACCATACAAACAAAGCCACACAGGTAACCAAAATTCTGAGAGTTGTACTGCTTTCCAGAGAAGTCATACTTGGTCCTTTTCCTTATATCCTAAAACACATAGCTACACTACACATTGCATTGTGTCATCCTAACAGTAATCCAGAGGTTCAAATTCTTCCCATTTTTAAGGGTGCCTCACAGTTACCCTAAGAGTGAAAGAAAAGCTTGTGGCCTCTTAGATATATTAGTAACAGTTTTAGCCTTCCCTCACTGAAAATCAATTACCATGTCTCCATGATCACAGAAGTTTTGTTGGGTGATAATAGACTAAATTCTTTCATCAAAATCCCCTTGTAATAGCAGGATAAGAGTGACAACAGAACTCTAGAATTGCAGGGGAAAAACACTGAATTTACGGTTGGAAAAAGTATTGTCAAATTACCAACTCAATCATTTTAACTCTATGACATTAGGAAAGTCACTAAACCTCTCTAAGTACAAGTGTCTTGACTGAAACAAAGATTGTTGGAGAAGATGCCTGTGAGAGCCTTTCTAATTCTAATATTCTATGACTTTACAGAAGGCATGTTTATCAATTCTAGAAAAATTTTCTTCAAAACCCAATAATTCTGGGCTAAAGATTCTTAAAATGTAGACACAGCAGGCTAATGAAGCAGGACATGAAAAGAAAAATTTTGTTGTAAGTATCAAGGGAAATGTGGCTTAAAGGAACAAGATATGTATGTATGTATGTACATATGTACGTATGTATGTATGTATATATGTATGTATGTAGACTGGGGGCAGACTACCCTAACAGGAAGTAAAAGGGAATGTAGTTATTTAAAAAAAATTTTTTTTAATCAAATGATTCATGTAATATCCTATATTTTTAACTACCCCCCTCTTCATATAGAAGTTCACATGCTTTCTCCCATTTAATCTTCAAAACAATCCAGTTGAACAGAAAAATCAAGTTGTGATAGAATATGGTTAATTCCATACACATTAAAAGAGAGGGAATAAGCCCTTTAGAGTAGAGACAATTTCTAGAGGAAATTCCTGGTCTATATAGGAGATAGAAGAACTTAAATGTTTCAAGTACAGTAAAATAATTTGTACTGGGCATGTAGTGCATGGCAGAGACATGAGAATCCCTGGCATGAGGTTTCTGGGTCTCCTCCGAACTAGTGCTCTTTAGCTCATCCATTGGAAGAAATATTGGTAAAGTGCTTTGTAAATTTAATCACTAATATAAAGGCTAGTTATCATCATCATCATCATCAAAAGGAAGGAGACAATGGGGAGTTCACAGTTCAGCAGAATAAGAGCCAAGATTGCCAGCACACACTCTTGCCTTGTGTTTGATAACTCCTATAGTGATAAAGTACACCATCATTGTATATTTTTTGCTCACATCTGGTCAGTCAACATCATTTTGATACCTGAGCTTAGGATGACTGTGACAGTCTCCTAAAGCAAGATATCACCCCTCCTCAATAGACAAGGGAATAGGACAATTATTCTCTATTCATGATCATCACATCCCTGAGAGTTCCCATACTCTTTCAGGGGATCAGCAAGATAAAACTACTTTTTCATGATTCTGAGACATTTTAGTTTCCAATACAGCTAATATCTATAGAAATATAATAATAAAGTAAAACAAATACACATAAACAAAAGCTTTTCTGGTGGTCCTCAATCAATCTAAGATCAAAAAGTCTGAATATCAATAAAAAAGAAATTATATTTGCCAATGGTCACATAGGTAATTAATATATAGCAACACCTTGACATCCCTCCTGCCCCCCAAGTATGCTCAGTTACTATTGCAATTAGGTCCTTGAAAGCTTTCTTGGGAGAGAGTGTTGGATAGGGATGGCAATATATTTCTAGGCATGAATGTGATACAATGGCCCTTTCTTTCCATTTGAGATCAGATACATATATCCTCTGACAGTTTCCGGTCAACCATGATGACAAAAGGATTCATATTATGTGGTGACCAAAGTGTTTTAATTGTCTATTAACTTAGAACTCTGTGAAAATACTAAAGGGACAATCCCAAACCCTCTCTCCCTCCTCTCTTCTGATCTTAAAATGATAACTCTTTGGGCTTAAAAATACCAGGTCAGGTGATGCATCCTCCCCAGACATACCCTGAATTCACGGCCCTTTACACAAGGCTGTGTCTGGTGTGAGATTCCCTTTTGTTCGTTACTTTTTTACTTCACTACAGCTTTGTAAGATCTTGGAACAAAACTAGGTTCTACCTCTTGCCGTGGATCCAAGCTACTGTTAGAGTATCTGTGATAG
The DNA here is from genome assembly GCA_028658325.1 of Potorous gilbertii. Taxonomy (NCBI): domain Eukaryota; kingdom Metazoa; phylum Chordata; class Mammalia; order Diprotodontia; family Potoroidae; genus Potorous; species Potorous gilbertii. Next base: position 347,062,583 of record CM053770.1, read on the forward strand.
TAACTATCAAAGGCATAGTAACTGAAACGAATTACCCACAGAGAGGGGCCATCAGGAAGAAAGAGCAAACTTAGTAACGGTCGTGTGTCCTCTGTAGAGGCATAATTATATAATGACTAAGTAGTAGCCCTGGAAAAGAAACAGTTTGCAAACGTCAAAACCATCCCCACCAAGTGAACATAACCATGCCATGATACCATTTTGGTTGTGTTCCCTTTTCTGTGTGAGAATAAATCTACTTGTTCTAAAAGGATTCATGTTTGTATTGTGTTATTTTACTCCCCATCCCTCCTCAGTGGGGAAGATCTCTTAGACTAGAACCAAATATAGAACTATTCCTTAGGAGTGAGAGGTGGGGGTTGGGGGAGAGGAGGACTTGACATAAATGAGGAACCTAGTCACGTGACACCCAAACTACAAATCCAGGGCAAATGAGAAGGGGAGAAATATCTGAGAATGGTGAAGGTCATCAGCCCCTATGTCCTTAGCCTGCTGGTACCTAGCAAGCCCACAATACCAGATGTGAAAATAAATCAACACTAAAACTCAGGTGTTTTGATTCTTATCCAGTACATTTACCTTTAGATGTCCTGATTTTCTAACCAAAATGTAAGGAATAGATAGCAAATACTGATTCTAATCAAAGTTACATGATTTTACTGTAAGAAGTAATTTGGCCTTCCAGACATACTTACTCACACATCTCATAGCCATGATTAATAATGTAATACTTGGAAGCTATTTTAATAAAGCAACAACAAAATATTTATTTGGCAATCAAAAGACTGAAGAATAATTTGTATACCTTATTTCACATAGATATGTATAAGATATGGGAAAGTGGAATAATCTCGTATTTCTGTTAGACCAGGTGAAGCTCACAAAATCCTAGGAGGCAATTTCTGTAGGCATTATTACCCACATTTTACAAAACAAATGAGGAAACTGATGCTCAAGGAGTCAAATCAAGGAGTAAAAATTAAGTGCCGACTATATGTCAGGAACTGTGTTAAATGATGGGGATACAGAGAAAGGCAAAGAACTCACAATCTAATGGGTGGTGATAACATGCAGAAAACTAAGTACAAACAAGACATGTACATGATAAAATTGGAGATAATCTTAGAGGGAATACATTAACATATGCAAAAAGATTTAGAATGGCTTCTTTGTAGAAGGTTGGATTTTGATGAGATTTGAATATAGCCAGAAAAGTCAAAAGTCAGTGATGCAGAGGGAGAAATCTCAGGTCTAAGGGACAGTCAGCTTAAATTCATGGAGGCAGGAGATGGAGTGTATTGTGCTAGGAACATCAAGGACATCAGAGTGTCTAGATCACAGAGTAAGGGCAATGGACTTAAGATGGAAGAGTAAGTAATCAGTCTCTGTAATTCTCCTCTATTCATCTCCAAACAACTGTAAAATAGTGCCCCCAAACAAATCTTGGAACAGAAAAACCAGCAAAAAGATGGGAGAAAACAATTTTTAGCCAAAGAATCTTGGAAAATCAGCAAGAATTGCCTATCTCAGGACAGGAAGTTCAGAGTACCAGCAGCAAGTCTCACCTCAGCAAGTCACTGGGAGATCCTAGCCCCAGTGTGGTGGAGGAGGCAAATGGGAATACCAGGATCCCCCAAATGCCTTAGCAGAGCCAGGTGAACTGGCAAACTCTAGCTCTGAGAGCCAGCACATGCTTCAGTGTAGCCCCAGAAAGGAGGTATCCTTCAGAGGCCAGGCCTTCACCTGCTTCAGCACAGTCCTGGGCAAACAGGCATTTTCCAGGGACCACACCGACATGTGCTACAGAGTAGTCCCAAGGAAACCCAGTGAGTCTCAGCACATGCCAGGCACTACCACCAGGACTCTAGCTCAGCACTAGTGAAGTTTCCAGACCCCTACACAATCACTGGCATAAGAGGACTGAGACACTCTCCCCTTTACCCCAGGAACAAAGCTCAAATTTAAAAGAAAGGAAAAGCCCTCCCCTCTGCTCCTGAACCTCCAAAAAGATAAGCAAAAAACAACTATAAAAAAGAATCTGATCAGAGAAAGTTACTATGGTGACAGGGAAGATCAAGACACAAACTCAGGAGAGGACAGCAATGTCAAAACTACTGTGGGCAAAATCCCAAAAAAATGGTCGCAAGCATGGAAAGAACTCATGGAAAAGCTCAGAAAACTTAAAAATCATAACAGAGGAAGAAGAAAAATGGGAAAAGAAATAAGAGTAATGAAGGAGAGCTATGAAAAAAAGAGTCAGGGGCGGAGCCAAGATGGCGGAGTAGAAAGACTCACATTTGCTAGCTCCGAACCCACAGCCCATGGATTCCCTCTAAAAAGAACTCCTGACAAATTCTGGAACAGTGGAAGCTGCGCAGAAACACAGTGAAGGAGATTTCCTTGCAGAGAGCCCTGAAAAACTGACCGCGGGGGTACCCCGGACAGGAGCAGAGCCCTGCCCTGTGGAGCGCTCCCCTGCCCTGCACTGGCCACGTGGCACTGAGAGGAGCGAGCAGAGCCCAGCAGGCATCAGAGGCCTGAATCTCTGGCGGCCGCGAAGGTCCCTCCACCCACAGAGGCACAGGTCAGTGAGAGAGACGGGCTGAGAGGGGAGGGGGTATCTCTGGGACTCGGACACCCTCAGGAGGCTGCGGCCGCGGGAGAGGCAGAGGCCGCTTGGCCAGAGGCCCGCAGAGCAGGCAGGAGCTCCACCCCAGCTCCACTACAAAAGATCTCTGCATAAACCCCCTGAGGGAACTGAGCCTGAGAGGCGGCCCTGCCCCCACCTGAGAACCAGCACATAAGCTCCCATTGAAGAGCAGTCAGGCCGGCCTCCAAAAGCCCTGAGGCTGGGGAGCAGCATTTGAATCCCAGACCCCAAGCACTATCATGGCAGATCTAGCCCAGGAGGTGGAGAGGACTCTCAGAAGTCAAGTAACTGGCTGGGAAAATGCCGAGAAAAGGGAAAAAAACTAAGACCATAGAAGGTTATTTTCTTGGTGACCAGAGGATTGCGCCGTCCCTCTCTGAGGACGAAGAGATCTGCTTACCATCAGGTAAAGACATAGGAGTCAAAGCCTCTGTATCCCAAATATCTGAAATAGATACCCCATGGGCTCAGGCCATGGAGGAGCTCAAAAAGGATTTTGAAAATCAAGTTAGACAGGTGGAGGAAAAACTGGGAAGAGAAATGAGAGAGATGCAAGAAAAGCATGAAAAACGGGTCAATACCTTAATAAAGGAGGCCCA
>CM053770.1:347066331-347125818 GCA_028658325.1 Potorous gilbertii
CAAATGGGGAGAAAATTTTGGAACCCAAAATCTTGTGAAAATGAATGTAAAAAGTTAAATAAATTTATTTAAAATAAAAAAAAAGAGTCAACAGCATGGAAAATTGCTTATAGAGTAGAATTGGCCAAATGGAAAAGGAGATAGAAAAATCCATTGTAGAAGCACCTTAAAAAGTGCAACTGGCTGAATGGAAAAGAAAGTATAAAAGCAACCTGAAGACCACCTTAAAAGTTAAAACTAGGCAAGTGGAAGCTAATGACTCTATAAGATAGTAAGAATAAATCAAACAAATTCAAAAGAATGAAAAGAGAAGAAAATGCAAAATATCTCATGGGAAAAATAACTGACATGGAAAATAGATCCAGGAGACACAACGTCAGAATCATTGGACTCCCTAAAAACCATAATCAAAAGAGGACATGGACATAATGGAAGACAATTTCAAGAAGCTGTCAAGGAAAACTGCCCTGATGTCCTTGAATTAGAAGTCAAAAATAGACATTGAAAAAATCCACCAATCACCTCAGGAGAGAGATTCCAAAATAAAAACTCCAAGAAACATTATAGCAAAACTTCAGATATTTCAGATCAAAGGAAAAATACTGAAGGTGGCTAGAAAGAAACAATTCAAACATCAGGGAGTCACAATCAGGATTATATTACATTAGCAAATGCAACATTAAAGGATCATAGATCAAGGAATACAGTATTCCAGAAGGCAAAGAAACTAGGACTACAACAAAGAATCACTTACCCAGCACACTTAACATCATCACATACACATCAAGGGGAAGTGATCATTCAACGAAATTGAAGGATTTCAAGCTTTCATAAGGAGAAAACTAGAATAAAACCAAAAAGCTGATCTCCAGTTTCAAGACCCAAGAGGAGCATCAATAGGTAAAAAGTAAAAAGAAAACACCAGGAATTCAATAAAACCAAACTATTTACATCCCAACATGGGAAGATGATGCTTGTAATTTTAAAAAATTGTATCGCTAGTAGTACAGCTCAAAGGAATATACATAGACAGAGGGCATGGTATAAGGTGAATTTGAGGGAATAACATAAAACAGTTAAAGGATGAGAAAGAGGAGTGTGAGTGTGTGTGTGTATGTGTATTTGTCCTTCATTGCTGAAGAAGACCATGCCATCAGAGAAATAATGACATGACTCGCACTTGACTTTGTTTTGAGTAAGGGAGGGCTATGCAGGTCACCAGCCTCACTTCTTCTCCAGAGGCATCTGAATCCAGTGACCAGAAATTCATCAGGATGACTGATGACCCAGGATGAGGCAATTGAGGTTAAATGACTTGCCCAAGGTCACACAGCTAGTGAGCATCAAGTGTCTGAGGAGAGATTTGAATTCAGGTCCTCCTGATTCCTGCACTGGTGCTCTCTCCACTGCACCACCTAGCTGCCCCTAGAAAGAGGAGTAAAAAAAAAGTACAGAGGGAAAGGACAGATAGAATGGGATAACTTATTTCACATGAAGAGGTGTGAAAGACCCATTACAATGGAGGGGAAGATGAGAGGGTAGGCAATGGGCATTGCTTAAACCTTATTGTCATCATACTGAGGGAATCATATACACAATCAGTTGAATATAGAAATCTATCTTAACCAACAGGGAAGAAGGAGGGGAGGAGATCAAGTACAGGGTCATGGTGGTGGGGACTGACAGAAGGGAAGGCAGAAGCTGGGAGGTGGTAGACAGAAGCAAAACAATGGGGAGGAAGGAAAGGGTAAATGGAGAGAGAGGACAAATGGGAGGAAAAATAGAATGGAGTAGAATACATAGGTAGTAATCATAAGCAAATAGCAGAGTGGATCAGAAACCAGAATCCTACAATATGATTTGTTGTTGTTGATTTTTGGAGGGGGCAAGGCAAGGTAATTGGGGTTAGGTGACTTGCTCAAAGTCATACAACTAGTAAGTCTCAAGCGTCTGAGGCCAGAGTTGAACTGAGATCCTCCTTATTCCAGGGCACATGCTCTATTCACTGCACCACCAGCTGGTTCCGATATGTTGTTTACAAGAAACACACTTGAAACAAAGAGACATACACAGAGCAAAGGTAAGGGGCTGGAGCAGGACCTGTTATGCTTCAGGTAACGTTAAAAAAAGGAGGGGTACCAACCCTGATTTCAGAGAAAGTAAAGGCAAAATACACCTAATTAAAAGAGATAACGAAGGAAACTACATCTGGGTAAAAGGTACTATAGACTATGAATCAACATCAGTACTAAACATATATGCACCAAATGGTGTAACATTCAAATTCTTAAAGAAGTTAAGTTAGTTACAGGAAGAAGTAAACAACGAAACTACACTAGTGGGAGACTTCAACTGTGCTTATTGAGAACTTGATAAATCCATCCAAAATAAACAAGAAAGAAATAAAGGAGGTAAATAGAATATTAGAAAAGTTAGTGATGACAGATTTTTGACATGATTTAGACATAAAAGGTGACACCATAAATAAATTAGAAGAGCAAGCAATAGTCTACCTATTAGATCTATGGGAAGGGGAATGATTCATGATCAAACAAGAGATAGCAATACAAAATGTAAAATAGATAATTTTGATTATTTTAAATTAAAAAGCTTTTGTACAAACAAAAAATGCAACCAAGATCAGAAGGAAAGCAAAGAGCTGGGAAACAATCTTTACAACAAATGCTTTTGATAAAGGCCTCATTTCTCAAATATATAGAGAACTGAGTCAAATGTACAAAAATACAAGCCATTCTTCAGTTGAAAAATGGCCAAAGAATATGAACAAACAGCTTTCAGACTAAGAAATCAAAACTATGTATAGGCATATGAAGAAAGGCTCTAAATTAATTTTGACTAGAGAAATGCAAATTTAAACAACTCTGAGGTACCATCTCACACCAGATTGGGTAACATGACAAAAAAGGAAAATGATAAATGCTGTAAAAGAAAATTCAGACACTAATACACCATTAGTGGAGTTGTGAAGTGATCCAATCATTCTGGAGAGAAATTTGGAACTATGCCCAAAGGGCTATAAAACTGCACATACCCTTTGATCCAGCAATGGCACTGCTAGGTTTGTATCCCAAAAAAATCATATAAAAGGGAAAAGAACCTACATTTAGAAAAATATTTATAATAGCTCTTTTCATGGTGTCAAAATATTGGAAACTCATGGGATACCCATAGTTGGGAAATGACTGAACAAGTTGTGGTATATGAATGTAATGGAAAACTATTGTGAAATAAGAAATGATGAATTGGCAGATTTCAGAAAAATTTGTATAAACTAATGCAAAATGAAATGAACACAACCAGGAAAACATTGCACACAGCAATATCATGTAAGGATCAAGTTGGAATTACTCAGCTCCTCTGAGAAGCACAATTATCCAACACAAGCAAAAAGGATTCACAAATTAATGTGCTATTGATATTTGGATAAAAAGAGATGGATTCTGAATGCAGGTAGAAACACGTTTTATTAACTTTATTCTTTCTCCTATTTATTTTCCTTTTGATCTGTTTCTTCATTCAAAAATGTGACTAATGTGGACATATGTTTTACATGATGGCACATGTATAAACTTTATAAAATAGCCTTTGATTTTCAGAAGAGGGGATGGGAAGGAGAAAAATTTGAAACTCAAAATCTTGTAAAAATGAATGCTAAATTTTTTTGACATGTAACTGGGGAAAATAAAATTATATATAAAAATTTAAGAACATAAGTTATGTGGAAAAGAGTAAAGTGTAAGAAAACTGAAACAATAGAAAGGGACTAGGGTATAGTTGATTTCAGGAGCCAAAGCAGAGAATTTTATGTTACCATAGAAACAGTATGGAGCCACCAGAGTTTATTGAAAAGGAAATGATGTGATTAGACATGAGTTTTAGGAAGATCAGTTTGGCAGAGGAGTGGATGAGGGAATGGAAGGGGGAGAAACTTGAATGAGGGAAGACACCAAGAAGGATGTTACAATAGTCCAAGGGTGAAGTGGTGAGGGCATCTATTAGTCAGTAGCATCAAAGGAGAAAAGGAATTGCATACCAGAGATGTTGTGAACATTGAATCAACAGGACTTGGCAACAGATTAGATAGGGGTGGTAACAGTGGTATGAGACAATGAGGAGTGAAAGATGACACCTAAGTTGTGAATGTGGGTGACCATGAGGATGGTGCTAAGCTTAACAGTAACAGTGAAGTTGTGAAGAAGGGAGGGTTTTGTGGAAAAGATAATGAATTCCTTTTGGAACATGTTGAATTAAACATGTTTATGGGACAGGTAGTTCACGGTGTCCAATAGGCAGTTGTAGATGAGATCTGGAGATAAGGAAGAGGTTGATGTTCCATAAAGAGATATGAGTATTGTATACATGGAAACTGATGGGATAAGAAACTGAGATAGGATATAGGGAGGAGAAAAAGTCTCATTTCCTTGGTAGGGGAACGAATGATAAGTGGGATTATGAGCATCCATCAAATGAGCGTGGTCAGTAAAGTAGGGAGACAGTCAAGAGAAAATAGAGTCTTGAAAAACTATATAGAAGAGAGAAATTAAAAAAAAAAACTTGCCCATGGTCTCAGAATTGTGTACTAGGTAGAATTTGAACTTATGTTTGTCTTACTCCAAGTATAGGACTCTAGCCTCTACATAACATATTTAATGCTGAGATGGCTGGAGGATTTTAAAATTAAACATAGTTGCTTCAAGTTCTTTAATAAAAAAAATCAAGTGGCAAGAAACATATTCTCTGAACTTTTCATAATGAAACCTTCTCAATTGCATATTTTTTCCTTTATGTATTGGAGACAGAAAATAACAGCAAAGACATTCCTGCTGTTTCTTTATTCTATTTTCTCATTCATTTTCCAGATGAGAGAGATTGAGTCACCAGGAAACTTAATCCACACTCCCTCTGGGCAGTGCATCTAAAGCAATGAGAGATCATGTATGGGAAAAGACCTGGTATCATTCCCAATCAGGCTAATTTCAAGTGAAATTTATCAGTTAGTCCTAAATAGTCTCATGCATTTTTAAGCCCTTAGAACTCTAGTTGCTAGGGGAACATGTTAAGTATGAAATGTCAACAAGGGCTTTTTAAAAGAAAATTCTTCAAAGTATTTATCAAGGTATTTATGTGGGTACAAAAGAAAGTGAGAGGAAAAATGATTTCTGGGAGCCAATATGCCAGACTAAGCAGTACATTGCCATAATTCTTCCATATTCACCTCCAAACAATCATAAAATATTACCCCAAAATAAATTCAGGAACAGCAAGTACAAAAAAAAGATGGGGTGAAACAGTAATTTAGCCTATGAAACTTGAAAGATTGACAGGAAAGACCTGTTTCCCTAGGGTAAAAGGGGGAGGCAGTCCAGAACATAAAGTCACCCAGCAAGCCAGCAGCAAGTTCCACCTCAGCAAACCAGTGTAGGGATATTTAAGGCCGGTATGGTGGCTAACACCAAGGCTCCGCACACCTGGCTAGCACCAGCCTCAATAGAGCCAGGTAAATGGGCAGACCCCAGCTTTGAGAATCATCATGTGCTTCAGTGTAACCCAGAGCAAATTTGTAACCTCCAGTTGCCAGAACTAAATGTGATTCGTTGTATCCTCAGGCGACCACAGAAGCACTCCACGGGACTAAGCACATACCAGATACCAACACCAGGATCCCAGCATAGCAACAGTTAAGTTGCCAGACTCTACAGCCCCGAGAAACACCAACCAACCCTTACTCTAAGCCCTTAGTACAGCCAGACACAAGAGTCCCCCATGGGCCTGGGGAAAAGAATAAAATACTATTGAAAAAACAAAAATTAAACCAAGTGCTTATTGAATGAATTGACAGGGGTTATAACTAAATTGGTTTTTGCCACCAGGATTTATTCTGAATATTTATCTGCAAAATAAAAATCCACCTTTTATACGAAAGGAAATATTTTATATTGTTATATTCACTTTTATTTTATATGAAAACCAACTTTTCCACTGTTTAATAAATTCTTTTGTGCTAAGAAAGGAAGAAGAAAATGAAACACAGAACAGAGATTTTTCACTTGGACTGACATTTTCATATCCCTGCCAGTTGAATACAAATTCAATAAATATAAATAAATTTCAAAAAATAATCTTACAAAATTTCTATCTGTATAGCCTAGCTATGTCTTTGAAATGTTGATGTCCATCTATCATCCACTCATAGTCAGGAAATAGTCATCATGTGCTATGTGAATTTAAAAGTGGGGAATATTATATGTAGCCAATAACGTACATCTTCGGGGCAGAGCCAAGATGGCGGAGTAGAAAGACTCACATTTGCTAGCTCTGAACCCATTGCTGTTACTTCTGCATTCGGCTTTGGGGCGCAAAAGGATGTCTTTCATCATACCCACTGTTCTCTCTACTATATGCCCAAAAGAGAGAGCACATAAGCTACTCCAAGTAAATTACCAACAAATGTATACTGCAGTATCATTGGCCTTAAAATTAGGAATGATTAGGTTGCTAAGAACTGAAATTCATTCATAAATTGACCAGAGAACCAGTTAAAATGGTGTATGTTATTGGTTTACAGAATTGGATTATTCAAGAACTCAGTTTATTATTTTCCATTCAAAGTAATGGTGCAAAACCTGGACATGAAAAATCTTAGAGACCTTAAATGCCTCAACCAAGGGCATGCAGGTATTATGTGGTAATTACGATAGAGACTAGATCCTTATACACAGTTCTTACTGCTACACTAAACTACACTGTTTATGAAAGTTTTAATAGTTTAAAAACACATCTTTTCCATTAAGGATTTACTTATCCTCAAAAATCATTCTAACAAAATGGACAGGAAATTTTTGTCATTATAAAAGCAACCTGCTTTTACCTAATAAGCTGTTTCCATAAATATTATGTGATCTCTTCACTTTATTATGGATACTGATGACAATCATAAATCAATGGGAAGCATCTGATCAAAATCATGATATTAATAAAGTCAAAATATTATGACCATGTTGCTTCTCGTTGGTTTTTAATTTCCTTTGCTGCCGACTTGGATGGTTTGCTATGAATAAATATATCTACCATGTTTGCAGAATCATCTCTTAGCATTATACTTCCTCTAATCCAATCAGATAAACCTAATCAAGATGATTGTCTCCATTATGCAGAGAACGATTCACACAATAAATGTTTCATTTGACCTAAAACTTAATTAAAATTTTCCTTTCAATGTGATTAGATGCTAATATATTTTTAACCAATGTGTTTAAATTACTTGTGCAATACAAACAAATTCCAAACAATTTTGGTAGTAGAAGGGGAATAGAAATATCATTTGGAATAATGTGATAGGAAAAGTGCTGGGATTGAAACAAAATTACCTCCTTTTGAATTTTGACTTTGTCACAAGTTCTTGACAAAATTCTTTTCCCTTGGGAAAGTCATTTAATCTCTCCATGACTCACTTTAGTCATCTATAAAATTAAGGAGTTTTACTTGATGGGCTTTAAGTTACAGTTTTTTGAAAGAAAAACACAGGAAATAGTGATGTAGCTGGAAAAGTGGAAGGACTTTGAACAGAAATGCTAAATGTTGGACCAAGACATTGTTTGTTTTGACTTTAAAGACATTAATTAGGTGGTCAGTGTTCCAAAAGAAAGCACTAATAGAAACATAATAGAATATGCACATTTAACAAAGAATCAATGGTTATAATATCTGGAGTTTATTCAGCCAACATAAACAATGATGACTTGGAAAGCACTTCCATTTGTTTAAAAAAATATAGAATCCAGAAGGTTAAAATAAAGCATGTTGTAAGCTGTAGTTGATGATTTTTGGCTAGTATGACATCAAAATACTAACCAAAAGAATGAACAATTATAGTTATTTCCAGAGAAGAGAGACATTTCTGTGAGTTATCTACAAATGCAAACTATATGAAGAATAAATGTGAGTTAGAAGGGTGAATTAGAGGATAATTGAAGTAGAGGCTTCCCCTTTTAGATTGATAGGTTGTTAATGAGTGTCTAATGAGTGTCTAATAGTTAAAGTAAAGGAGATGTATGATTTCAGCCCAATTTATGGTAAGCTATTGTCAATATCACTGAAACATCACTATAATTATTATAAAGGAATATTAAAGCTTAAATAGGAATGAAGATTGCTCTCTGGAGGGTCTCTTTCCAATGTGAGGTTCAAATAGCATTAGTTGTACTGAGATACAAAAATTGCTTTATTTAATTTCTTCTTTCCTGCAACTATTCTATTGGGAAATCACTCTAGGTTATTCAAAAGAAGTACCTACTGACTTTCAGAGTAAAAGACGTAATTATTTTGATGCTATGCTCCTCATAAATGAAAATGCTATAACATAATTGGGTACCTTTTCATGTGAGCAACAAATCCCTTAAGTGGCCATATATTTGAATTCACAGAGCATGTTTTCATTGGATTTTAACCAATTACCATATTTTAAATAATTACAGTTTCAAATAGTACAATGCAAATCACTTTGAGGGGATTCAATATTGGTGTTAATCAGGACCTAGCTGTGATTTATGTAGGAGGTACAACTAGATTTAATTCAATTCAAGAAACATTTAAGTACCTCCTAAGTGCCAGGTATTCTGCAAAGTGCTGTGGATACAAAAAGAGGCAAAAATCAGGTGGAGACCACATGCAAACAAATATTTACAAAAACAAGCTATATATAGGATAAGTAGGAAATAAGTGAAAGAGGTAAAGCATGGAATTAAGACAGCTTAGAGAATGTTTCCTTTAGAAAGTGGGAGTTCAAGAAACAAGGCATCTACCTGAGTTCTTAGTCTCAGCTCTTCCACCACCCATCTTTGGGAAACTGAGTAAGTCATTTAGTTTTTCTAAGCCTCATTTTCCTTATGAAAAATAAGAGATTTGTACTTTATAATATTTAAAGTCTCTTTCAGCTCTGACATTTTGTGTCTATAATTCTAAATTATTGATGTAATTTATAGAAATTATAAGCAAAAATACTGCTTAATATTTAATATGCAGAAAAGGGATCTACATACCTCATTGGATATTGTTAGAGGTTGAATAGTGTTCAAATAATAGAATTTTATGCCCAAGCACGTAGAGTAACCAGAACTACATCAACTATCATGAAGCAGTTCTACTATATACTGATAAAAATATTTATAACTAGCATATCAAGGGAGGAATCAGAACAATGTTCTCCTTTGAAATTGCATAAAGAAAACAATAACAATAACTACTATTTATATAAGGTATTACAGTTTATAATATAGCTAATGTAGATGGCTTTGATCATAAAATTCTGATTAAAAGACAAAGAGAAGTAATACATTATTCATGCTTTATAGAAGAAGAAACTGATGTTCAGAGAGGTTATAATTTGAGATTAACAGGGGCTCAGATCCAATTCATTTTACTTCAAGTCTCCTACTTTTCACATCATGTCATGCTTCCTCATATAAGTAGGTATACTTATTCATGTGGTTAGCAAATTCTTTTCCATCAAAAATAAAAAAGTCCATTGCTTAGGAGTAAAATTTTTGATAACAACCTGTTCATAATCATCATTAACTCCAAATCCAATAACAACAAAAGTGCAGCAAATATCCATCCCTTAAAATAGGGATTGTGGTTGATTTAAATGTGTGTTTGTTTTGGGTATCCTCTTGTACAATCAAATATTAGACTAGATAAGGGATAGAGATAATTTCTAAGAATCCAGACTACAAACGTTGCAGGAAAACAGCAGAGCTACTAAAATCTTTAACGAATGGGTAGTACAGTAAATGTCAAACAAATAAATGATTAGAAGGGGAGTTCAGAAGGAAATTTCATAAAGTGGCTGGGAAACCTTTTTATGATTGGGGAAAAGACAATTATGCATTTTCACACTGAATGTAAGGCATACAGAAAAATCAGCTTTTTCAGGAACTTCATGGATGAATGGGTAGACACGGATATACAAAGGAGATCTATAAATGAAAAGGAAACAGGAACCTCTAGGAAATTACTTCTTGCTTCAAGGAAGCAATAAGAGAGAGTCATTGTGCTATAGCAAAAAAAAGTACCAAAATATCTGGGTCCTTATTCCAACTCAGTCAGTTCAGTCTATGCCCATACTTGGTTTTCTCCTACTTTTCCTGATCCTATTTGCAGTTTATTCCTGTGGTTTTTCATATACATACATATGTATGTATGTATATATGTATATATTAATATATGCATATGTACACATATTATACACACATATATACACATATACATTGTATGTGTGTATATGTATATATGTTCCTATCTTTTTAACTCTGTATCTTTGAATTTTAACAAGTGCTTTCCAAACTAGTCTGGTAAGGCCTACCTGTGTTTAACAGTGGTAAGTGATTCCTCCACCCTCAAAGATTTCTAGGTAAAACCTGGTTTTTGGCAAGATCTCGAACCACAGACATTAGCTAACTGAGTACACTAACTTTAGTAAAAATCCCTTCACTGTCTATATCTTCTTGTTGAAATTTCCGTAACTTCACCAAACACTTTAGAAGGTTTGTTGTCCACAAGCATTCTGCTGGACTGGCCACAATATAAGTCCTTATTATAAGAACCTTAGGTATCAAAAGACAGATGAGTCATTCACACAGCTGTCTTGAATTACTACCCTTCCCTACATGAAGGGGATTACATGGGGAGGAGGGAACTTCCAGATGCCCAGAGGATTGCTGGGGTCCCATATGATTTTTCCTAACTTTATATCCAGTGCTTGTTCCCTCGTGCTGGGCTGTCATTTTTAAAGGGTATAACAATTGTTTCCTGGTTAAAGCTGCTGCTTTAATTAACTTAAGACCACTACTTTGGTCATCCAGACATATCATTTGACTTGTCTCCCACATAGGCTCAACTCAGTCTAGGAACAGAGGCAGGTTAGGAATTAGGGAAATTATAAAAATTATTCCTTTGAGCAATTTATAGGATGAGAGAGAGGAAGCTGATATGCATGTCTTTTTTCCTGTATATTTCTTGCTGGGACTACCTAGGCAAGGGACAAGGCAAAACGGCAAACATTCATATCTTTGAATGTTTTGTGCTAGGCCGCATGATATAACCTCTGAAATGCTGAACTAGGAATCAGGAAGAACTGGGTTCGTATTCTGACCCTGATACATACTGGTCGTGTATAACCAAGGGTAAATCACCTATCATTTCTGGTTCTTAGTTCCTCATTTTTAAAACCAAAGTGTTAGACCTGATGATCTCTAAGATCTAAGGTCCTTAAAAGTTCTAGATTAGAGATACTTAGCCAATAAATTAACTTGAAATTATTTTGTGTATACCTACTTTGCATATTTATCAAATGTAAGCTCCCTGAAGGCAGAGAATGTTTTAGTTTTGCTGTTATACTCCCAGACTCTAGTACATAGTAGGTTATTTCATGTTTTTTTATTGATCAATAGATTTGTATGATAAGATCAAAATAAAAGGAAACATCCTTTATCTGAATAGTAAAGCAACTCATTTTCAAGGAATGTACATTGTAGTGTATGAAATATCTACATATATATACATATATACTATGTATATATGTATACATATATCTATATATACAGTATGAACATATATGCATGTACATATATGTCTATGTGTTCCACAGTGATTAATTTGAATTATAATTTATACTTAAATCTTTGTTTGTAGAAAACTATTTTTATTCTTATTTCCTAACAATTGATATCTTTTAGTTTCATATAACTTTCATTACTGAATAAATCCTTCCTTAATCCCCTATCCATCCAGAATTCCCTTGAAATAAAGAGTAAAAATGAAATTAGAGAAAAATCAATTCAGAATATTAACCAACTCATAATCTAGTCTAATAGTAGATGAAAAGTTTCACACCCAGGGTTTCCTACTTCTACAAAAAAAGAAAACAAAGGAAAAAAGGAAAAGAGAAAGAGGTACATATTCTATACATGTGTATAGAATATATACATATATACACATGTACACATGAACTATATACACATATATATATTCACACACATATATCAAGCTTGCTCATTAGAATCGTTTTTTTTTTCTTTTTGTTGTTCTTTCTATTCATGTTGCTATCTTAGTCAAAATTAAATAAATATTTTAATAGTGATTGAGTTATATCCCTAGGCAGCTAGGTTATTAAGAAGAATTTCTTAGGACTCATGTTATTGCTGCTTTCTTTCCTTGACCACTGTCAGAAATGCTTAGTCCTCACTAATTACATTAATATTATAGGACATAATTTATAATATTGAACCAAAGGTGAAAAAATAGGAACAATGGTAAAAGCAGCAGAGGAGAAAAACTAGGCTTCACCTCGGGAAATACTAGGGCATTGAGCCTTCTGTCTGCTGTGCGCAATATTTCCTCTGAGTAAAAGTAAAGGCTGGAAGGGACCGGCCTGGGCTTCTTCAATCTACTCCAATGCAATCACTTCCATGACAATTTCCACTTTGTTGGTGAACCAGTTTCTAGCTCCCATCTTTATGTTACTGATTTCAAATATACCTATCCTCCTCTAGTGTCTCTGCTGACTTTCAATCTTTTCTCTAACTACTTTTCAGAATCTTAAATTGGATGTCCATTAGATATTCTTAACTCAGTAAAATTTATCCAAAAGTGAACTCATTATCTTCCCCCTAAACCCCACCCACTAACCTTAACTGTCCCTCAGGCTCACAACCCAGGGGTCTTCCAGTATCCTTTATTATCTCTTATCCTCCATACCCAATCTTTTGCCAAGGTCTATTGATTTCACTATTGCAACATCTCTCAAATATACCCCCTTCTCTCCTCTGACACTACTATCAGTCTAGTGCAAGCTCTTATCACCTCATGAATGGATTATTGCAATAGCCTGCTGGAGTCTACCTGCCTTTTTCAAGTCTCTCTCCACTCTAATCCATGAACTCATTAAACTGATTTTCCTAAAGCACAGGTCTGATCATTTCAGCCTTCCTCCTGACCTCAGTAAACTCTGGGGGTTTCCTTTGGAAGCAAATAGAAAATGCTGTTTGGCATTCAAAGCCCTTCAAAACCTAGTCCCTTGTTACCTTTTACACCTTACTCCTTGCACTTAGATCTAGTGATAAACTGATATCCATTCCATTGATTGGTGTGAGTACCTGAATAGACCTATAATAGACTCACTAAGAATAGACTCAGTGAGTACCTGAATAGACATTAGCCTAAAAGAGCCAAGGTCTCCTATTGCATCCTGGGCCATCTCTAGTCATCCTGATGAATGTCTGGTCACTGGATTCAGATACCTCTGAAGAAGTGAGGCTGATGACCTTGCACAGTCCTCCCTCACTCAAAACAAAGTCAAGTGCAAGCCATCTCATCATTTCTATGATGTCATAGTCTTCTTTGGCAATGAAGGATGTACACAACATCAACTGGGCTCCTGACTGTTCCACAAATAAGGCAGTCTATATTTTGACTCTGGTCATTTTCTCTTGCTGCTCCCCATGCCTGGAACACTTTCCCTTCTCTTCTCTGACCACTGATCTTGCTGGCTTCCTTTAAATCCCAACTAGAATCCATTCATCTTTTTGTGTATTTGATTTTAAGATCATCAAAATATATCAGAATTACCCTCATGTCCACTAATTAGACTGTCTATGATCTTGCATGATGATAAGGTTCAAAGGAAAGACTTGTATCATCTCCCAATATTAGAACTTGAAAAATGTATCGTTTAAGTTCTCTCATGTTTACCTTTCAATTTATACTGACTACTGTACTTGTACTTCATATTTTCTATGCATTTCTGGTCTTTTCATCAGTACTGTTTAAATATCTTCTATTTCATTAAAAATTCATTTTCCCCTATAGGATTATATTCAGTTTTACTACATAAATTATCTTGGATGGAAGCTTTTATTCTTTGGCTTCTGGATTGGCATATTCCAAACTCTTGTTCCTTTGTTGTGAAGGCAGTTAAATCATTTGTGACCCTAGGATGTGTTTTCTGGCTGTTGTAGTTGCAGTTATCATTTCTTTGGCCTGGGAACAAAGGATGTTGGCTATAAATGTTCTTCATTTGCATTTTGAGATTTCTTTCAGGAGTTTTATGGTAGAATTTTTGTATTTTTACTTTGTCCTCGGGTTCTAACAGGGTAGCTTTTTCTAAATCACTTCTTGAAATATGAGAATTCTTTTTTTATTTTTGGATATGGATTTTAGGTAGTCTAATAATTCTTAAATTATTTCCCCTTGATTTCTTTTCCAACTCAGTTGTCTTTGCTATGAGATACCTTAGAATTTTTAAATTCAGCTTTTAACTTTGTTTTAATTTTTTTTTACCTCTCTAATTTCATCAAACTTATCTGGGAAAGTTTTGTATCTTTTGTTCCAAGGTTTAATTCCCATTTCAATTCCTTCTTCCACAGTTTTCATTTCTTTTCTAATTCTTTCCTACCAGTCTCCAATTTCATAATATTAATATAATAATAATAAAACTTATTTTTACTTCTTCCATGAATTCTAGTTGAATTTGTGCTAGCTGTGCTTTTCTTTGAGACTGTGTTTGTAGATGTCTTTGAATCATTCTCTTTTCTGGGTTTGTGTCTTGAGTGACTCTGCCATTATAATGGCTTTTTATGATGGAATTCTTTTTGTTGTTGTTGTTTGTTCATTATTCCAGCCTACTTCCTGACTCTGAACTTTATGTCAGGAAGAGGTTCTGTGAACTTATTGAAGGAGTCTTTAGGCTGCTCTAGCTGCTCCTTTCTTGGGGTACCAAGTATTTCATCATCTCAGATGGCCTAATATGGGGACTTGAAAGCTTTGAGTGTTCCTAAAATGTTCTGATCCAGGAAAAAATTTGATAGTCACCCCATTGTCTCAGCTTCACAAATTTTTGACCAAGATTTGTGTTTGACTCTATGGCAGGTTTTATTAGGTTGGCCCATTTGGAATTTCAATAGGCTGTTGCTAGACTCTGATCCTAGTAGCTAGCTTAAAAGCTTTGCTGGTTTAGAGTGATAAATTTCTAGGCTTCTCTATCTTTTGGAATTCTTATATTATTTATTCATCCGTAAGCTTCAGATTGTGAGCAAGGATGGAACTGAGACTGCTACTCTTCTGAAGTCCAGACTACACAGCTAATACTTGTTTCTGAATTTGTTCCTTGATCAGTACACAGCTATAGCCTTTAGTATTACCTTGGAATGCCACCTCTAATCAGAGTTTCCCTTCCCAGTCAGCCCTAGATCTATAAGCTGGAGCTAGGTAGGGAGAAACAGAACTTCCAGGTGGTATCTACACCTATACTCTACACAAGTTTAAGCTCCCCTTGCCTTTGTATGGGAGTGCCCTGTGCAAGGATGCTCCATATAGTGACTTCCTGGACAGACCCAGTACCTACCACCTACAGACCTATCTATTAGTCTCCCTAATAGAGTTCCAACTTGAGTTGGAATAATAATTCACTGTGATTTTTTCCCTAGATTTCCTGATCAATATTTACTCTAACACATTTTCTAAGTGTACCTAGAAGAGTTGAGGATGGGAGCTCAACATGATTCTTCCTGGTATTCTACCATCTGTAACACAAATTAAAGATCTTCCCCTGCTCATTAATAGGCCTCAGGTGAAGCCCATTAAGTGAAGCTTGATTAGGGAAGGCTTGTTTTGTAAGAAGGCCCACTCTTTTTGTTAATTAATGAGGCACTGTGTCAAGGTGGTTGTGATGACATCAGACTCTGAAAAGTGAGTTTTTGCTTTGGGGGCTTATCCTTTGTAAGACGGTTCATGTGCTAGATGAGACTCTAGGTTGCCATTAAGGAGTCCCCTCACTTCCCTTTACCCACCTCAACTTTGGAAACCTAGATATTAGTGTTTCGCTCTCGGGTAACTATTCATGTATGTAATGGTCAGACAGTTGAATCTGTCTGCTGATCTGTGATGTATATATTGCTTATGGCCAGACAGTTAGAAGCCCTGTCTGTCAGTCTTTATTTCTCTGCTTGTATTATCTCTGTTGGTATATGTGATTAAAGAAGATTGTTGACCCCTCAACAGCTGCTTTCTTTTTAGAAAAGCAGATCTAAGGACCTGTGCCAGAAAGTGTGTCAGGCTGCTTGCTATTACATCCTCTTGGCTCCTTTCTGCCTAAATGATTTTATGGGTTCTATTTTTATTTTTAAAGAATGATTAAGAAAAAATTTTATTCTCCAATTGTCCTCATAAAAAATGACTGTCCATATCAAGAAGAAGTAACTGCTGATAGAAACATAGAATAATAGAACGGAACATTTGCAAATTACCTTTATACCAATCATTAATCAAAGAATGGCTGCAATTTATGACATTTCCCCAAATTATTTATCTATCCTCTTTTTTTAACAGTTTTAGTGACAACATATTCTCTCAAAGCAATACATTTCCTTTGTTGAAAAGCTCAAATGTTAAGATTTTTTTCCCCTAATACTGAACCAAAATAAATATCTCTACAACTTCTAGTCATAGTTCCAAGATTTTCCCAAAGTAGAACGTAGTTAAGCTCAATTCCACTGGAATAATCTGAACTATTTCAAGAATTGCATCCATCCCCCTCTATGACCTGTTTTTGTGAGCAGAACTTATTTCTACCTGTTCATTTTGCATAAAGAGTCCTGATAATGTGTGTCACACTCTGAATGGGAAATAAAATATAGTGCCCATGTACCATTCTAAGCATCAAAAAGATGTTAAAAAGACAGCACCAGGCTGCATAAAAGGAGGGTTTGGGTAGGGACCAGACCTGTGATTTTATTGGTATAGATAACTTTCAAGGGGGAAATCACTCTATCAATGCAGGTTAATGTTGCAATTTAGTGAATTACCTTGAGAACTAAGCTAGGTGAGTTGGCCAGGCTGTGCAGTAGTAGTATGTGAGAGATAAAAGTTGAACTCAGGTGTTTCTGACTCTGAGGATGTTTCTATTTATTATGTCACAGTATAAAAGAAAAAAAAACTTTAAAGTATTGGAGAAACTTCAGATAAGAAATGGCACTCCATATTCTTGGACACAAGAGGCTCAGGATGCAGCATGGGAACAACATGTGAAAGTATTCAGCACCTCACTCACAACTTGGGCAAGTTGTACCTAGAGATAATTTCTGTTGTATTACAGAGCAGTATAATGAAATATGACATAAACTATGTTAAGAGAAAAAAAGATTCAGAAAATGGTCCAAGCCCTTCATGTCACTGGTACCCCAGAACGAGGGCATAATGAAGGTGCTGTCTTATTCCTCATGGCCATTTATGTTTACTTAAGGCAAAATTGTGTTTACTTAAAGTCAAACTTAAGGCCAAAATAATTGGCTTTCTGAACTGTTGAAGAAAAAGCTCATATTAGAATGTGATGGTCAAATCACAGTAAAAATTATTGAACCCAGAACTTAATCATTCTTGTCTCTCACCTTATCCTCCCGATTTCTCTGGCCTCCCTTACTAACTCAGCTCAAATCCCATCTTCCCTAAGAGGACTTCCAGTTCTTTCCCTTGCCAGTATCTTCTCTCTAAGATCATTTGCCATTTACACTTTACATATTGTGTAGAGAAGCAGTTGCTTGGATATTGTCTTGTTAGAATGTGAGCTCTTTGAAAGCAGTGATCAAAGGTTTGTTCTTTTTAAACTTTCTTTGGATCCCTATCACTTTTCACATCATCTGGTACCTAACCATCAAATAACCATTGCTTATTAACTTACTGTTATATGGTAAATTTCATGCCATGGAAAACAATGGAAAATTCAACAGTTTTATTTTTTATTATGAAAATAAAAATTCTTGGACAAATTGTTATGTCATACGGTCATCTTATGTCACATGTTTGTCTGGAAAAACCGAAGCAAAAAGTCAAGTTTTACATTAGATTTTCATACTATGTGGTTTGGGTAAAATGGAGAAAATACTTCAAAAATCTGTGAAATGAGAATCTTAGATACAAGAGACATAATAGTCTAAAGTAAAACTGAAATCAGTCAAAAGCAAGTAATGTCAGTGTAATATTTCAGCTTATTCCAACCATGTAAATAAATCTTTTAATGCTTCAAATATAGAAACACCACCTTATTTTATTTTTTTAATCAAAGAATTAGAGATTTTAAGAAACTACATTAAGGAAAAATAAAAAAAAAACCTCCACACTATACTCTATCCAAATAATTAGGTCTTCATGTTTCATGATCTCCTATGAGATCTTGTGGAAATCTTGTCTCCATCATAAGATATAATTCAAGTCTTAAATAAACTATGTATACATACAAATAAACATACTTATACACACATACATATAATACATACACATATGTGTATTTACATATGTGTGTAGACACACATATATGGGTATGTGTGTGGCTATAATCTCTGATTCAGTCACGTACTCAATAAATGCTAGTGATAGGGGAATGAGACATAATGTGATAGCCTTCATATAATTAACTGGAATCACAGCTCACTGGGGAAAACTGTCATTTTGCATTAGGACTACTGTTGAAGACACTTCCAGGTTAGCAATTTTTGAATACTTTCAAGACTACACAAATGATTTTTATACTCATACCCAAAGAATATTAGATATTCAAAATCTGAAGCATTTAAACTAACACTACAATAATTTTAATACATAATACAGCCTATACAATCCTTTGTCAATCTGAGATATGAGAGTATTCAATCACTCAATATGACAAGAATCTAGATGACAAGCTAATTAAAACTGAGTAGGTGATTTTAGAGAGTTGTCTGGGTTCCACAGAGGAAATGACTTGCCCAGGGTCACAGGCCCACAGTATTTACGAGAGACAAAATGTGAAATTGGGTCTTTTTTACTTAGAGTAAAGCACTTTATCCACCACACTTCTTTAGGATGTATAAATCTCTAAATAAATACTTCAGGTAAATAATCTGATTTTTAGTCTGTGATTTCTACTTTATATGACAACCCCTTTGAAACTTCTCTTTACAGGATATTTTCATATCTAAAATACATCAATACTTTGATGGATCTATGAACAAATGAGATAATATATGTATCAAACATTAAAATGCTATTTAAATTTTAGGTATTATTGCACCATCATAATTGCTACCACCACCCACAATTCAGCTCATAGATGATTATTCTTGTATCTTATACTATAGGAATCTTGTTCGTCTCTTTCCATGAGTCCTCCATGGGGCATCTATCTATCTATTGAGGGCTTTTCTCCAAGATTCATGGCATTAGCTAGGGAGCAGGGGGAAAAAATGAATATTCCTAATGATGAAGGCAAAAATCTGATAAGCATATTTGTCTATTTTACATTTCACTTGATATTACAAACCTGAAGATCTTCCAACAAAGACATCCTTGTATTATATAGTTCAAGGAATTCTATATTATGCAAATATTCATCATGAGCACTGTAATTTGAGGTGGCTAAGTGCCCTATGAAATTATCTTTTTCATTACTATCACACAAACAATAAAACCATATTCAGCCTCTTTACTTGGGTGTGAGATTTTCTTCCATTTAGCAACAATTTCTTTTTGCTTTTCATTTCTATTATAGCAAGAATGACAATATTGATATGATCTAATTCCTTCTATAGTGGGTCATGTCTTTGGCCACTGGCCAAAGTTATTATGTTCAGAGTACAAGTAAGCAAGCCACTCTTTACAGAAAAGAGGAAAATCCTATAATTTTAGTGCACTTTGGCTACTTTACTACTATTGTTCTAATGTCACTACAAAAATGAGAGTGGTTTTTATACATGTAATTATACTTAATACAACTGTGACTTTAATGCTGTATCTCATTTAGAGGCTTACCCAGACTCTAAAAACAATCTCATAGCATCACTATAATGCTGTACTTCAAATACATGACCATGGGACATTATTGCAGTATGCTTTTGTAACCTTGATAAATATGAACAAAACTGAATTATGCTCTACAACAAGTTCCAATATAAATCTTAAACAAAAGGGAGTAACATGACAATATGTTTACATTTTCTCAAAAATTTTCAGGTGTTTTGAAAATCTTCTAAAATTTTATTCAAATTGCATAAATGGAGAACAGATACATGTAAAAAACATAAATATATAAGATGGAACCATATTTTGCAAAATTCTGTCTGTAATGATAGGAATACAAACTTGATTCCATAGTTATCACTTAAAGGCTTTAAGTATAGAAGTGGCATGGACCAGACTTATTTATAGTAGCTGGAGTGTGATTGGAGCATGAAGCCAGCCCATGTGAAATTGGTTTTGCATTCCATTTTGTTTTCCAAGGAGTGACGCTTCCATTGCATTCACAGTGGACAGTGAAACAGGTTTCTATCGGTAAGGCAGAGAAGACTACTCTTATTCATGCTTCTGATAAATATCTGTAGAAATAAGATATTTTCCTCCATCTATTAAGATAATGGAACAATAGTGATGTCCTTAATGGGTTTGTTAGCATGTGGAACAGAACAACACAACCAAGGCAGGAGTTGCCCTGGAAACCAGTAGTGGCTGATCATATGTATGATGAATAGGAGACGGAAAACAACATACAAACAGAAATGTCAAGGATGTCCACATTGGAGTTTTCAGTTTTTGAATTTGTTATGACAGTTAACCAGAATGCATTCTTCAAGGTTCCCAGAATTTTTAACTGACTCTGTAAAGATTCACAAGTTATTGGAACTGGACTTCATATATATAATAAATATATAAAAAATAAATATATGATAAATATTAAAGGTACATGACACCTATCTTGAAATAAGAAAATCTAAGTTTTTGTTTGGGTTCTCTTATTTACCATGTCTGGGTAAAACAAACATGGTCTTCACGTCTGTGAAACAGACAATAATTATTGCCCAGTCTATCCAACAAGGTTGTTGTGAAGAACAAATGAGATTATGTATGTGAAAGCACAACAGAAATATAAATGAGTATTGCCTTGTATTGCATTCTCATTATTACTTCTTTTTTTGTAGTAGTAGTGAAAGCAAGAAACTGTATCTCCACATAGAAAATAGTGAGTATACACACATATACATATACATATAAACAGAAATAAGACCATCATACATTCATTAATGCCCACTCAAAGTAGGTTTGGCTACACTCTAGCCACTGTCTCCATATTTTACATAAAAAAACCCAGCTACATAAAAACTATGAGGAAAGGAAGGAATCACTATCACCGCAAGAGGGATGAAAAGCCCTTGAAATGCCCTCTGGCAGGAGCAGTTGTAAATTCCCATTCTTTTGATGGAGTCAATGACATAAGAAATAAAATTCAAGTATTCCACAGTTCAGTGCTTCTATGACCCTTAGGGATTTTTTTTTTTTAATGTCAACAATGTCCTTTACGCGGGCCTATGGTACTTCCACTTGTTATCTAGAACTTAACTTCAACAATATTCATCTATTCAAGTTGGTAATGATGGAAGCCAACTTTCCAATGACTACAATTTTTCTCTGTCATTGCAAGGAATATGTTTGTTTGTTTTAAATACAAGAAGAAAAAAAAACTTTAATGAAAAATCTCTGAAGTCAAGAAAAATATTTTTTTCTCAAAGAATCTGTCTAACTTGTGCCTTCTCTTTGTCAGGGAATTAGAGCCAGGGAGGATTGAGAGATAGCACATTGGAGATCCAAATGTTCATTCTGTGACTTCTTACTTGTTTGAATTTATAAATTGTTCATTTTCCTGGGCCTCAGTTTCCTCTCCATGTATAAAATGAGACTGTTACATTAGATTATATTTAAAGTACCTTTTGGGTCTAAATCATAGGATCATAATGTAATAACCTTATAGCCATTAGAAACCTTAAAGATCAACCTTAAAGATATTTCAACCACTGCACTTAACAGACAAGGAAACTGAGGCACAGAGAAGTGATGAGATGGGTCCAAAGTCACACTCTGGACCATGATTCTGAAATAATTAAAACAGATATTTCCACCTGAATAACTAAAAAGAAAAATCAACATACAAATATTGCTGCTAAACCATGTAATAATGAATGTAGAGGAAAAGTGAATGTTTTCTTTAGAAAGAATTTTCAAGGTAATTAAAAATTAATGCTGTCTAGATCCCCCTTAATAAAGACTGAATACAATTGTCCATTAATAAACACTGATACCCCAATAATATATTTATTATAGCTGTAATTTCCAATTCTTTTTCAAGCTTGACTACTATCAAAAGTTGTCTGTGTCTCTTTAAAACTATGAATAAAAGTCATTTTCAAAAATACGGAACTGAGGCTAGTGAGCAAGGATCAAATACTTGATTGCCACCAGTGTAAGAATTTGATTGGGGTATAATATGTCTGTTACATAATCTCTTTAAAGTTTTAGGCATTCTCCTTAATAGATAGGTGTTATATATACCAAATCTGACTATAGTCTTAAAAATTTGAATGTCCTGTTCTCTATTTTTCATTCTCTATCTCCTTTATTATCTACATTATGTAACCCCCTACCTGCACATATGCTTACATTTATTAATTCATACAAGGCAAAGTCAAAAACCCTGGACATTCCTTTGAGCTTTTACCCTGTCCAGCTGCCACCCTTCTATCTTCTCTCTGTCATGATTAAATTTTTGAGAAGGAAAAAGATCTACGGGATATCTTCCAACAAGGTGACACAGTGAAATCTTTAAGTCACACCTAGCTCTTTTCTCTGCTACCTCCACATTAAAAACTTGTATGTTTATAGATCCATGCATACATATGTATATGTTGCATATACACAACATATACACACATACACGGATACACCTATGAAGCAAAAATAGTAAAATAATTAAGGGAGAAAGAAAAGAGTATTTTTTAATACCTACAGTGTTCCAGGTACTATGTTAAGCATTTTTCAAATATCTCATTTAAATAATAAAAATAATAGTTAAAGGAAATAAAGAATATACATCCCAGAAAGGAAATTCCTGCAGGAAAATTTGTCTGTGTGTCTGTCTGTAGAGTCTGCACTATCAGTTCCAGATTCCATCAGTGGTGGAGTCAATAGAGCACTGGTCCTGGAGTCAGAAGACCTGAGTTCAGACTTAGCCTCACTCACACACTTGCCGTTTGATCTTAGGAAAAGCAACCTCAGTTTCCTCAACTGTAAAAATTAGGTAATAATTACACATCTCACACGGTTGTTTTGAGGATTGAATGTAAAGCACTTCACATAGTACTTGACATATAGTGAATACTTAATAAATGCCTGTTTCCTTCCATCCTTGCCCTCATTCTGACTCCCATCATCCTACCTGCTCTCCACTCTGGCCTTACATAAACTATCAGCTGGTGTTGCTGCATTTGATAGCTTTTACATAATTTTTTTCTTTGTCAAGAGGGGTCTAGAGTTGGGTGTGAGGAGCAGACAAGAAAAAGACTGATATAGAAGTGCCTCAGTTTTTAAAAAGAAAAATGTGATCTATACAAAATACCTTCACTTTCTGATTATCCACTCCCTTCATCTATTCTCAATTTAGTCATCGTCTTCACCCAACTGTTGAAACTGTTCTTTTAAATTTCATCATTGTCTTTCTAGTCACTAAATCAAGTGGCCTTTTAAAGTCTTCATTCTCCTTCTTTTCTATGGTATTTGATAAACATACCTCCTACCATTTATTTTCTTCTTCTGTGGCTTCAGAGATTCCAAACCACTGCCCATTTGTCTTAGCTAAAATCTTATTTTCCTCCCCGATTCCTTAATGCCATGCTTCTGATTGTGATTAAATTTTCCTCCTCTGCATGACTTGGCTTTCCTGCCTTTATACCTTTGATAACACTGTACCCTGTGTCTAAGATTTCACCTTATCATCTCTCTGCTTAATTGTTATTAATATTTAAAAGGCTAACTTGCCCAAACTTTCTCCATAGAGATTCCATTTAATATACTGGAGGTCTTTCTCTAGACTTTTTTTGTTTATTTTATTGTGTATATTTATTTGCATATTTTTTGAAAAGTGGCTATCACTTGTGGCCTTACAACATGATGTGCCTACCTCTCTTTCCAATCACATAGCAAGTTGATGTCCTTTATAATGTCTTTTCAGTAAATCGTTATCAACAATGTTCTGTAGTCTTCTATACCTAGAATATGTTTCTTCATTCTGGGCTCACATAACTATGTTGCTGTATTTTTCCTAGAGACCGTGACATTCTATGATTTTTACCTATATATTGCATCTAGAGGCATGCTGGTGTTAAAAAGATGAGTTTATTTGTTAGGGAACAGTATAGATTCATTAAAAGTACAGTTTGATTTTCAAAAAGAAATCTAATCCTCCTTTCTTCATTATAATTCTGAACCCAGTTCATTGTCCATCTATAATACGTGCAGGATGGAAACATACATCCCACCCCTACCCCCCCAAAACATAGCCACACCCCAATAATGGATACCATTTAGTGTTCTGCCTGCATCCAGCTGTGGAGATATATATATATATATATACATATATATATATGTATATATATCATAATCCACACATAGTGGTGATAAATATTTGTTGAACTGATTATTGAATCAGTACAATAAACACAAATTATCATCATACCAGTGCTGATTAAAGTTCCAAATAGTAGATTTTATATTTAGAATGCCATATGCAGAGAGAGTAGAATAATTTTATTATTGTTAGGCTAAAGGATTATATATGTATATGTTTATACACACATATAGACGTACAAAGAAAAGAAAAAAGAAATTGTATGTAACGAATCCACAGTTTCATGTATAATTATTTTATATTCTTTTTGTCTTTTGAAATGTTCATGTTGCTTCACTAAGTTAAAAATAAAAAGAAAATAAAAATAAATTGTCTCCAACTGACAGATATTCTAAAAGTTGATTTATAATCCAGTTATTTTTTTCCTGTACAAACAATATAACAAAATTCTTAGTAGGTCCAAGGCAAGACCACAAAACCAAATTCAGAATGAAAATAAGACTACATTATACTTCCCCTATGAGGGGATTCACTTATATTAATTCACTTTTCAATGAAATACACTTATTTCTGTTCCTCTGTTTCCCCTCTTCCTCCTTCCATAAAGTTTCAGGTATATTTTGAATAAAATCATGTTTAAGGCAGCCACCCTGGAAACCTGGCCATTCTTTGTGGTTTTCTTTGAGACATGCTAACTGGTAGAGTACTAGCCCTGGAATCAGAAACCTGAGTTCCAATGTGACTCTAGACACTTTTAACCCCGGGCAAGTCACTTTGGCTGTGTTTCTGGAAAATGGGGATACTAACCTCACCTACTGCCAGGATTGTTGAGAGGAGCAAATGAGATCACTGTGAAGTGTCTAGCATTGTGCTTGGGACATGGACACTTCATAGATGTTAGCAGAAGCAGTAGCATCATCATTGTCCTTAGTATATTTATTCCATAAGGATAAAATATATCAATGATGAGAATGTATCTCTCTTCTCCACCCCAAACCACACCCTTAAAAGTGGATGCATGCAATTGAGTTGGCATGGGAATATGGTGATTTTTGTAGCGGATCTTGCTTTCTAGAATCCAGGGGTAATTGTTTTTTCTACTCCCATTCTCATGAGGTGATTATTCAGACATCTGGGAATTTCAGAATAAATCAAAGTGTGTTTATATTTATTTTCCTGATGATATTTTACCAGAATCAATTTTCCATTCAGAAGATCAAGAATAGTGAGCAGTTGAAAGGTAACTTTGAATAAAGGCTTCACCTGTCTGTCAAATCCATATCTCCATAATAGGATTGCTGAAACTAAAAAAGGGATGGGAACTAAATAGACATTATTTTTCTTCTTCCCATCAAAAAAGCAGCAGAATTGGGTGTACACTGGTTGCCTATACCTGGGCATATAAATGTTAATATTATTATTATTTTTAAGCACAGATCTAAAGACATTGTGATGTGTTTTGTTTCTAACTTCCAGCATGAGAGAGTATCACTGTAACTGGTAGAAGTGATATCCCTTGTGCTTTGTAGACAGATAACCAGCCTTAGCAGTTTGCAATATGCTCAATAAATTTTTGAGAAATGTCCCCAATGAAACATTTCAGATATCACCATAACTATTGTCAGGAAACATAATCATTCTTTTCTAGAAGGAATTTTCTTGCAAAATTTTTTTTTAACATTTCTGGTAAGTAAAAACCAGAATAGTCAAACAGTTTCTCTTTTGCCATTCAATAGAGTGAGAGAGAAAAGAATGAAGCAGCATGTTCACTTACTTCCAACCCTCCTCTATAGAATTTACCAGTAAACAATCATAGATCATAGATTTAAAGCTAGAAGAGACATTCATTAATGATCACCAAGTTCTATCTCCTCCAGATGATAAAAGTGAGGCACAAAAAGTTTAATTGACTGTCCAAGGTCATCCAGCTACAAAGTATCTGAGGCAGGATTTGAGTTCAGGTCTTCCTAAATCCAAGTCAAATACTCTATGAAATACCAAAAACTACCTTTCTAGGCATCACTATCATATGGAAAATGAGGATTCATTCCAGATTACTGAAATGGAAGGTTCCTCAGTTCATAGGAGATTATATTTCTATGTTTCTTCCCCATACTGACTACTCCATATATCTTGTTTTTTCTGTTTTGGAGGCAAAGGGTGCAATAACCTCTGACACCACTGTACCTGATCTCCCTGGATCCTGTCTCTGTGGCATCTCTCTCCCAGGCTGCCTATCATCCCCTACCCCAAGCCACCACATAGTCTGGAGCTGAGACTTTCTGGAGGATGGGCTACTTCTCCTGTTGTAAGTTAAATGGAAATATGATTATCTTGAACATCAGAATACACCCAATACCTTCACTCCATGAATTTTGAGTCTCAGTTACAGTGTCAGGTTGTTCCATCAATGTTTTGCTCAAGAAATAGGAAGATACTAGTAACTAATTCATTTATACATTCCACAAACATTTATTAAGTACCTAATACTCTTTATGTCAGATACTGTTCTAGCTAATAGGAATAGAAAGAAAAAAATGTTTGTTTTCAAGTAACTTATACTTAACGGAGAAAACAAAATGAATACAGAAAATAAAATGCAAAAATAAATACAAACTAACTGCTTGGGATAGGGAAGTAACAAATGGTAAGGATGAGAATAGGTTTCTTGAAGCAATGACACGGGATGATCTTTGAAGGAAGCTGAGTATCCTAGGAATCAAAAGTTAGAAGATAGTGCATTTAAAACACTGAAAATAGCCTTTGCAAAGCTATGGAGAAAGGAAATGAAATGCTTTATAGAGAGGGCAGTAAGTAGAACAGAAGGAAAGTTATATTGCGATATGCCTAGAAAGATAGTCTGGAGCCAGGCTTTAAAGGGGTTTAAAAGTAAAAGAAAGGAGCTGACATTTTATACAAGAAAAAAAGGAGTCCTTGGAACTTCTTGATTAGGGAAGTGATGTGGGCCAGTTTGTGCTTTTGGACTATCAAGTTGGAAGTCACATGGAGGATGGATCAAAGAAGAGAGAGAAAGGACAATAATGAAAAGGCTATTCCTATCATCTATACAGAAGGTGATGAGGGCCTGAACTAGGCTGATAGCTAGATGAGTAGAGTTAAGGGTATGGATTTGAGTGACGTTGTGGAGGTAGAAACAATAAAACTAGAAAACTGGCTGGATATGAGGACTTAAGGAGAGGGAAGAATGAAATATGAAACCAAGGTTGCAAATCTGGTTGAAGGGAAGAAAACTGATGCTCTTGACCAACCAAGATAATTTAGGAGCAAAGGAAGGTTTATTTTCTAGGTTTGGTTAAGAGA
Organism: Potorous gilbertii; assembly: GCA_028658325.1. NCBI lineage: Eukaryota > Metazoa > Chordata > Mammalia > Diprotodontia > Potoroidae > Potorous > Potorous gilbertii. The sequence continues at coordinate 347,094,146 of CM053770.1, forward strand.
CAATGAGTTCCATTTTGGACATGCTGAGTTTGAACTGCCTAGGGGAAGTCCAGTTACAATAGGCAGTTGATGAAACAGGACTGAAATTCAGGAGAGAGACTAGAGCTGGATGCACACATTTGGAAGTCACCTCTATAGAGGTAATAGTTGAACTTACAGTAGGCGATGAGATCACGAAAGATAACATATAGAGAAAAGAGATGATTGTTGCCAGATTGTTGAATAGCAAAAGAAATTGTGTGTTATAAATGTAATATAGTATATACTGCTGTGATACAAGAAATGAAAGATATGAAGAATTTAGAGAAATAAGGAAAAAGTATGACCTGGTACATAATGTAATAAGCAAAACAATAAAAACAAAAATATTAACTACAGCAATTAAAATGGAAAGAAGAAACAAAATAAAAATGAATGCTTTGTTATTATAATGACCAAGAAGTTTGGCACTGGTGAAGAACATGGAAAGTATACAAGTGGAGGACTTTACCATAATGTGGGATTTAGGTGTGGAAATGTTACATATGCTGTTAAAATCATTTAATGTATTGGTTGGCTCTACTTCCACCATATTTTTGTTAAAAGTGATGACTTTATTTGGAAGGGAGAAGTAATACATTTAGTATTTAATATGATATGAAAAACAAGGTCAATAATTTTTAAAGAGGACATAGGATAGAACACTGGTATATGCCCAGATATAAGAGGTTATACCTAGGTCATGATTCAGGTAAGAAGAACATCGGCAAACCAAGAAAAAAAGGTGTGTCACAAAAATCTATGGAAGAGAAAAATCAAGAAGGAGAGTCTAGAAGAATGAGGTGGTTAACATTTTTAAATGCATCAAAAAAAATAAGAAGTATGAGGAATAAGAAAAATTTGCCAATAAACAGATAATTTTATACCCATGTAAAGAGCAATTATAGTTGAGTGCTGAAGTCTGAAGACACATTGTCAATAGTTGAGAAATAAGTAGTAATTAGGAAAGTAAAACTGAAATAGAGGGAATCTTTTCCAGGAGTGTGGTTATAAATAAGAGAAAATCTATAGGAAAAAAGTAAGGAGAAAAGGTAGGGTAAAGAAGAGGATTCTGGGTTTTTGTTTTTGCTTTTGTTTTTGTATTTTTTGTTGTTGTTGTTTGTTTATTTGCTTGTAGGTACTGAAGACCTCACAGTTAGGATTAATATCCTACTCTTCCTCCTGAAAGTTAGGTGAGGTATTTTTTTGTCTTTTTCTTAAAAGGTATTACAGATTTTTGATAACCTCATTAGCTCAGGAGGCTCAAGACACTAAAGACTCAGGTCAAATGTGTACAAAACAGTCTTGAGGACCTCCAGGAATTCTCTGACTCTGGCTGATGGAAGAACCTGAGTCATGCAGCAAATGCTGGTCCTATCAATGCAAGTCCTACCCTTCTATGACCAGGTAATTTTCTTTTTCTTAACTGTCAAATGACCCTTGAGTACCTCATTCTGTCAGGACCTCAAACTTAAATATCAGGACAGTGGTCTGAGCTAGTTTAAAGCCACAATACCTGGTATGTTTCTGAGAGGTACTGAAGGAACCAGGTTGTGTTGTTGTTGTTTGCCCTTCATTTTCTTAGAGGACCATGACATCAGGGAAATGATGACATTACTTACAGCTGACTTTGATTTGAATGAGCGAGGGCTATGCAAGGTTGCCAATCTCCACTATGTAAATTTGATAGGGTAACATGAAATTAGCAAAGAGATTTTTGAAATGCAAGTTTTCAAAGGAGACAAATAGCAAGGGGCAGGATTTAGGGTAAAGGGTAGGGTAAAGGGATTTTTGCAAAAAGAAAAATCTTCTGTCAAAGACTAGATTAGAGTAGAAGAGAGTTAAAGTGGTGTGTGAGAGCATATGATTTAAAGTATAGAAGATAGAAAAGGGAAATTTCAACAGATAACCTCAGGGGCTGTGCTGAAAAACAGGAGGTAAATGGTGTTCTAGGTGGCTAGAAGAGAGATGGGAAAGTTTGGAACAGATGCTGAGGGGTGTGGGACAGATATTATCCTGTTATGTTGCAATAACCACAAAAAAATGTGATTAATAATCTCCTACAATCCTCAGCTATTAGAGAGCTGTCTTCACTGTAGCAAGGTGATCTTTTTATACCTTTGTAATAGATCGACTACCCCACTTAACACACTACATACGTTAAACCTTTTCATCCTTCCTCAGACTTCACATGGCAACCCTTATGTTTACCATTTAAGCTGAGGAACTCACCTCAAACATAATTTAAAAAAATTAATTTCTAAGAACTCTTGTTTCTTCACTCTTTATCTAATTTCACACAGACATCTTCCCCTACCATATTCTCCTTTACCACTGTGTAACATGAAGTGATGGCCATTCTTTTTTCTAAGGCAAGCCTCTGTGTATATATGAATACATATGCACATGTGTATGGATGGCTATGTATATAAACACACAATATCTATATAACATATAATATACACACGTATACACATACATCTATATATACTGTGATCATGAATAAGTCTTAAACACATGTATATTTGCATGTGTATAGATATGTATTTATGTGCATATATGTATATATGTGTGTATATATGTGCATACATATGTATATATGTGTGTGTATGTATATATGTATATATATATTAACACATGATCATGGATAAGTCATTGAACTTCAGTTTAGATCTCAGTCTTTTTCTCTAATCAATGAGGCAGCTTTATGTACTCCTGCTACAAGATATCTATGTGGATAAGATAAAGAAATGTGAATCAGGTGATAATACAGTTAGGTGAATTCTTAACTGGCTGAATGACGATACCTAAAAAGGATACTGTCTAAGCAGACTCTGCTAGAATGTATGCCATGTGAGCAGATATCATATCTTAGTTTCACATTTAACACAGGAATATATACATATATGTATATACGCACATATACAGGTGTGTATGTATATATGTATGTGTATGTACGCACACAGACATGCATACGTACATATACATATATATTTAAATAGCGGATTTTTAATGAATTAAACTAGGAAGAAAGTCTTTCATATTTGAATGATTATGGGAAATGATATATATGTATGTATGTATGTATGTTTACACCTTCCACTTTGTCATATCCCAACTCATCTCCTCTAATAGAAAGTCTCACTACCATATTCTCCCCCCTCCCTCAGCTCCTTTACGGTTACAAACAGAACCAGCTGTCCTCCGTAATTAAAAATAAAGTCCTCACATGACCCTCCATCCTTACTAATTGTCATCTTACAAGTGACCTTCCCTTCAGCTAAAAGCTTGGATGTATACTAGCTACCTCCTCTCACTTTCTTTCTAAATCCTCTTTCACTTTGGCTATTATCTTTCAACTGAAATTATCCTCTCCAAAGTTACCAATGGTCTCTAATTGAGAAATCTAATTTTATTTTCTTAATCACTATCCTTGACTTCTATCTGTGTACACTTTTCATTATTTTTTTTGCAACATGCTTTCTTTCTGCTTCTCCTTCTATAACTCCTGTCTCCTTTTCTTGTTCTTCATTCAGGTCATATCTACTAACAATGGGTGACCCCCAAGATCCTGTCCTGAGCTCCCTTTTCTTTTCCTTGTATATATTCAGTCATCTAATCAACTCCTACACAGGTATTAATGGTCATCATTATGAAGATGATTTTTACATTACCCTCCCATAATGAATCTCCTGAGTTGTTACCTTACATCACCAACTGCCTTTTAGGCATATCACCCTACTCCACTAAGTCATTTATCTGCTCACTGATTTTCTTTGAATTTGGTTATAATATTCCTAGGAGCTTCTCTTTTCATATCTCTTTCAGGAGGTCATCAATGAATTCTTTCAATATTTATTTTGCCATCCAGCTCTGGAATATCAGGGCAGTTTTCCTTGATAATTTCTTGAAAGATGATGTCTAGGCTCTTTTTTTGATCATGGTTTTCAGGTGGTCTCATAATTTTTAAATAGTTTCTCCTTGATCTATTTCCCTGGTCAGTTCTTTTTCCAATGAGATATTTCATGTTATCTTCCATTTTTTCATTCTTTTGGTTTTATTTTGTAGTTTTTCGGATTCTCATAAAGTTATTAGCTTCTATTTGTTCCAATCTCATTTTTAAAGAACTATTTTCTTTAGTGAACTTTTGAACCTCCTTTTCCATTTGGCCCATTTTGCTTTTTAAATCATTCTTCTCCTCATTGACATTTTGGACCTCTTTTGCCAATTGATTTAGCCTATTTTTAAATGTGTCATTTTCTTCAATATTTATTTGGATCTCCTTTAGCAAGTTGTTGAATCACTTTTCATGATTTTCTTGCATTGCTCTCATTTCTCTTCCCAATTTTTCCTCCACCTCTCTTACTTGATTTTCTAAGTCCTTTTTGAGCTCTTCCATGATCTGGGAACATTGCATATTTATTTTGGAGGTTTTGGATGCAGAATCCTTGACTTTTATGTCTTCCCCTGATGGTAAACACTATTCTTATTCATCCAAAAGGATGGGAGAGAACATCTGTTCACCAAGAAAGTAACCTTCTACAATCTTATTTTTTCCCCTTTTTTTTGGGCATTATCCCAACCAGTTATTTGACTTTTGAGTCCTTTGTCAAGAGTAGGGTATACTCTAGGGACCTGTAAGTTCTCAGTTCCTCCAACATGCTCAACCAAGGAGAGGAGTTTACTCTCTGGCTTGGCTCACAATTGAGATTCAGATCAGCTGCTCAATTACCCCAGGGGCTTTATACTGAGACTCCAACAATGCCTACTGGGCCCACTGCCACCTGAACTACTGCCTGCTGCTGCTGCTGCCACTGCCACTTAGAGCCAAGACTAAGGGAGGACCCTGTTTTCTTCTCACTTTGATTGAAAAAAGTCCTCTCACTGATCTTTGAAGTTGCCTCTGATGTTTGGCAGTTAAGAGATCTGGGAACCACTGCTGCTGTGGGAGATTCCATCCCTGAGACCTTATGGTACCCCATGACTAAAGTGGGGCTGCAGTCTGCTCTGTTTCCAGTGCAACAGACCTTTCCCATTGGCCTTCCAGGTCGCCCTGGGCTGGAAATCTTTTCCACTCCATTGTTCTGTGGCTTCTGCTTCTCTAGAATTTGTTGAGAGTTTTTTTTTACAGGTATTTTATGGGCTGTGGGGGAAGAGCTAGAGTATGTACATCTGTCTACTCTGCCTTCTTGGCTCTGCCTCCTCTACGATTTTCTTAAAGGGAAGCCCTGACCGTGTCACCTTCCTACTTAATAAGTTCTAGAGACTTTCTATTATGCCCAGAATCAAAAGCAAATTCTGTATCATTTAAAATATTTCCCAATATACCCTTTTCTCACATTTAATGATTGTTCTTACTGGGAGCTGAGTATCAATAGTGTGAAATCTCTGCCTGTAGTTGGTGAGATATGTATTCATTTTTAAAAGGATATATTGCTTTATAACAAGAGCACCATGAGTGTTGAAACTTATAAAAAAGTACTGGTATTTCTAATTTTTTCTCATATATCTTGCCTTTACATGATACCAGAAAGTGACGGAGTACCAAGGGGATAATTACAATTTTGCTAATATGGCTAACAAGCAATACTATGCAGTTCCATCTATTTTGGTGACTCTTAGGAGTAGTTATAGCTCATTGTTGGGAGGCTTAGCAAATAGATGGTATCACCAGATCCCATTCACTTGTGTTTCAGAGCTTATTCTAAGCTTTCACAGCTGCCTTAATGATCTCAGAGCAAACAATGTCTCTTCCATATATTATGCTGTTTGGAACTTCTCTATTTTTCTATTGCCTCCTCCAAAACACATACATGCACACACACACACACACACACACACACACACACACACACGCAAACACACACTCACAAATACTTCTCATGGAAGGAACCATGAGTTAGATATTGAGGTTATTTTCCAATATCCCCACTAATATCATCATCATCATCATCATCATCGTCATCTCCCATTTTTTTACTTTGCAGAGTTTAATACCTTTATTTGTTATGTGATGTTCACAATAATTCTGTGAGATAGGTGCAGAGACTCTCTTTTATCTTTTTTTGCATACTTGAGACCACAATGACTGGAACTTAATAAATTTTCATTAAATAGATTAATTTTCCATGTAAGAAAACTGAGGCTCAGAGATACCAATTCATTTGCTCAGAGTCAAATAGCTATTAAATAATTCGGGTAGGATTGAAATTCAAGCCTTTTGGACTAACATCAATTTCTTTTTTCACCATTCCACAATGAGCTTAACATAGAATAAAAAGTACTGGAAAATAAGCAAATTAGCAACTACAAAACAAGTACAAAAATAATTTTGAGGGGAAATAGAAAATTAAAAATAAATATTATTTAGCAGAAATTTATTAAATATTTTAAAAACAAAACCAAAAGCTTTAAAAAAAACAGACTAACATCATCAATAAAGCACATTCCACCCTAAAAGAGAAAAGAAAAGAGAAAAATAATCAAGTTACCAAAACAGAACATAAGCAACTGATAATTCACAAGAAAGAGTAAATAAGAATTATATGAAACTGCTTACAAGATGTCGCACTATTATAATTATTTGTCATTAAAACTGAAAAATCAATAGAAGTAGGAATGTATTTACAAAAATATAAAATTTCAAAATAGTATAAAATAAAGATATTAATTCATTCTCTCACATACTTATATGCCATAAGTTATTCCATTTAAATTCTTTCATTAAAACTTTAAGGTACATCAGGGCCCATCTATTCTAGCACTTTTATTTTACAATTGAAGACATTTAGGCTTGTGAGATAAAATGATTTGCCATTGATTATGCTGGTAGTAAGCATCAATGACATCATTTGAATCAAGATCCTTGCTTACAAAGCCAGGATGCAAAGCAAAGTTGATAAATAACAGAGAAGTGTCTGGAGTACAATTCTTACTCCAAGTCAAGTTATCTTTCCCCTATATCAGTAGTATCCAATTTGTGGATAGATAATACATTACTTAGTTACAAAGGCTGTGCATTACTTAGCTAATAATAGCTTTCATTTGCTACAAATAATATTTAAATGTTACAGTATGCTTTGCAAACATTTTCTCATTTGTATCTGTAAGGTATGTACTTCAGGTATTGCTATCCCCATTGATTCACTATGGCCCAGACAGTTGTTAAATTTTGGAGGCTGAATAGAAGAATCTATAGTCTTCCTAACAGTGCTCAAGTCACACTGCTATCATTTAAACAAGTTGCCATAAAATATGGTACAAAAAGGACACATACAGAAAAAAATAAAGTAAATATATGATTCTAGTTTTCCTGTTATTTCACTGTCACTATATATGTCAACAGACTCATGTTGTATACAGTATACACTGACATAACACTAAAGAAAATGAATTTGATATGAAAAGAGCACAGCTAGCTCTATCAGCAGGCAGCTGGTTTGGTTAAAAAAAGAAAGGGGTTATATCTGTGTACAATTCACTTCTGGTAGATTACGTTTTATTGAGCTAAACAACGTGGTTTATGATTTCTAAGCTTTCATTCAAAAAGTCTTTGATATATTAAAAGGCATTTCAAAAACACATTAAAAAATTCTACAATCTTGAGATTGGCATGTGATTATAGTGCGTCTTTTGTAGACCTATAGAAATGACCATTTGCTGAAGTCTGAAAAGGCAAACTAAAGAGAACAGGTTTTTACAGTTGGATCTTCACATTCCTGGTATAGTAAGAAAGAAAGGGAAAAAAATACCAAGAACCCAGAATTTCTAAGACGTTGCTTTGCACTATATATATTGATAATACTGTCCTATTTTACAATTAACTACCTTTACTATTTAATGATTTTCACCTATATATATGTACATACATACACACATATGCACATGCATACATGCACATATCTATACATACATACATATATGCATACAGAAATAAACTGAGGGAAGAATCTTTTCAGAATAGACTTCTGTTTGAAGAAACAATTACCTTGTTGATGTAATTTTATTAAAGGTTGTGGTGGGGGGAAGGAGGGGAAGATATGACTACAGTTTACCTTGATTCTCCTTTTCCTTTTTTCTTCAATTTCTCTCTCTTCCTAGAGACCACAGGTAATTAGATAAAGATCTCTTTAATTCCAATTATGTTTTAGGACTCTTGAATAGGTCTTCCAGTTCTGTAAAACCATTTTGTCAATGGTTTCTTTGCATTTATATTCTATTGTTCTTTCTTTGTCATAATAGGTGTGTGGGATGAGAACAAGCATTCAAGTTTCAGTACTTCTCTTATTGTAAAATGGGATGAATCATATTTTGAACTTTCCGTAGTGTGGCAGAAAAGTATAGTAGAAAAAGGAATAGGCATGGAATGAGAAGACTTGAGTTTGAATTCTGGATCTTATACTCATGAACTAGGTTTGTCATCTAACTTGTCTGAGTATCAGTCTCCTCTTCTGCAAAATAATGACTTTCTATTGGCAGGGGAGTGAGAGAGAGCAGCTGGGTAGCAGAGACTGGAAGGTCATTCAGGCAAACACCAATTTATTGAGACCCTTAGTAGAAGAAGGTTATCAGGTTGTCTAAAAAGGAATGAACTAGGTCCAAGTTTCCATGCTGATCATCATTGATGATAAGGCAGTGAGCTGTTGCTTCATTTTCAGCCTAGAGGAGATAGGGAAACTGTCTCTAAAATACTGAAAGAAATAAGAGAAAATGTGTTCATCCTTCATTGCCAAAGAAGACCATGCCATCAGAGAAATAATGACATGACTTGCACTTAACTTTGTTTTGAGTGAGGGAGGGCTAGCTGTGTAGGTCACCAGCCTCACTTCTCCAGAGTCAGCTGAAGCCAATGACCAGATATTCATAAGAATGAATGGAGATGACCCAGGATGAGGCAATTGGGGTTAAGTGACTTGCCCAAAGTCACACAGCTACTGAGGGTCAAGTGTCTGAGGTGAGATTTGAACTCAGGTCCTCCTGACTCCTGCACTGGTGCTCTATCCACTGCACTGCCTACTTGCCCCTAAGAGAAAATAAAATGAGGGATTTGAAATAGATGATTTCTGAACTCTTTCTAGCACAATTTTTTGACTGTAGTTTATCTCTTAAAGTGAAAGTTTCTAATATCTTTTCTTGACATTGATTTGGTAGTTGGCAAAAAAAAAATAGTCAATAGGATCTTTATATTCCAAATCACAGAACTGGATTTAAAATTTTCTGCCAGCAAATTGTGATAACATTTATAACAAAATGGCAACTCTTGGGAAGGTCAAGTATCTTGAAGTTTTTAAATTACTCTATAAAGATGAAAAAAGGGTTTTATAAGGATTTAAGGCATGATCTTTAAATAAAATAATAAAAAAGAAATAACCTTTTTTCCTGTTTTACCAGGTCAGAAGAAAAACTGGTTTGCATTTGTGATAAAAGACAGTAAAAAGGATAGGTTTATGAGTTCATAATAATCTAGTGATATTAAAGGAAGAGTATGAAGTCAGATCTTGAAAAAATAAGTAGAAGCTGCAGAAACTATGCCATATGTTATGACAAGAAAAGGTCTTCTGCTACAACGGGAAAGCAAAATAGAACAAAAACTTATTTGTTTTTGTATCATCCAGATCAACTACCCCAACACACAGGACCTAGGAAGAGGCTGAAGTTGATATTATTGACTGATTTTTGTTATAGGGTATTATGGATTTCAATATGCTTTACATGTTTGGTTTCACAAATTGCAAGGTATGTGTTATTATTTTACCCATTTTAAATATGTATAAATTGAGTATCAAAAAATGGTGGGTAGGCAGAGCCAAGACAGCAGAGTAAAAGCCTTAGCCCTCCCCCAAACTCCTCCAAATACCTTTTAAAATGACTCTAAACAAATTGTAGTGAAGCAGAACCCACAAAAAGATAGAGTGAAACAAATTTCCAGTCCAAGTCAACTTAGAAGTTTAACAGAAAAGATCACACCAAGATAAGAGAGGAACCCAGTACAGCACCGGCCTTGCCACCATAGACTCGGCCCCAGCAAAGCTAAAACAGCCCTCAAGGTGATTGAATCATTCACAGAAGTGGAGGTTTCCAGATCTCTCAGCCCACAGATGCCAAAGACAACTTAGAAGGTCAGCAGAAGGGAGACTGTCTCATTTGGGAGAGAGTGGAGCACAAGCCAGTTCAGTCTGCACCAGCGTACCACCAGGCTCAGCAAACTGGAGCAGCCCTTGGGAGTGACTGAATCAGCAATGGCAGAAGCAACAATGACTGCTTCTTGATCTCTCAACCCAGAGATAGTAATGGGTGTGTGTGTGTGTGTGTGTGTGTGTGTGTGTGTGTGAAACAAGTTGCTAGAAGGAAATTACAAGGGTCTTTCTTGTTAGCACTGAGTCAGAACTCTGTTGCTTTGTCTACAATCAGAATCAGGTGCTGGGTGGCAGTCCCAAGGAGCGAAGAACTTGCATAGCAGAGCTTACAGCCACAGTGGAGGGGGGAACTTTTTCACAGTTCCAGGGCAGAAAACAGTGCTTGTGATCTCTCACTGACCAGAGCACAGGCCAAGGGAGTAGTAAACACCTCTCTTTAGATCATACCAGCTCTGAAGAACTGAAATCTTACCAGTCCCTAGAAGTTTCTCTGAAAGCTGCTGCACAAAATCCCAGAAGCTATGGAGAATGCGCACTCTGACATAGAAGCAGAATCCTACTTTAGTAAAGACTTAAAGTCAATTAATAGGCTGGGGAAATTAGCAAACAATGGGAAAAACTCTGATGAAAGCGACTATGGTGACAAGGAAGATCAAAATGCACACTTAGAAGAAGACAATGCAGCCAAAGTCCCTGAATCCTAAATTGGTCTCAGGTCATGGAAGAGCACAGAAAGGATTTTGACAATGAAGTTAGAGAGGTAGGAAAAAATTGGGGAGAGAAATGAGAGTGAGGCAAGAAAATCATGAAAAACAAATCAACAGCTTGGTAAAGGAGACACACAAAAAATACTGGAGAAAATAACATCTTAAAAATAGACTAGGCCAAATGGTAAAGGAGGTCCAAAAAGTCAATGAAAAGAAAAATGTCTTACAAAGTAGAGTTGGCCAAATGAAAAGAGAGATTCAAAGGCTCACAGAAGAAAATAATTTCTTGAACATTAGAATGGAGCAAATGGAAGTTAATAACTATGTGAAATCAAGAATCAATAAAACAGAAGAATGAAAAAGTAAAAGGCAACATGAAATATCTCATTGGAAAAATAATTGACCTGGAAAAGAGATCCTTGAGAGATAATTTAAAAAGTATTGGACTATCTGAAAGCTGTGATAAAAAAGTGAACCCAGACATCATCTTTCAAGAAATTATCAAGGAAAACTGATTTAATATTCTAGAACCATAAGGTAAAATAGAAATTGGATGAATCCACCAATTAACTCCTGAAAGAGATACCAAAACGAAAACTTCCAGGAATATTATAGCCGATTCCACAGTTGCCAGGTCAAGGAGAAAATATTGCAAGTAGCCAGAAAGAAACAATTTAAGTATGATGGAGCCACTATCATGATGATAACACAAGATTTAGAAGTTTTTACATTAAAGAATCAGAAATCTTGGAATATGATATTCAAGAGGGTAAAGGAATGAAGATTACAACCAAGAATCACCTATCCAGCAAAACTGAGCTTTCTTCCAGGGGAAAAATGCAAATTCAATGAAATAGAGGACTTTCAAGAATTCTTGATGGAAAGACCGAGCTGAATAAAAAATTTGACTTTCAAATGCAACATTCAAGAGAAGCATAAAAATGTAAATGAGAAAGGGGATTCATAAAGAACTTAAGTTTTAACTATTTACTTTCCCACCTGGGAGTATGATATTTGTAGCTCATAAAACCTCTCTTTGTCTCTCTTAGAGTAGTTACAAGCAGCATATATAGATAGAGGGAACAGGTATGAGGTGAATATGAAGGAATGGTATCTTAAAATAATTAATGGGTGAGAGGTGAAGGTATATGGAGAAATAGAAAGAGAGAGATAGAATAGGGTAAATTATGTCACATAAAGGAGGCAGGAAAAAGCTTTTGCACTAGAGGGGAGGAGGTGGGAGGTGAGGGGGAGTGAATGAATCTTACTTTCATCAGAATTGGCTCAAAGCAGGAATAACATGCACATTCAATTGGATATAGAAATCTATATTACTTATCCTACAGGAAAATAGGATGGAAAGAGGATAAGAGAAGTATGGAGTGTGGGGTGATACCAGGGAGGGAAAATTGGTGGAGTTGGTTGTGAAAATCAAAACACTTTTGAGGAGGAAAAAGGTGAGAGTAGAATAAATGGGGGAATGGGATGGAGAGAAATGTAGTTAGCAACAGTAGTAAATATAGTAACTGAGAAAAAAAACTGAAGTGAATTTCTCTGAAAAAGGCAACTTTTCTCAAACATATAGAGAATTGTGTCACCTTTCATAAAAATATAAGCCATTCCTCAGTTGATAAATGATCAAAAGATATGGTCAGTTTTCAGATTAAGTAATCAAAGCTATCTATAGCCATATGCAAAAATACTCTCATTACTGATTGGAGAAATGAAAATTAAAACATTTCTGATATTTTACCTCATATCTATTAGAGTGGCTAATGGGACACAAAAGGTACATGACAAATGTTGGAGAGAATGTGGGGAAAAATGAGACTTTAATACACTGTTAGTGGAGTTGTGAACTGATTTAACCATTCTGGAGAGCAATTTGGAACTATGCCTAAAGGACTATAAAACCATGCATACTTTTTGACCTCACAATACCACTAATAGGTCTGTACTCCAAAAGAGATTTTCTTTTCAAAAAAATGAAAAGGACATATATGTACAAAGATATTTATAGTAACTAATTTTGGGGCTAAAGAAATAGCAGTTTTGTGTGGTGGAGACAAGATGGCAGAGTGAAAGCAGAGACTCACATAAACTTGCGCAAAATCCTTTAGATACATCTAAAAAGTGAATCTGAAGAAATTTTAGAGTGGCAGAGGGTGGGGACAGAGGGTGGCAGAATCCAGCCCAGGGTATCCCAGAAGGTGCAGGACCAGAGGTGTCCCAGCAAGCCCCACTTCAGTGGGCCAGCAGGAGATTTTGTGCCACAGTGTGTGGAATACAGTAAACACCACCAATGACCCCAGGCAGCACACACAGCCAGGGGAATTAGGCAGATATAAGTGTAGAGGGGTTCTAGCAGCCCCTGAGCCTGCCCGTGCTCTAGCACAACCCTAGGGAGGAGGAGACTTCCAGTAGCCAATCCACCCCTCTTTCACACCTCATGCCATGATATTCAGTGTAATCCTGGGGAAACTCAGAAAGACTTCACCTGGTCTCAGGCTTGGCATACACCAGTCAGCTTAGCACCAGGTAAGCTGCAGTATTATATAGCTTCTAGTTGAAAGAATCAGAGGCCACAACACACAAAGCCAATAACCAAGGCCCAAGCTCACAGCACAATAAAATTCTATTTCTTAGAGGCAGAGATCCACTTTAAAAGTCAGGAAAAAGGTAATCACCATGAGCAAGAAGCAAATTAGAAAAGCAAGGACCGCAGAATCTTATTATGGGGATAGCGAAGATCAAAATATGAATTCAGAAGAGGACAGCATTGATACCATAATCATACCTGAAACCTCAAAATGGAATATGAACTTCTTGAAAGAGCTCAAGAAGGATTTTAAAAGCCAAATTACAGTGATAGGAGAAAATTGACCAAGGAAATTAAAAATGCCATTGACAAAATGAAAAAAATAATTCACAGAAGAGAGCAGCTCCTTAAAAAGTAAGATCAACCAAATGGATAAGGAGATACAAAACCTGACTGGAGAAAATAACTCCTTAAAAAGAACAATTATACAAAAGGAAAAGGTGATACAAAAGCTAACTGAAAAAAGCAATTAGTTAAAAATTAGAATTGGGTAAGTAGAATCTAATGACTCTATAAGGCATCAAGAATTAGTCAAACAAAATCTAAGGAATAAAAAAAATAGAAAAAAAACATTAAATATCTCATTGTAAAAACAACTGAACTGGAACATAGATTCAGGAGAGAAAATCTAAGAATTATTGGTCTACCAGAAAGTCATGATGAAAAGAAGAAATCATCAAGGAAAACTGCCCTGAGGTCCTAGATTCAAAGAGTAAAAAGTCGTTGGTAGAATCCACAGATCATCTCCTGAAAGAGACCCCAAACTGAAAACACTGAAGAGTACTGTTGCCAAATTCCAGAATTATCAGGTCAAGGAGAAAATACTGCAATACTGCAAAAAGTCAGAAAGAAACAATCAAATATCAAGGAATTATATAGTCAGGGTCACACAGGACCTTGCAGCTTCTTCATTAAAAGATTGGGGGAATTGGAATAGCACATTCCATAAGACAAAGGATCTTGGACTACAACCAAGGATCAACCATCCAGCAAAATTTAACATAATCTTTCAGACAAAGAGATGGACATTCAATGAAGTAAGGGATTTCCAGACCTTCCTAATGAAAAGGCTAGATCTCAATAGAAAATTTGATCTTCAAATATAAGACTCAAGATCAGGATAGAAAGGTAAATAGGAAAAAAAAATTAAAAAAGAACTTGATATTCCATAAGGCCAAACCATTTACGTATCTATACGGGAGGATGACACTTGTTAATTTTGAGAATTTATTATGACATTTAAAGAGGATACATAGAGAGTGTGGGCATAAATTAACTGATGTGACAATAAAAATGTAATTAAGGGATGCAAAGGGAATATAATGGGAGAAAACAAAGGAGGAGGCAGAAAAGGGCAAATTACATCACATGAAAAGGCACAAAAACATATTATCGTAGAAGGAAAGAAGGGAGGGAGATGAACATTGTTTGAGCTTTAGTCTCATCAGATTTAGTTCAAGAGGGAATAACATAACTCAGTTAAATAAAGAAATCTAACTTGTCCTACAGGCAAGAGGAGAGGATAGAGGAAAGAAAAGGGAAAGCTGGTTAGAAGGGAGGGAAGAAGTAGTAAGGGAATGAAAAGGGAGGGGGCTGATAGAAGAGAGGAAAGATTGATGGAGGCAGTGGTCAAAAGTCAAACTCTTTTGAGGAGGGGAAGGGAGAAATAAAAGCATAAATGGTGGGGGAGATATGATGGAGAGAAAGACACAGTAATCCTAACTGTGAATGTGAGTGGGATGAACTCTCCCATAAAATGGAGATGGATAGCAGCATGAATTAAAAAGAAAACATAATCTTACAATATGTTATTTTAAAAAATAGATATGAAACAAAGGAATACACATAGGGTAAAGATAAAAGGCTGGAGTATATTGTGCTTCAGCTGAAGTTTAAAAAAAAAAAGCAGATTGGCAATCCTGATCTCAGCCAAAGAAAAAGCAAAAATATATTTAATCAAAAGAGATAAAGAAAGAAACTACATCCTGCTAAAAGGTATCATAGACAATGAAGTAATGTCATTACTAAACATATATGCACCATGTAGTGTAGCATCCAAATACTTAGAGAGGAAGTTAACGGAGTTGCAGGAAGACATAGAAACATTATGCTAGTGAGGGACCTCAACCTCTCTATCTCTGTGTTTGATAAATCTAAACTCAAAACAAACAAGAAATAATTTAAGGAGATGAATAGTTTTCTAGAAAAGGTAGATATGACAGAACTCTGGAGAAAACTGAGTAGGGATAGAAAGGAATATATCTTTTTCTTAGTGATATACGGCACATACACAAAAATTGACCACATACTAGGGCATAAAATTCTCATAGTTCAGTGCAGAATGGCATAAGTAGCTAATGCATCCTTTTCAGATCATGATGTAATAAAAATTATATGTAATAAAGGGACATGGAAAGATAGACCCAATTTATTTGGAAACTAAATAATCTAATGCTAAAGAATGAATGAGGCAAACAACAAATCATCTATAATTCTCCACTCCCAGGATTCCATCAAAGGAATACTTTCTTGATCTTTGCTCTGTTAGAGGTATTTCTGGTGCTACTACAATTGCTGTTTCAATTGTTCATGTGCCTTAAAAGAGAAGGAAGTTCCACATGACCTTGTTCCATTGAATCAGAATGTTCATATCCAAAATTGAAGAACCAGTTAAGTGATCATGAAATTATGAAATGCTATGGCATTCAATCGTAAAGGAATATTGTCAATCATACATTGTAACCTTTTCCTTTTATAAATGAGATCCAGTGACCTATAATGACCAGCTCCAAGGTTCAGTAATGAATAAGGTACTGATCCTGACCTTTTGACTAGGGTTCTACACACAGTTCTGTGATTCCTCTCTTGTGGTGATAAAGGCAATCGATCCTTCTCTTTGACTTTGAAATTGCATTTTGCTGCTGTACTGAAGTATTTGTTTTTCGCTTGGCTTATCTAGCATGAATTATAATCAAGAATATAATGCCCTATATCAAAGTAGCTGCTCATTTCAATAAAAAAAATTAAGGAAATCATAGATCTTTGGTTGGTATAATTTTAAATGAAATACTCAACTGGCTCATCCAGATGCTGTTAGAATTTTATAGATCCATCAAACCTAGGGGCAAATTTCCTACTCAGCTACAAAAAGCTGTTCCCAAAGCCTCTAAAACAAGTAATCAGCTATTTCTATGATTTGAAACCCTCACACAGTATACAAACCCATGGAATTTCAGAGTGCTGTTTTGATCATTGACATGCCACCTAGCACCTAATGTGCCATCATGACCACCCCGAAAATTCACATACTTATGACTCCCTAAATAAAGCTTTTCATCTTAGCCTCACTTTTATGGAGGGAATCATCTTCTGATCTGAAAACATGCTGACATTACAAGCAGGATGAGAGAAAGCTTTTTTTTCATGAATTCACTTGAGTGCAAATTATTATATTAGGCACCTAAGTTCTCCACCAGAAATGAAGAATGATTAATTTGGAGCCTTGATATTTTCTTACTACTAATGTTGATGAAAGAAAATTATCCTGATAGTGTCTCACAGTCATAAGAAAGCATAGAGTTGCTAGGCAACTGGAAGCAGACATGGTAGAAAAATCCAGGAGCATCTAAAATAATGCAGGAAGATTCAGCAGCAATCTAATGTAAGCATTGGGGCATTTAACATATTGATGGCTTGTTCATATTGTTGAGGATTATAAATTGAGACAGGAAAGTTTAAGATGGTATATTGTGCTGTGGTTGCCTTAATCTGGGAAAAGAAATACAAGGCAAGATAGTTTTCTCACATGTCTGAATTTGAAACATTAATATAAAGAAACAAAATCCCATAATCAACAATTCAAGTCAAAACACCAGAAAATATTACAAAAGTGTCATGTGTAAGTCAGTCAACCTATTTGCAAGGAATTGTTTCTCCTCTGGACTGATTCATAACTTGAATAAATAAGAAAATCAGCAATACTTTTTCAGAATTCAATATTATAAATGCACATAGTCAATCAATTGCTCATCATCAGTAGGACTAGGGAATGACAAATGATTTCACATAATTTATCTAGTAATCAAGATAGATAAAGGTGGAAAAGTGTACATTTTTACACACACACATATATATACACACATAAACTTATATATATATATATACATATATGATACTTAGTCACATTTTATTCCTATAATAACCAATCATAAACTATGAATTTATTTTTCTGAAAAATAAGAATGTTCAGCAACCAACTCTAAAGCAAGAAGAAAAGTGGAATAAAATGTGCTACCTAATAAAACACACACACACACACACACACACACACACACACACACACACACGGGATTTGGAGTCAGAAGACCTAATTTTGAAGTCTGAATCTGCCGTTTATTTTTGTGTGACATTGGAGGTCATGTAAGTTCTCTGAACTTCAGCAATAATAATTCACATTGTTTTCCTCATGATAGTCTCTGTGACTGAAATACATAGATCTTAGAGGTCATCTGCTCCAACCCATTTTTTTCAGGTGGAGAAATTGAGATAGGGATGTTAAGTGCTTCACCAGGTCATACAAGCAAGAAGAAGTGAGAGAGACAGGATTATAACTCAAGGTCTGTTATTTCAACTTCAGTACTCTTTCCATATTTGCCTAGGCCACCTATCTCATGGAATTTTTGGAAGAATCGAATGATACTTTTCATAATGCATGATAATAATGTCAATTGCAGTCATAATTACTATTTTGTTTGGGCTTACATGGCATAAGTACAAATAATTTTGATGGAATTTGTTAGTCATAAGACCCTCTACCCCTAACCATGGTCAGTAAAATATTTAATATCCTGATGTTATAAGGTACTAAAAATGGAATTTTGGGGATCTTTAAGGTAGGCTCTATGTTCCATAGTTGGGGAAGCAGAGATCCTCTAAGAATTATAGTTTTAAATGGTGTCTACCTCCACCTTGGTATTGCTACCACTAAAGACATAATAAGCATGCAGTCATAGAATGAAAGAAAAAAGATGCAAGTTACTCTCAGGAATCCAAGTAGTTCCTTGCAGGGCTAACTGGGAACCTCCTTGAGAAGAGAAACTAGATCATACCCAGCATGTATTTATATGACATAGTTCTTTATATTCTCCTAATAAATATTTATTGATGTTAATGATAATGCAGATACTGGTGGTGATGGTACTGATGATTCATTTCATTTAATTCAAAAAATGTACATGAAGTTTTTGTCATGTGTTGTAATGTGTGGGTAATGGGAATATAAAATTGAAATACAATGCTCCCTACATTCAAGAAGTTTACAGTCTAAATATGTGATAAACAACAGTGTGGTAGATAAGGTAGAACACAAAGGTCTTTTAGAACAACTTGTATAACAGGGTAAGAAAAAAGATCAATATAATATATGCCATGAACACTTTAGCAGGATGAGATTCTTTTCAGCTAACAGAAAATTTTAAAAAAAGAGAGAAAGGGAAAGAAAAAAAGACAGGAGAAGATAAAAAAGAAAGAGGAAGAAGAATCATGTTTGTTTCTCAATAGACATCCTTAATAACAAGAATGGGCATGCTGGGCAAATTGATATCACTTTTTTTAATTACAGATAGAGCAATGTTTTGAATTCTCACAGTAAAAAATAATGGCCTCACTTTTCTGCTATTTAATCTGGAAAGCACAATAATGCAAACACAAGAACAAGGTATAGGAGAAAAGTCTCCTGTCTATATATTCTGATGGTGACCAGGATTTGGTAGATTCATTCCCTGGATAATGGTGGAAGACAAAATGCCTTTCTTATTTTCTTGTGAAAATTAGTGTAGTTAGATGATTTAAAAACCAATAAACAAAATATTGGACTTTACATCGGGAATGCTCTTGGTCTGAATTCTTCCTCTACCTTGCTTACTAGATTTATGAGCAAGTCATTTTATTATTCTAAGCCCCACTTTCTACATCTGTAAAATCAGTATATAATAGTCCCTTTAGTGTATCCTTCACGGTATTGTTTTGAGACTAGAATCAGAAAATTAATGTAAAGCATGTTGTAAAACCTAAAATAGTACATAAATGCCAGAATTTGTTTTCTTTAGGAAAGGGTATCTTTTCATGGACCAGGTTTGTTAATTTTGAATTTCTCTTTCTCCCCACTATTCATAGCAATTGAAGGAAGTCAATCATGATGGACATTTTGTCCACATGACTGCCATAAAAGAAAAAAACTTCTATCCTATTAAAAAGCATTTCCTTGAACTAAATGAGGATCAAAAATGATGGAAACACAAATAACAAGCCCGCTTTAATTCAGTTTATTATTTGGGGGTGGAGAAGAACAAAAAAAATAAATGTTTTAAAAAGAAACATTTTTGATTCAGCCATTTGAAGTCAGAACAAAGCTTTTGATACCATTCAATTCTTTGCTGACTTGAAATGGTACAGGAAGATTATAGCCACATGAAATGTGCTAAACCTACTGAGAAACCATGATTCAGAGTTATAAAGGGAATGGGAATTGGACTCCATGGAACACTAGATGGGAATTCACTAATATAATTCAAAGAACAGATTTTTTTCCTGTTTCTCTTTTCCTCCACTAGAGCCTCCATGCCTTATTGACCTTTCTCATACACAGAGAAGTGTTCATGCCCTTTTCTATCCCCTCCTGCTCTACCTTCCCCCATCCCACCCCCCAATCTGTCTGTGTAAACCTTATCCTTCCTTTAAGGCTCAGCTTAGATCCTACCTTTTCTACAAAGTCATCCTTGATCTATGGCCAAAAGTGAGGTTTTTTTTTTCCCCTGGTTGGAATCCTATCTACCACATATATATCCTGTTGTATATTAATCATTTTATTTTATATATGTTGTCTCCTGGTTAGACTGTTGGTATTTGGAGTATATGGAATGGGTCTTAAATTTTGTATGCCTCATTATGCCTAGCACAGCAATTCACACTAGTAAGTATTGAACAGATAAAGGTAGTTCTCAATTTACAGTTAGAAAAGTAAGACTGATTAAAGACAATTTCAATTTAGTTATACAAGCAAACCCAGCAACTTCTCAAATATAAAAATATAAATAAGGAGTGACTATGCTGTCAAAATAATAGACTCTGAAACCTTAAGGAGACTAGGAAGCTTTAAAGTTAGGCATTGCCTTTACATGGCTCTTGGTAAGTAAAAGCAAGATTAAAAAAAAGGGGCCAGTTCATTTTTTTTTGAATCTCATTCATCAAATGAGTGACTTAGATGTCCTGGTCACTAGGCTTAGACCACAGGAAAATGAACTACAGTAAAATGGAATTGAGTTATGTGGTTTTCTTCTTCAATACAATCTTAAATTATATGAGTCTAACCTTAAGATATAAAGTTATAACTCAGGCAATTATAGAAAACTAATATGATATAAGGTACCTTCAAATACTTAATAAAAATTTGTCCAGGCATATTGTATTCTCCCATGTGCAGTACTCAGATATATTCAGAGAAGAGTTTAAGTGAGAGTGAAACAGTCAGTAATACTTTCATTTCCAGTATACTTTCCTTGCCCTAAAAATAGTTTGCATCTTTACACATCTTCTGATTTCTGCATGAAATACTCTCCACCATTATATTCCTTTTGAAATACTACCCATTTTACAGTTTCCACTTTTATTGTGCTTATCAGTCATATGTACCAGGCACAGATGAGTAGAAAACTGCCAGAAAAGGTCAGTGGAAAATAGCCAAATTACAACTTCAGTTACTATTTAAGTGATTATTCATAATGGCATTATTTTTCCCAAAGTTAAAATAGCCAAACAAAAATGTTTAAGAATTTCTTCATGATTGTTCCATCAAAGATATAGCAATGGTGATGACTTTGTCCAGTGACTGCTTATTAATATTAGACTAAGTAGATGTTTAGTAGAAATTAATAAACCTGTGGCTATTAATATCAGAGAAGAAAAAGTCAAACATATTCCCTTTATTTATTTAACTATTTTTCTGGTTCTTATACATATGATTTCTAAAACATCAGAATTCTTATGGGGTTTGTGAGGAGACAACTTCTGCATATAAAATGAATATGTATGCAAAATTTATAAAATGAATATATAACTAATGTTCTTATTTCAAAAGTAGTTCAAACATCTTATTGAAAACTACTTCTCTGTGCCACTTTTACTTTTCCCTTTTACTCTCACCCCAATGAGTTCCACAAACAGTGAGAGAACAATTTATTTGGAGTTGGAAGATATGGGTTTACATCTTTTCTTAGCTACTTACATGGAGCACGTGACAACCTTAGGAAACACTATCAACCAGCAAACCTATGCTATGTACTGGTGATATAAAAGCAAGAGGGAGAGTCTCTGTTTTTGAAGGGCTGTATCCAGGGTGCTGCGGCCAGTGCAGTCCAGCAGGTCTGGGGTGGTTTTAGGCTCACAGGGTGAGGATGAAAAGACAGGCGGGACATAGCAGTCTGAACAAACTGAGTTTATTCTGGACATACTGAGTCAATAATTCAGGGAACTGGGATGCTTAAATAGTAAAAAACCATAAAGGTAGTGATTGAAGCATGAAACAGAGCAGATGGTGGTAAGTAGAAAGGGAGGCTTCAAGGCCTCTATATCGGAATGTTATCCTGTATAGCAGGAGCCCTGATTCCTGGAACTTCAACACAACACCCAAATTCAAGGACGTGAACCTGAGAACAATATATCACTTAACTTCTCAAGCCAGCTACAATTCTCCCTTGGAGGAGGGGAACTCTTGATCAGGGGCTCTTTCAAACCCCTCAAGGTTCTCTACACCAGGGGACACAACATGTTCATATATACCTGTATACAAAACGTAGTTACAAGGTGATGGATCCTGGGGGAAGGAGGCACAAGATGCTGTGAGATTATAAAAGACTTCCTATAGAAAGCAGCAATTCAGCTAATCTTTAAAAGAAATTGGGTTCTGAGAGATAGAGGTGAGAAGGGAAAGAGGAAAGAGAAGGGACATTTGGGAGACATCCAGTACCAAGACACACAGATAGGAGATGAGTGTTTGGTATGAAAAATAGAAATGAGGTCAGTTATACTGGAATGTATAAAGCATAGATGGAAGTAATATACAATAAAATTAAACCATTAAGTTGAAGGTAGTATTGTGAAGAGCTTAACATATTAGATGTATTTATATTTTGTCCAAACAAAACCACTGCAATTTATTGAGTAGGGGAGTTACATGATCAGGGAGAACTAGAGTAGCACTTGTTTGTTCGGAGAGAAGAGGCATGTTTGTGAAAGATAATAGGCAGATAGAAATGATAAGCTTTGGTATGTGGAGATATGTGGGGTGAGTAATAATGAAGGACAGAGAATGACACTGAGATTGACAAACTGGAATGATAGTGGCACACTCAAAAGAAAGAGGGAAGTTCAGAAGTCACTGCTCTTAGTTAATGACTAAATGGTGAAAAGCACACATATACATGAATGTGTATATCAAGGTAATGTAAGTCCTTAGAAATGGTCTAAAAACTAGTTGCCACTTTTGTTCTGGTAGTGTTTTGGTGAATATTGGTAAGAACCACATGAAACCATGTCACATAAAGAAATAGCATTATATAACAGCATTATATAATGCCAATTTTCCAAGATAAAAAAGTCTAAAATGCAACCCAGAATTGAGCACTGATGAAAAGAAAACACTGAAGCAAACAGATTGGAAAGTCTAAATAGTAGAATAATCTGCTTTCTTATTAGTATTGATACGTCAGTATAATTAATCTAGTCAACATCACCCAGAATCCCTTGGGAAAAGGTCAAGATTAAATCAAATAAAATGGAGACTGATGCTTACATATTCACTCTGTTAATTCAATGAGCAGATACTCTATTACTATTGTATGATTCACCCCAATCTAACTCTTAACATGCACTGTGCTTTGCCAACAATCAGGTTAAGTAAAAAATACGAGGCCCATTAAGTTGTATTCTGACTGGAATGCTGCTTGTAACTATTGAGTTTTACACAAGATTGATTTGTTTTCCTCATTTTCTTCAAATTAAAGGCAGAGCAAAGCAAATTACCATAAACATTCAACTGCAAGCTTACTTTGTTTTTTTACAATAATAGTTTTTTAAAAAAATTTACTTTTAATAGGCAAAATGAACACTTCATTATCAATATGTCCTTTTATAGTATTTGACTCTAAAAACATTGATACTTGTTGAGTTTGAAGAGTTTTTCCTCCTCTTTGTTAGTAAGGTCTGTTGAACAATGTCACAGAAAACCTCTGCTTATTTTACCAAAACTCACATAGAAAGATCAATAATGAGATTCTCTCCCCTCCTCCAGGACTCTAATTTTTCAAGAAGAGTACAAGTAAGCTTGTTGATTCAGGCATTGAATCAAAATAAGCAATTTCAGGGTATTTCATAAAGTCAACAAAGAGTTAGTCCAATCTCCTGTTCCTTCTACTTTTCCAGGACTTCAGAATGATAACTGATGTTTCTAATCATGTCTGAGATGCTCCAAAATCAGGAAATGTATTTCAAATCATCAAAGTGAAAGATTAAGTTATGTTCACTATAGTTCCAGTGTCATGTGTATTCTATTGTATTTTAATTGCACGAAAAGAATTAAATTATTTATTGAGCATTTGCAACAGGTAAGGTATGATAGGACTTAATATATGAGGTCATGGTATGTTCTTTACCCTTAAGATTATGTATATACATATATACACATGCGGTAAATTTTAGGAAGTCAAGATTAACCAAAACTTACCATTCCTCAATTTTAAAAGATCAATATAAAATTGTTATACTGTAATTACTGAATAAGTGGAAAATATGCCATCATTGTATATAAAAGTCATTCTGTTCTCTCTCTAATTCTAGTAGCTGCAACTGAAAAAATACTTCTTTTACAGGGCCCATCAATAGATTCTGTATATGCTGTGCAACATTTACCTTTGCTCTGTTTAAAAAGGATTAACTTTCTAGCCTATTTAACTCAAAGACACATCAACAAGTGCAATAAAGCCATCCTTAAAATAGAAAACTGTTGCTACAGTACATATGAGTAGAGTACTTTGGAACTCAGGATCTTAGAATTGGAAAGAACCTTAAAAATGATCAAGTGCAACCTGTTTCATTTGCAGAATAGCATACTGAAATCTAGAGTGATGGAGTAATTCACAAAATTTTACACAGATTGTTATTGTCAGAGCCAGAATATCCAGGTCTTCTGAATTTAAATCTAATGATTTTTTCATAAATTACTACCTCTGTAATGTTTCTGGCTGTTGTTAAAGTAGCTACTGTGACAAGTTAAAATTGGCAAAGTATTTGGATGAGAAAGAAGGTCCATTACTATACATAATCAAGTGCAACATGATTAACATCTTTACCAAGTCAAGGATAAATGGGAAGATAGGACAAAGAAGAGGAAAAAGGGTCATTCATTTGTTTAAAAGTTGACATATGAGTTATGTTATGTATCTTCAAGTAAGACAGTAAGAGGAGAGCTAACCATAAGAAGGAATGTTCCAATACTGAAGATTGAACTGAGAATGAAGTGAAGCAAAGATAATATATCACTCAATGGAATAGTTACTAGGATCCTGTAACTTGGACTTACCATTTGCATAGCTTTGTAAAATGTATGCAGCTGACAGATATAGCAACCTCAGTAGGTGTTTCAGTGATATTTGAGAAGACTAAAGGAAGGATCTAGGTCTTGAAAATTCATGAGATATGAGCAAAATGGGGTGGAGATGACCTGATGAACAAATAGAAGGGCCTCTAGAGGTAGTTTTTTTAAGAGTTTTTTTTTTTTAATTTAATACCATCAACCCCTTCACTGATCTGTGAAGCTGAGAGACCACTTCCCAGAGTAATATTTTAAATGAATAAAATAAAATAAAACAGCATTACAAATTAAATAATTACACTGAAACACAGTTTTCAAAATATTGAAATAACAAATTCATAGACCTCAGGTTAAGAACACTTGATCTAGAGGGAAAGATTGATTTAAGTTATCTTGTCAAGTAGGTACTCTCCCCATAGTTAATGAGATTGGAGTTATGCAAATACAATAAAGTACTCAGAAAGTTTCCTTTCCTTTCCTTTCTAGGAACCTGAATGTAAAGATAAAAGAAATAAGCTCAGAGCAGGAGCTATTAAATCTACAAAAAGAAAATGAAATTTGTGAAAAAAACAATAGTAGCAATAACAAACAGTATTAATATAGCACTTTAACATTTACAAAGCACTTTTTAAATAATCTGATTTTATGTGCACAACCCTGGGAGGTGTGGCCACTATCCCCATTGTACAGATGACAAAATGGAGGCAAAGGTCGAGTGAATTTCCTGGGGTCATAAAGTTAGTAGAAGTCTGAGGCCAGTTTCAGTACCCCATTCATTTTTGCAACTAGCTTCCAAGAAGGATAGCATGATAAGTACAAAAGATGCTACCAAACATTTTGAAAAATAGAAATATTTTTAACAAAATATAGCATTTTAGAAATATTCAAATAGAAGGATTATATATGCACAGAAATTATAAAAATAAAAATGAATGGAAAAATAAAATGAATATTAATATAAATGATTTAAAAGGACTCAAAGCTCAAAGTTTTTGGTATGCACTAGTATAATACTTTGTTGACATCGGTAGCTATTGTAGAGGGAGTTAGGTAAAATCAAAGTTTAAAAAAATCCATCATGTGAGCACTCCTTATAAACAACAACCTTACAAACAATTTTCTTTCAATTTATCCAACATTAAATGAAGTAATGATGGATTGCAAGATATCGCTAATTAAAAAATAATAAATATCTATAAAAATAAGAGTCTGCAATACTCAAATATGTTGTGTAACATCTTTCAACCTTAGTCATCACAGATATGATATTAGAATAATCAAAACATATTAGCAAGAGATTGAGATAGCCCAGACATAGGGGATAGGTATGTTGAACAAACTGTGCTTATGTGAATTATTTGTCTAACTTGGAGTCACTCATGAAACTCGAGCAAAAATTCAGGAACCCCTTCTCTCTACCTCTATACAAACATCTTTAAATTGATTACAAAACATACACAGACTTTTGGGCACAGGCTTATGAGTACATCAATTACGCAGAATTATTATATAATCCCTAAAAATGTAATCTTCTTTAAGGTGGGGACTAGTTTTATTCTTTATCTATTTATACTATGAGCCAAACTGAGTGACTGACTGACAAAGACGACACCTAATAAATTCTCACTAATGAATGAAAGTATCCATTTCTGCGAAACAATTGAGTCTATATGAGCAAAAACATGAAGGGACATATATTCCTTATATTGACTTAAGAATTATGACTGTCAGTCAATAAGCATTATTCAATGTCTAGACCTCTTGGTGGCACAATGGATAGAATTATGATTGATTATCACTTAACTTCTGACTGCCTCAGTTTCCTCAATTGTAAAATGAGGATCATGATAGTACCTACTTTGCAAGGTTGTGAAAATCAAATAAAATAACATTCTTAAAGCACTTAACACATTTACAATCATGTAGCAAGTGCTTAGTAAACATTTGTTCCTTTTTCTTTCCTCTACTTTCTGCCAGGCCCTGTATTTTAAAGAAAATGAAAAGAAACACCACAAACAATTCCTTTTGTATTTGTTATAAAAAAGATCACTTTCTATCAATTGGTCAGCTATGCATAATAATCACCAATACAGAAAACAAAATAAAACAGAATGTCAAATGTAGTGGAAAGAGTTTTTGATTTGGAATCAGAAATGGATTTGAATACCAGCTCTGCTTATTATTGTTTTGCGACATTGACCAGATCATATAATCCTCTCCGAATTGCAATTTTTTCTTATGCAAAATAAGAGGATTTGTATAGATCTGGGGACTTAACCTAGGGGCCCATCAACTCTAAAGAATCTGTGGATTACAGGGTGTTTTTAAACTTGAATGAGGGGAAAAAAGACATCTTTATTTTCACAAACTTTTAGTTCCCTTTGTAATCAGATGTATATCATACATTTCAAAACATTACTTATGTATATATATTTATATGTTTAATTACATGCATTAAATATAGAATATATATATTCTATATGTAAAACATTATTCTTAATAGGAGTCTATAGTTTTCACCAGACTGCAAACAGGTCCAAGACAAATTTCTGTTGTAGATCATCTTGAAGGATGCTTCTGCTCATAGGTGTGCTAGAGCTAGCTTATTGTTAAATTTTTGGTGTGAGAATTCATGCTTTAGAAATTGGAAAATGCTAGTAATCAGAATTATTTATTGTTATTCGATCGCTTAGTTTGAAGAAAGTGATGAAGAAAATTCACTAAATGGTTAAATCTAAAAAATATGGTATACATACATTCCTTCCCCTGCTCTGGAAAGTCAGAAGTTAAACATTTACCATCAAACATTGCTCTGCTTTACCTGTGACTTTTAATCTACAAGATATTGCTCTTTCTCATGTGACATTGCCTATGGATAGGCTCAAAGATGTGACTGTTGAAGGGAAAGCCAGGATGCCTCCCAGGGCAGACTACAGCATAAATATATGAAGTGAGGGTAGAGGATCCAACAAAAAACAGAATGGGAGTAAGTCATACAACTTTTTGATATAAGTAGGCCCTAATCAAAGTATGTGCTCAACCAAAACTGTGAAGAATAGGAAGGATTTTCACCCCATAAGATTAGTAGCTAGCCAGATTGTCTAGTAACAAATATCTGAGTTAGATTTATGAAAACTAGGCTACAGGTGTGAATGAATATGTCTATACTTATAGACATTTTTAAAAGCATTGTGAATAATTAGAATTTTAGTTCAGATGTCTTCTGTATAGCATGCAAACAACATACTTTTCTCAGTCTAGTGGAAGAAGGAGTAATTTTATAGTTACCCTTCCTATATAGCTTGATGAAATCAAGTGGCTATTTCAGGTGACTTTACTATTTTCTTTCATTATCTATTCAAAAATAGATAACATAATTGGTCAATGTATCAATTGTTGTTTTCTTCTACATGCATAATCTGTGACCCCCAAATAGCCCTGGATTAATCCAGTCCAGAATTCTTATATTAGAAGCTTCTAATTAGGATCTTCTTTGATCTTTATCAGGAGATTCCCATAAGAATATCTGAACTTGGATTCTCTTTAGCATTCCCATGAGGGTGTTCCTTCCTCAGGAAAGTGTTACTACAATTCCATTAATTGTTAAAACCATTAAAATTTTGAGTCATTAAGCTTCACTTAAAATATTTCTGTCCCTATTGTTAGCCAGGACTGACATTTAGCCCTAGCCACAAAATGGCTTCCTGTTGAGTTGTGAAGGCATTTTGTCTCAGTGGATGGTCCCAGTCCTCTTTTACATGAATGAAGATGAACGAATTTCATTCACCTTTTCCCTTGACAATGTGTTTTTCACATCTATAGTAAGAACGGTTGGATATGTGTGTGTGTGTGTGTATGTGTGTGTAGGCATCTAGGTAACATAGCTCTGGATCAGTAGTCAAGAAAACCTGAGCTGAAATTTTGCCTCAAACAGACACTCACTCATAATTTTGGGCAAGTCATTCAACCTCTATATGAATCAGTTAGTTTTTGTGGTTGAGTTGTTTCAGTCATATCTGATTCCTCATAACTCCATTTGGGCTTTTCCTGGCAAAGACATTGGATTGATTTCCATTTCCTTCTCCAACTCATTTTATAGATGAGGAGCAGAGGCAAATAGGGCTAAGTGATTTGCACAGGGTCATAATGCTAAGTAAGTGTCTTAGGTCGTATTTGAACTCATGAAGGTAAGTCTCCCTGATTCTAAGCCCAGTGCTTTGTTCACTGCATCACCCAGCTGCTCATGAATCAGGTTGCTCAACTATAAAATGAGGAAAATAATAGCACCTACCACTCAAGGATGTTGTGAACATCAAAAGTGATAGTATAGGCACTTTATAAATATTGGTTACTATTATTACTAGGAAATCATATTCACATACACATTCTTTTCATTCAGTGACCTTTCTTGCCATTCTCTACCACCCATTCTCTTCTTCTCACTAAGCCTATGACTATTACCCTGAGGAGCGAGGAAGTCAAAAGAATGCCCTATCATACAGGAAAAAGAAAAGAAAAACAAAACAAAACAAAAAACCAAAGACTAACAAATGTTGTAAATACCCTGCTGATATCAGGGGGGGCAATAAGGGAGAAGGGCTCCTATCCACATAACATTTAGATTTTCTAACAAACCCCTTAGATGCAGAAATCAAGCAATCAAATACATCTAAGTCTCCCCTCCACTCATTGTGCCCACTCCAATGATTTAGACTGAAGAAAAAGTTAAAAACAAGGCTTTGCAGTGTCAGTGCCATTGACAGGCAGTAAGAAGGCTTTTTTGTTTCTTTCTTTGCTCATGAACTTTACCTAGAATGACTCAGTAGCTCACTGATGGTTAATAAGAAGGTTTTTTTCTCATATAGTAAGAGGTCCCTGTTGGCAGCAGAAACTATATATGAAATAAAGCTGAAAACAAAACAGAGACAGATGGAGAAGCAAGGAATTGATTTGGCCACCAAATCATTGCTGTTCACATCTCTTTATTACAGTGTACTCTGTGCCAAAATTATCTCTCCTTACTTTTTATTTTTTCACTTTTTCAACATGATACTCCGCAGGTAGAGAATGCAAAAAAAAAATAAGTATGAGAGAATAGGGATTTAAAGGAGATAAACTTAACAGTTGCTAGAATGATCAAATTTTCATACTGCTTAGAAAGGTTGTCCATAGCCCCAATGGTATAATTGATTCCCTTTTACAAAACAAAAAGTGTGTGTGTGTATGTGTGTGTGTGTGTGTGTGTGTGTGTGTGTGTGTGTGTGTCTGGTGTCATCTACCTTTATCTAATGACCCAGAACCCCTATTATCTTTTCAAACCGATTAGGAACTTATTCACAATTATTCAATCAAGATATCTGGGTTTTCTATGATTAATTGACATTGAGGTGGACTTCCACCCTTAAATGTGAAAGTTTTTTTATATTCCAGAGGCAGTAAAGAGTTTTGCCATGTCTCCCCTCTTTACTACCTTTATGACTAACAATAGAAGCCTATATTGCTAACATTTATTAATGTAATTAACTTATTATTGAGCTTTAAAATATCAATGAAGTTAATAATTTAATAAATTTCAAAATATTTCCTTTTTGAAAGATTTCATTAATTAGCATATGAAAGGCAACATTTACTGAGATGATGCTTCTAGGTTTTATAATTTCTTAGTATCATACAGGGTATTAAAAATAAAATGGAGATAAGACAATTTTAAAAGTACATGATTCTGTTCAATGCTCTTATCAATGCCATAAAAATGTGAATAACACATATTCAAATTAGGTGATAAAGCTGTTGGATAACAGAGTCAGGTTCACAAATAATTTTCAACAATCTACAAAAGTTGACTGAGACTAATACAAACTTGGCAGTTCAATAATTTTTAAATTTTCTCTCCTGGATCTATTTTCTAAGTTAGATGTTTTTTGTTTTTTTAATATAAATTTATTTATTTAACTTTTTACATTCATTTTCACAAAATTTTGGGTTCCAAATTTTTCACCCCATTTGTCCCCTTCCTCCGCCCCAATACACCTAGCATTCTAATTTCCCCTATCACCAACCTGCCCTCTCTTCTATCATTCCCTCCCTTCTCTTGAACCCATCTTCTCTTTGGTCCTGTAGGGCCAGATAACTTTCTATTCCCCATTACCTGTATTTCTTATTTCCTAGTAGCAAGAACAATACTTGACAGTTGCTCCTAAAACTTTGAGTTCCAACTTCTCCCCATCCCTCCCTCCCCACTCATTCACTTTGAGAAGGCAGGCAATTCAATAAAGGCCATATGTCTGTAGTTTTGCAAATGACTTCAATACTAGTTGTGTTGTGTAAGACTAACTATATTTCCCTCCATCCTATCTTGCCCTCCATTGTTTCTATTCTCTCTTTTGATCCTGTCCCTCCCTGAGTGTTGACTTCAAATTGCTCCCTCCTCCCATTACCCTCCCTTCCATCATCCCCCCCACCCTGCTTATCTCCTTCTCCCCCACTTTCCTGTACTATAAGATAGGTTTTCATACCAAAATGAGTGTGCATTTTATTCCTTCTTTTAGTCGAATGTGATAAGAGTAAAC
>CM053770.1:347126318-347151021 GCA_028658325.1 Potorous gilbertii
GATCTTGTGTTATCCTGATTGTATTTCCACAATACTGGAATTGTTTCTTTCTAGCTGCTTATTTTCTCCTTGACCTGGGAACTCTGGAATTTGGCCAGAATGTTCCTAGGAGTTTCTCTTTTTGGATCTCTTTCAGGTGGTGATTGGTGGATTCCTTGAATACTTATTTTGCCCTCTGGTTCTAGAATATCAGGACAGTTTTCCTTGATAATTTCATAAAAGATGATGTCTAGGCTCTTTTTTTTATCATGGCTTTCAGGTAGTCCCATAATTTTTAAATTGTCTCTCCTGGATCTATTTTCCAGGTCAGTTGTTTATCCAATGAGATATTTCACATTCTCGTCCATTTTTTCATTCTTTTGGCTTTGTTTTGTGATTTCTTGGTTTCTCATGAAATCATTAGCCACCATCTGTTCCATTCTAATTTTGAGAGAACTATTTTCATCAGTGAGCTTTTGAGCCTCTTTTTCCATTTGTCTAATTCTGCTTTTGAAAACATTCTTCTCCTCATTGGCTTTTTGAACCTCCTTTGCCAATTGAGTTAGCCTATTTTTCAACGTGTTATTTTCTTCAGCATTTTTTAGGGTCTCCTTTATTAAGGTATTGAGCCGTTTTTCATGCTTTTCTTGCATCTCTCTCATTTCTCTGCCCAGTTTTTCCTCCACCTGTCTAACTTGATTTTCAAACTCCTTTTTGAGCTCTTCCATGGCCTGAGCCCATTGGATATCTATTTCAGATGTTTGGGATACAGAGGCCTTGACTTCTACGTCTTTACCTGATGGTAAGCATTGTTCTTCCTCATCAGAAAGGAAAGGAGGAAACATCTGTTTACCAAGAAAGTAACCTTCTATGGTCTTATTTTTTTCCCTTTTCTTGGCATTTTCCCAATCAGTTACTTGACTTCTGAGTCCCTGCCTAGATCTGCCCAGCTAGTGCTTGGGGTCTGAGATTCAAATGATGCTCCCCAGCCTCATGGCTTTCAGTGGGGGGTGGGGCTACTATTCAGGGTAAGATTAAATTCAGGTTCTCAGGTCGGGGCAGGGCCACTTCCCGGGCCCAGTTCCCTCAGGAGGTTTATGCAGAGACCTTCAGTAATGGATCTGACCTCCTGCCTGCTTGGGGAGCCCAGATCTGGTGCTGTCCCTGCCTCTGCTGCTGCCTTCTGAGGGGGCCTGAGTTATGGAGACACCCCACTCCCCTCTCAGCCTGCCCACAAATCTCTCTCACTGACCTGTGCACCTTTTGGTGGAGGGACCTTCGGGCTGCCAGAGATTTTGTCCCTGAAGCCTGCTCAGATCTGCTCCTCTTGGTGCTACGTGGCCAAGGCAGGGCTGGACTCCACTCCTGTCTGGTGTGCGATGGACCTTTGGGATCAGTTTTTCAGGGCTCTCTGGAACAGAAATCTCCTCCACTCCATTGCTGTGTGGATTCCACTGCTCCAGAATTTGTTGGGAGCTCCTCCTTATAGGTAATTTATGGGCTGCCTGTTTGGAGCTAACATAAGTGAATTTTTCTACTCCATCATCTTGGCTCCTCCCCCCTAACTTAGTTGTTTTTACAACAAGATATTTCACAGTCTTCTATTTTTTCATTCTTTAGGTTTTGTTTTATACTTTCTTGATTTCTTATAAAGTCATTAGCTTCCATTTCCTCCATTCCAATTTTTAAGAAATTATTTTCTTCATTGACCTTTTGGACTTCTTTTTACATTTGTTCCATTCTGCTAAGGCATTCTTCTCCTCATTGGCTTTTTGGATCTCTTTTGTTATTTAGATTAATCTAGTTTTAAAGTGTTATTTTCTTCAGCATTTTTGGGGTCTCTTTTAGCCAGCTGTTGACTTGATTTTCATGGTTTTCTTGCATCACTTTCATTTCTTTTCCCAATTTTTCCTCTACTTCTCTAATTTGATTTTCAAAATTCTTTTTGGGCTTTCCATGGTCTGAGATCAATTCATATTCTTCTTGGAGGCTTTGGATGCAGGAACTTTGACTTTGTTGTCTTCTTCTGGCTGTACATTTTGACCTTCCTTGTCATAAAGGAGATAAGTAAATACCTTTTCACAAAGAAAGTAAGATTCTATAGTCTGATTCCCTCCCCTCCCCAACTCCCATTTGCTCATTTTTATTAGTCAATTGATTGACTTTTGAGGTCTTTGTTAGGTGGAAAGTGCACTGTCCCAAGTTTCAGGAGTTCTGTGGAGATATTTTCAGAGATATTTCTAGGGACCTGTAAATTTTCAGATCTTCCAAAGTGGTACGATCAAAAAGAGGTGTTTGCTTCTCTTATAGCCTGTGCCCTGGTCTATGAGCAATCATAATCTCTCTTTTCTGCCTTGAAAACGTGCAGATCCTCTCCTTACTGCTTCCACAATCTCTGCCGTGCCAAAGTTCCTACCCAGGACTGCAGTCTAGTGTTATGACCCTGCTCAGTCATGAGATTCTTTGACTGTCTGTGTAAGGTGAGAGCTCCAGAAGCAGCCACCATTGTGGCAGTGACTGCCACTACCCTGGAGCTGTGGGATGGGGTTGGGACCACACCACACTCTTCTCTCACCTAGGTGAGAGACATCCCACTGATCTTCCAAGCTGTCTTTGGCATTTGTGGGTTGGGAAGTCTGAAAACTGCCACAGCTACCAGTGATTCAGTCTCTTGAGTCCTGCTCCAGCTCTGTCTGTACCAGTGTGACCTATGCTAAACTGTGCTCTCCTCCCAGTCTAGTGTGACAGACCCTTACTGTTGACCTTGCAGATTGTCTTTGACTAGAAATTTGCTTCATTCTCTCATTTTGAGGGTTCTGCTGCTGCTCTAGAATTTGTTTAGAGCTATTGTTACAGGCATTTTGAGGAGTTTCGGGGAGAGCTCAAGCAGGTCCCTGATTCTACTCCATCATCTTGGCTCTTTCTCCAATAAACACAGATTTGAAACACATCATGTTATGTTTAATAGAGAGCCAGACTTTACTCAGGATAATCAAAATTCAAGTTCAGAGGTGTGATTAAAGAAAGATCAAAACAATTCATGAGAGCCATTTCTTCAATTTTTGCTGTGAACATTTATAGAAATCAGCGAATATTAGGGCTTGATCTTTTATTCTGTTTTTTGATTGTACTTAAGAAAGTGATGGAGAAAGCATTTATATTGTCATTTATATTTAAAGGAATATTGTTAGCTTTTTTGAGAACTTCTTGTTGAACATTTATCAGCATATTCTTTTATCAAAGCCCACTTCTGATACATACTGGCCATGTGACCCCAGGTAAGTCATTTAACCTCTCAGCATCCAAAGATACTTGTCTAACATTATAAAAACAGTTGGGGATTTGTAATGATAAAGGAAATTTCCTCCTTGGGATTTGGTACAGTGATGATATGTGTATGAACACCACTCTCCATTAATTCTCCCCTCCCAAGGAGAAATGAAAAAGATGGAGATTCCCAGAACTACAGAACATCAGAGTTAGGAGAGGTGTTAAAGATTATCCAGTCTTGACTCTCCCAGTTTATAATTCATTTCTCTTCATGCTTGGAATTCCCATGAAAGTGGGTTGGGGGGAGGTATTGTGTTGGTGGTGATTACTCCAATCAACTAGTATCCCTAGGAATGGCTCCAGACATTCTTCACTTCCCTTTGGGAACCCTTTTCCAGTTTTGAATGCATAATCAAACTCTGTCATAGCGCTTAAAAGGTTTGTGTCAATCTATTACCCTAGGGCACCTAGGTGGCACAGTAGATAGAACTTCAGGTATGGAGTCAGGAAAACGTGAGTTCAAGTGTGACCTCAGACACTTCCTACCTTGTGACCCTCTGTAAGTCAATTAACTCTGTTTGCCTCAGTTTCCTCACATATAAAGTGAGGTAAGAAAGAAATGGCAAATTAGTCCAATATCTTTGCCAAAAAAATATAAAATGAGATGACTAAGAACCAGACAAGACTGAAATGACTCAGCAACATCCCCCTATGATAACTTTACACAGGAAATCTTCCTCCAAGGTTTCCCCTTCCCTTTAAATATTGCTTACTCCTATTAAGATGTAAGGTCCTTGAGGGCAAGGACAGCATTTGTTTTCATATTTTTATCCTCAATTCTTCACACAGTTATTGGAAACTACTTACTAAGTCATTTTTACTCACTCTTTTGCCAATTAGAGCAACACATATGACTAGAAAATATTTCACATGAAAATAGTTTTTCATAGCTGACTACAAGCTTGATATTTTAAGTGTATATGATATCCCTCAAACCTAAAGTATTTTTGAGCTACATTCAAAGAAAAATCATCTAGAACAAAGTTGGTCAATGACTTACCATCCTCCGCCCTTGAAAGATCATTGATATAATACTCTGTTCAGTGTTGTGGCACAAATATTGATTAGTTAGTATGTATTCAGAGAAGAGTAATCATGATGAAAAGAATGTACACAATAGGTGTTTCCACTTTCCTCTCACTCACTTCCTAACCCTTACAGATTGACTTCAGACCTCATCAATCCACTGAAATTGTTCCCTCTCAAACTTACCAATGATCTTTTAATTACCAAAACTTCCTTTCCTGGCATGGCACTGTTATACTGTCCATGTTTCACAAGCATACAACAATGAGGTCAACACAACAGCTGACCTCATTTAGTATTACTAAGGAAATGCTAAAAGACAGAGACATTACCTTGCTGACAAAGGTCTCTATAGTCAAAAATTATATTTGTGTTCCTTGTCTCTCCCCTACTCTGCCCCAGATCAATGTGAGAGTTGGACTATAAGGAAAGCTGAGCATCACAGAATCAATGCTTTTGAATTGTGGTACTGGAAGACTTTTGAGGGTCACTTGGACAGCAAGGAGGTCAAATCAGTCAATACTTAAAGAAATTAATTCAGACTATTCACTGGAAGGTCAAATGCCAAAGTGGAAGCTTAACTACTTTGATCACATAATGAGAAGACAGGACACACTGGCAAATATCTTAATGCTGGGAAAGATTGAAGGCAAAATGAAAAGGGATGGATGAAAATGGATGGATAGAGTCATGGAAACAACAAACATGAGCTTGCACAGACTTAGAGAAATAGTGGAGGATAGACAGACCTAGCAGTTATGTTCCATGGGTTAGACATTACTAGATGACTGAATAACAATGAAACTGACCTCTCATCTTCTATTGTAAATTGCTTTTAACATTGTTGTGTTCATCCTTCATTGCTGAAGAAGACTATGGTGAGAAATGATGAGAAATGATGACATGACTTGCACTTGACTTTGTTTTGAGTGAGGAAGGGCTGTGCAAGGTCACCAGTTTCACTTTTTCCTACTGAACCATCTGGATCCAGTGACCAGATATTCATCATGATGACTGAGGACAGTCCAGGAAGCAATGAGAGACCTTGGTCCCCTTAGGCCAAGGCCTATTAAGGTATTCGCCTGGGGTGAGGTAACCATTTTTAACATATCTACAACTGGATAGCCAATAGACATCTTAAACTCAAAGTGAACTCATATCTTTTCCCCCAAATCCTCCTCCTTAACTTCCCTATTTCTGTTGAGGGCATTACCATCCTCCCTATCCCTTAGATTAGGAAGCTATGTATCATCTTAACTTCTCATTATCTCATCCCTCATATCCAAACTGTTACCAAGGTCTGCAGATTTTGCATTTCCACAAATTCTGGAATCTGTCCCCTTCTTTCCCTTGGTACTGCCAGCACCCTGTTGTAAGCCCTCATAATCTCATGTCTGGACTATTGCAGTAGCCCACTGGTGAGTCTACCTATCTCAAATCTCTCCCTCTAATCCGTCCTTCATTCAGCCACCAATCTGATTTTCCTAAGGTTCATGTCAGACAATGTCAGTTTTCTACTCAGTTATTATAGTAGTTCCTTATTGTCTCCAGGATGAAATAGAAAATCCTATTTGGTATTAAAGCTGTATATAACCTAACTTGCTACTCTATCTATTCATTCTTCTTCTACCTTATTCCCTGTCACTTATTCTTCAATCAAGTAACACTGACCTTACTACTTACTGTTTCTTAAACAAAACACTCTGTGTCTCAACTGGACATTTTCTCTGTCTGTTGACAATCCTGAAATGTTAGCCTCTTTTCTCCTCCCCACTCCCCAAACCTTTCTGCCTAGTGGCTTCTCTGGCTTCCTTTAAGTCTCATCTAAAAATCTCATCTTCTATAAGAAGCATATTTCCCAATCCTTGTTCATTCTATTTTCTTTTTTTTCTTATTTATCCCTGTATATAGTATTTGTTTTATATGTGTTTGTTTTCTTGTACCTTCTTCCATTCAACAGGAGTTTTTTGGGGGTGAGAACTTTTTTTGACTCTGCATCTCCAGCATTTAGCAAAGTATGTAGCACACAGTGGATACTTAATAAAAATTTATTAGTCATGAATAAATATTTATTAAACATCTGACTCAAAACCAAAATATGTAAAGGTTTTCACAAAGGTAAATTTCAGTTTAATGTAGGAAATATTTTGAATAATATAGGCTTCCCCAAAGTGAGTGCTCTGGTAGGTAGTCAATTTTCTGTCATTAGAGATCTTTTAACAATAACTGAATGACCATCATGAAGGAAATTTTAATTTAGATAAAGAACTTGAAAGAGGGTTCTTTAGTCTTTAAAATGAAATGCAACCCTTTATTTTCAAGAATATAAATTAAAGGTTTTTCTCATTTGAAAAATGAAGTAGAGGAAGGATTCACAAAATTGCCCAGCTGTTGGCATGAATTAAAATACTTTGTTGAAAGATTATGGGGAACATTTACTCATAATTCTAATACGGAGGGTAGATATTTTTCTAGGGACAGTAGAACTAATAAATTAGATAGGTCTTTCCCTCTCTTGACTTTGGCAAACAAGCATACAAAAACTCCTACTAGAGTCAATATTTCTATGCCAAAAAATTGCCAACATGCCAACTGCATAAAAAATGAATACTTGAAAGAGCATTTCTTTTATATTTTTATAGAGCCCTTGGTTATAAAATTGGAGCAAGCTATTTTATTTTTTTACCTCGCTTCCCTTTGATTTCACTTTTTCTGCCTTAAGGAGGATACTTTTAATAATCTGGAGAAATAAGTAAATAAGTGTGAATTATAAGCTGATAGTTATACATAAAAATATTATTAGATCTTCAAAACCTTCTCAAATTACCTCTTAGTTATTTTTTTCATAATTTATTTATGAGTAGTCCATGAACTAAAGGAAAACAAGTTGATGACATAGATTTGGAGAAACAGGTTCCTTGAAGGTTGTGAACTTCTTCATAAATGTTGCCTAGATTAATCAAAGCACTTATTAAGCAGTTATGATTTTCCAGAAATTATGCTACATGTTAGGAATACAAAGAAAGTCAAACTCCCTGTCCCTAAGAAGGTAACATAGTAATTGGAGAACCTGTGAACAATCATGTGCATATAATCCATATACAATGGAAAAGGAAGAAATTCATAGAAGGAGAGAGGGGACCTTGAAAGTGTCTTGCTTAAGGTGGGATTTGAGTTGAGTCTTCAAGAAAGGCAGGAAAGGCAGTAGATAGAAGAACATCAACAACATTCCAGGCATAAAGGACAGTCAGGGAAAAAGCACAATGTCAGGAGGATGGAAAATTATATTGGAGGCACAGTAAGGTGATTCATGTCACTAGGCTGTAAAGTATATCGAGGGAAGTAAAACGTAAAAAATGATCAGATAAGAAATCTGAGTTGTAAAAGTCTTTAAGAGAGAGGTCTTTGATAGTCATAACAATAACATTTTTTTAAACAATAACTACCGTTTATAAAGCATTTAAGCTTTAAAAAGCACTTTAAAATAGTCTCCTTTAATCCTTACAACAATCTTGGGGGACAGGCACTATTATTATAATACCTCCTTTCCAGATGAAGAAACCGAGGCAGACAGATTAAATGACTTATCCAGGGTCATATGGCTACTATGTTTCTAAGGTGGGATTGGATCCCAGATCTTCCTGAGTTTAGTTCTAGTGCTATCACCTTGCTACTTCTAATATTTTGTCCTGGAAGTAACAGGGAGACAATGAAGTTTATTGAATAGGGCTGGTAATATGCTCTCTGATCAAGGAATATCAGTATTGTCAGTTGGGTGGAGGATGGATTGAAGTATGAAAAGAATTGAGGCAGGAAGACTCCTCTGTAGACTCTTGCAATTGTATGAATGGGAAATGATGAAGACTTGAGTGAGAGTAGAAGTTGTATACAGAGAACGAAGGGGACACATACAGCAAAAGATATTGTGAATATAGAAATGAAAAGACTTGTCAACTGATTGAATAAGGGGTGAGTGCAAGCTGGGAATCTGAGATGACATCTAGGTTGTGAGCCCAAGTGGCAAAGAGGTGGTTCCCTTATTAATAAAATGAAAGTTCAGAAGATGGAAGTGGTTGGGAAGGAAGGATAACAAGTTTTGTTTGGACATGTATTTATGACATCTTAGGCACATACAGTTTTTATGTGTTCAATAAACACTTGGTGATGGTCACATAGATTCCTTGGGGGCAACTAGGTAGCACAATGGATAAAGTCCCAGGCCTGGAGTCAGGAAAACTCATCTTCCAGGAGTTCAAATCTGGTCTCAGACCCTTACTAACTGTGTAACCCTGAACTAGTTACTTAATCTTCTTTGCCTCAGTTTCTTATCTATAAAATAAACTGGAGAAGGAAATGGCAAACCACTCTAGTATGTTTGTCAAGAACACACCAAATGGGATGATATAGAATCAGCTATGACAGAAAAATGATTGAACAATGCGATAATTCCCTACAGCAGCATTATATTAATCTTCTTCATCACATACATTCTCTGGATATCCTCTCGGTATGAACACGAACAATAGTTGTATATGCACTAGAGAGATATTTTCCTGTCACTTAACATTCTACATTATTGGGTTAAATGTGTTTTATTCGGAACTAATAGGTATTGTAATAGTAAACACATTGATGGGGGCTTCTCTGCTATTATAAATATATATATATATATATATATATATATATATATATGTATATATACAGAGATTGACATATAAAATAATCTGAACCCATCTAGCCTAGACCAATGGTTTATCACATTGTAAAGGAAGCCTACATGGCATATTTGGGAACAATGGACAACGTATGACCACATAGGCTCAAATCAAGATCTTACTTTTATTACTATTCACAAAATATAGACCAAAATAATTTATATCTTTCATTCTTCTCCTTCCCTCTGAGTCATTCAAGATTTAGTCATATCCCCCATGCCTTCTATAAGGGGAATAAGGAAAGGAAAAAGCATTTATTAAGCATCTACTATCTATAGGCACTATGATAACTACTTTACAAATATTATCTCATTTCATTCTTATAACAATCTTATCTAGTAGGTGCTTTCATTATCCCTATTTAGTGGAAAGGAAGAACTCTAAGAGCTGGGAGGAAGCCCTGCCTGTGGTTCTGTGTTGATTTCTCAGACAGAAGTCCTGTCTGTTAGTCTTTATGAGTGAATTGAGATAATGGTGCTGGTGGTGTGTGTTAGTATTGTTTGAGCTTTGTTTTCTCAGAGACAGAAGCTGCAGAGTGGAGCAGTCCCCATGGGCTGAGACATGGAGCAGGAGCAGAAAGCTGCCTACAGGTGAATCCAGGTGAGAGATAGGAGTGGTCAGTTCACAGAGAAAGAAACTTGGGACTTTGAAACTAGCCTCCAGTAAAGATGAAAGAGGACTTTGTTTGGGATACTTGATATTAATTAAGAAGGTTGTTCTTACAGTGACCTAGGGGTGATGAGGTAGTACTTTGAAGAAGGACTTTTCTTGGGTACTTGATATTGATTGAATGATAGGTTTTACTTAAGGATGTTGCTATTGTTATGACATATATACTAATTAAATGATGTGTTTTACTTAAGGATGTTCTATGAATGTCATGTTTTACTTTGTTGAATAATGCTTAGTTTATTGCTGAATAAATAGAATTCATTATTCATAAGACCCTTGAAATCATTCACAGCAGCAGTTCTCAGGTATGCTGAGGTATGGCATTACATAAGGGTAGCTATAATAAAAAGGAGACTAGACTGGACTTATCTAGTGATTTAAATTTACTACAGTACCATATCTGCTAAACCTGCTGGTTAATCAAATCTATAAGACAAGAGACTATTTGATTTCAGCATCAGAAAGGAGCTAAGTTAAAAATTTGGGCACTAATCTTATGAGGAGACTGATTAAGTATGCCTACCAGTAAACTGACTGACAAAGCACAATAAATTTGTCCAATTCTAATGCTCTGAATGAAATAATTTGCACATTTATGTCTCTCACTCTTTCTAAAATCTATTTGAATATAAAGTACTGAAAAAACGTGAAATGAATCAAATTAATTGTGGGAAAAATGCTTCCCTTTTTTTTGTTCAGATGAAGGTAGGAAACAAACATTTATATAGTGCCCACTATGTCCCAGGCACTGAGGTAAGGACTTTAAAAATATTATCTCATTTGAGCCTTACAACAACTTTGAGAGTTAGGTACTACTATGATCACCATTTTAAAGTTGAGGAAAGTGGGGCAAATAGCTTAAGTGACTTGCCCAAGGTCACACAGCTTGTGTCTGAGGTCAGATTTTAACTTGGGTATTCGTAACTTCCACCTCAGCATTGTATTTGTACCACCTAGATAAATGAATGGTGCTAAACTTAGAGTTCAGGAGACTTACTAAACTCATCTTGCCATCTTGCATCCAAATACTGTGACTGTTGAGAGATTTCATTCAGTCTTCCTCAGTTTTAGTTTCTTGACTATAAAGCAGATAATTATAACTAAAAGAGTGAGAATATGTATATATATATATATATATATATATATATATATACATACATATATATGTATTT
Organism: Potorous gilbertii; assembly: GCA_028658325.1. Lineage (NCBI taxonomy): Eukaryota > Metazoa > Chordata > Mammalia > Diprotodontia > Potoroidae > Potorous > Potorous gilbertii. The sequence continues at coordinate 347,137,213 of CM053770.1, forward strand.
ATATATGGCTTTGCAAGTGGTATACCATAATATAAATATATATTATTGCTCTAAAACTTTTTACTATCATTGTGAGTAGCATTTAGTCACAATATTATGTTTACTTAAGTGGCACAAGGATATACACACACACACTTATGAAGATGTATTATAAACACACAAACACATATATGTTATATGTATATATTTCTCCATATGATGCTTTTCCATTCACCTGGATTTCAATATAAGGCTGTATCTGTAGGATGCCAGAATTGTGGATTGGCAATTAAAAATAAAAGTTATTTTCTTTATTATGAAAAGCAAACAAGCTACTCATGAATATTAGAAAAATGTATGTTGAAGCTCCCTTCCATCTCCAAAATTCTATAATTCAGGTTTGTTGTCTAATCTCTTAATCTGATTGTAAAATATTAAAGAGTAGGAGTCATTGCTTCAATTTACTTTATGTTCTTCATAGTGCCTAAGACAGTGCTTACTCAGCAAAGGGTAGGTGAAGTGCCCTCCTATGGTATTAAGAAATAGATGAAAAATTTCATTACAACAAATATTGCTCCAAAGAACAGTTCTTTATTTCCACATGCTGCTGCATTACTCACTGTAATGAAGTCCTTGTCTATTACTATAGTGATCTTTACACATTTCACATTCCTATACTAGAAGTGTCCCTCCTAGTATCTTTTTTGATTATACTCACTATCCATAAAGAAGCAGCAGAGCCCTTGAAGGAATTAATTTGTCATAAATGTTTTGTTTTTCAAGTAGCAATTACCCTTTCCTCTTATTGTCCATTCCCATTTAGATTTAGTCACCAGTACCAGCACTAGAAAAAATTGAAACATAAAAGAAACATTACTTAAAAACTTAAACATCTACCAAATTAACAGAGAACAGTTAGGAAATGATAAAGTGAATCATAAAGGGGTCAATGGAAGATGTGTGTCAATGGGACATGAGTCCTCCCACTTTCTGTCTTCTCACAGAACTGGGGATTTTTGTATGTAAGTGCACAAATATAGCACACTTTAATTAGTAATGTTATATAATCAAACTAAAAGTAATTTTGAACATTCTTGTATAGTACACAATTGTAGAGACCAAAGCCTCTACAGAGAAATTCACTGTTGTTTATTTCCTATCAAAAAAGGCAGCAATTTTTCCTTCTAATAAATAAAATTCCAATAAAGCCATACCCCAATGTACCATTCATTTGTGATTCTCAAGCTGCTTTTATTTGCAATGAGCAATATCTAGGCATTTTTATTTTAATTTTGCTTTGCTGTAATTTAGGGTACTAGATACAGCTTCAAAATCAGTATTCCTTCCAGGGCAGTTTATAAAGCAACATTTTTGCTGCATTTCTGAAAAGAGTATACATCTTCTGAGTACTTCTGAAGTACTTTGAGTACTCATAAATCATGAAGATCCAGTGATGAATAACCTGATGAGTATTTTAGCACATATTGGTAAACTCAAAGAAGACAATCTTCCTACAGATCTATTTATGTCAACACTATTATACTTCAGAAATATTTTATTAATTGTTAAGATATTTATTGGTTCTAATAATCACTACAAATATATTATCTAAATAGAAATCATGAATTAAGAAGGGCAAAGCAATAAAACTGGCAAATATAAAAAGAAGTACTCATATTATTTTCTTTTCCACCTTCCTCCTCTTGGAGGGAGGAGGAGTCTAATGGAATGGAAAAAAAGGTTGGATTTGCTGTCAGAGACCTGCTTCAAGGCACATTTCTGTCATTTCCTAGTTGTTTACTGTGGGCAAATCACTTTACCTCTGTGGCCCTCAAATCTATCCCCTATAAAATGAGATGACTGGATTAAATGATTTGCCCTCTTAGGGTCCTGTTCCACTCTAATTCTATGATTCTATAAAGGAACTGTTGTGATTTCATGTGATAACTTTATATTCCAAAAGCCTGGCTTGCATTTGCAATATCTTCAGGACTAAGCCAGCATCTTCAAATGGAGCTTTCAAAGTCTTGGATTATCTGGAACAAATTGAAATCTACCACACAATAAAATGCGTTTTGCTGCCTGTCTACCTTGGTACATATCTAGAAGTCTAGTTTTGAATTGTAGCCAAGCATGATAGATCTAATTAAAATTAAAAAAAAGTTTCCTTCCTTTCCCTTACATTGTAGCTGAAACTTCTTGATTCAGTATAAACAATCTTACCACATTCATTTACTTCAAGATTTCATAAATTATCATTCTAATGGTCATGTTTCTAGTTAACAAATCTTGACTTCTTTTTCGCAAAGAGAATTATATTCTGACTGAGGATATCTAAGATATAACAATTAAATTAAACACATCAAAGAGTAAAGGGAGCAAGTTAAATAATAAAATGTAACTGGTGGATTTATTTAGAAATAATATGCATAATCTTTCAATGTTAATGTATTTTTATTTTATAGAGTAAGGGATTTGGGGGGACAAGTTGCTTAAACATTCCATACCTCAGTTTTGTTATTTATAAAATAATAATAACGTATCATAATATAATAACATTACCTATCTTGCAATGGTGTTGTGAAGATAAATGTTTTATAAATAAATAAAATAAATACATAAAATAATTTTTATAAATAAATAGTATTATATGAATTTTATGATTTTTATAAATTTTATAAATAAAATATTTTATAAATTTTAAAATATTACATAAATACTACTTTTGCTGTTATTATGATGACGATGTTGTTATTAGATTCCCATCTTGAAAAAGAACAAAACTGAGGTTGACCTTGAGGTTAAATGATGTGCTAAGGATCACCTCCCCCTCACAACAACACACTCGCTATCTTAAAATGTTCCTAGTGCCCCTTATCCGACTGACTCTTCTCTTTCATTCCCTATACGTCCTTTATTTATCTGTTTATATATTTTCCTAGCAGAATGTAAGCTTCCTGAGGGAAGGAGTACTGTATTATTTTCGTCTTCATATCATTAGTAATTAACACAGTGTGTTTCACATAGTAGATACTTAGTATTTGTTAACTTGTATTGCTCTTAACTGATGTGAAGCAATGAGGAAAGAAATGACCTATTTTATATTTTAAATATTATAAATATGTGACAATTTAATCATCCTAATTACATACTATATCTAAATCCCTAAAGTTCTCATAAAGTCACATTATTTGTTTCTTTTCCTCAGGGTGACTAAGAATAAGCAAACAGGACTTTTAATATTCTTTATTCTACAGAGTACAAATCTTGATTAGTTACCATAGTCAGATACCTTTTATTACACTTTTATCTTAAGCTTGTTTATATTCCAAAGGACAATTAAGTAGTTTTTTTCTTTCCTGTGAATTTTTCTGGGAAATAACACTGGTGTTTTTACTACTGTAGTAACTATATGTAATATGTAATAACCTCGTGTGGTAAAGAATTGTCCTTTTTGTTTTCATATCTGTTGACTAACCTTGTAGTAGAGTTCCGAAATCCAGTATAATTTTCTCCCCTCTTGTGACTCATGAACTGTTGTATATTCCATGGGATTTGACAAGATGAAAGAAGTTACATTCAGAACCCCTTATAGAATTGTTGTAGACAATTAGCTTTATGCCTATTAATTTGTCATGACATGATATAAGGATAACAGTAACTTGCTACGTCTCATTGTATAAACTATAGAGGCTGAGTTCTGGAATTAGTATTGGCTAATGGAGTAGCCAGCCAGAGGAAAAAGGAATTTTGAAAAATACCATAGGATTGTCCAGGTATTTTCTGCAGCCAGGAAGGGGGCAGGGAGTTAGTAATTATTAACTTCTTTATAAAGCATTTTGACCACCAAGCAGTGGGTACTCATTAAACGTTTGTTGAATTAATCATTGAGTAAATGCACAATTAGTACTAATATAAGGGGCTTGGATAGTTAATTTAGCTGAACTAATGAACATGGAACTAATAAGGTCAAAATCAGACTTCACTCTCATTTGGTTTAGTGAGCTTTAGCTCAATGAACAACAAGCAACATCAACGTCTTCACTAACAACCACTACCACCATCCCTGCTGCCACCACCACCACCACCATTACCACTATCTTTTTTCCAGGATCATAGGTTGACTGCTACCTTAAATTTAGCCAGCTGTTCCACAAAAAATACGCAGTTCATAGGAGCCTACACATTTCCCCTAATTAAGAACATGGTGAGAAACTATGACAAATCATTGTATCACCATTGCTTAGGGAAAAATAATCTCAAACCCTGTTAAACCGATAAGGCCTATTTTACATGTGGAAGATAGTCTGTGCACAGTTATTTGTGTTATCTGACAATCTTTCAACCAGCATTCTATTAACTGACAACACAACACATCTGAATTAAAATTAGAATGGAAGTAGAAAAATAGTGACTGTACCACATGAGCACAGACACATGTTGATTAAATGACTTTCTTATGCCTGGGATAAAGTGTTGAGTGAATGTTATTAGTGTCTCTTCCAATAAATTAACAATTGTGAAACAGGATACTGTACTAGTTACTAGAAAACAATTAAATTACTATTCTGGTTACTAAGAAATATATAGAATACATAGTTATTTTTAACAAATGTAAAGAGTTCATTCTCTGGCTGTCCTGAAATAAAAGATGTCATTCTATGAATGTGCATGCATACATAGACACACATACATGAACTTTATATGTCTTCATATAGATATATGTGCATATACTTATATTTAGACATACACACATATACATGTATGTACTGGGTATCTTTAGATATCTGTATATGCAATTGTGTATAGAAATCTACAGACATAATTATATAGCAGCATGACACAATGGACAGAGAAATGGCTTCACAAACAGAAAGACATTTCAATTCTCAAGGTTTTAGCATATTCTAAATCTAAATTATAGAGAAAGTATTAAAAATTTCAATCTATATTTGTCATGGGAGTTTCCTCAAGTGAAAGATAGAGGATCAGGTCTGGAGACAGGGAGATCTGAGTTCAAATATAACCTCAGATGATTACTAGCTGTGTGACTTTGGGCAAGTTGTTTCACCCCATTTGTCATTTCCTCAGTGGTGAAATGAGCTGAAGAAGGGTATGGAAAATCACTCTGGTATCTTTGCTAAGAAAACCCCAAATCTTTGCCAAGAAAATGCAATATTTTGGACATAAAGATTCAAACATGACTGAAATGACTAAACAATACAAGTTAAATTATAGGTCCAGTATTTATCCCTATACATAGCTCATTCACATATGCACACTTACATAAATACATTCACACAGGTATATGTCATATAGGCAGGATGATGTTGTATATAAAGAACCAATGTCTAGAGAGGCAAAGTCAGAAAAAGAATAGTCAGGGTTAAAATCCTGCTTCTTACATATACTGGTTCTGTGATCTCCAATAAATTACTTAATCTCTCCACCTGAAGTAGCTCTTCAATACCATATATTGCAAAATGTGGCAAATTTCCATTTTCGGATGAAGTATTTCACAAGGAGCCTCCTGGGAAGATGAAAGCATATACTACATATGGGTTTTTACATAGTACACACATATACACTATAATCAAATCATTTTTGATGTTCCTATCAATGTAAATTACTACATGATCCTAATATGTTTTATTGTACACATGTGTATGTTATTCATGTCTATTTGGATTCAGAACCTGTATGTAAATATGTACATAGACAGAACTGTGTATATGTGTATGCATATGTATGACTATTGTGCTATTGTATATTTGTGTATACATGTGCATATGCATACTCACATAAATATACAGATTATGTGTATGTAGAACTCTACTGGATAGAATGCTAGGCTTGGAAAGAGGAAGATTTGAGTTCATAGAATCTTGCTGGCACAAAATTAATACTGGAGAGGTAGGTGATCAGGAAGCCAAATCTCCTGGATTCCAAGGCTAGCATTCTAGTAACTCTTCTATGCGACACCCTCCTCTCTCTCTGTCTCTCTCTCCCTGTCTCTCTGTCTTTGCTCTTTCCCTCTCTTCAGTCTGTAGTCAGTGTTTTGATTATGTGACAAATGCATATGATTTCAGAACCCGTCCAGAATATGGGGGTAGGGGAGTGATATTGCATTTATTGGCTATTGCACTGACCAATGAACAGATCTCTTTGTGCATTTAAAGACAGGCTAGTTCAGTGAATTAACAAAAGCCCAAACTGTCCATTATATTGGCCTAGGATTCATTGTCATAGGGCAAAGTGCTCTATTTTTGTATCAATGATTACTTGTTAATGAAGGAAAGAGCAGAGGTGATATATGACTATATAATTTAAAATACACAAATCAGTATTTTATAGTTGGAAAAGTCACTTTCTGATAGCAAAAAAGGAAATTCCCAAAATGGTTGTTGATATTATTAATTTTACTTTCAAGAAGCTAAGCTGTTTGGAATATGTACATTATTTGATAAACTAAGAATTAGAATAAGAGGCCAAGAGATCATGAAGCACATTAGAACACAGCTTTTCCTACATTAAACTTTAGGCACTGAGGCAGAGAAGGGTTTCAAACTTGATGTCATTGGACAGATGGAAGATTTGCAAATGATGAGAGAACCACAGTGCCACTAGGATTTCAGTACTCTTATTGACAAAACCATTTCTTCACTTGGTAAATAAAATGAATGAGAGGTTCATGATCACCTCAGGTAGACATTAGTCTCCCTAGTGGGAGCTGATCTAAAAGAATGATGACGAAAAGTACATGCCTATTGATGCTCACAGATTTGCAACTGAGGAAATTTAAAATTCCGATTGTAATAAAATAATGCCTTAAAAATGTGTTGACTTATCAATCAATCAACAGCATTTACATGCTATGTGCCAAGCAGCCTTCTAAGTGTGGTAATTAAAATAATAGTCATAGGCCTTAAGAAGCTTATAGTCTAACAGTGAAGGCAACATGTTCATATCTTAAAGCTGAATCTACAAAATAATAGTAGTAAAAAATCACACAATTCTAGTGGAAAATTTAAAAAAAAAATCTTTTTTCCTACAGTCATAATTATACTCTGACCTGGCAATGATGCCAAATAAACAATTAGAACCAGACTGGAATAGTGGATAGAAAGCTTGGATTAGAACCTTGAAAGAATTAGGTTCAAATACGAACTGTGTCACAGTCTTAATCCAGTGAATTGGTGGAAAGAGTTTCCATTCTGGGAGTTTCCTAACTCTGAAAAGTCCCTGATTCTTTGAATGTAGAATAAATAAGTATTTTAAATTTTCTCTCACTGAATTGATTACCTGTAAAACTAAATTAACTGATAGAAATAGGTACAGGAAGAGTCATGTGAATAACTAAAATTAAAACAACAATAATTTGTAATTCCTGAAGTATTAAGATACTATTTCTCTGAATTGAATTTTTAAATCTTAAAAGATTAGTAGCCTAAGACTGACCTTATAATAAAATCCAAAATTGAATTAAAATTTTCAACTTATATCAAAAGAAAGAAAATCTATGCTTTATTTTTTTCTCCTTTCTGAAAATTAAAACTTTATACCACTTGCTAAATATTTCCACTATTCTGACTTCTACAGAATGTATAGCATTCTACTATATTTCTTACTGAAGGATATATAACATATATTAGTTATAGGAGAATATAAAGCATCTGATTATGATGGTTATTATAAAGTATATACCTTTACCAACAGACGTTATTATAGACTACAGAATGCCAAAATAGGTTTTTGGTAGCTAAAATTAAATGATGTGTTGATTTCCTGAATACAATTCAGTATAATATTTCCACATCTAAGAATCAATTTTTCCATTGACTCCAACTTATCTTTTCAGACTTATTTACTTAATCTCCTTTTGGGGAAACCAAACAGGAATACTTTACTTATCCTTATGTATGATATTCCATCTTTCTGCCTCCATCCTTCTGTGAAGACTTTCCCATATGTCTGGAATACTTTTTCTTCTTACCTTTGCCTCTTGAAAACCTGAACTACTTTGAAGATTTATATGTCACCTGCTACAGAAGACCCTGCCTGATTTTCTCAGTTATTAGTGCTTCTCTAAATTCTCTTTGTATTAACTTTCTTGGATATCCTTGGTATTTACTTATTTCTGTACAACTTGTTTCTCCCTAGCAGAATTAAGTTCCTTCATTAGGGATTGTTTTTCATTATGTCTTTGTATCCTCAATATCTAGCACTGAGTCTGATTCATAACAAGTGCATAATACATTTCTATTCAATTGAATTGGAATTAAATTGACCATTTAAAAATATCAATTAAGAAAGTTTGTGAGGCAGCTTGATATAGAGAAAGAATGTCACCTAGGGACAGAATTTCCCGGGCTGAAGCCACTGATGTTTATTCATTCTGCGAACATAGGCAAATGATGTAACGTTTTTGAGGTTTAGACAATTATTGATGTTGTGATTCTTTAGGGCTGGCAGAGGGAATTAATTAAATTTTAGGTCATTTCTTTATAGAGAAACTTATTGGTTACATTGGGATTTACATTAGGTAGAATTGGAGAGTGTTTGAGGTAGAAGGCACCTTCTCAATTTTTTCATTTAATGTCCTCATTTTACAGAAGAGGAAACTGAAGCCTCAGGAGGTAGTATAATTGCTAGATGGATCAGAGAGCTGAGGGTTAAGAACTATGATTGTAAATGGGAGGGAGCTATTTTTATTTTTTTGATTGTAGTTATAAATTCATTTATTCTTAGTATAACAATTGACTCCTTAAAATTTCATCTACATTGTTTTTAAAGAAGATACAAAGAAACTTGTTTGTAGAAAAGGAAATAAATATAAGGTACTGCTAGACATGGTAGACTAGACATAGGGGCTTAACAAGTCACAATTCTAAATAAGATTTTCTAAATATATAAATTCTAAAAAAGATTTTTTTGCCAAAGTAATATGTTCTTATTTGGGGAAAATTTGGAACATTGAGGAAAAATCTACTTATTTTCAATTCTTTATGAACAATTATTATTTCTGACTCAGAAATATTTATAGCTTAAGAGTAAACAGCTTATAAAGCTCAAAATAACAATAGCTAGGTGTGACTGTAAACAAGAGGGAATATAGTTAAAAAATAACTGCAGAATTGCAAATAAAAATAATTAAATATAAGTAACAGTGTGGAGAGATGTCCCACAAAGTCTACAAAGTAAATAGTAAGGACCAGGGGAAAACTTTTTGAACTCAACCTGCAAGGAAAACAGAGCTATAAAATGACTAAGCAAAGATGGTTACTAAGTTGCAGAGAAATAAGTAGAAAATACTAAAGATAAAATATTTAGCTAGAGATATAAGGCACTTGCTTTTATGAAATAAATCTAAATATAATATTTATTTTAAAAAATCAAATTAAGTTACATATATTGTATATATGTACATATATATACAAATGCACACAAATACATATGCATATATAGATATACACATACAAATCTTATAACTGTAAATAAGTATATGTATATGTACATATATATGTATACACACATACATATATACTAATCATTGTAGTCATTAAAAATTCAAGAGGCCATATATATGTAAATTCCTATAAGGCAGAAACTTCTTTTGTTTTTGCATTTTAAGGACCTAGTAAAATGCCTGGAATATAGCAGAAATTTAATAAACGTTTGCTGGATATGCATTAAAATAAAATTTAAAAATATTAACTGTCTACCATACAGCAGGTCCTGTGCCCTGCAGAGAAAAAGAAAATGTAACAACAACATCAAATAATTTCTGTCCTTGCTAGCATTTTACTAGAAGAAATTAAGGTATGCACACATAGGCAGGAAAAAAATATACGTTCATATGCATATGTGCTACACACAAACATACACACATATATACCCATGGATAAGTACGTGTATATATGAGTGTATGTTGAATGCAAAGTAATTTTATGTGACTGATAGGGTCAGGGTAGGCTTTGTGTGGGAAATGGCACTTAAGGATGTGATTTTTTATTTCAGAAAAAAATAGAGGTAGTGTACAATATTGTTAGAAATCAAAGCAGGGCCTCAGACCATTAATGAATATATTAACGAGTTTCAATGGCTGGGAGTTGTTTTGAGTTGGAGGAAATAGCATTGATTGAGATTTTCAGGAGAGGATTGGGTATTGATTTCAAGGGTCCCAAGCAGGACACATGAGACCATGGGATTTAGCAGGGCTAATATGCTTGAGGGTTCAGCTGAGCACCAGATTAGAAGAATGGAGTGTGGATTGGACTTTTGCCAGAGATACCAGAAGACAGACAGGGAAAGACCAAAAAAGCCTAGAGCAAATTTATTTTAGGAATCAATCAAAAGCCCTGGTCATCTGGTTTGTCCAGACTGAAATCAGCGGTCTTAGTATTTCAGATGTAGCAAACCTAATTACTTCCATTGGCAATGCATACAGAAAACATGCACTCAGTTAAAAAAGAAAAGTCCAGTAAGGACAGGGCAGGAATGAGGGTGAGATTTTCACTCTTCTTGGACATATTCTGGTCCTTGAAAGAGAGATAAATTAGACAAAACTTTGAGGGATTAGAGGATGTCATTCAGTTTTTATACTATGCAATGGCTAGGGAGAAAATGATTGGCCATCAAAACTTCAACATGGTGACTACAGAAAAACAGAATTAGATGCAAGCCCTAGTGTGATCTAAAGTCGTTTGACTCAGTTGTCGGGAAGCAAGAGGATGGACATGCTCTCCAGAACAGACGGATCAATTCACAACTCCATCAGTAATACATTAATGTTCCAGTTTTCCCACGTCTTTGCCAGTATTTATCATTTTCCTGTTTTGACATGTTAGCCAATATAATAGGTGTGATGTGGTACCTCAGAGTTATTTTAATTTGTATTTCTCTAATCAACAGTGATTTAGAGCACCATTTTCATATGACTATAGATTGCTTTAATTTCTTCACCTGAAAATTGCCTGGTCACGTCATTTGACCATTTTTCAATAGCATGTCCCCTATTTTAGATATCCTGGGAAAGATACTTGGATTTATATTTAAATTTTGTTATGGGTATGAGAGATTTGAAATCTTATGAGAATTGGAGCTGGGTCCAAATGGAAGATAGCCTTCTAAACTCCATTTGGAAAATAAGAATATATTTGGGTGATGCAACATTCCTGCAACTTTTCGGTGTTTTATTAATGATACTCCTGATGAACTTCTTCATTAGTATATTTCAAGAATTCTGATATTTTCATCCCGTGACTTCCATATAAGGGAAAGATTATTGTGGACGCAGGACTATGGCTTTTACTAGTAGTTGGAGAAAAGGGTTTTCTATCAGTTCCCAATTAAGATTACTAGGATTTATTTTAGGGTCAGATGGATACAGAGAATGTATAGGTCATAAGGAAAAGGCAAATTGGATGTGTCATTTAACCTATCAGTGCCTTATACCTTTGTAAGCATATAGCCTTAGAAAAAGTTACTGACCCTTATTGCTCAAGGGGGGTTTCTTGTCTTCAGGCTTTCTATACCAATGAAATCACAATTTTCCTATCTTTAATAATGTCAATTTTTTCATTGAATGTTTTGTGGCGTTATTTTTGAAAACTGTTCATAGTTTTTGACCATTTTTATCTATTAGGGAATGTATTTTTTATTTCAGAATTTTATCAGCAATATTAATGCTAAAGTACCCTTCAATCTATACCTGTTCTTAATTACTTGAATTGATTTTATTTCTTAAAAGAGTCTTTTAATTTTATATAATCAATATTATCTATTTTGTCTTTTATCTCATGTTATTCAGCCATGTCTGAGTCTTTGTGAACTTGTGGAAAACAGTGTACTATTCTCTGCTATCCTCCACTATCTCCCAAAGTCTGTCAGAGTTCATGTTTGTTGCTTCCATGGTGCTATCTATCCATTTTACCCTCTACCATCTCCTTTGACTTTTGACTTCAATCTTTCCCATTATCAGGATATTTTTCAATGAGTCTTGTATTCTCATTATGTGGGCAAAGTATTTAAACTTCAACTTTAGTATTTGGTCTTCCAGTGGATAGTCTGAATTAATTTCTTTAAATATTGACTGATTAGATCTCTTAGCTGTTGAAAGGAGTTTCAAAAGTGTTCTCCAGCACCACTATTCTGGGTGCATTAAAATAGGTCTTTTGGTCAAGGTCCTGTGGATTCTTTTCTGTCTTTGTGGAACCCTACCCCCCATTCTGGTCTGTCTTATTATATGTGATTATGAAACATGGGATTATGTATTCTTGGTTTTATTTTATTTTTGGAAGCTCAATAATCCTTAGATTGTATAAATTGACCTCTGTCTTCATGGAAGGTTAGTAGTTTTGGTTTTTAGAAACCTTAAATATTTTTCCCCATTTTGCTGTTCTTTGCTCCAATACTTCTTGTTAAATCCCTTACTTTTTGTATTCTCTCTCTCTTATTCTCTCTTTTTAGAGTATTGTGAGATTTTTCTTTCCTTTTCAATCTTATTGTTGTTCTTTTTTACCTTTTTTCATACTTACTTTTGGCATTTTTTTTTCAGGTATCCAGGAGATCTGGGAATAGATTTACACCACTGACTCAATCATGTTGCTGGAATTCATAGTTAAATATTATAAGCATGTCAAAATTGGTTGTGTAAGAGACTAAGAAATAAGAAAATAAGGAATTAGGAAATAAGAAAAATGGATTGCTAATCATGGCATTTCCAAAAATCCTAATACTGCATCTAGAGAAATCTAAGTTTTACCAAGAACCTAGATGTATGATATTGGGCAAGTCTTTTTTGCCAGTCCTCAATTTATTCATTATAAAAAAAAAAGAACTCTAATTTCCCTTGCAGGTCTAAAGCCCTCTGAATCAATTTGGATACTGAGTTTTTTGGATACTGATTATTTTAAATTAATCATTTCTACAAGCTCTTATCTACCCTTCCTACTGCCCCCTATGAACTGAACAATAAAAAAAGAATAAAAAAGAAACCATTTGCAAAACAAATTTCTGCATTGCCATGTCCATCAATGTATATCTTATTCTGGATTTTAAGTCCATCACCTCTCTAGCAGGAAGTAAGTAGCATAATTCAGCTTCAGTCCTCACAATTTATATTTTTTGAAGACTAATTTTTAAGTTTTTGAATTTTTATAATCAATATTTTTTAATCTTAAAACAAATATATATGTATATATACATATATATACATGTACATATATTTTACTTAATCCTCTCTCTTACTTAATGTCTAAATGCCTTGGAGCAACTATTTAATCTTTCAGGGACTCAATTTCTTCCTTTATTAAATGAATATACTGTATTAAAGTCCCTTATGGAGAGGCGGAGCCAAGATGGCGGAGTGAGAGCAACGACTCACCTAAGCTCTCGGACAAACGCCTTCAGGTCCCTCCGAAAGGAGGAACCCAGTGGGAGGCAGAAGGTGACAGTTTCAGAGCTCACGTTAGACTGGAGGATCCACGGGAAAGGTCTGTTCCGTGAGGGTGAGCCCACATCGCACAGCGCAGCGCGGCCAGCGCAGGGGAGCAGAAGGGACCCGAGAAACCTGAGCTGCGGGCAGAACCAGAGGAGCGGCACCGAGGGTGGGAGACAAGCCGAACCCAGTCCGTGAGAGCCGCGGAGAGCCAGATATCAGCGCAGCAGCTCCTGAGACCTTCAGCCCGAAGACCAAACTTCGGTAAGTCACCTACTTGAACTTCCGGGAGCCAGGATGGCGGAGTGATCAGTAAATGCTCTCTCCTCCCCCCTTGATGACCGTGAAAGAACCACAAAATATTTCTTCAGAAAAATCCCAGATCAGCAGAA
>CM053770.1:347151791-347220914 GCA_028658325.1 Potorous gilbertii
TAGCAAGGTATTGACCCATTTTTCATGCTTTTCTTGCATCTCTCTCATTTCTCTTCCCAGTTTTTCCTCCACCTGTCTAACTTGATTTTCAAAATCTTTTTTGAGCTCTTCCATGGTCTGAGCCCATTGGATATCTATTTCAGATGTTTGGGATACAGAGGCCTTGACTTCTATGTGTTTACCTGATGGTAAGCATTGTTCTTCCTCATCAGAAAGGAAAGGAGGAAATATTTGTTCACCAAGAAAGTCACCTTCTATGGTCTTTTTTTTTTCCGTTTTCTGGGCATTTTCCTAGACAGTTACTTGACTTCTGAGATTCCTCTCCACCCCTGCCTAGATGCACCTAGCTAGTGCTTGGGGTCTGAGATTCAAATACTGCTCCCAAGCCTCAGGGCTTTCAGTGGTGGGTGGGGCTGCTATTCAGGGTAAGATTAAATTCAGGTTCTCAGGTGGGGCAGTGCCGCCTCCCAGGCTCAGTTCCCTCAGGGGATTTATGAGGAGACCTTCAGTAATGGATCTGAACTCCTGCCTGCTTTGGGAGCTCCTGTCTGCTGCTTTCCCACCCCCCTCCCCCCACCACCACTGCTGTCTCCTGAAGGGGCCTGAGTTATGGAGACAACCCGCTCCCATCTCAACCAGCCCAGAAGTCTCTCTCACTGACCTGTAGTGCCTGTGGGTGGAGGTACCTTCACGGCCTCCAGAGATTCTCTCCCTGAAACCTGCTCAGATCTGCTCCTCTAGGTGCCATGTGGCCAGGGCTCTGCTCTGGGTCCAGGGCATGACAGACTTTAGGTGTCAGTTTTTCAGGGCTCTCTGGAAGAGAAATCTCCTCCACTCTGTTGTTGTGCGGCTTCCCCTGCTCCAGAATTTGTTGGGAGTTCCTTTTAACAGGTATTACAGGCTGTGGGTTTGAAGCTAGTGTATGTGAATCTTTCTACTCCACCATCTTGGTTCCTCCCCCCAAATGCTGTATTTTCAACAGACAAATTTTCCTTTAAAGATTTTATGTAACTTCAACAATTTCATTTCAAATATTTTACTCTTAGAGGAAACAACCTCAAGAGGAGCAACCTTGCTGATGTGTGACTGAAGTGGATACAGAGGTTGTTATCTAGAAGAGATTGAGATGTGTACTCCAATTCTTAGAGTGGTCATCAATGTAAATAATAAACTTAAGAAGGATTAAATATAGTTTAGAGGTAGACAGCAATTCATAATTTAAAGTCATAGAGAACATTGAGAACATTTATAGAGAGAAATCTGGACTATAGTAAATGAGCAAAAATATTGGGTGAGGTGGATATAAATATTAAGAAGAATTTATGTTTAATTAACTTTCAGATAATTTAAAGAAATAGAATCTTAATAGAAAAGGGCCAACTCAGATCTCAGAGGCTCAATGGAATATCCCTGAAGGGACCTAGTTTACAGTCTCTACAATGATATGTTAGTGCTGCAATCAATTACCAAATATTTATTATATACTTATCCTTCAGAAATTGTGCTGGACACAGAGAAACAAATTATAAAATGAAATGGCATCTGACTCCACAGAACTTAGAGACTACATAGGTGAGCATAGGGGAGAAAATTTAGATATAGAATAGGATCCACTGGCACTTGGTGACCAGAATTACAGATGTATATCCTCAAGATAAAATGAGCAATTTTCATGAAGCAAACAGTATAATTCTAACATTGTACCAATGTTTTATCAGCTGTTGCAAGAAGATCTTGAATTATCATTAGTTATTGTTTCTTTATTAATAATCTGAGTGGAGAGCTGGTAATGCCACCTGTTTCCAAAATTTTGCTTCATATATTTTGTATTAAGTATCTATATCTAAGTTTTCTCCCCCAACCCTACCTATGACCTCTACTTTTTGAGACCAGAGATTATTTCATTTTAGACATTTTTTACTTCATGTGTAGCATACTTTCTGAAATATTTGTGCATAATAAATCTTTGGTGATCGATTAATTAACTAACATATAATTGTAGAGGAAAATCAATTGCTACTTTGGAAGAGGTAGATGAACAGGACCATTGTTAGTTTGAAGGAAACATTTTCTCCCCATAAAAAAATAATCTCAGAAGCAAAAGAAGTTTTCTGAAGTATTCCCAGTTTTCCTGGTAAGTGAGTTTTGGTTGTAATCTTAACTCATTTCATCTATGGAATGTTATATTTTAAACCCTCCAATCATTTTTTGTAGAGCCTGCTGAATTTTGGTTACCCTGGCTTTGGCTTCACAATATTTGTAGTGTTTCTTTCTGGCTGCTTGTAATATTTTCTCCTTGACTTGGGAATTCTGAAATTTGTGTCTAATATTTCTAAGGATATATATGTATATACATACAGACACACAAACATACATGCATAGATATATATGTAATTTTACACACACACACACATCCTTCTTTTCTCATATAGATACAGATATCCTCTCCACACACACATGGATATGTATATATGTATGTACATATGTGTGTGTATATATATGTTTGTGTGTGTGTGTGCATGTGTGTGTATCCTTGGAAATCTCTTTCAGGTGGTGATTGGTGGATTCTTTCACTTACTATTTTGCCCTCTGGTTCTTTAATTTCTGGAATATTTCCTTGACAATTTCTTGAAATATCATATCTTGGCTCCTTTTTTGATCATGACTTTTGACTCAACCAATAATTCTTAAATTATCTCCTCTACATCTCTTTTCTAGGTTAGTGGTTTATCTAATAAAATATTTCACATTTTCTTCTATTTTTTCATTCTTTAATTTTGTTGTATTGTTTCTTAATGTCTCATGAAGTCATTAGTTTCCATTTGTCTACTTCTAATTTTTAAGGAATGATTTTCTTTAGTAAATTTTTGTAACCCCTTTTCCATTTGGCCAATTTTGTTTTTTTAAGGAATTCTTATCAGGAGACTTTTTTTTTGCTTTTTTAAAAAGCTATTTGGCCTATTCTGCTTTTAAGATTTTATTTTCTGTAGTATTTTGGTGCCTACTTTACCAAGTTATTGACTCTTTTTTCATTATTTTCTTGTATCACTCTCATTTCTCCTCTCCCCCCTTTTTATCAATACCTATTATTTAATTTTTAAAATACTTTTGAACTCTCCCAGGAATTCTTTTTGGTGGGTTATATCCAATTCACATCTTTCTTTACATCTTTGCAGGTAGATGTTTTTGACATTGTCTTCTGAGTTTGTGTTTTGTTCTTTCCCATATAATAACTTTCTATGGGTAGGTTCTTTTATTATTGCTCATTTTTCCAGCATAAATCTTGACTTTTGACTTTTGACTATATGTTAAAGATGGACTCTGCTCCTGGTGTGAAGGTGGCACTCTCCCATGCTTCAGGTATTTCATATGGCTTTTTTTCAGAATTAATTTTGGACTTCTGAAAGTTTTCAATTTTTCCAAAATAGTATGATCTAAGAAAAGGTGTGACACTGCTCTCCTGGCCTCTGCTAGTCTAGTTTGTCACCACAAGCACTCTCTTTCACCCTAGAAATTTGCCCAGGGTCTCTGTTCCTGCTGGTACTTCTCCTCACCTTGGACCAGACCTGGAACCTCATCTGGGCAACAGTCCTGTTCCTAGTGCCAGCAAGGGATACCCTATAATGTCTTTCTGACCATTTGTTCAAATCCTTTACTGTCAGTGGGTTTTGAGCTCCAAGAACTGCCCTATTAATTCAGGTGTCCTCAAAGCTGGCTGCTGGCTCTGGTCTCACCACAGGGAGGAAGACCTTTTCTGCAGATCTTTTAAGCTGTTTTGGACTAGTGTTTCATCCTGCCCTTTGGTTGGTTCTACTGCTTTAGAATTCATTTTGAAGCATTATTTTAATGTCATTTTGAGGTGAATTTGAGAGAGTTCACGCCAGTCTGCCATCTTTCACTTATTTTTTTGCAAAAAATTACCATATAGAAGTCCTCTAAAAAACTAATCTTTCTACTTTAGTGAATAGATGAGTATGAGAACCATTTGTAATAAACAAAATTAATGTTTATGTGCAAGTTTTATATGAATTTCTTTAAATCCATTTTCTTAAATAGTGTAAACCTAATTCACATTCTCAAGATTAAGTATACACAGCCTGTCATCAAGCCCTCTTTTCCTAAATAATAGAAATCTCATCTGTACCTCTCTCAGTGATTAAAAATTGTCACTTAGTTTCTCTGTGTCTCATTTTCCTTATTTATAAAATGAAAATGTTGAATATGATTATTTCTAGGAGGTCTCATAGAACAGCTCTAAATTCTATAAACTCTCAGTGAGCTTCTTTAAAGGGAGAGACATTAAAACCCCTAAATTCACTGAGATAGAAAACATCTAGGTGAGGAAAATCCTCTACAATTTATAAGTTTAAAGAGCTGCCAAAAACAGAGTAACCTGCCCAGAGTCACATATACAGTATGTAGAAAAGGTGGACCTTGGATCCATTCCTGGCTTGGATCCATTTCCATCCGCTATTTTACACAGCTTTGTGAATACTGAAGAGCATATATATATATATATAGTTATATCTTATAGCAACCTTTTTATCTATAATGATATACATATATGTATTTATAGATATGGATTATGTATCTGTAGATATACAGACCTAGTTATAGATATACAGACCTATCTATAGATACTATCTATCTATATCTATCCAAATATATATATATATATATATATATATATATATGTATGTGTATATATATATATATATATATATATATATATATGTGTGTGTGTGTGTGTGTGTGTGTGTGTGTGTGTGTGTGTGTATGTGTATGTGTGTGAATAGACATTTGTGTTGTGTGTGTGTGTGCAAAAACAAATTACTTAACCTCTCTGGATCTTTGAATTCTATCTGAAATAGGAAGAAGAGATGACCTTTAAGTTCCCTCTTCACTTTAAATATTTGTTCCTGTGATAAATATAATTTGGAAAAGTTCCTCTTCTAAAATGCTTCTTATATGGCAAAATTAATTCTTTTAGCCTATTCAACAAATCCTTAATGTGTGTCAGATACAGTGCTAGGTATACAGGAAATAAAGAAAGAGAACAGTACTCCTTTGTCTGCAAGGAGCCTGTGTTCTGAGAGGACAAACATATGTACATGTAAATAAATACAAAAGACATATGCAAAGTAAACATAAAGTCATTTGGAGGCAAGGGGGGGTAGATTGAATAGATAGGGTAACATATAGAGAGGTTTCATATGGTAAGCAGTATAGATTCACATACATAAATGTGTGTGTGTGTGCATATATGTATGAATATATGTATGCATGTGTATAGGAATAGTAGGCAGGCCAATGTGGCACATCAAGGGAAGTAATCATCCTGGAAAGGTGAGTTGGAGCCAGAATGTGAAAGGTTTAAATGACAGAGAACTGTGTATTTGATTCTAGAGTTAATTGGAAGCCTCTGGAGATTAGTGAGCAGGGGAATAATATGGTCAAATCTTCACTTTAGGAATATCAATTTTGTGACTGGGTGAGGATGGATGAAGAGCAAAATGACTTGAAAAAGGCAGGCAATTATAAGGCTCTTGCAAAAGTCAAGGAGAGAAGATACAAGGGCCTAAACCTGGTGGTGACTAGGTGAATGGAAATGAAACTGATGTAAGAGGGCTTTCATTATACCTTTAAACTTTGTCCCTTATTTTTAAAAAATCTGACAGCATTATGATTTATATGGTGTTGAACTTTAAAAGACATGAGGCTAAAATTCAAAGGGATATACAAATGATAGTAAATTATATTCCCTTTTTCTGAAATTTAAAGGTACAAATTAAGAGCAATAAATTACCTATTCTGCATTGTGATGGGTCATATGGCAAGTTCTAAAGGACAAAATCCTCTGACATTCAGAACCTCATCAACCATGCCAAATACATGATTCAATTAATGAAGTGTCTCACACACACACATACACACACACACACATATCATCCTGCTATCACAGTATCTGTCTTTCAGAATAGAATAGCATATTTTTGCCAAAATAAAAACATTTGAAACTTGATACTTGTATTTATAATAATATTTGATTGCACTTGTGAGAGTAAAAAATAAAGAAAAGATCCGTCTATAGACAAAATGTTTGAAAGTCATCAACTTGAACTTCTAGGAGCCAAGATGGTAGAGTAAACCATATGCGCTTTGTTGACCTTGAAAAATCCAGAGAATAGTGCCTCAGGAAAAATCCAGGAAATGTGGAGCCAGCAGGAGGGGTACAATAGGAGCTCAGGAGGCTGGGGAGATTGATGGAAAGGGTCCTTCTTGCTGTGGTTGAAGTGGACCAGTGCAGGACAGGAGGCATCCCAGCAAGCTCTACCTTAGTGGATCAGCAGAAGATCCTAGGCCTCTGGTGTGGAGCCAGTAAGCACCAACAACAGGACCACAGGCATATCTTAACACAGTCAGGGGAATTGGGAAGACATGAGCACAGATGGAGGTCCATTAGACTGCCTGTGCTGTAGCACCTAGGGGAGGAAGGGACCTAGAGTGGCCAAACCACCCTTCCCCCACACAATGTACCATGAGCTTCAATGTAACCCCAGGGAAACTCAGAAATATTTCATATGGCATCAGCCTTGGCACACACCAGCCAGCTCAAAACTAGGTAAGCTGCAGAATCATATAATTTCTTGCTAACAGAACCAGAGGCTACAGTACATAAAGCAAATAACCAGACCTCTAGCTCCCAGCTCAAGAAATGTGGGATAGAGCCCCCATGTCCCAGAAGCAGAGATCCACTTTCTAATCCAGAAAAAAGGCAATTACCATGGGCAAGGAGCAGCTGAGAAAAGCAAAGACCATAGAATCTTATTATAGGGACAGGGAAGATCAAAATACTAATTTAGAAGATGACAGTATTGATACTATACTCACATCTGAAACCTCAAAAGGGAATATGAACTAGTCTCAAGACCAAAATGCATTCTTCAAAGGGCTCAAGAATGATTTTAAAAGCCAAATTAGAGATGCAGAAGAAAAATTGACCAAGGACTTTAAAAACACAAATGAAAAAATGAAAAAAAGATAAAAGAATTCACTGAGGAGAGCAGCTCCCTAAAAAGTAAAACTGACCAAATGGATAAGGATGTACAAAAGTTAACTGGATCAAATAACTCCTTAAAAGGAACAATTAGACGAAAGGAAAACAGGGAATAAAACTAAGTGAAGAAAACAATTTGCTAAAAATTAGAGTTAGGCAAGTAGAAGCTAATGGCTCTGTAAGGCATCAAGAATCATTCAAATGAAATTTAAACAATGAAAAAATAGAAGAAAATGTAAAATATCTCATTGGAAAGATTGATGTGGAAAATAGATCCAGGAGAGAAAAATCTAAGAATTATTGGTCTACTGGAAAACCTATATATATAAAATTCCTGGACAGTATTTTTCAAGAAATCATCATGGAAAACTTCCCTGAGGTCCTAGATCTAGAGGGCAAAATAGTCACCAAAAGAATCCACTGATCATTTCCTGAAAGAGATTCCAAATTGAAAGCACCAAAGATCATTGTTGCCAAATTCCAGAATCATCAGGTCAAGGAGAAAATACTGCAAACAGCCAGAAAGAAACAATTAAAAAATCTAGGAAGCATAGTCAGGATCACACATGAACTTGAAGCTTCTACATAGAAAGAACAGAGGATTAGAATACAATATTCTGTAAGGCAAACACTCGTGGACTATAACCAAGGATCAATTACCAAGCAAAAATGATCATAATCTTTCAGGCAAGGAGAAGGACATTGAATGAAATGAGGGATTTCCAGACTTTCCTGATGAAAAGGCCAGAACCATTGGGATGAACTCTCCCATGTTTACAAGAATCACATTTGAAACAGGGATAGACACAGGGTAAAGATAAAAGGTTGGAGAACAATATATTATGCTTCAGCTAAAGTAAAGAAAAAAAAAGCAGGGGAAGCAATCCTAATCTCAGACAAATCAAAAGCAAAATAGATCTAATCAAAAGAGATAAGGAAAGAAATTATATCTTTCTAAAAGTCACCATAGACTATGAAATAATATCATTACTAAACATATATCCACAAAGTGATATAGCATCCAAATTTTTAGAGAAGTTAAGGGATGAAAAGAAGAAATGATGGAAAACTATAGTAGTTAGGGACATCAACCTTCCCCTCTCTCAACTTGATAAATCTAACCCCAAAATAAACAAGAAAGTAGTTAAGAAGGTGAATAGAATTCTAGAAAAGGTAGATATGATAGACCTCTGGAGAAAACTGAATGGGGATAGAAAGGAATATACTGTTTTCTCAGTGGTACATGGCACATACACTAAAACTGATCATGTGTTGGGGCATAATAACCTCACAATCCAATGCAGAAAAGCAGAAATATATAATGTACCCTTTTCAGACCGTGATGGAATAAAAATTATGTGTAATAGAGGACCGTGGAAAAATAGATAAAAAATTAATTGGAAACTAAATAATCTAATCCTAAAGAGATGCAAATCAAAACAATTCTGAGGTACCACATCATACCTATCAGATTGGCTAACACGACAAAACATGAAAATGATAGATATTGGAGAAGATGTGAAAGAATTGAAACACTAATTCATCGTTAGTGGAGCTGTGAGCTGATCCAACCTTTCTGGAGAGCAATTTGGAACCATATCCAAATGGCTGTGAAATGTGTGTACCCTTTCACCCAGCAGTAATACCACTATGTCTATATCCCAAAGAGATCACAAAAATGGGAAAATATTTATACAAAAATATTTATAGCAACTCTTTTTTGTGGTGGTCAAAAACTGAAAATTGAGGGGATGCCTATCATTTGGGGAATGGCTGAATAAGTTGTGTTATGTGAATGTAATGGAATGCTATGGTGCTATGAGAAATGATGAATAGGTGGCATTCAGAAAAAGTTGGAAGACTTATATGAACTGATGCTGAGTGAAGTGAGCAGAGCCAGGAAAACACTATACACAGTATCTGCCAACGTGTGAGTACTGTTTTTGATAGAATTAGCCCTTCATAACAATGTAGAGACCTGAAACATTTCCAAAAGACTTTTGACGCAAAATGGCATCCACATCTAGACAAAGAGCTATGGAGTCAGAATGCAGAATGAAACGACTATTTTCTGCTTTGTCACATTTATTTTTGCTTTTCTTTTCTCATGGTTTTTTCCATTCATTTTAATTCTTCCATGCAACATGACTAATGTAAAAATGTGTTTAACAGAAATGTATGTGCAGAACCCATATAAGATTGCATGTTGTCTTGGGGAGGGAGGGGGAAAATATTAGAATTAACTGAAGTGATTGTTGAAAACTGGATAAAAATAAATCAGTAAAATTTGGAGGGGAAAGAAGAAAAAGAAATGTTATAGTTCTCATCTTAGTTGTCCTAATATCTTGCACCTCCCTTGCTGCTAAGTCCATGTATTTTCCTACTTCCTTCTCTTTCCCTGCCCAGTCCCTACCTGTCTGTACTTTTCACCTTTCTCTGGGACCAGTAATCCAATCAATAGTGTCCTTGTTCCTGAAAAGTTCTTGGAACTCAATTTCCTTATCACTCTATTTACTATCTCTGTGACTGCTCACACTAAAGTAATCTTAACTGGCCTCCAATCCTTTTTATCTATTTTCTCCTACTAAAAGGTGTGATGTTTGAGAGCAAGGAATGTCTTATTTTATATTTGTATTTCCAATTCTGAATACTGCATTTGCCACATAATAAGAGCTTGATGAGTACTTTCCATTCATTAGAAACATTTCTAACTGAAATTCCGAAATCTTTCCATCAGGCCATTGTGGAAATTGGTGATTGTTATTTTCATGCTGCCACTTGAGTTTAACATTAAATTTGTTTTTTCTCACTAATGATAACAAGAACAATTATTTATGGCACTTTAAGGTTCGCCAAGTCCTACACAAATATCTTGTTTTATGTTTACACCAACCCTGGGTGTAGAAACTATTATTCTCATTTTATAGATGAAGAATATGAGGCAAATAGAGATTGACTTGCTAAGGATCATATAGCTCATGTCTGAGGCAGGATTTGAACTGAGATCTTCCTGACTCTAAGCCTGCATTACTTAACAATGTACTTGATAATAAATAAGTCAACAAGCATTTTTAAGGACCTACTATGTGCCAGATTCTGTGCTAGAAATGGAATTGTAGATACAGCAAATGAAACTCCCTAATGATAAGATTCTTACATTTTAAGGCAGAAAAATGCAAATATAGAAAAGTACATAAAAAGTTAATAGAGAGAGAATAAATCACAAGATGATTTAAGGGGATAGGCACAAGTAATGTGGGCAAGATGGAGAGAGATCAGGAAAAGCTTTCTGTAGAAGTTAGTGGTTAAATTTCAGCTTAAAAGAAGAAAGGGATTTTATGAAGAAAAGATGAAAGAAGTACATTCCAGCCATTGGCAAGTCAGTGTGAATGCAGAGATGGGAGATGGAGCACTCCTTGTTAGAAACAGAGAGGTCAAGTCTGCTGAATCCCAGAGTGTGGGAAGCAAAGTAATGTTCTGTGAAGCTAAAAAAGATGGGCTGAGATGAAAATGTGGAGAACTTTAAAAACCTTTTAATGAGAAGCTTATATCTTATCCTAGAAGTAATAGGTAGACACTGGCATTTATTGAGTGTGTGAGTGACATAGTTAGATCTGTTCTTTGGCAGCTCTGTAGATCGGTAAGTGAAACGACTATGAGGTAGGAAAAACAATTTGGAGGCTGCTGCAGTATACTAAATGGAACGAAAGTAACTATTTCCAAAGAGAATACCAGTAACTTTTTGCCCTTTGCTATTTTCCTTATAGCAAAACAAAGAAAGAAAAACAGCAACAACAAAAAAAAAACAGAAACCAGGAAGCACTCCTCTTTGTGATCATTTTAATAAATATTTTGCGAACATTAATTATTAATTCTTTGAAAATATAAAATTGGGGATTGACATTTCTCTTTCAGGGATAATGAAAAATACCAAGATAATCCTTTCTCCTCATCCCTAAAAATCCTCTTTTGATTATGACCAGTTTCTTATAGCAAATGTAGTAAGGAGTATTTAGCTTTGAAACTTTGCAAGAGTCCTATACATGTCTTGCATCTCAAATATTTTATATGAAGACACATTTACACTTCATATCTTAGCTATTAGCACAAGATTATGAAGATACTTTTCCTCCCTTTGACAAAAAGCATCATTATAAACATGGGCTAAGCAGAACTTCCAAATTATCTGAAAAAATGAATTTGTTGCCATCTAGCATTGGCTTGTAGTACATTTTGGTGGCTGATGATGTTGACACGTGGTGCTTTGTGATGGAGACATAAAGGTCACAGTGAAAGCAGGATTAATTTAAAATGATCTTGTAAATTAAAAAAAAGATGTTTTGACCTAGAGAGCAATTAATCTTTCTGGATGGAAACCTAAACATGTTGATTTGTTCATCAAAATTCAGAAGTAGATCATTTAATTATTTTTGACAACTGATATTTCAAGCTTTTTTCTTTGCTTTCATCCTTGTATTTTAAACAAATATGAGAAAATATGAGAAAAAAGAATAAATGGTATGTGCGTGAAAAGTGATATACTTTAAATGCTGCATGAACATGTGTGCTGAGAAATATACATAAAGGAACATGATATTGAATGTAGCCATCTTTTTTATGGACAATTTTCACGTGAAAGTCTTTGTTGTTTAATTGTAAAAATGCAAGCCTAGGAACACCTTTTTTATTTCAGAGGAAAATTAGTATTTTGTATTAGCAATTTAGGGAACAATGTGTAATTGTAGTTTCATGAATTATAGATGAAGATCAGTTTTGAAAGGACATCCTTTGTACAGATGTTTTAACAATCCTGATATTGGAAAGATAATGTTACCTAAAGCTTATTATTTCAGTCAATAACTCTTTACATCTAGTATTGCATATGACAACAAGCTCTTGGGATATTGTGCTGGACTCAGGATCAGGAAAGCTTCAGTTAAGAATATGCCTCTAATAGAAACTATGAAACCAGAGGCAAATCATTTAGTCTTTCTGAGACTTGGTTTCCTCATCTATAAAACAGGACTAATAATACTGAGAGTATCCATCTCTTTGGAGGACTGTGTGGCTCAAATTAGATAAAGCAGGTAAAATGATTTGCAAAATTTAAAGTACTATGTGTCAGTTAAAATTGTTATTCTTAAAATAATAACTCCTAGAACTTTGAGTTTGGATATTACACATTTAATTTTGGGGTTCTACATCCTTAAATTTCATTCATAATAGGATTTCTATAAGTAATGAAGAAGAATGTGGAAGATAAAGTGCTAGGCTTGGAGTTAAGATCTGAGTTCATGTCTTGTTTATGGTGCCTACTGGTTTATGACTATGCAACTTCCCCAGCCCCTCAGTGCTCTAGGCAAATCTTTAAGACTATTGATTTTAAGACTGTTATTTGAAAAATATATGCAGATATATGCTGGGAAAGGTCATCTCCTCACTAGGATTTCCTAAAGCAATAAAATATTAGATCTAGTTCATTCAGAAAATTGTTGGATTAAGTATTAGGTTGAATCCTTAGCAGTAGAAAATTGTGTCTAAATAGCACATTGTGCTGATTTGATGTGTCTGTATGTATAACTTTTTCATTTAAATTAGATAAAATATTAATAATAAATAGTTCTAACAATAACAGCAATAATTTGAGGGTTGAACTTTGGGTTTATAAAATAAAAAAGAAACCACTCCATCTACTAAATAGACAGTCTTTTTTTTCAAATTATTTATTTATTCTTAGTTTTTAACATTCACATCCATAAGCCTTTGAATTTTCTCCCTCACTCTATTCTCCCCACTCCTCAAGATGGTTTGCAATCTGATATGAGTTTTATTTATACATTCATAGTCAACATTTTCACATTAGTTATATATGAAGAAGAGTTAGAACTAATGGGATGAACTACAAGAAATAAGAAACAAAGCAAAACAACAAAAGAAAAGGAGAGCAAATAGTATGCTTCCACCTGCATTCAGACTCCATGATTCTTTCTCGGGATGTAGATAGCATTTTCCATCATCAGACTTTTGGAATTGTCTTAGATTCTTGCAATGCTGAGATGGGCTAAGTCTGTCAAGGTCAGTCATTGTTCAATGTGGCTGTTATTCTGTACAATACTCTCTGGGTTCTTACTTCATCCTATATCAGTTCATGGTCTTTTGAGGTTTTTCTGAAGTACACTTGCTCATTGTTTTGTTTTCTTTTTCAATTAATTTATTTTTAGTTTCCGACATTCACTTCTATAAGATTTTGAGTTCCAAATTTCCTCATCCCTCTCCTACCCCCACCCCAAAACAGCATACACATATAATCTTGTCCCCCAATCTGCCCTCCCTTCTATCACACACATACACCCTTCTCTTATTCCCTTCTGCTCCATTTTCTTGTAAGGCAAGATAGATTTCTGTACTCCATTGCTTGTATGTCTTATTTCCCAGTTGAATGTAAAAATCATTTTTTAACATTCATTTTTAAAAGTTTGAGCTCTACATTTTCTCCCTTCTTCCCTCCTTACTTACCCTTATTGAGAAGGCAAGCAATCCAATATAGGTTATCCATGTGTAGTCATGCAGAAGGTTTCCATAATAATCATGTTGTGAAAGGCTAACTATGTTTCCCTCCATCCTATCTTGACCCCATTTATTCTGTTCTCTCTTTTGACCCTGTCCCTCCTAAAAAGTGTTAACTTTTAATTACCCCTTCCCTCCTCATCATTTCTTATAGGGAGATAATATTCCATTACATTTGCATACCACAACTTGTTCATCCAACTCCAATTGATGGATATCCCCACGATTTTCAATTCTTGGACACCACAAAAAGAGCTGTGATAAACATTTTTGTATATGTGGGTCTTTTTCCCATTGTTATGACATCTTTGGGATATAGATATGAAAATGGTACTGCTGGATCAAAAGCTATGCAAAATTTTATAGCCCTTATTTGCCCTTTGGGCAAAGTTTCAAATTGCTCTCCAGAATGGTTAGATCAATTCACAGCTCCACCTACAATGACTTAATGTTCCAATTTTCCCACATATTTTTTAATATTTATAATTTTTCTTTTCTGTCATATCAGTCACTCAGGTACCTCCAATTTGTTTTGATTTACATCTCTTTAATCAATAGTGATTTAGAGTATTTTTTCATGTGACTATAGATGGTTTTAATTTCTTGATCTGAAAACTGCTTGTTCATATCCTTTGACCATTTATCAATTGTGGAATGATTTATATTCTTATAAATTCAACACAATTCTCTATGTATTTTTAGAAATGAGACTTTTATTAGAGATACCGACTATAAAAATTGTTTCACAGATTTCTGCTTCCCTTCTAATCTTGGTTGCATTGGTTTTGTTTGGGCAAAAATTTTTCAACATAATGTACTCAAAATCATGCATTTTGCATTTCATAATGTTCTCTATCTCTTATTCGGTCATAGATTCTTTCCTTCTCCATAGATCTGATAGGTAAACTATTCCTTTCTCTCCTAATTTGCTTATAGTATCAATCTTTATATCTACATCATGAACCCATTTTAACTTCATCTTGGTATAGGATGTAAAACGTTGATCTATGCTTAGTTTCTGCTACACTATGTTTCAGTTTTCCTAGCAGTTTTTATTAAATAGTGAGTTCTTATGCCAGAAGCTGTTTGACTGTTAGTTTTGAGGAAATGTGTGGTACTTTGATACATTAATGTTTTCTTTTCTTAAAGAAACAGTCAATATGTGTTGAAATAAGGTTATGAATCTCAGTCTTCTTGATTTCAAGGTCAGTGTGTTATACATTAAGTCACACTGTCTACTTTCAGGAAAATATTGGATAGTATTTTTTTATGTTTCTCTTCTTAATGTGTATTCCAGAAAGGATCTTAATTATTACACTTTTTTAAAATATATTTTATTTTCCCCAATTACATGTAAAGATAATTTTTAACATTCATTTAAAAAAATTGAGCTCTAAATTTTCTCCCACTCCACACCTTAAGACTGTAATCAATTTGATATAGTTTATATATGTGTAATCATGTAAAACACATTTCCATATTAGTCATGTGTAATGATAACTTAAATAGGAAGATCTTTCCCATTCAGTATTAAGCCCATGGGACCTACTTAAATCACATGGAAGCCTAAGTCACATGTGATAGGAGGAGCTTGTTGAAAGGGTGGAACATGAGGGGCAGGGCAGAACTGGGAGGAAGTTGATGAGAGTGGTCTTCTTCAACAACGAAGGACGAACACATAAATCATGTACCTACTTTGACTATATCTTGGTATATGGTGTGAGATGTTAATTTATGCCTAGTTTCTGCCATATTATTTCCTAGTTTTCGCAGCAGTTTTTGTCAGATAGTGTGTTCTGGTTTCAGAAGCTAGAGACTTTGGTTTTATCAAACAGTAAATTATTGTAGTCTTTTACTACTATTACCTTGTGTACCAAATCTATTCCAATGATCCACCACTTTAATTCTTGGCCAGCACCAGACATTTCTGATGAATATTCTTTATAATACATCTTGACATGCGGTGTGGCTAGGCCACCTTATTTTGCATTTTTATATTGATTCCCTTGATATTCTTGACCTTTTGTTCTTCCAGATATAACATTATTAAGGACATTTCTGGCACCTAGAAGCAACACTTGGATCTTCTTTTTAGGTCAAGATAAAAGTTATGGCACCTATTTTTTCACTGATTTTCACATTTATAAATTCTATACACCTGGACTTACTGGATACAGTGGTAGTTCCAGAATCAGACTTTTTCTCCATGTTTTCCTAACTATGTTTCTGTGGGCAAATCACTTAAACTCTCTAGTCCTCATGCATCTCTCAAAGTAGCTCTCTAGTCACTGTGACATACCTCATTACTTTGTTAAGATCCTTGAGGGAAAGGAATATCTTTCTATTAGTTGTATCCTCAGGACTTAGTGCAATGTTTCTGATATAGTAGGTGCTTAATAATTGTTTATTGGATTGATGTGCTATAATCTTTCTTTGTGCTGCCTGTAAGCTACATGGCTCCAGGGCCAGAAATACCAGAGTATACCAACTCCCAGCAAAAAGGTATCTGGAAAAGTAGCCAACTTTTTTTTTTCCCATTCATTCCATTTGTGTAACTGACAATATGGACATTGACTAAAATATTTTGCTGTTGGAGCTTTCTAATGGAGTCTGGATTATGCATAGTATAGAAAGCAATCATATGAAAATGTGAAACATTACTTGACAAACACACAATATTGATGAAAAGATATGATTTCATAAGCATTGATATTCCCTTCAATATAGTAGGTCATAACTGCTCTATACCTTAGTGAGGAGTCTTCATGAGTTATTGAGGTCTAAAAATTCTTCACTTCATAGCCTTCCTTAGGGTCCTCTAGTAATTTAAATCTTGTTTATAGTATTTTGAACATTTAAATCTTAAAATTATAAGTAAGAGTCAGGGTTGTGTTTTGTTTTTATTTTGTTTTGTCCTTTGTTTTGAGAGATCAGATTCTAATTAGGATGTTTTTGGTGTATGTCTCCTCAGAAACACACACTCTGTGCAGTGGAAATCTGAGGGGTTGCCTTAGCTGTGGTTGCTATTAGAAGGGAAAGTCAGGGAGTGGGATGGTGCCATTTTATTTTCTTTTTTCAGAGAAAATTCTCATAGGGAAAAATTCATGTTTGGGGGTCAAAGAAATGAAAACTTCAAGATGTGTTTTAAGGGCAACATGATCCCTTTTTTGTAAATTTAGAGATAACATATATATATATATTGAGCTCTTCAGTTCTCAGGTTAAGTGAGAAAAGATTTTACAAAGGAAAATACAAATCTTTCCCTGCCTCTGTAATGCAAGGATGTTAATTCAAGATGACACAGATTCTCTTGGGAAAGTGGAATAGTCTTTTGGCAAAGGAGTCTTGTAAAGTGTCTAACATTTCCCATATGAAAAAAAATAAATGAGGACAGGGGTATGGGGGAATTTTCCCATTTAATCCATGCTATTTTTATCAAAAGTCTATTGTTTGGGAGAGCAAGGCTTGTCCATGGATTAACCAATTGCTTATTTTTCATAAAATTAATATTCATTGACTTATGTTTCTTGTTTTGAGACATGGTGTGCTGTGGGGGAAAATGCAGGCTTTTAAGTACCTCAGTTCAGGTTAGGGCCTATGATTTGCTCCCTGTATGACCTAGGACTCAATATTAAATAAGTAATCTGTGTTTCAACTCCCCCATCAATAAAATGTGACAATTGGACTCTTTCTTCTAAGGTCCTATTATGCTCAAAATTGGTAACTAAAGTATAATTACTTATGTAATACAGTATTAAAGACAAAAAAGCTTCTTTGGAGAACTAACACTATTTGACTATGTAAAATTTTAAAAACTAAGTAAAAAACATCCTGTCATTTGTTTTGCCAGTTGAATAAAACCAGTGAATTTAACCTTACAAAAAATGCCAATGTTAAGCAGTTTAATGAAGAACTGTAACTGCCAAGACAGGACCAGACAGTTCCAGAAGCTCTGTGGGGTTAATGGTTTGTTCAGAAAATGGAGCTGACAGTTCAGAACAATAAACTGGTACACAGATGATTATGATTTTTTTTTTAATTTATCAATGATGGGTAAGAGGACTTGAGACTAAAAGTTTTTTTGTTCACTCAGAAAGACCAGTCATTTCCCATAAGGAATTATTGTTTCCCCTTTCAAGAGAAAATAAACCAAAGAGAAGAATAAAAGCAATTAATAGGAGAAATCCCTTTCTAGTAAGATTTTACTTTCTGCTAATATTAAAATGTTGCTGAAATTCACCTTAATCTTCTGCATCCTAGATCCGATATAAAAGATCACACAGCAGCTTAATTTTCTGAACTTTGTATACTCCTGAATTTAATCAAAGTATTAAAAATGAAATTAATCATTGAAAAAGTCATTGTGGGAGCTCTTGATTTAATAATGCAAGTCTTACTTCAGGTATGCTTAAGACAATATTATATTTTGTGGGCTTTATTATAAAAATTCATTGGCATTTAAAATTATTTTTAATGGAAGCATAAAAGAAGGCTCAAATAATATGCACCCAAGGATGTTATAGGACTGATCAGGTTTATTTTTATAGCTTTACAGAGACTTTCTGAAAAAAAATAAAACCACTGTTTTGTTTTATTTTGTTTTTGTTTTCAATATAGGACTCCATTTAGGTTAACATCCCCAACTAGAACTGTGGCTATCCTTAGGATAGCTGACTACTTGTAGCCATTAGGGTTCTATGGTTTCCCTGAAGTATTTAGCTCTCTAGCACTATTACTCATAATTCCCCACCTACATATTTCCTATTGACAATAAGTCCACTGATTTATTTTGCTTTTTTGAAAGGGCATTTATTTACTAAGGCGATGAAAGAAGAGATGATAGAAAATATATTTCTACTCCCTCAAAAAAAGTAGAGCTCACTACCCACCTTCACACACAAGGCCATTAGGAAGCATAGACTCAAATTTGAAGTAAAATCATTGGGAAACTCATTTGTGGCTGAGATATCTCATAGCTCCTGCTTATTGTTTTTGTCTCTTCAGAGAATCTTCATGAATTTTACTCTAGGTGTAGCTAGCTCTCTGGTTGACTTCAAGGATTCATACACATGTAGAGTTCATAGCTAACATTTCTCTCTGCCCTGAGGAGTCATGTTCCCTGAAACTGCCTTTCCTTTGTATTACAAGATTATCTCTTGTCAGCCACTACTACTTTAGCAGACACTGCTGCCAACAGCTATGGAACCTCCAGATCTCATGACCTTTGAAAGGTTACAAGTTTGTAACTTATTCCTGTCTTTGGTATTTGCTTTCCTAAATCAGAAAGTCAGAAATACAATAGACAGAATAGACAACCCTGCTGGATAGGAGAAAAGTTAGCCACTCTGTGCCTTTGGTTCGAACAGGTCACCAACCCTGAGACTTGTTGCCTTCCAGATAGAAGGTGGAAGAACCTATGGATAGACTCTCATTTTCTTGGGAGACCTACTTTTTGCCCTTGGTATGTCTCTTTCTGTTTCCAAATGGATATATTCTTTTTGACTGATCTACTTTCTGCAAAAAGGTAGTAAGCAAAGAGGGGGTGGCTCATTTCAATCTCCATACCACATTCTGGTACAGGTACAAAGAGTCTGCCTTCTCAAAGAGCTCCCAGGTTTAGAGAGTTCTTTACTATAAGTTGGTTCCACTACTTTGACTCAATTACTGTGTCATCCCCAGGGTGTGTTTCCCATATTTTCCTTGCCAAGCAAAAGAGATTTTTCTCTGCGCTTCATCTGCTTTTGTCCAATGGCCAAAACTCCTATGATTTTTTTCAAACTGACAAAGAATTTGTCCACATGATGAATTAGGTTATAGGAAAAATCCTCAGTAGGTAGTTAATTTTGTTGATTGATTAATTGGCATGATGGGAGAATTCTACTCTAATTGGACTCTAAGGGTCTAAATTTTAAATTATCTGAATCTCGTCATAAAACTATTTTCAAGGATCCAGTGTCTCAAAAACATTTTCCTTTTGCTCATATTCAAATGCCAGTATGTTGTCTCTTTAGGAACTGACACGTTTTCCCAATTCTTTTATTTTCTATTGTAGGATGTGTGTGTGTGTGTATGTGTGTGTGTGTGTGTGTATTGATCTTGAGGTAATTTTTTTTCTGTATTTAATTAATTGTATCCTATTAAACCATATCACCTGAAAGATTTCTCCAGCGGATATATTTGCTTTAAAATTGTATATGAACTAATTCTCCTCAATAAGACTCCCTGATAGCTGATCCTATACATAGTTGGATCATCATCTATTTAAGCTATTACCTAGAGTC
Organism: Potorous gilbertii; assembly: GCA_028658325.1. NCBI lineage: Eukaryota > Metazoa > Chordata > Mammalia > Diprotodontia > Potoroidae > Potorous > Potorous gilbertii. The sequence goes on from CM053770.1 coordinate 347,171,697, forward strand.
TAATAGGAACCTATAGCTAAGGGACCTGAGTTCAAATCCTTTTACTATCTGTGCAAACCCAGGAAAGTGAATTAATATCACCAGACTTCAATTTGCTCATCTGTAAAATGAGAAGATTGTACTATATTACCACTGAAGTTTTTTCTGGCTGCAGATCTATGATCCTCATTTCCAGCGAACCTCCTAAATACTAGACCAGAGGATATAAGTATTCAAAACAAAAGACTTTCAATTAAACAGAATAGCAAGGTAGAAAAAAAAAGAGAAATTCCTTTACATAGAAGCACCACCTTTCCCCTTAAATTTCTATGCTACCTATGAGAAGGGCAGTTAGGTAGCACAGGGGATAGAGTGTCAAACCTGGAGTCAGGAGGACCTGATTCCAAATGTCGCCTCAGACACTAACTGTAACAGGAAATGGGGTCAGGAAGACTGAAATTACTAAATAACACATATGGGAAGAACACTTCCTGGGATAACTTACCATGTCAAGATTATAGGTTATATTCTATTGGGGCATCATAACTCCCCCTTAGGAGTAACTTACTACTGTCTAGGAAGACTCACTTCAATCTGCCTTCACACTATCAGACCCAAGTTCCCAAAGAAAGACCACCACCACCAAGTTCCACTCAAATTCTCTTAGGGAACCTAGATTTAACACTTTTGAGGAGACATAACACCTTCCCTATCCATCACTCTAGCACTTGAGCCTCCATTAAAGCATTTCTATTTATATAATTTTTGTGGTTGTTCAGTTGTTTTAAGTCATTTCTGAATTTTCATGATCTCCTTTGGGATTTTCTTGGAAAAGATACTGGAGTGGTTTGCCATGTCCTCCAATTAATTTTTCAGATGACAAACTGAACCCAAACAGGCTTAAATGCCTTGGCTATGGTCACACAACTAGTTACGTGTCTGAGACTAGATTTAAACTTAGTAAGATGAATCTTCCTGATTGCAGGCCCTTCACTCTATCTATTGTACCACCTAACTGCCCTTTGGCGTATATAATTAGACATTTATAACAATGATGCCTTTAGATCTTAAACATAGTCATTTGCTTAATAAGGCAAAATTAGTAATCATAACTAACAAGTCCACAAATAGGTATATGTTAAAGCAATTGCGTAAATAACACCTCACAATCCAACTATAAATCCACATCCCACTATCCCCCTAGTACCTGTAGGGAGAAGTATGCATACACAGGAACTTAGCCACATACAGGAATTACATGAAGAAAACCATGAGTGTGGAGTAATTCACAGCTCTCTGCTATAGACTTTGATAACATTGGTCAACTCAGGTTAATCTGTTCCATATGGAGCTGTGTTTGCTAAATGTTGGTCTACTGGTCCTCTTTACTCTCCAGCTAGGCAGATCATACTTACTTAGTTGTTGGACCATTTACAAGCGCTTTCAACTTTACATAGTCACACTTAAGTGAGTGTTTAAAAAGTGTTATTCATTAATTTGAGAAACAGTTCCCTAGTTCCCTTTAAGTTAGAAAAGTGCAAAACTCATGAATATGGTTGTCTTGGGTGCTCCACAGCATGGAGCACCATGTCTTGCAAATATCACGAGCCAGGATAAACCTATTATTTCACTAGTATAATAATCTTCCAAATAAGTAAATTCCTCTCTTAATCCAGGTCAGAAGCTTCTCTGTAATGACTATTAAAAAATAGCCTAAAACACTGAAAAATAAATGACTACACAATCAGAAGGCAGTACTTGAATTCAGGTCTTTCTGTTTCTGAGGTTAGCTCTATGAGATGAATATTAGTAGTCATTTAATTCTTGTTGAATGTATATGGAGCATCACTCACAGCTTTGTTTGCTCAGTTCTCCAGCAATCCTTTGTGTTCAGCTGTTGCCAGTTGGATCTGCTTAGCTCTTCCTCTCAAGGTGTCCTACACTGAGCTGCTACTGTTGTCATCCACTGGAAGGCTTTTGACTTAAAATGAATTTTTTTTCCCCTCAATTGAGAGGCAAGAGAGACTGACTGTGACTAGGGCTAAAGTACATATGCTCATAGACCTGGAAGGGACCTCAGAGATCACAGAATCAAAAGTGAAAAGGTAACTCAGGTAATATCTGGTCCAATCCTTCACTTTACAGAGTAGAAAGGTGAGATCCATGCAAATTAAGTAACTTATCAAGTCAAATACATAATAATTACCTGAGGCAAGATTTGAAACTAGGTCCTCTTACTCCAAGGTTAATGCCCCCCCATGTTATTATACTGATTCTTCTCTTTCCTCCTGTTCCCTTCTTTTGTCTTCCCTTTCCTTCTTTTCCTTTCCTTAGCCTTTATAAATTCCTCCCATCTCCCACTATGACTCTGGTTAGTAGTAAAAGGATCATTTAACATGGAAGAGACAGGGTGGTTCTAATGCCTTTTATTCTATATTTCTGTAAATTACATCCTTACATACATAAATACAAGCTGAAAAATGATACATGCAGAGTGGTTCCTTAATGCATTTATTCTTTTATATGATTCTGTGATACCTGAGCAAAAGGAACTTGCCAAAATTACGTAGGAAATCAATGACAGGGAAGCAATCCAGAATTTCTATATCTTCAATCCATTACATTTATAGTTGAAATTAAGTTTCAACCATTGAAAATATACTAGAATATTGATTATAATGTTATTTTGTAGTAAAAGTAAATATGTATTTGAAGTCAGAAGTTCTGTGTTCAATAGCTGAATTGTTTAATAACCAGTCTCAATTTCCTAACAAAATGTGGAAATTAAAAGTTGAGATACTCTTCTCCTTGGTATTTTGGCCAATGAGGACTAAACATGATCAACTATAAAGTAAACTTGATAACTGTAAAATACTATTTAGAGTAGGAAAGCCTGAGATCCAATCCCAGCTCTGCTACGCACTCCCTGTATGTACTCGCAAAAGTCATTTACTTTCTCTCCTTTCTATTTTCCTCATCTGCAAAGTTGAGGGGGTGATACTCTATTGTCTTAAGCGTCACTGCATCATGATGCAGTGAAAAGAATACCAGCCCTAGAGTCAGAGAAGCTGCCATTAAAATCTACCATATGATTTTGGACAAATAAGTCCATATTTCTGGGCCTGTTTCCTCACCCACAAAATAGAAAGAATAGAAGGGACAGAAATAGGATGAATTACTTCTGGATTCCCTATTGACTCTATATCTTTGATCCTATAACATAATATCTATATTATATGACATTCAAGTCAATTTCTTAAAGTAAAAGAAAAGGAACATTCCATCAGTCAGTTTAATTTATACCATCTTTTTGTCCTGAGAAGAAGCATTATATGACTTATAAAAAAAGATGTTAATAAAGTAATACCTATATCTACTTATCAACATTCATGACAACCCTTCCCGAATTTGTTGCTATCTTCACCAATAATTCATTGGTAAAATGAGTATATTGAGTTTAATAGAAGATTTCTCATTTTTAAGCAAGACATCATTCCGAACTTCCTATTTTCTGTTTTTGTCCTCTTTTTGGTCATTCTCCTTTTGTGCCTCTATATCTAAATATTTATGAAGTTGAAACTTCTCCTTTAAACAGAGGTATAAAGTGTTCTGATAAGAATCTCAACAATAACAAAAGTATACTGTTGGTTTTTTTTTTATAAAGAACATATTTTACATAGCCATCGAGTTATTTTCTCCTTGCAAAATGTCATGAATAAAATAAGATTTGTCAGCTTTATGCCATTCGCTTTGTGTGTAAAAAGGATTAAACAATTTTATATGAAATTTCTTCTAGATCACCCCAAGCATTTGTTTTCCAGTCATACTTCACTGAATGTTTCATAGCTCATGATAGTTTCCATGAAAAAAAAAGTTGAAAGTCAGCTTAAGGTAACAAGAATCATTAAATAAACTATAAAGTATTTCATAACGTGTGTGTATGCATTCAGGACCATAAAATTCCTCTAAAATTCTACAGTAAAGATTGTAAAAAACTGTAATTTGATTTAATGTATAGCATACAGGATGCTTGAAGGCAACATTAAAAGAAATTAAACAGTGCATTGAAAAGAATAAGAGGAAGCCCATGAGCCCTCATAAAATGCTTTCAGTTTCTGTCATTGCCAATTTTCCCAACCCCTTTTTTCTCTAGAATAGTTTGTTGTTTAAAAGAGACAACAGAGTCCAGCCTTCTTTTCAGCCTATGAGCTTCAGGTGTTTTTGTTCTGAAAGTAGAATTTTATGTTCACTAATTGAGAGAAATAATCAATAAGAATGTGCATTACATAGCTTTAGGAATTATTGTGGATTATCTACTTTTGATGCAGTGATTTCAATTAGTCAGCATACATTTACTAAGTGATTACTATAGGAGCCAGAGTCTGTGTTAAGTACTAGGGATACAAAAACAAAGTTGAAAAATCCCTTATCAAAAGGAACTTATATTCTAATGGATGAGGCAATATGCTCATATATAAGTATATACATAACATATAAAAATCAAATACCAGTTAGTTTAGGAAGAGAATGTTCTAGCTAGGCAAAAAAATAGGATTAGAAAAATCTTGACATAGTAGATAGAGGACTGACCCTGGAGATAAGACCTGAGTTCAAATCTTTTCTCAAACACTCCTTTCTAGTTATATAAGCTTGAGCAAGTTACCCAACCTATGTTTAATTGAGTTTTCTGAACCGTAAAATGAAGATATTAATAACACCTACCTTGTAGGGTTGTTGTAAAAATCAAATGAGATGACATTTGCGATGTGCTTAGCACAGTATCTAGTATGTTGTCCTTTTTTCTAGAAGAGGACCAAGATGACATCACTATGTGAGAGTCAAGTGAAAGCAGGTCCTACTGTGGCTGATCAGATCAATAAAACTTGGAATGTTCTATCACAGGTTGGGCACAAACAAATGTCATGTAAACATTCAGGGTGAGTTCTCTAAATTTGTGCATCTCACATTTCTTTTGAGCTACTTCAATTTTGCTTTGCTCATAGAACACAGAACCTTCTCTGATGAAGGTACACTATGCTGGGGCCATCTTATGCCAGTGTCTCCATGTCCTACAATCGATTCTAGAGTTCTTGACAGAGATCTTGAGAGCATCCATGGATCATATCTTCTAACCACCCTGTGAGCACTTGCCCTGTGTGAGTACTCCGTAAAATAGTCTTTTTGGCAAACATACTTGTGGCATTAAAACAACATAGCCAGCCCATCTGATTTGTGCTATCTGAAGTAGAGTTAGAATGTTTGACAGGTTAGTGAGGGATTCAGTGTCTGGTATCTTAGAAAGGGCTTCAATTTCTGGTATCTTCTCCAAGTTGATCTTCAGAATCCTCATAAGACAATTAAAATGAAAACAATTCAGCTTCATGGCATATCACTGGTATACTGCCCAGTTTTCACAAGCGTACAAGTGAGGTCAACACAATGGCTCTGTAGACCTTTAGTTTATTCAGTCTAATACCTCTTCTTTTCCACACTTTCCAAACGCTGAGCTAGCTCTGACAATGCATGTGTCAGGTAAGTAGACAATTTTAGGACACTTTTTATAGCCCCTTTCTCAGGTGAGCAGTATGATCCTTAAAAGGCTGCTCAGACACCCAGGGGGCTACCAAATTCCACTGCTGCTTCCAGTAAGAAGACAACCCCAAAGCCTGGGCCACCTGTGTGTAGGGTTGTGACTACAGGTACTGGGGTATCTATGTCTGTTGCTTCATCTCTTACTTGTCATGACAGTACTTTGAGATAGGTAAAAATGGTAAAATGTATGGGTGATATCTTTCGATTCGTGCATAAATTGGATTAAGGGAAGCAGAGTTGCTTAAAGTTGTCTACCTCACTCTCCCTCCCAGAGTAACAATAGTCCAGTGGCAGGACAGAGTCAGATATGTGGGTTGAGGGAAAGGAAAGGGCAAAAAGTATATCCAAGGTTGCAAACTTTGGTTGACTGTAATGGTTATGTTTCTCTTGACAGATATAAAGAAGTTAGGAAATATGGATAAGTTTGGGGTGAAAGATTATGTGTTCAATTTTGAACACGGTGATTTTGGGATATCTCTAGGCTATCCTATTTGAAATATCTAATAGGTGGATGGAAATGCATGGCTGGAGCTAAAACGAAATGCTAGAATTAGCTATATTGATCTGAGAGTCATCTGCTTGTAGATGATAATTAAACCCAGGGGAGTTGAGAATATAATCAAGTGAGAGTATAGGCACAGCTGACAAATAGCTACCCAGACTTCATGAAGTCACTTAATGACCATGATATTACTACACATCAAGGTCAACCCATTTCATTTTTGTAATCCCAAATTTAGAAAGTTTTCCTCATTAAATTAAAATCTTTTTCAATATAGCTTAACCACTAATTCTAGTTCTGGCCTCTGGGGTGAAGCAGAACAGGTATAATATATTGTAATGTTGAAAGTTGATAAAACTTCACTATAAGAAGTAATTTTGTACCTTCCTAAAATTTTCTCTTCTGTAACTGAAATATCCTATTTCTTCAATGAATTTTTACATACTATGTAATAAGGTGTCTAATCTTTTCATTCTGGTTACTCTCACATAGACAACCCTCAATTTTTATATGTGTGTGTTAATGTGTGCTACTCAGAACTGGATGCAATATTTCAGATTCCTGATATGGATAAAGATCATCACTCTCCTCACTTTTTTCATAGCACTAATATCTACCAGCATTTTTCTACGACATTGGTTAGGCCAATACCTTTTCCTTCTGTACTATGACAGGGATTAGCTTTCCCTAAAAGGAGACAAAGCTGTACCTTGTAACTGAGGGGTCCATGCTTCCCCTTGGCTTCTTCTCCTCCACCAGTTTTGACAAGTGATAGACACAGTTCCTCTTTCTTACCTTGTGCAACAGGGACTAGCTTTTCCTAAAAGGAAAAAAAGCTGTCCCCCAGATTGCATGATGCTGCTTTCTGTTCACCCAAATGCATAGAATATCTAGCCACATTGAATCTATGCCTAACAGATTTGGATTTCAGACCATCCCAATTTCCCATGTCCTCCTAGCCTGTTGATCAGACTTTAGGGAGGTTAAGTATGCCAAAGCTAAATATAATTGCTATTATGTCTTTATTGTACATACTTGCTTTGCCATAGCAAAATAAATCTTTTGGTAAACTCTTCTACGTCTTATGAATGCCTCATTTAGTTCCAACATTAAACCTGAACTATGAGAATGCTGGCATTAAGGACACCTCTAACAAATCTCAACAATGTATTTCTATTGATCCAACACAAGATGGCCTTAAAGAGATATTAGGATATAATAGAGAGAAAATTGTGATTGAATTCAGGGAGAATTAGATCCAAGCCTTGCCTCTAATACTTAATTGATATATGATTTAAGTTCCTTGACTTTTCAGGAAAGTTGAATAAGCTTCTAAATTGAAAAGAAGGTACTCAACCATATCATAATGATATTTCCTTATTGAGGTTCCTAAATAAATGAAGACACAAGTCCAATTTTATTTTTTTGTTATTATTAACAACAGTGTTTGCCTTTGACTGCCACATTTTTCTGCTAAAATATTGAGCTTCCAATTCACTAGGACACCGTTTTTTTTCTTCTACCACATGAACATCTTTCTAATCATATCTTCTAAATTTTATTCAGGTTCTTTAAAACTAAAATTCAAGATTTTGTATTTATCTTTTTCAATTTTATTTAATTTTATTTTGTCAGATTTGACCTACCATTGAAAACTACTACAGTTTTTGGGATCCTGAATCTCTCTTCGATTGTATTAGCTTTCAGCCTAAATCTATGATATCCACAGACTTGATGCATGCCTTCTATGCTTTCACCCAGCTCACTGACAAAATTTTGGCTAGAACAATTAGGAAAGTCAAGGGTCAAGTCACTGGATCTTATGTTCCTCAAAGCTATAATGGAAAATTAGATTAGATAATTTCTTTGGTCTCATACAGCTTTAACAATCTGTGTATAACCAGGGCCAAGGGCAAAACTTTGTCAAACTCTATTAGTGCTTTCCCATCACTGGCACTGGCAATACCAGGGCCAAGTCAGACTGATTAAAATTATTGTTATTGTGGCCAGTCAGTCATCCAGCTCTGGAGCCATATAACTGCATTGTCCAATTATATATCTCAAATCATACCTCTGTTATATATTTATAGTAGTCTGGAAAAGTAAAAAAAATTAAATTGAAACCTTTTCATCTTTTTTTTTAGTCCAATGTTTATTGAGACATGTTATCTCTGCTTTAAAATTATGTCCTCCTTCTACATGTGATTTTTCTCATTTCTGGAATCAAATTGTTCCTAGGACAGCCTTGGCTGATGATGAGAGGTTAAGCTTACCATTCATGCTTCAATCTTCTATAGCTAGAAAAGTTCCAAAATTGAACCTTATTCCGTACAACTTCTGGCATCTGCCTCTAGCCACATAGTCTAGACATTTAGAAAATCTTGCCATCTGCTTTGCTGCTTCAACTATGTTCCACTTTATTCCCACTCCTGCTCTTCCTTGCCCCACAATCTACTTCTTGTTCTAAGATTGAGTAAATAAATATTACCATTGCTACTGGGAAAAATATCACTATCGACTGCCCTTAAGCTCCTTCACAATTCCAGTGATTCAGAGTCATAGGTTGTCTTCCCTGGCTATGACTTTCCTGACCTATCTTGTATCACCATGCCACTCTACCTTACCTTTCCACTGTGTCCTATGGAACCTCCAATATTTTGTTAATAAATGTCCTACCTATTAGCACGTTTCCTCTCATACTCCTTCCCACTCCTTCCAGTTCCAGAAATCAAATCCTGAAGGAAGATATCTAATCCTTAACCACCCTGAACAAAGTGGAATGTACCTTCCCTCATATCATCCAAGTCACTGGGTCAGTAGGCAAAATAACTTGTATCCTGCCCAATTTTTTAAACAGTATTGTCACAGTGATGCTATGTATCTTTCCTTAACCCTTTAATTCACCTACAATTCTTGTTCCTTTGGTATGGTCATATTCCATGATTTGTAGCCATATGCAATTAATGTGACAATTCTGAGAACAAAAAGATGAATTTTGGCTTCTGAGAGAAGAGTGAAATGGTTGAAAGCCCTATATGGCTTTCAGAATGTGATTTTGTCTACTCTCTTCCCCCTTTTCTATGTTGGAGTCTGTTGAGGTCATGTATACTTAACTAACCTATCCATGCAACTCTATCTCAGATGTATGAAAGTATTAACTCTTTAGCCACTTGATTTTTCCTATCCTTCTTGATAGTCTAATCTGTTTTGTCAGTCAACATTTACTAAGCACCTACTATGTAAAGGATACTTTGCTCAGCACTGGGGATACAAAAATCTAAAAGAGTCCCTGCTTCAGTCTAATGGGGGAGAAAACATGCAAGTGTCTACATAGAAACAAGATATATAAGTGCATCATATATTTTATATATAATTATATTTATATATAATTATATTTTATAATATTGTTATAGACATGGATGTGATAAAACTGAAGATAATCAGCAGAAGAAAGCAGCTAGCATTCTGAATGACTATTGAGGTCACTGAAAAATAATATAATGTACTTAAGGGCTGATGCAACCAGCAGCATCATATGAAAACAGCAGCAGCTGCAGAGCCTAATGGAGAGTCCTAGTTCACTAGTTCATTGGTTCAAAAGATCATAGATCTGGAACTAAAATGGCTTCAGAGGCCATTTAATCTAATTCCTTTCTTTTACAGATAAAATCCCAGTTTCAGTCAATTTCATTATCAGTCCCCTGTGCCTGGAACTCTTTCCCTCCTCATCACTAGCTTCCTTTGAGTCTCATCTGAAGTCCTCCTTCCTCTCCCTATCTCTCTCTCCCCACCAAAAGCCTTTCCTGGCTTTAAAGTCTTCCCTCTGAGTTTATCCCCCATCCCTAATTTATCCTGTATATATCTTCTTTGCAAATAATTATTTGCATATTCTCTTCTCTCGTCAGATTGTGAGTTGCATCTGTAGGTCTGTACTTGTTTACCAAATTGGAATTTTAGAGAACAACATGGTTGTTGTTGGTAAGGGTTGTGCAACCAATATGTCAGAAGCTTGTTGTGTGAACCCTGACCTTCCTGGCTGAGACTGGTTCCTTTTCACAACCTCCATATTAACTCACTTAATATTGATTATAATATAATATAATTGAATGAGGTTATTTGTGCCTTTGCATTTCCTATGGATTTTAATATTTTCGTAGTATATACATGAGAATGAGAAGGATCTTTTAAAACTGTATTTTTTATAATGAGTCATTTTTGACAAAAATAACCATTAAACTATCACTCGGGAGTTTTCTGTTCCCTGTATCTCAGTCAATTGTGACTGTGAAGATGTGACAATCTATTGAAAATCTTCTGAGAAAGCCTGTTTATTTCTTTCTTAAAATCTCAGCGGGACCTCCTTGGTGCATCTTTTTTTTTTAAGTCTGAAGTAAGCAATGAGTTCTCTGCTAATAATAACTAGAATTTATTCAGTGCTTTATTGTTTACAAAATGCTTTATTCACAAGAATTTTATGAGGCAGATTATATTAATAGCTCATTTGTACATAACTTATTAAAATAGTTCATTGCATAGCTTTAATAGAGCACTTTCAAGAAATAATGAGCTTTTATATTTGCTTCTAAAGAAATGTGCAAGGTAGGTACTACAGGTATTGTTATTGTTTTTTTACAGTAGAAACTGAGGCTCAGATAGATTAAGTGATGTATTCAAGGTCAAATATTTCATAAGTACCAAAGACAGAATTTGAATTCAGGTCTTCCTAGCTTTAAATCTAATACTCTATCTATTGTGACATAATGGTTTTCTAATAAAAATATAATAATTTTATAAAAGATGAAATTATATCTCAAAAGATGAGAATGACATCTAAAGCAGACTAAAGATAACCCCTCATTATCAGGCAATATCGTGCATTGGAGACCCTCTCCCCTAGTGTAATCAGATGACTCTTCTTTCCCAAAGGACCTTTGGCTTGTGCTGTCACATCCTCCCTATTTGATCTTTGGTCATGTTCAGAAGGAAAAGGGAGAGGGAACATTAGAGGTTAAGCATCAACTTTACTTGAGGCACTGTGTTTTACAAATGATATCTCATTGGATCTTCACAACTTGCCTACAAGGCAAGTATGTTATAATCTTCATTTTATAAGTTAGGAAAGAGATAGGAATTAAGTGACGTGCCTAAGGCAACACGATAATAAATGTCTGACACTGAATTTGAACTCAGGTCTTCCTGACTCCACACTCAGTCATCTATCTGTAAGACACAATCATAGATTTAGTGGGATGGGACCATTAAAGCCTCTCGTGCATATCTCATTATACAATTCAGTAGATTGAAGCCTAGAGAGATGATATGAGTTTCCAAGGTCATACATGTGCTAAATAATACAGGTGAAATTTGAATATGGATCTTCAATTTCAAAATTCATTGTTCATTCTACTGTACCACACTGCCATCTCCTCAGAGAAACCTTCAGACCCCTCTGATTCATTCCACACAGCAGAGATGTGGATGATTATGCTTTATGATACCCTTAAAGAAATATGAAAATTTTGAAAGATCAACTTCAACTTCAACTGACTCTTGCACTATCACCTAACAGCTGAGGAGGGACTGTGCAGGGATCTTATCATCTAACACTGACCTTTCCATTGTCCTTTTTAAAGTCATTTAAATACATATTATAAGTAGACTATCTTCTCCTATAGCTGTATGGGGCATGAATATGTTTTTCTAAAATCCAGGGAAAGCTAGATATCACTGAAAATTTTCTTCAAGTGAGTAAAGCAAGACAACTTTACTTAATATATGCACAAATGATGAATAGAAGGTGACTTTAAAACATACAGTTACTTTCATATGCAAATAGTTTAAGCTCAAAAAATCTTAGCTAGCATAAATAAATGAAGCCATCCACTTACAAAAAACTATATTGCAATGGTTTGAGTAACAGAGAGCTAATGGAATTCCAGGGTCTGAAATCAGTTGTACCAAAAAAGCAAAAGATTTCCAAAAAAATTGCATTAGACTTGCAAGGTGACTGTAATATTTCTACTAGGTAGTTTCTTCTGTCTAAGCAGAAACAGAGACTTCGAGAGTGGTTAATATATATATAAATGTATAATTATAATATATATGTATAATATATATGTATTATATATATATATATTTTTTTTTCAGGGTGAAAACTCAAATAGGTAAATAATCAGGACATTGTTGCTTATTTTTGTGGATATTTAGAAGAATTTACCAAAAGTTAATGGTTGAATCCAGAATGTGGAAATTAGAAATTCTTATTTTCCAAATCCTTGATATTGAAAAACATATGTCTTATTAGAAGCCAAAAAGTGAGAATAGTGAGTAAATACACACACACACACACATACATGCATACTGTTTAGTATGTATTAGAAAACTAAGCACTTGGAATACAAATGCAAAGTGAAGCAATTCCAGTCCTCAAAGAATTTACCAGATTAGTACAACTAATGAATCCCAGGAACTTCTGACATTATATGAATTTGCCCTCCATATTTCCACTGGACTACAACCAGTGACTGTATTATATAGGATTATAACTTTTAATAATGCAAATTTAATCACATGTGACCATATCATGGGATTCATACTAATCATGATATAGCTCTATAATATTCCATAAATACAAGGGTTTTGTACATATGCAAATGGCATACAATAGGTAAAGTGTAACATTAGCATTTACTTTGAGAAGGTAACTTTCTAAATAATGTAACTTTTATCCTCAAAGAAGCATGAGTTGATTGAATGATTTGAATAAAGTCTAACAATAAGTGTGAGCTAAAGGATTCCAAGGTAGAACATATTCCACTACTAATCAGGGTCTTCCAGACTTGAAAAATTTCAACATTTTCTTTTCTGAAATTATTTACCATCAATGGAGTATCATGAAGGATACTGAAATTTATGCACCAATATATGATGCAGAAAATTTTTGAAAAGAAGCAAACTATGAAAACTTAACAAGACCTTCCAGCATAAGTCAACAACCAACTTCATATCTGGCAACTTCAGTGCTAAACTGGGCAAAGAGGGAGATGACATATACTGTAAAATATTGTTCATGATCAAGAAATAGAAGGGACTAACAGTTTTAATATTACTCAGAAAATTGCATTCTATGTATTATCTAGACATGCAATATCAGTAAAAAAAAATGGCAATATCAGTAAAAAAAAAATGGCACTGACTGTATCTAACATCTAGGAAATGATGTTCCAACAAGACACATCTAGAGGGTACACTGGATAGTATGCTGGACCATACAGAATTGGACTCAGGAAAAATAGTTCAAACACAGCCTCAGATATTTACTACTTACTTAACCATTGGAAAGGCATTTATCATCTAATCGCTTCCATTTTTTCATCTGCAAAATGGAGATAACATCTTTGTAAGAATAAAATTTCTAAAGCATTTTGAAAACCTTAAAATACTATTAAAGTTACTATTATTATTTCTATGTGAGATGTCTTTGCCTATAGTAAGATCAAATGGTTAGAGCAAAAGTCAAATTACGCAACTAGAAGAAGAGACAAAGATGAAATGATACTCCATATTACTATACCAATCCCAACCTTCCTGGCTCAACAAATTCTTGACTCAGAGGAAGGGAAAATGGCCTAAAAACAACTGGCCAACTCTAAATATTCTCATTTCTTACCAGTATTTTAACTTCTACAAAAATAGTTGCCAGAAGGAGGACAAAAGAATTTTTGTTAAGTAAAGAGAAAACAACTTGAGAGCATAAACTCATTTGCAAGACATTACAAAGGAGGAACAGGTTATGAGCCATACTATATACAACAATAAAAGGAAATTAAGACAGAAACAAGTGTTCAGTGACTTGATGTGATACCTAGCTGTATCAGCAAGGACTCCAACATAGGAGGGCCTGCTGTACAGGTCCTTAGATTGGCTTTTCTGAAAGGAAAGCAACTTTTGAGGGGTCAGCAATCACTTTAATCAAGCATATATATCATTCACTTAGTTCAGGGGAAAAAGTCGGCACCCTGAACTTCAGAGAAACAAAGATCAACCAACAGACAAGGTTTCTGACTGTCTGACCATAAGCAATACATACATCAAAATCAACAGACAGAGCCAATTTCCTGACTGTACATATATATTTACCAGAGAGAGAAGCACCGACATCTAGGTTTTCAAAGTCAGGGGGCTCCTTAGTGACTTCCCAGAGTCCCATCTGTCCAAACCAACACTTCCAGTGAGTAAGCCCCAAAGTAAAACATCACTTCAGAGTATTTATACACTTGCCAGAGCCAGAGGGCATCACAACCCTTGAGAAGGAGTGCATTAGAAATTAACAAAAGGTGTGAGCCTTTCCTAATCAAGTTACCCTTAATAGGCAGGCCCATCAGTGGGTGGGGAAGATCTTTAACTCTCTAAATAACCACCAGGAAAACCAGATCATTCATTTCAAGGATTTTTTGTAGATGAAACAAAGGCAAAGAATAAAGAATGAAATGTATTAGAAGTAGAATGGAACAGAAAAACCAGAATTTCTTTGGCAATAAATTATTACTGAAAAAGATAATGGAACCACTGTATTTAGGTTCTACTACTTCAACATCCTATATTCTATGTATGAAAATGACAATAAAAGAAGAATCTGAATCTTGAAAGAATGACAGGAGTTAGAGAACATTTCTACTAAGTTCTAGACAAAATCATCCAAGCTAAGGCAACTCTTACTGTGACATCTGGTAACTTCGGTGCAACTGAAGACAAAAGAATACTGCAAAAGCTATTTTGGAAAGATATCAAAGAATGTATGTGGAAGAATTATGTACCCAAAGAGATCATTTCAAACTAAGTTAGGGATCAATTTTCAAGACATTTCAGAGAATGATTGCAAAAGAATAGAAACATCATCATCATCATCATCATCAAAAAAGGCGGTCAAAAGACTTCAGCAAATGACTCGTAAGCCTTTTAAGAAACCTTGTAAGCTTTTTCATTCTTATAAAATCATCATTATTATAAACATGGGTGTACAAAGGCAAATTTTGTGAAGATTTTTAAATGATAAATGTTATATCCATGAAAAATAAATAAAGATAAAAGTAGAGAGTGAAACATCACAATAACCTTCAGCACATTTTATAGTGTGAATCACTAAAATAGAAATAAAAAAGAAAATTGATAAAAATATAATCAAAGATAGGAGCAATCAGACTCCTTTCAGGTTGGCCTGACTCTTCTTAGCACTCATTTTATTTTCTTTCACCTATGTAAAGCTACCCCTACATATGTAACTTCAGTATAGTTCTCTTCTGCTATCATTTTGTTTCACTTTGTATAGGTTTTTCTTTAATTTTATCAAGCATAACTATTATAATACTGTGAGAAGGGAGCAAGTAGTCTTTTATAGACACTTTAAAAAATTATGATACATCTTATATTCAGTTACATACTGAGAAGTATCAAAAAAATAAGATCCTAAGAAAAGAAATCTCGATATCTGTCTCTGTCTCTCTATCTCTGTCTCTTTTCCCCCAACTAAAAAGTATTTACTTTCATAGAGTTAAAGGCCTCCCTCAGAAAAAAATTTCCTATGCATATATTAAGATTTCTTACAGTTCCATGAAAAAAAAAATGCAAGCTCAGAGGTGACTCTTGCAATAATCTACTAATCTCAAGGCATGGAAGTTGTTTAAAAGAAAAGGGGATATGTAATTACCATGTATTATCATTGTGATGAATAATATGTTGCGATAGGTAGGTAGCATAGGGCAGAGAGCTCTTGATTTGATGTCTGAAAAACCTGAGTTCAAATTCCTCCTCAGACACATACTAGCTTATGAGAACCTGAGTAACTCACGTCATCTCTGCCTCATTTTCCTTATCTGGGAATGAGATAATAGCACCTCCCTCCCAGGCTTATTGTGAGAATCAAATGACATAATACACTTGCAAACTTAAGAAATTATATAAACACTAGTTATTATTATATCTTAAGCAAGGTCCAATTGGATGGCAGAGTTTCTATTATCAGAGGGTCTATTCTATAGCTATTTCTGTTTGTGGATAATGAATGCTGTATTGTTTTTGTTAAACCTTGTAATAACACAGAGTCTTCTCAATGAAATCTATGCTTTCTAAGTTGGATAGAGCTAACATCCACACTTGAAAAACAAAACACTGACAGATGTATTTGCTGAGAATATGACTTAATAGTAAGGTGATAAGAGAAATGTAGGTTAAAATAACCTTAAAATACCATTTCACAACTACCAGATTGGCTAAAATGATAGAAGGATAAAGTGACAAATTTTGGAAGGGATGTGGAAAAATTGAGACACTAATTCATTGTTGGTGGAATTGTGAACTGATCCAACCATTTTTGGAGAGTAATCTGGAATTACGTCCAAAGAGTTATTAAACTCTCTAAAAGGACTTATGAAGAAAGCCACTGACTGCATTCAGAGAAAGAACTTAAAAATAGAAGCATGTATAGGATAGTTTTACATAGTGTGCGTGTGTGTGTGTGTGTGTGTGTGTGTGTGTGTGTGTGTGTGAAAAAAGAGAGATTTATATCTGATGGGGACCATCTCTAAGTTGAAGGGTAGGAGGATGTATGAATAAAAGAAATGCACATGATAACCTTGTTAAATATTTGAAAGGAAAAGCTAGTTTTGTGTAGTAAATTTGTAGTTTCATACACACTCATCTTTTTTGTATCGCAATATGTTATGGAAATGCTTGTTTCATTCCATAAATTAAAAGTAAAATGAAAGAAAAACAGCAAAGTGAGATGCCCAGTGAATTAATCCAAAAAATAAATAAAACTTAAGTAGGCCTTTACATTGTACAATACGCTGGGGCCAGACTTGAACAGGAGGAAAAGACAGGGTTACATTGCATTTAGAAAATAATGCAACTCTTTCAATGATCACAGACTTGCCAACAGGTGTGGGAGCCCATCTTTATAACATCACTATGATCCTAGTAACTCTATGGGATGAAGTATAATGTAACTGAAGGATCTCAAAGTTTCGTGCTTCCCAAATATTTCCCATATTATTAACACTGCTTTATATTGTCATAATTACCATAAACGGTGTCTACGATAGTTAATCATAGAAATGGAGGTTGGCTTTGGGAAGCCTAAGAATCAAACAGCCCAAGTGCAGCACAGGCATCCAGGAACTATTAAAAAGAACCAGAGGGAATCCTTCATTACATAAATAGTTTTACTGTGCAGTATTAATGGAAGTATATGAATAATAGTAGACTCATACTAAATGGTTAGTGATTGATTTAATAATAATCACAAAGGATAAGAGAGAATTGATGGACTCTGATATTTACCATAGAAAGGAGTATATATTCTGAGATTAGAGCACTATTTAACCAGTAAATTAATCTTGGCCCAATTCAATTTATGGGCCATGGGTTTAAAATACATAGGAGAAGAACCCAGAGAACTGGATTGTTATGAAAGTATAGGCAAGAAGGATATGATAAAATTCCTATTGCAAATACCCTACCAACTCAGGATACTATTATTGAAGCCACTAGAGCATTGGACTTACTGAAGCTGCTTACGGTTACGTAATAGTCCAAAATTATTCCTGACATATTAAGAGTAGACTCCATTAGCTAGCTAATGGGTCCTGGAGAAGAGGCCACTAAAAGAACTATGTTGGAAATGTAAGGAGAAAAAGGCAAGTCATCAATTAATGTGAAATAGATTACTAGTCAGTTACTGACAATGTAATTCTGGCACTGACTGTACAAAAAAAAATCAAAGTTAAATTCAACAAAAGTGAGGAGAGGAACAAGAATTAAACCCAGAGGATCACTGTAATGTAATAGAAAAAAAACTGCCTTTGGTGTCAGAGGTCCTGCATTCAAATCCCACAGTTGACATTTACTTCCTTTGTGACCTTGGACAAATGACTTCCCGTGTTGCAGGTTACTCATTCAGAAAAATGAGTTAGAAAAGATTATCTCTGAGATCCCTTTGAGCTTTCAATTTATGATTTCATGATGCTGTAATCAAGTACAGCACTCCAATAAACTAGGAGAAAATCCAATTTAATTATTTGAAATAACAAAAGAATCCATCAACTTCTGACACACTGGTTCTCCACCAACTGTAACACTACTCTACAGAATGAAAGGATCAAATAACAGTGGTTTGTAGTTTGATCAATGCATGTTTGTGTTTGTTTCTCTTCTAAAAAAATGAAGATGTTGAATTTAGTCTAAGATGTCTTCCTACTCCAAACAGTAAATTAAATAAAACAAATTCTCTCCAGTGATTGTATAAGAGAATTTAATTTTCCTTGTTTTTCAGCACCATATTAGTATAGACATGGAGCCCAGACTTGGACCTCAGTTTCCTATTTCTAAATTCAGTGCTCTATCTGCTACACTTTGTGGTTTCTCATTTTGTTTATAGCCATACTGGCTTCTTTAAACCTTCCCTCCTTTAATTCCTTTTAGTCAATGGCAATATTATAACTAGACTCTCATCTTTTAGCTATGCTGATTCCTCCTGAGATAGCTTCCCTTTGAAAATGTCTGACCAATTGATACTGCATGTCCTATCTTCGAATTTTAAAATTTACTCTCCTAAATCTAGGGCATATGCCAGAATATGACCAGAATTCCTTACTTGTCCATTAGAAATTCTAAGATGACACATCCTACCCTTGTTTCTTCTCACTAACTAGTGTGTAGCTCCCATTAGACAAATTATATCTGTAGAATGGAGTCACTCACTGTCACCTGAGTCAGGCACCTATACCCACTTGTCCTCGGTAGAATTAAATAAGAATACAATTATGAGCATGGCCCAAAATCAGTAGGCAAAACATTTAATTTTTTATAATATATCTGTTTCCTCAAATATAAAAATATTGCTGTAAAGACAGAATGACATAACAGATATGATATTGTTTTGAAACATTTATAGACAATACAAAAATGCAAAGTATGATGATTACTGAGAGACTATGTGGCATAGTGAATAAAAGATCTTGCCTTGAAACTGGTCGGTCCTGTATTCAAATGCTTCCTGTGACACATACTGCCTGTAGGAATCTGAACAAATCATTTAACCTTTCACTGCCCTAGGGCAGGGATGTCAAGTTTGGGGCTTGCAGCAAAATTCCTGAGTGTGTCCAAATCGGATCAAAATGTAATTGAGAAATATGCAAGAAAATAAAGATATGATATAAAATAGATATTATTTATATGATATAAAATAGAATTAATTTGTGTTCTTTTTAAGTCAATGTGCAGCCTATAAGAAGTCTTTTCTTTCTAATTTTGAAGTTGGAGTGAAGCTACTGAACCTGAACTGGCAAACAGAGTTTCCTTACCTGCTAGATCTCTGTGTCACTGAAATCACAGGCCTAATTTCTATTTCTTTCACAACTATTGTCTAGTTAATAAGCTGCAAAACATTTCAAATCCACTTTCCCTCCTGTCTTTTTCTCCTTCTTTCCTAACATCCTAGGACCTCACGTTCAGTACTTATGAACTACAGAGCTCTTGCTACTTATTCAGCCAATCATTTGCTCTCTCTTGTCTTCCACTTAAAAAAAGCTATATAGTTAAATTAGATGCCCTAAATGAAATAAATGTCTGGTAGTTTGACATACTTAATAGGTGTATGTTCATGGACAGAACACATAACCTCTCTAAGCCTCAGTTTCATTTTCTGTAAAATGGGATAATGTGACTTCTATAACCTAAATTGCAGGTTGTAAATCCAAAAGTACCATGTCCATGAAAGATCTAATTATCAAACTAGCAGTAAAAGAATCACACAGGAGTAACAGATTGGAGAAGAATGAAACTAAAGAAAAACACATTTTTATTTTTGCAAAGGTTTTATGTGAATCTAAATGTAGCAATCAACATCACCCTACCACCAAATATGTATGTCCCCCAATCCTGTACAGCAGAGGATGAGAGGGAGGGAGATAAGGAAGGAGGGGAAAAGGGAGAAACTCTTTATCTTTTCACTGATAAAGGCCTATCATTTTTCTCTGAAATTTTCTCTTGAATTCCTACTTACGCCATAAAAACTCATTTGTCTTATTTAGTCAGCAGTCAAGCAGAGAAAACAAAAACAAGTGAAGCCCTGACTTCCTACATGCCAATAGATCCTTCCTTGGTAAGCCTAATTAGCAATGTTTTAATGCTTTGGCCCGTAACTCTTTCACTACTGACCCTCTTATCAGAAACAACCTGCTTATCCAACTCAGCTAAAATTACCTGTCACGGCCTGACATTTTGTGGCTTTCAAAGGGCATTGCAAAGGAGACAGACTTCTAGTTTTAAAAAATGCAAGTGCTCACCTATTCATCAGATATTCTTTTCATTATTCAAATTACTGAGAAATTATCTGTTCATCTCTAAAATGTGCCCTTCACATCACTGTCACCTGGAAAATGTTGTGCATTCAGTCAGGCATCCAGGAGAGGTTTTTTTTTTTTCTCCCTGTATATTTCCTTTGACGTTTGTTTTGCTTTTTAAATTGTGATTTTCATTTGAAAGCTTCAGAGATCAAATCTGTTTGAAAAAAAAAGAAATAAATGTGAGCTTGAGTAAAAATCCTATCTATGGAAAACTAAAAAGGTCTCTTTTGCCCAGGGTTTTTGGTTTATTTATTTTTGTTTTTATTTTTCCAGGATTGGGAATGGAGCGGAGGGAAAAGAAGTCATCTACTGAAGTAACTAAAGGCCAAGCTCAGGGAAGAGGTTGATAAGTCATAGTTATTCCCTAGGGAATAGGGAACTTAGACAGTTGATGTCACATGAATGCACATAAATGGTTTATCAGCATAAAAGGCTCTTTGTCCTTCCAGACACCCCTGATCACTGTTACCTCCAGTGCATTCTCTTTATTACTGCCAAACTGTGGTGTATATAGCTTGTTTGTACTTAGTTCTTGATGTACTGTTTCCTCCATGAGATTACAAGCTCCTTGGGAAGAGCAGGAACTGCCTTTTACCTTTTTTCTGTACCCATAGTCTGGCACACAGTAGGTGATTAACAGATTTTTATTGAGAGACTGGCTGATAAAGATAATTACCATTAATTCATAGGAGAGAGTCATATAAACATGGTTTTAGATATCATGAAGTATCAGTGGCAATGCCTTAATCATATAATGAAAACCACTGCAGTCTCTTATAACTTAATCAAGGGGAATTTTTTTTCCTTTTTTTTACAATGAATATTTCTGGGAACTTTTATTTTATTCGGTGTAATAATAAGGCAGGAGGATGGGAGGGAGAGTTGAAATATCAAGAGCTAAATATAGATTAACAATCAATGAGAAATCAGGGATGCATTCTAGACTCCTCTACTGTATTCCTCCTTGTTGTCTCCCGTTATGATTATGTAACCATGTGTTTTCCTCAGTCACCATTATGCTATTCCATCTACCTATCTATTAATATGTATTCTTAGCCCACTATGCTCAAAGAGATACAGCTTCTCTCTCTCTCTCTCTCTCTCTCTCTCTCTCTCTCTCTCTCTCTCTCTCTTCCCTCTTCCTTCTCCTTCTCCTCCTCCCCATTTAAATTGTTTCACTTTAAAATTCTGTTATAGAATACATTTCTCTTTAAGATAAATCCGTGAAATGGATGAAGTATTTGTCTTGAAGTCAGGAATATTTGGATTCAAATCCTACTCCTGACACATGGTACCTATGGGACCATGGGTAAGACATATGACCTTTCAGTGTCTCATAAAATTCTATAAGACTGTAAGTAACAGTAATTTTTGATTTACATTTGTGGAGGAAGTTTATATGTGGAAAGTACCAGAAACTGATAAAATTAAAATGGAGTTTATCTGTTTGTCAGAGTTTTTTTTATATAGTAGCACAGAGGTAAGCAAGCTGCAGCCTCAGGACAAATCAGGAACAATGCCTGTTTTTTCATGACTTAGAGATGAGAAATTTTTTTATGTTACTGTTGTTGATGATGATTTTACATTTTAAAATACAATAAAACTTCATTGGCCTTTGGGGCATAGTTTGTCAACTCTCTCAGTAGCAGGTTCTATTTATGTGGTATTTTTTTCTTTTTTTTTAGAGTGGCAGGGTGCCAAAATCAAAGAGACTTGACCTTGGAATCAGAATTATCTAGACTCTGCCTCTGACACATTGTTTGTGTGACCCTGGGAAAATCACTTAGTCTTACAGTGTTTCAGGAAATTCCCCAAAAGTTCAAGTTACAAACCAGACAGGACTATTGCTAACAACACATTTGTGAAACTGACACACCTCTCAAATAGGTGCTAAAGCTATTGAGTATACCTGAAATAACCATGCCAATTAAAATGTCACTGATGATAAACAGTATTTGCCAAATAAGCTACTTCATCCTTTCAGAGAAGAGAAGAAATGCTAATCCTAATTAATAAGAAACATTTGATTTATTTGTACTTTTAGGGAAAAGTGCGGAGAGGAGTTCTACAAAGTGGTACCTTTTAATAACTAGAGGAATTCATCTTTTAAAATATGGTGGCAAATGACTTATGTTTCTGAGAAACACCAGGATAAGTCAGCATTAACAACTCTCAAGAGTTGAGTATATGATCTTGTAAATGGAAACGTAGAGAGAGTTTAAAAATGAACTCTCTCCAATGAAGGTATAAGAGAATTTATTTTTTTTTTGTATTTTTCAGTGCCATGTTGGTACTTAGGGCTATATTTATCAAAAGGGTGACCTCACTGCTTAGTAAGGTTGATATTCACATTCAAATATATTTATATGATGTGCCTCTTAACACAGTACTAAATAATTGATGTTCCTCATTCTCAATTCTGTCCTTAGCTATGTAGGTAAATTAAATGTATCTTCAGTTTTAACAAATGCTAGTTCATGTTCAGGACAGAACCTTTGCGCGGGGAATAGGGAGAGTGTGCTTACATTTAAGAGAGAGAAAGAGGAATAGAGGTCAGCAAAAGAGGTAGAAAAAAGAGCATTCAGAGAAGCCAAAGGAGAAGCAGAAATATTGACTGTAATGGAATCCAGAGAAGTGCTTAAGAGGAAAACATTTTCAGAGAAGATATTATGTGGTACCTGCTTCTCTATACAATAACAATTCTCTTTCATCATAATACTGGGAATATAAAGAATTTACGAATCCCTAAATTCCTGATAGACCTTATGATAGACCAAAGAAGCATCAGTATCCCTAAAGTTCTTATTTGCAGGCTATTCCTGATCATTTGATGAGGAGGAAATAAAACTAGATCTCTGTTATAACCGATATCATTACCTTATTTTGGGTCTTTAATTTTTTAGTGAGTATGCCATAAGAAATCCATGAATACTTAAGAGTACAACATTTGAGTGTCACTAAATGAAGCAGTTGTAAATTTGAGAAATTAAACATACTGAACTTGCATAGTACTTTCTTTGTCTCAGTAATATAGCTTTCTGTCTTGTGTAGCAGCTATTTGGGTGTATTTCATCGCTCTGACTAGACACTAAGTTCCTGGATGGTGAAATGGAGTTATCTTTCTAAATGATTAGCATAAGTAGTAGAAAATACACGTTAGCTGGTTGACTGACTGAATAAATAAAAACATAATGTTTGTATTTATAATCAATTTCACTTATTCATTTAAAAATAGATTCACTGATTCATTAATTCACTCATTTATTTTTAAGACTGAGTCTCCTTATCTTCTCCAAATTGTCAATGCTGGGTTACATTTACCCCTCTGATTGATCCAAGAACATTGACCTTCATTGCTTCGAACCTGAATCGGTTTGCTTCTTCTTAGGTAACCTGATCTCCTCCCAGTCTCCTGGCCATTCATGAAAAGCTCATGATATTGATGATGAAATTTGTGCAGTCACTCAATTGACACCACCCACTATAACTCAGAACTCCTGAGCTCAAGAAATCAGAGAGCATCAGCCTTCCTGGTAGCCTGGTTTCCAGTTGTATAACACCAGTCCACCTTGTATTCAAATTCTAATGTTTTACTCAAGAGTTTTAAAGTAGACTCACATACTTATCTTTGGGAATGTGATTTTAATGTAAATTATTTTCTAAATAAACTTCATAGAATTTCCTATAATAAAATTCTAGCTCAATAATTCCAAACATCACAGAAACTAAAACATATCTAACCATTTGCTTCTGGATATAAATACATCAGGTGTGATTCATTCAATCCATAGATATCCTTTTAGATCACATTCTTAAATTACAGAGGAGAAAACTGAAGTATATTAAAAATATTTTCTATCATTTGGTTTAAAGGCTAGTATAAATAAAATGTAGAAAATCATCTTATAATATAAAAAGCAATTATTATAAATTAATTAACTTAGGTGACTTTTTCAACCTGGGCTTTAATGTGAATCTACATAAAAGAGAAACCTAGTTAATATACAATAAAATCAGATGAAAATAATTTAAGCTATAAATGTAAATTTTATTGTTATCTGCATATAAAACCTACACTATTATTGTTCTGAGACCATTTAGACTTGGTCATAAAATAATATTATACTTAGAGCTAATTTGCTTTCACAAATGAGGAATCTATTATATTTATTAAATGCTCTCTACTATTATTTTAATGATTTTAAATTAACTTATTTAAAATTATACAGCAAAATGCCATTTAAAATATAAAGATTGCCTAACGCTAGAAGATTTAGCAAAAATGTGATCACAACAAAAGGAGTATGTGTGTATATATATGTATGTACGAATATATACACACATGTGTATATGTGTATACATATATACATTTATATAATATTTTAATATGTCATTAAATAGAAAGTTAAGTCATTTGGCCATTTGAATAGATTTAGCATTTAAATTCAATAATAATAGTAGCAATAACAAATTTATAATTCATTTGTTAATAAGTATCTCTACAAGGTATTTGATATAGGTGAGGTCACTTACCTACTATTGTAATCTGCTTAACTCACAAGAAACAAAGAAAGAAAACTATAAAACTAATATTAGGAAGAACCGAAAAATTTACTTTGAAATCATACAATATTTATTTTTAGTTTGTTTCCCTTATTTCATTTTAAATAACATTTTATTTTCCCCAATTTCCTGTATAAACAACTTTAAACATTCTTTTTTTTTTTTTTTAAGTTTTAAGTTCAAAATTCTATCCCCTACCCTTCTCCTTCCTGCTCCCTGAGATGGTAAGTGATCTGATGGAAGTTATACATGTGGAATCATGTAAAACATTCTCATATTCATCATTTTGAGGGGAACAATTGAACTAAATAGAAAAGAAGGAACAAACAAATGAAGGAAAGAAGGAAGGAAGTTGTTCATAAAATAGTATTTCAGTTTCTGTGCACAAAGTTCTCCTGGTTCTGTTCACTCTGTATGAATTCATCAAAGTCATTTCAAGTTTTTCAAAACCATTCTGCTCATCCTTCTTATAGCATAGTAATATTCCATTGTAATCTTATGGCAACTATATATGATTATATTTATAAATTATGTCACATTTTCACCTAAAATGGATAACTTTTTTCTTTTTATTATTACAAATACTTCAGAGGGACCAGTCAAGATGTTCTTTTGTTTGATTTTAGGATGTATATATACCACTTCAAATTTATTTTGACATTTCAAGAATCCACAATTCTTCATATTGCAACTCTTCCAAATATCAGTAGATGGAATGAATGAATAACTGGAAAGCCATTTATTAAGTTCTTACTATGGCGCAAACACTGTGCTAAAACATAGAAATACAAATACAAAGCAAAAACTGACCCTGTCCTCAAGTAGCTTACATTTTAATTGGAAAATCACATAGAATTATGCTTGCCAAGTAGCTTTGATACTATTATGAGCAGATCCAAATGGACCCACTTTATCCAGGAATAATAGCAAATATGATTTCATTCTGGGTTTTTCATGAGGAAATTGTAGATTCATGGATATAGGAGACCAAGGAGAATGAATTATGACTATAAGTCAGATTAGAGTTGCTAAATTGTTGTTGGGAAGGGGGTGGGAACATCACTGAATATTTAGTCTACAGATAATGAGATTTTCTGAAATTAGTTAAGAAAGCAATTATGTTTTGTAGTGGAAAAATGTTTAAAATAAGACCTGGGTCCAAATCTTATTTCTTACATTTGCTAAGGACATAGCTTTAAGCAAATAGCTTAAGCTTTCCAGACTTCATTTTCCTTTTATGAATAAAAAATGAAAAATACAGTTCAAAACATGATTAAGAGAAGTATATACTCTTAATATAAATTTCAACCCTTTCTCTCGCCTTTCAAGTTTTTGTTGTTATTTCTGTGGACATAAATAATGGGAAATATAAACCTTAAACTTCTGAGAGAGACATACTTGATACAAAAGTATTATAGCATAAATTCTAATCCTGTATTTGTGTATACCTAAGGCAGCTACTTGGTGCAGTAGATGGAGTACTAGACCTGAAATCAGAATGACCTGAATTTAAGTTCAAGAGGGTCATGACATCAGAAAAATGATGACATGGCTTACAGTTGACTTTGATTTAAGCTAAGGAGGGCTGTGCAAGGTCACCAGCCTCACTTTTTTCTCCAGTGGCAGATCCATCTTGATCCAGTGACCAGATATTCATCAGGATGACTGGTGATGGCCCAGGATGCAATGGGAGAACCTGGTCTTTTTAGGTCAAGTCCTATTCAGGTACTCACTTAGGGTGAGGTAATGCCCATTCAATGAATAGGCTTCTTTACAAAGTAGTCAAAGGATGGCCCCTTTAATTAGAAAAAGAAAACAAGGTGGGAGGACAAGACCCTCAGAGTTGCTGTTCCAAAGAGCAATAGTTACCATTGACATTCACCGGAAGGTTGGAAGGTCCAAAAAATAGTCATTAAGTAGAGGTTGGGCAGGCACTTATTGTAATCCAATCTATGGGCTTCAGAGTAATTCTGGGCAAATCACTTAAAGTCTCTGCCCTAGTCTCCTCTTCTGTAAAATGGGTATGATAATAGTATTTATCTCACAGGATGTTTGTGATGTTGAAATGAAATTACATTTGTAAAGTACTTTTTAAACCTTAAAGTATTATGTAAATGTTAGCTATTATTGTTTTTATTAAAATGCTTAAACCAGGCCACTGAAATGGAATTCTAAAGTATTGAACTTTAAGAATAGTTTAATCACTTTTCCAGTTTCACATTTAATATCAAATGATTAAGTATTTCATAATATTTCTAAATGTGAAAATGCAGAAGTGAGAAGAAATATCTAAAAGAATTGAGGTACATTAGAGCTACATTAGAAATGACAGTTTGACCACTTTGTGAAGTTTTCATCACATAGATGGTATTTTATATATAACTAATCTATTTTTTAATTTAATTATTCACCTCTTTCATGATTTTTATATTGCCTATCAGACAAATGCTTACCTAGCTGCTTTATAATTAAAACTTAATTGAATTTCTAATGGTTCTAAAACCAATAAGTACCTCATAAGAAATTATTCCTAAGTAGTTTGGTGTTTTGGTTTATTTTTAGAATTTGAATTTAGGAGAAATGTAATATGATATTTCATTCTGTTTCTTACTGGGTTATCTTCTGGTTATCTTGTTTTTAATGTTTGTTTCAGGAGAAACTATATGATGTTTGCAGGGTTTTAAGAAATCTCCATCTACAATTTTTCACAAATAATATCGGTGGTGATGGTGGTAGTAGTAGTAGTGGTGGTGGTGGTGGTTATAGTGGCAGTGGTATCAGTGGTACTAGTAGTAGTAGCAGCAGTAATAGTAGTAGTTGGTTGGTTGTTGTCCTTCCTCGAAGAGGACCAAAATGACACTACTATGATAAACTCAAGTTTCAGGATGTCTGGCTGTGATTGATCAGACCAGTATGAGCTCAGAAGGCTCTGCCACAGATTGGGAACAGACAGACCACGTAAACATTTGGGGGTGGATACTCAAAATTTGAGCATCCTACATTCCCTTTGTGCTGTTTCAATTCTGCTTTGCTCATAGAGCACAGCACCTTTTCTTATGTGGGCATGCCATGCTGAGCAGTCCTGTGCCAGTGCCTCCCATGTCACACAATCAAATCCAAAGTTCTTGAGAGAGATTTGAGAATGTCCTTATATTGATTCTTTTGACTACCATGTGATTGCCTGCCCCATGTGAGTTCTCCATAAAATAGTCTTTTTGGCAAGCATATATTTTGCATTCAAACAACGTGGCCAGCCCATCTGAGTTGATCTCTCTGAAACATAGTTTGAGTGATTGGCAGTTTAGTTCAAGCAAGGCCCTCAGTGTCTGGTATCTTATATTGCCAGGTGATTTTCAGAATCTTCCTAAGATAGTGCAAATGGAAGTAATTCAGTTTCCTGGCATAGCAGTGGTAGACTGTCAGTGTTCCACAAATATACAACAATAAGGTGAGCACAACAGCTCTGTAGACCTTCAGTTTGGTAGTCAGTCTAATACCTCTTCTCTCCCAAACTTTCTTTGGAGCCTACCAAACACTGAGCTAGCTCTGGCAACGCATGTTTCAAAGTCATTGTCAATGTGTACATGCCTGGAAAGTACATTATCAAGGTAAGTGAACTTATTCACAGCATTCAAAACTTCTCTATTTGTTGTAACCAATGGTTCCACGTATGAATGGTGTTATGGTGGCTGATGGAGCACCTATGTTTTCTTAGAGTTGATTATTAGGTCAAAATTAGCACAGACAGCAGAGAATTGATCCATATTTTGTTGCATCTCAGCTTCAGGGGCTGCATTGAGTGCACAATCATCTGCAAACAGAAAATCATGCAACAACACTTCCTCCACTGTGGTCTTGGCTTGTGGCCTTTTCAAATTGAAGAACTACCATCAGTATGGTAGTTGACCTTGATGCCATGTTCACCCTCACTGAAAGCATTTGACAACATGGCTGAAAATATCATGATAAAAGGCATGGGAGTAAGCACCTAGCCCTGTTTCACTCCATTGGTGACTGGTAAGGCACAAGAGCATTGTCCACTATCCAGAACCAGGGCAAACATGCCATCAAAAAATTGACATATGATGCCGATGAACTTCTCTGAGGAACCAAATTTTGACATAATTTTCCATAAGCCCTCATGACTAACAGTGTCAAAGGCCTTGGTCAGATCTACACATGTTGTGTACAGATCTCTGGTCTGCTCCTGGCATTTCTCCTGGAGTTGTTGGGCAGCAAATGCAATATCGACTATTCCATAGTCTTTTCTGAAGCCATACTGACTCTCAGGTATATGACCATCTTCTAGGTAAAGGATCAAACTATTAAGGAGGACTTTAGCAAGAATCTTCTCAGAAATTACTTAAAGACTCACCTCTGTGATTGTCACAGGACAATCTATTCCTTTTACCTTTATAGAGATAGACAATGGAGGCATCCTTGAATTCCTGGAGGAAAACCTCCTCTTGCCATATAACCTGGAATATTTAAATCAGCTTTTTTTATGGGCAATGGTCCCCTACCTTGTAAATCTCAGCTGGAACAGAATCAGCACTAGGTGCTCTGACACATGAAAGGAGGCTAATGGCCCTCAAAACCTTTTCTTCAATTGGAAGTTTAGCTAAGAAGGGAATGACTTCAACCTGAGGTAAATGGTCAATGACCTCAGCATTAATTGATGATGGTCTGTTGAGAACACTATGGAAGTGTTCAGTCCATCTCTCTAGGATCATGTCCTTATCACTAATCAGTGTAGCTCCATTAGCACTGAGAAGTGATACACCATAGGTTTTTGGTCCATAAATGGCTTCCAGGGGATCATAAAATTTCTTTGGATTGTTACTATCAGCATAAAACTGAATTTCATCTGCCTTCTTACTGAGCCGAGAATCCTGCATCTCTCTCAGCTTTGCTTGTACTTTGTTTTAGATGGAATTAAATGTTACTTTCTTAGAGGTGGATGAACTATCTTTGGTAAATCCTGTGTTCTCATTTTTCATTTAGCACCTTCTGGATTGCCCCAACCTTTTCATCAAACCAATCTTGATGTTTGCAAGTGTTCTGACCCAGATAAGCAAATGCAGTGCTGTACAGCAAATCTCTGAAAAATCCCCGGTCCTTTTCTGCTCTGCTGTTGCCAACAATGTGTTGGCTCAACTTTCCCTGCAAGTTAGCAACTATTCACTCTGAGAGAAGATCTGTAGCTTGTTGACATTAATTTTTCTGGTAGTCATATTGTCATGGGAACAGCACTTATGATGAATGCTTGGAAAGAATAAGTCTATGACCAGTCCAGCACTCTGCACCACACATTGCCTTTGTCACTCTCACATCTTGTCTGTCTCTTCTGTTGCAATCACATAGTCTATTAGATGTCAATGTTTGCTAAGAGGATGTATCCATGAAGTTTTATTGCATTTAGGTAAATGGAAAATAGTGTTTGTGATAAGGTCATGTGATGCACAAGTCTTCAGCAGTAAATGACCATTGCTGTTGCTATTTGCAACTCCATTCCTCCCTAGGACTCCTTTCCAAATCTGATAGTCTGAGCCTACTTTAGCATTTAAGTCACCCAGAATTATAAGCTTGTCCTCTTTTGGCACATTGATGATAAAGGTCTCTGTCTGCATAAAATTTTTCTTTGACCTCATCAGCGTTTGTCATGGTGGGAGCACAGGCACTGATGATGGTGGCATGGCGTTTTCCTGCAAGTGACAATCACATTGTCTTGAGCTTGTCATTCATTCCTTTTCACAGGCATACCAACTTTCTGACTAGATTAGTTTTGATTGCAAAACCTGGGCCAGGTTCACAGAGTTCCTCTTCACTGTGGCTACTCCAGAAAAAAAATGTGTATCCAGATCCAACTTCAGTAAGCTGACCTTCATTTGCCATAATCTCTGATCTTTTCTTTTTCCATATACTCCTGCCAAACTGCACAAAACATTTTTTTCAAAGAACCCATCATAACAAATAGATTAGTTAGGCACAGTTAATTTCAACATTGGTCAATATGTGTCTATTTTTAAAGAAATCCACTGCCTCTCTGTCATTTTTCTTCTTTGGTCCTCTGGAATTTTAGCTTGTTTTTAATTTATCAGAATTCTAAAACTTTCCCACATATATTAAGATAACCATGTGGATTTGGATATTTTGTGTTTTAATATGCTTGATTATGTGGATTGTATTCCTAAAGTTGTACCATCCTTACTTTTCTTATACAAATCCAGTTGTTCATGATAATTGACTTTTTAGATGAATTGCCACAGTCCCTTTGAGAGGATTATATTTTAACTCTTAAAGTTAATATTCATTAATGGTGTAAACCCGAAATGTATGTGGTGTTGGTACTGATTTTTTTTAGTTTGATAAAATTCTCCTGTGAATCCATCAGAGCCAGGAATTATTTTCTCTACTATTCCCTTTTGTTATTTCATTTTCAGATAGCTATATTTACTTTTCTGAGACAGTACTATTAAGATGTCTATTTAGTCATCTGTTATTGGAATATTTTATATGTTTGAAGTTAGTTAAAGTTTTCCAGAGTTCTTTTTCTTGTTACAATTTTATAAATTTTTATGGTTCTCACTTCACTTTGAAATCAGTTCATATCATCTTATTAGTTTCCTCTGTAACTTTTATATGTATGTCATTTCTCATGATGCAATGATATACATTTTTATATCACAATTGTTCTTTTTTGGCCATTTCTATTAGCTAGGTACCCCCCTTTGTTTTAGGCTGCTATGTAAAGAGCAGATATAGATAGATAGATAGATAGATAGATAGATAGATAGATGTGGAACATTTTTTTTCTTTCTTGGATCTCTATGGGGTATGGACTTAATAGTGGTATAACTAATGGATTAAAGAATTGACACTATACTAACGTTTGTGGGATGAATAAAAATCATTTTCCAGAATGACTAGAATAGTTCATTACTCCACTAAGAGCATATTAAAGTGCTTGTTTTCCCATAGCCTCTTTAGTATTTGCTCATTTTCTTCATTATGTTTCATCTCTGGCAATCTGATATCAAGTCTCAGAGTT
This sequence comes from Potorous gilbertii, assembly GCA_028658325.1. Lineage (NCBI taxonomy): Eukaryota > Metazoa > Chordata > Mammalia > Diprotodontia > Potoroidae > Potorous > Potorous gilbertii. Next base: position 347,203,786 of record CM053770.1, read on the forward strand.
CCCTTCACATTTCTAATTATCAATGATTGCAAATATTCTTATGGTGGTTGATAGACCACATTTCTTCCTTGTGTATTCATATCATTTAACTCTTAGTCTCATAAATTTGAATCAAGTCTTTATGCAACTTGTACATGAGGCCCTTGTCAGCAATTTTTCCCCAGTTGCCCATTTCCCTTCCAATTTTAGTATCATTGGATTTATTTGTGTGAGTTTTTAAAAAAATATGTAATCAAAATTTCTTTCTTATCTTCTTTAGGTCCTGTTTCGCCATAGCCTCTGTCTCCCTCACACTCATAATTTTAGAAATATCTATTTCCTCAGAGAAAAATATCATCACATCCCAGAAAACATAAGTAAAGAGTTTTCAATATTAAAAGGTTTTTTTTGTTTACTTAGTTTTAAGCTTCATAAATGTTGTCCTTATATATCATCCAAGCTTTTTGTCTCCTCCAATGACTAGCACAATGCTATGTATACATTAAATATTGCTCAAATTTATTTGGATTATTTAAAAAATTATTCTTTCTCACAAAAATTCTGTGAAATTTAATAAATCTTTAGTTTTAGGAGGATCCCTTTATGAAATTTGTTTGCCAGTTATAAAGTTAAATATTTAGTAGATACAATTCATACTACTTATTTTATTTGTATTGATTACAATTAATGTTAAAAGTTCTATAAATAAGGATAGTGATATATCTACCACAAGGGATTATTATTAAGATCAAATGAGATAATATATTTAAGGAGTTATGCAAACATTAAAGATTATGTAAAGGTTAACTATCATCATCATCATCATCATTTCTGTTATCCCTCACTATTAGCGGTACACAAATTCATTCTTCTCTCCTCTTGACAGCTCCCTCCCTCCACTCCCCAACTACCTCATTCTATTTAAGCCATATTTTATTTTCCCATTTTAATGAACATAATTTGTTCAATAGTTACATAGGAAAGTATTTTCAATTCAAAGATATGCATGTGAAAACAAAATAATTTGAAGTAGATCTACAGAAATGTCCTAATTTTCCATTAAATGAATAGAAACAGGATTTTTATTGTATTGAATTTCATTATATATTCATAGTTTGGGTACAATGGATTTTTTCCTCCATAGTGAAGTATGCGTGTAAAAAAATAGTACATAGTAAGTACATAACAAAGATGCCAGGAAAATGCATGTGAGGATGGCATTGGGGACCAGGAGGAACCAGAAGGGGACCATTTGGAAAGGCTTCACAGAGAAAATAATATTTGGCAGGTTTTAAAGGAAGGGCTAGAAATTCAATAGAGAGAATTTATAACTTAGTCACAACATCTAAGAACAGGTCACAGGATCATAGGTTCATAAACTTTGAGTGAAAAGAGACCTTAGCAGTCCTCTAGTTGAAATCTCTCATTTTATAGATAAGGAATCTCAAACTCAGAGAGATAAAAGTGAATTCTAAAAGTCTTTCTGACTTGCTCAGGGCCACAAGAGTAGTAAATAGCACAGACAGGTTTAGAAATAAAGTCCTCTGATTCCAAATCCAATGTTGGCTCCTTTTACATGACACTGAAACTCCTTTAATAGAGAAATTGAAATGAAATCTGTGTACCAGATAAATCTTTTTATCACTGAATTAATCAGCCTTACAGTCAGTTCAGGTGATTAGCTAGCTGACTACTGGCTGCTCCCTGCCTAGCTTGTTGACAAGTATTCTCATCAAACTGATGGACGTGACCAATATTGTTTATTGTTTAGAGATATAGGAATACTAAATATGACACCAATGTTTCTTAGGCAGTGGAATCTTAGAAGAGAATATGGAACTCCTTAATCCTTGATTAGTGGGCTGACCATGTCAGTTACGCTGTAATTGAAAAACCTTTCACCCTGATGGCCTTAGAGTCTTCAAAAAATTATATTTTAACTCCATTGTCAAAATTGATACTTCTTGTCTGGTGTCTGTATCGATGCAGTAAAAATGTAGAAAGGGAAAACGTTAACCATAAATGACTTGATTCTTTCAGATATCATGAGAAAAAAAAATAACACTAATGATGTTTACAAAATGCCTGGAATTGTCAACTTAATTTATAATCACAGCTGCAGCTTTATTGTTATTAATTATTATTGCTATTATTTCTAACTTTGTACAAAAAGGGGGCAACTCAAGATTCTTTTGTAAGGGAGTTCTTTTGAGTTATTAATTTAAATTCATAACAAAAGACATATGAGCGTTGAAAAACTGATTCAGAATTTCCCTGAGAAATGCATTTAGCATTAAGGAGACTGCAAATTAGTCAAAAGTATTTTTTAATCATAAAGGTAAGGTTAAAAAGTTAGCTTGCACATGAAGTTCCATCTGACTAATGTGAATTAATCTTCAGTATTACGCTATCATTCAGATCTAAGAGTAACTTGGTTTTATTAATTCTCAGACAATCATCAAGCTTTCAAAAGGAACACTTAATCATTTCATTTTTGTGTTTGCGTCTTTCTAGCAGGTAGTTTTAAGTATTCATTATAATAATTTCCAAGATAGGAGAAAGAACAAAGCATAAAGGTTGTCTTTCAAAAGATCTGTTCTTCAGCGTTCACCCTTGGAAATAAAAAAAAAAGGTCAATTGAAGAAAAAGAAATATCTTTATATCTGGATTAATAATGCGGCATAGGTAATACACACACACACACACACACACACACACACACACACACACACACACACACACACACACACACACATATATATATATATATATATATACTAGTATATAGCTAGAATGTATGGGTGTGTATTTATGAAGTTCTCAAACTATGCCAGGCATTGAGCTAAGCACTGGAGGTAAAGTACAACAAGTATAAGCAAGCTAAAGAGGCCGTACCCTCAAGGAACATACATTCTAGCACTTAAATGAGAGATGTAAAGGGGTGAAGGAGGGAAAAGAATACCCTCTAGAAGCAAAAGGCCTCTAACAACAGGGAATAGAAGTCTAGAGATCTGAGCTTCAGGAGTAAAATATTCCATTCCTGGGGTACCACCTGAAAGTCATTCTGGCAGACAGTCACCAATCAAGAGTGTGGGATAGTAGTGAATGGAAGGGTGACCTTGTAGTAATATTCTCCACAACATCACAAAATCACAGGTGGAGACATCTCCACCTCCACACACAATTAAATATACTGTCTACTGGGTTAATTATTCCCTTTGCTGATAATAAAGAAATGTTAACTAAACAACTCTTACCTAATTGTTTTCTTTCTAGGTCATATGACTTTGTAGACATTGTCGTTGCCAATCTTGGGCTGAACAATAGCCATCTGGCCCTGTCATTTTGGCAATGCAGTAATTTGCTGTAAGGGACAGCTCAAATCCCCGTGACATCTCTAATTGCAAAATACCATTTCAGTACAGGGAAATTACTTTTGACCACAACATATCAATTAGAGTATACTCTGAAGCATTAGAATCGATTTTTCTTTTAATTTTATCATGATGGAAAGCCAATATTTTCCTAATCATATCCAATTCATTTCTGAATATTGCTTGACTTGTTCCCATAATAGAGCTGCATAAATATGAGAAGTAAAGCACTTATAGCATTTTAAAAGACCCAAGTTTAGAATGGTGACGTTCATGGGCTCAAGGTTTTCTCTCCGTGGATATTGGCAGACCCATCCCTAGACTGTTCTGATGCAGTTTTCATTTGAATTGATAAAATGAAATACATCTAGACCAGGGATTCTTAACTTGGAATAAATAAACTTTTTATTGAATATTTAATTGCCATTTCCATATACTACGTTAACTTTGCAGTCAGCTGTATTTTATTTGTTCTGAGAATGTGTCCACAGGCTTCACCAAGAAACAAAGTGATCCATGATGATTACAAAAGACATTAAAAATAACCTAGTCTACACAGCTCCACTAATTGAGTAATTAATATTTTATTTTCTACTTATTCTTTTTGCCATATAGTAACCCACACCTGCTAAGTGCAAATAGAAGTTACAAATGAAATGCTTATCATAACAAGCTTAGGCATAGTTGTGATTTGAGGTTATATAAAATGGTATTTTTTAAGGTAGAAAAACAACTCCATGCAATTTACCTCCCTCATATAAAGAGATACCAGCAATTCTATGTCATCTTGTAGTTTTGTTTTCATAATGTGTGTTTTTTCCATTCATCAATTATGTATAAATACTTACTATGTGTCCATCACAGAAACTGAGGGTAAAAATACAAGAATCAACCAGACTGTGTTTTCAAGGAACTTGTTTTCTTTTGGGGAGAAAGGTGTGTACAAAGATGAATACAAAACATATATGGGGTAAATATAAGGTGATTTGTGTATGGAAGGGAGGTAGTAACTGGGCAAAAGAGGTCAGCTTCTTGCATGAAGTGGCGTTTGAGTTGAATCCTGAAAAAGTAGAAATTTTAAGAGATAGAATGAGTAGCATTTCTGAGAGGTGTGTATGTGTGTGTGTGTGTGTGTGTGTGTGTGTGTGTTTGCATATGTTTCAATATGTTTATCTATAACTATATTTGTTTATACCAGAGTAGTTGTTCATTTTAGAATCTCAAGTAGTTTCCTCTTGTTTTTCATCTCCTCTTTTTGCAGAAGATAATAGTCACACAGAGTTTCTCTGCAATGAAAGCTTCATTAAAAGATCAATGAGCTATAAATAAACAGTTTTCCCCCTTTGGCAAATAGCATAATGTTTATGAAGCTCTATATAGTGATTGTTTGCTGAGCTACAGTTGTTCTCTTTTAGCCTGCTCCAGCACTTAACAAAATTTCTGACACACAGTTATCACTTGATAGTAGTATTTTTTATTTGACTGTTTTTGGATGAAGACTTATTTTTAAACATGATTGGAGTTTTACCCAAAGTTATGCACCAAATGAATCATATTAGTCTAATGACTTACTAGAGTCAAAATGGCAAACAATAGCACTATTCAATGCAGAGACAAATATTGGAAACTGAGCAAGATCAGGGTTTAAAGCTACAATTTTACAAATATTGTTTGTCCATATCAGCAGGACTATCTACACAGGATTGTGTCCCAGTTCCCAAGGATAGACAAAATAGAAATTGCAGAAATTCCAGTGGAAGTGGAAGAAAGTGATTATTAAGGGAAGATAAGAGGAGGGGAAGAAATCTGCTTCAGGAAAATATTATTGCTCTTCAAAGTGACAATAAGAAACCTTAAAGGGAATCTTTTGGAAATTCATAAAACTCTAAGGAATATAATGATGAAGATGAGTGTGGATGACTTCACTAAATTTTGGAATACTAGAATGACATCAAAGCCTTTGAAGATGGAAAAGATAATTTGTAGACAAATAAATAAAATGGAATAGCCCCTTCCCACATCAAACAGAAGACATCTTTAATCTATTTTTGCCTTGCCCACAAATGATACAGGAAGAAAACATAAAGAGAAACTGGGAGGTTTTTGGAACATATTCCTAATATTTGAGGGTCATTTCAAGGATAACAATCTCATCTTCTTGTGGCACATCCTCAGTATCTCAGGATAATATATCAATATTTACATTCTCTCCTAGAGCTATATGTTTTCTTTCTTCCAAGTGTTTCTTTTCTTTCTCAATTTCTTACCTCACTGTGGTGTAATAGGAAAACAAAGGGCTTAGAATCAAAGAACTGAGCTGATCTCTTGACTTTACCTATATCTATATGATACTGTGCAAATCCCTTCATTCTGTGAGCCTGTGTTCCCATATCAGCACATTGGGGATGTTGAATTATATCTGAAAGATTCCTTTCAGCCCAAATATTCTCTAACTCTATGACTCTGTGATCTACACAATGGTTTTAATTTCTTCCCTCAAATCATCTTTTGTGCTTCTTTGCTTATATAATAAACTTTGTATCAGGTTCTTCCTTCTGATGGAAAGGTCTGCTGCACTTTGGAAACTTCAGTTCTTTTTAGCTTGTTATTCTCACTCAAGTAAAACCTGGGATTAGCAATTATCTGACTCTATCCAAGGTCTAACAATTTTGTAAGGACTCAGGTGCTCAAGAACCAACACTTTAAAATTTTCTTTGCATGTTGTATCTATTATTGTTGATTCTTCATTTTTGAAACGGATCAATGAAATCATGGATGATTTCTTGACGTGCACGTGATTTGTTTTTAAGTGAGGCAGTGTCATACAGTCATCAGCCTCACCCTCTTTTCCAGAGTCATCAAAGTACAGTGGCGGGACAAAAGTTAAGATAACTAGAAAAGGTCTGGGATGCAGTTAAGGACTTTGGTGTCTTTGATGTCTCACCAAATTCTAAGCTTTTCTACGTGCCTGCTTTAGCTGCCTTCGTGGCCATTGGAATAAATTGTTCTCATCCGTCCATTCTTCCAGGAGAAATATTCACATTATTTGGGGTAGACACTCCCCCAACTCATCAACAGTGTTTGAGGCCCATTGGTTACCCTCACCCTGGTTTAGCCCACCTGCCAAGATGCTTTTACTGGGGCATGGCTGTAGCACTTACTACAGTTTCTTGAAAGCACAACTGAAAGAAAGGTGGATTCCAAAAATGGATACAGCCCTGAAAAGGACTCAGCAAGCCCTCACATCAAAAATTCTAGTCCTCCTTAAACACCTCATACATTCCTTTGCCCATTAAGGAAAGGACCAAAATATGAGGCTGTAATGAGACAAGAGAGTCCTTCCCATGGAATTCTACTCAGTAAAACTCATTATTTTCAATGACTTTCAGGGTACTCTGGTTGGTGCCCTATTGAGGACAGTTATTTACTTTACACTGTTCAACCTCTCTGACGGCTTTGTGATTCATTGCTTTCACTCAGCAACTCTTCAAAGGCATCACCAGTTATTGGTCTCCTCTGCTCCCTAGTCTTTACCTTTCTTAAACTCAGTACTCAGCATCAGTAATCTCTCCAGCTTTCCTCCTTTAGCAGTAATCCTTTGTTGACTTTAGTATTTCTATCACATTTTAGAAAATGTTAAACCAAATGCCTTCTCCAGAGGATATTTAGCTGTCTCTAACACTCTATAATTCCACTATCCTATAAAGTACAAAATTAAAAATTTTATTGACCTTTAAATATTGACTATATACTATATCATGGTAAAATAAAGACAAAAATAAGCAAATGTTTCCAATATGTTTTGTCTTTTTCTAACCAGCCTTTTTATAAATGAAATTGAATTAATGAAAAGGTATTTCTTGAGTATTTACTATTTTCCAGTCATTGTACTAAGTAATGGAGATAAAACTCCAAAAAGAGGGGGACAGTTTCTACCCTCCAGCAACTTATATTCTAATATGCATAGGAATGGTGACTAAGGAAAGTTATTTGGACCTGAAAAGGCCACAGGGATGGTGAGTTAAATATATATGAACTAAGAAGGGAAGGTATACACAAAGGAAGAAGGTATACAGAAGTAGGAAAATGAGTGCAAGTAACTTAGTCAAGGAACCTTGAGTTAGCTAGATATAGTTGACTCATCAATAAATATGGCATGGCCCCATGTCAGAGGAACTTAACTCCTCCAGTATATAGTTTCTCTAGGTTTGGTCTAGTGGGTATAGCAACAACAGGACAGAATAGCAGAAAAATAGCTGAAAGTGAAAAATCAAATAAAAAGGATTGTGCTATCAATGATGTTTAGGTTATTTCAAAAGTGGGCAAAAGTTGGGGTGAGAAGCCTTTGGGAAGACGAACAAGTGCACTTTCACGTTTGGTATTTAGCTACCATTAGCTTGGGCACCTAGGTGGCAGAGTGGAAAGAGTGCTGACGAGGATCAAAACCAGTCTCAGACACTCACTAGCTGTGTGACCCTGGACAAGTCATTTAGCTCCTTTTCTTGTAAAATGAGCTAGAGAAGGAAATGCCAAACCACTTCAATATCTTTGCCAAGAAAATCTCCACTGGAGTTATGAAGAGTTGGTCATGACTATATTATAATGACCTCATTTAGTTCTTTCAAATAAACCTCTTTTTTTGTCAGAATTTCTAGTCCCTGATATGTATTGATAAGAAACTGCCAATACACTTGTTCTGTTCAGTCTTGATCAGTATTAAAAAGGATGACAGCAAATTATTTATTATCAGTCACAGAATTATTTATTTGTTTAGGGGTTTTAAACCATAAAGATCGGTAATATTGAATAAAAAAAGCTAATATCTCCTTAGAGCAAGTTAGCAGATGCAGAAGAATGGGACAGATATTTGATTAAAACTTGAAGCGACTCATTACATGTATAGATTTCATAGTACATTAATTAAGGTGGACTGGTAGAGGACATTGCTTGGAGTCTGAAGAGTGAGGTTCATACTCATATTGTTTCTTGAATTTCAACCTTCTTTGTAAAGAGAAGAGATCTGAAGAGAGAATATTTGGTGCTTATAGATGGGAGTTTGCTACTTACAGTCTCAGAAAGCAGAGCCTGGGAAATTTTCAATTTGTCATAGGGTGAGATTTTCAGTTCTTTCTGAAAGAACCCAGAAGGTACCCTAGATAAAGAATTATGCTTATGACATATCTTATCTTACTTTTCTCCTGATGCTGTGCATCTTAACTGGCTATCCCCCATGGCTAGTATGCTTTTCATTTCTATTTCTGCCTCTTGGCCTCTTTGGTTTTTTTAAAGTCTTGGCAGTATGCCTCCTTTCACAAAAAGCTTCTCCCCCACCCTGCACAATGCTAATGCCTTCCCTCTGAGATTACCTGTACTTTATCAATTATATATCCTGTTTGTACAGTTATGTACATTATAGGTCTTTGAGAACAAGGACTATTTTTGCCTTTCTTTATCTTCCCAGTGCTTATCACAATGCCTGATACACAGTTGGTGCTTAATAAGTGCTTATTGATTTCAGTTTCCTAGTAAGGAACAGCAAAGAGAAATCACAAGAAGCTATCATCAAATTTGTAGATGCCTTTGAGTATGAACCCACCGACTACTTTGAACTGGAGGCAGTTATGATTTGTGGCATCTTACCTATGATTTTAGTTAAAGAGGGGAACTTCTAAATGGGTACTACTTATAAAATAATATTTCCATGATTTTATTGATCTGATATATTTCCATTTGGGCATGTCTAACACCTGTGTTTTATCTTCTTTTACAAATGTTGTCATTATCATCAAATAAATTATTCAAAAAAATCGATCCGATATTCTAGAGACCTTCCTCTAAGGTATTTTAACATTTCTGGGTTTTAATGTAGCACATAGACTTCAAGTTTGTTATCTTTTCTCATCAGTATGATGATCATCTTACCTCTTTTGCTGATCATATATTATGTGTATTATACAGCTAATGTAGTAATACAACAACAATATCTATTTATACAACACCTTAATTTCTGCAAAGCATTTTACCTATGTGTCCCCATTAGCTACTAAAGATTTCCCAATAAAATTATCTTGTATTTACCTTGAATATATTTTATCAGTACTTATATATGTGTATATTGTCTTCTCCAATAGTAAGAAAGCTCATCAAAGGCAGAAATTATTTCATTTTTGTCCTTGTATTCCAAAATTCACAATAGTACCTGGCCCAGAGAAGACAATGACATGCTTGTTCATTGACTGACCATCATTTAAAAATACAGGCCTGCACAACTTGTTTTCTTCTACATTTTTCACAGTCCACCTGAAATCCTTTGATAGGCCACAAGTGGCCCACATGCTGTAAGTGCCCCAGGTTGGGCAAACCTTACTTAAACCTGACATAAAAGCAATCATTAGTAATAGCAGGATAAAGTTCTCTAGTTGTTTCTATTTATGAGTAATATTATCTTAGAATACTTATAAGGCTACCTCATTGATGTACCTGGTCAACTATTCAGGCAGGAAAAATCAGACAAATCAAAAATGCCTATCTTCAAGGCTATGTTATGCAGTTGTTGGATAGACATCAATTGAATTAGTCCAACAGGGCGCATACCTTGGATAGAACCAGAACTGACTAGGGGAAAGAGGGCTTACTGCATTACATTTGGGAACCTGAATAATTGCTCACTCAAAGATTCCAAGCTGCTGTTACACAAAAAAACTGACTTTTATGCAATAGTATTCTCCCAATAATGTGTTATAACAATGAATCATAAGACACCACAATCTCTAAAAAATCAAATTTTATGGCAGCAACACTGCAATGATTTAAGATTTTTACCTTATGAAATGTCATTACAGAGGAAGATCAAATGAGGGAAAGGATGAGATCCCCAACATGGTTGTTGGAAGCAAACAGGCCCTTCAGTAAAAAGCTAAGTAGTTAAAATGGCAATATCTTTGTCTACATATTTTTATTTTAACAACGCAGAAGCTAAATAAACAGAATACATTGAAAGCATTTTTAAATTATAAAATAACTTAAAGACCCCACTGATTTATCATTAATATATAAAATAGGTCAGTCATTGGATTTCAAATTTTTGCTGACATGCTATAGGCATTTCTGAGTTCTTGCTGGATAAATTACTTTTAAATCACACTGAAATACATTGTCTCACAATAAGGGAGATCATAAGACAAATTCTTTTGAAGCACTACCCCTCTGAAAATTCCATTCTTCATTAAGTAGCAATAGGAAATTTATAAACTATTACAATTGTGTATATCAACATCAAATTATGTCTTTTTATGTAAAAGTTTATTCAAGTAAAATAGAGAGCCAGAAATGTAGTTTATGCTCTTTGTTGGCCAAGTGAAAAAAAAATTTAATTTCAATTTAAACAGATTCAGGATTTTTAAAGCTAAAATGTCAAAGAATATTTGAGTTTTACCTTCTGTCGCAATCAAATTTCAGTTTATGAAAGGAAGAATGGGAAGATAGTTATGAGATGAGAAGAAATAGGTAATCAAAGATACAATTTAAAATAATTCATTATTTGTCATTGTTAAAAGAATATTTTTATTAAGTAGATAATAGACTTTGTGTTCCTTGCCTGTAGTATGGCCATTGATACTCACATTACTGGCCCTAAGATCCAGCATGGAGAAATAGGTCAGTAGTCTGCCTTGAAGCTAAGAACACCTGGATTTGAATCTTGCTTCTGACACCTATTGACCCTGGGCAAATCATTTTACCTCTCACTTAAGTTGCTCCTGACTGCAGTCTAAGAAGGCACCTTCAAATTTTTTGCATGTCATGATAAAGTCTGAATCTATAAGTAAAGCCTGTAGACTCCTCATATTTTAAATGTACAAAACAAAATACAAATTATTACAAATGAAAATAATTATATTAAAAAGTAATTGTAAAAAGAAAAAAAACAAAGCAAATGCATGAGTTTCTGATTAAGAATCTATGTTCTAAAACTCTAAATTGCAAACTGGTTGGCATTGGTAGAGGTCTATAAAGGTCAACCTGTCAATGTTGGCTTTGTGCAGTTGCCTAAAGGATAACATTATGACTCCTCTGGGTAAGCATAGACAGATAGGACTTCAGACTGTGAGGGGTTTGAAGCAGATATTGGGAGGGTGAAAGAGAGTTTGAGAGAAATGGAGACAAGAAGCAAGACATGAGTTTTGAATAGCTAATGAGAGTTTCACCTATAGGCAAGTGTGGGAAACCATCACCTCAGCAGGACCCTTTATCATGCACTTTTAAAATCAGGCTCACTAAAATACTCACATAGGTACAGACTCATGGTGCCCAAAGTAGGCTGTCATGGGCTTATCCTCCTTTATACCTTGGGCAGCCAGGGCTTCACTTGCCAATACCCAACTTTGTCTTATCAACCTATGACATGAGTAATGACTGAGATGTACTAAAGCAAGTATCTGTATTGTCCATAAAGACTCAGGGCCACCTCTTGCTACATAGAACTAACCTGAATGATACTAACCAGAAATGATACCCACAAAGTGACTAGTATGGTCAAAGAAACGTTAAACTATGTGTCCCGAGTCTGACTTCTCTACAAGAGCATTATTGACTTTCATTTATCTTTCTCCCATAATCTGAAAACCAATGTGGTCCCAGTTTCACAGAGCAACCTGATTGTGTTTTCCCTTTGATTGCTCATGTCTCCTTCACAAGTCAATTTCTGTTCTTCAATATCCTTTGTGTGAATTAATATACTAAAATAATATCCTACTGCTTTAGGCATTATTGCTTTCTGAATCTTCTTGTGAAAACTTTTTAAAATATTTAAGTACAGAAACAGACTAAGACTTTATTTTAGATCATTCTAATTTGGGGGGAAATAATTCATCTATGATATATATGTGTGTGTATGTATACATGTATGTATATATATGTATAGCACAGTAAATTAGTTTAATCTAATGATTTGATCAATGACAGTGCTCATAATCATGTTAAATAATGGAGAGTTTATTACATTTATTTCACTCCTTTTCAAGTAGAAAAGTGGTTGCTAGAGGCTTGTTTTTCTTAATGATCTCAGAGCAGTTTGGTATTTATCTGTATTGTTGTTCGTCCTTTGTTCTTGAAGAAGATCATGATATCGGGAAGGTGATGCCATAACTTGCAAGTGAATTGGATTTAAGTGAAGGAGGATTGTGCAAACTCACCAACCTCACTTTCTCCCCTGGAGCCATCTGAGTCCATTGGCAAGACATAGATCAGAATCACTTGATACACTGCCACCCCATTTATCTACATTAAATTCATTATGGATAAGTAGGAGAAGAATAAATATAGTAGATAGATAATAAACTAACCTTGTAGCTAGGATGGTCTACATTCAAGTTCTACTAATGACACATACTGACTTTGTGATTCTAAGCATATCATTTAACTTAAATTCATAGACAGCTCTTTACTGACAGTAGAGAAAATGTAGCCCTTCATTGATAGAGGTAATATCTTCATCTACTTATACGAGCAAAATAACAAGTCTAATTGCTATTCTGTCTTCTGTAATGGATTTAATCTGGCTGAGGAGTCAGGAAGACCCGGATCCAAATCCCGCTTCTGAAAGGTACAGGCTATGTGATCTTGAGCAAGTCAAAGTCTGTAAGCACCTGTCTGAGAAATTGAGTTGCATATGGAAAATTCATTAATTTTCATTGCTAAAGAAAATTCCTTTACTATGTGTCCCCTACACAAATGAAATCATAGCAAAATATAGAAATATAGAACAGCAAGGGACATGAAGAGATCGTCTTGTCCTCCTTTGTCTGAAGACCAGCTTCACTGTAGCTTTTATTTATGTTAAGAATTTTCTGAGATGAACTCTAGATCTCTCTCATTAATGCATTTCAATATTTAGCACTCTAAAGCAACACAAGGAGAAAAGATATAGTTAAATCCTACCTGTATCAAGACCATGAATCCATGTGTAGCATGTGATCATCATTGTGTGGCACAAAGAGAGATAAAACAGACATCTCCAGGTTCATCTCTCCCTACCTTTTTTTCCAGGAGGAACTTTGTCCCTTTCTAAGAAGAGAAGAAAGAAATTGAGGCAAGAGGCCACTCTGTTCTTCTCTCAGAGAGTGGATGCTGGACTAGAATTATATCTGATCTCTATGATATTGCTAGTTTAGAAGATTTTCAGATTCAATTTCATTTCTGATCACTCTTTCTTTATCGTAGATGCAGGACTCTAAGCTATCTAAGACTTGTCTCACTTCTACTAATTAGAATCAATTTATCCAGATCTCTGACGAAACAAAAATCTTGCAAAATATACATATGAAACATACATACTAGACAATGCAAACTAAAGGAACTCTCCCATTGAGAATGAGGCAACTCAGTTCATACAAGAGTGTTTTGTTTGTTTGTTTTCACTGCGTTTCTTTGTTTAGACTGGTTTTTTTTTAATTTAGTAAGAGTCTTTAAAATCAGAGAATTTGAATACAAATTTAAAACACAAAAATGTGTTCTCTGCCCCCCAAAAAGAAGTCTCTTCTAAAAGATATGTGAGTAAATTAAATAATTCAAGAATTTCAGGTTAAACTTATAAAAACACATTCACACTATGGAGATCTTGCCTTTTCTAAAATGAAAATAATTTTGCTATTTTGTTTCCTACTCTCAGATAGCTGCTAGTGACTATCCTTGAATTTTTCTTGCATTTATTTTGTATATGCTTATATACAGATGAACATGTTATCCCCCTGATAAAATGGAATATCACCAAGAGGAAGGGATGTTTTATTTTAATCTTTGTGTTCCCGGTGCTTATCACTATGCCTGGAACTTAAATTGATTGATTAGGGGGTTTACCGAAAGGTAGCCCAGGGCTTCTGCAAGATTTGCCTACAGATTTTGTCAGGTCTTATCATGCTGGATAATCTTCCAGTATAAACTATGAGATGGGATTTGGATCTATCATCCTAGGACCAGCTTTGCTAACTTTGGAAAGGCTCCTCTACAAAATGATCTTATAAATGAGGCAGCCACAAATGGAGATTCACAGCTGAACAAACTCTAGACCAATTAGGGATAAGAATAAAATTTGTTTATTAAATATATGTGAGGAATTACTGAAAAATGCTTTCTATTTTATATTAGATTAGATTCCATGCTCAGTCAATTATACAGATGATGTGACTTCATGGGGAAAAATTGACAATATTTCAAAGGTCCTTTCTACATTGTCTCCTCCTGTGATTCAGATTTGAGCAGCATTTTAATATCCTGTATGCTTATGTTGCAACTGGAACCTTCAAATGAAACTATTAGAAATGATCATCTCATATGTTTGAATCAATTATTTTAACTTGAGTTGACTGTCCAGTTACTTAAGACAACTAAATAAACTTGGTATATTGTGTCATCCTGCATTATGATTTCTAGTTTTGATTAAAGAAGACAAGACCCATAGGCTATCCATACACTCAAACTGATTTGAAATAACAATGGTTGAAATCATTGCCAATCCAACATTGAATGAATTCTGAAACATTTTTCTTTATTTTGATATAGTTTGCAGGGTTGACCAAGAATACTGTTGACTATCTACATAGTGTGATTTTGAAACATATTTATAGGTTCCTTAACAAACCTGTGCATACTCCAAATCTCTAGAATTCTATATATCAGAAATATTTATTAAGAAACCTAAAAGAGATTGGATTTTAGGCAGACTAAGGAATATCCTTACCTTCTCAAGATCAACAATACTTTTCATTATGAGTCCTTTGGGAAGGTCTTGGGTCTTTGTACTGCTGAGATGTAATGGTAATTCAAATAGGAAGATCTTTCCCATTCATTAATAGGCCCATATAACCTGCCTGAATCAGATAGGTTTAAGTCACATGGAGCCTGTGATGGGAGGAATTTATTGAATGAGTGGAACAGGAAGGGTGAAGCAGGAAGAGGCAGAGCTGGAGCAGAGATGAGAGGAAATTAATTATGAGAGTAATAAGAGCTAGGAAGGATACAGGAAAGCAGGAAGCTGGCTAGAGTGAGTGAAAAAGCTTGTTTTTGTTTTTGTTTAAGGGAGCCTGTTTGTGATTTCTTTGATGAAGCTGGGTTGTGGGAAGCCTAGCAGGGGGAAGGCTTAGGGGTGGGTTTGTCCTCTGCATTGTTATTGTGTATAGATTATGATGGATTTGGGACTTCTGGTGTTTGATTAAATGCTTTTGTTCTCTCTTCCATGTGGAGAGTTTATTGTATTTCATGATCTAAAATTGTGCTGGGATATTCATGACCATCATAAGCCCTGTGAATATTATGTTGACACTATTCAAGAATAGCCAAATCATTCACAATTGATCATCATAAAATATTGTTCTTCCTATATATGATGTTCTCCTGGTTCTGCTCACTTCAGTTGCATCATTTAAGTCTTTTCAGGATTGCTGTTGTTGTTTTGGAAAGTATCCTGTTCAATATTTTTTATAGCACAATAGTATCACATCATAATCATATACTACAACTTATTCAGTCATTCATGAACTAATAGACATCCCCTAAATTTCCAATTCTTTGCCACCACAAAAAGAGCTGCTATAGATATTTTTGTATGCATAGGTCATTTTTTTTTTCTCTTTTTAATCTTTTTGAGTAGAGTTGTCATACTGTTAGGTCAGAGGATATGCAGAGCTTTGTAGACATCTGGATATATTTCCAAATCACTCTGCAAAATTGTTGGATCAGTGCACAACTCTACTAATAGTGCATTAGTGTCCCAATTTCCAGAGGTGATTGGAAGATATTTTCAATTTCTATTTTACCCTCTGGTTTTAAGTTATCAGGGAAGTTTTCTTTGTTAATTTCTTGAAATATGATGTATAAGATTATTTTTTGATCAAGACTTTCAGATAGTCCAATAATTATTAAATTATTTCTCCTTAATCTTTTTCCAGATCAGTTTTCATTTCACCTTTTCTGCTATTTTTTTATTCTTTTGATTTTCTTTTATTATTTTTTGAAGTCTCATGGGGTCATTCACTTCTACTTGTCTAATTCTAATTTTTAAGGAATTATTTTCTTCCATGAGCTTTTGTGCCTCTTTTTCCATTTAGCCAATTCTGCTTTTTAAGAAATTCTTCTGGGGGCAGAGCCAAGATGGCGGAGTAGAAAGACTCACATTTGCTACCTCCAAACCCACAGCCCATAGATTTCCTGTAAAAAGAACTCCTGACAAATTCTGGAACAATGGAAGCTGTGCAGAAACACAGTGAAGGAGATTTCCGTTGCAGAGAGCCCTGAAAACCCGACCCCAGGGGTCCATCGAGCCCCTGACGGGAGCAGAGCCATGCCTGGCAGAGCCCTATCCTGCCCTGCCCCAGCCACACCACACTGAGAGGAGCGAGCAGACCCCAGTAGGCTTCAGGGACCTGAATCTCCGGTGGCCGCGAAGGTCCCTCCACCCACAGATGCACAGGTCAGTGAGAGAGACGGGCTGAGAGGGGAGTGGGGTATCTCCGGGACTCAGACCCCCTCAGGAGGCCGCCATTGCGGCAGAGGCTGAGGCAGCTCGGCCAGAGGCAGAGGATCTCTGCATAAACCCCCTGAGGGAACTGAGCCTGAGAGGCGGCCCTGCCCCCCACCTGAGAACCAGCAGATAAGCTCCCATTGAAGAGCAGTCAGGCCCGCCACCAAAAGCCCTGAGGCTGGGGAGCAGCACTTGAATCTCAGACCCCAAGCACTAGCTGGGCAGACCTAGGCCTGGGGTGGAGAGGACTCTCAGAAGTCAAG
>CM053770.1:347221414-347248683 GCA_028658325.1 Potorous gilbertii
CAAGAATCACCTACCGAGCAAAACTGAGTATAATACTTCAGGGGAAAATATGGTCATTCAATGAAATCGAGGACTTTCAAGCATTCTTGATGAAAAGACCAGAGCTGAAAAGAAAATTTGACTTTCAAACACAAGAATGAAGAGAAGCATGAAGAAGTAAACAACAAAGAGAAGTCATAAGGGACTTACCAAAGTTGAACTGTTTACATTCCTACATGGAAAGACAATATTTGTAACTCTTGAAACTTTTCAGTATCTGGGTAGTTCCTGGGATTACACACACACATACACACACACACACATGCACGCACACACAGAGACAGAGAGCACAAAGTGAATTGAATAGCATGGGATTATATCTTAAAAGAAATCAAGGTAAATGGTGAGAGAGAAATGTAGAGGAAGGAGAGAGGGTGAAATAGAATGGGGTAAATAATCTCTCATAGAAGAGGCAAACAGGAGACTTTTTAGTGGAGGGAAAAAGAGGAGAGCTGTGAAAAAAAAATGTGAAGTTTACTCTCATCACATTCGACTAAAGGAAGGAGTAAAATGCACACTCACTTTGGTATGAAAACATATCTTACAATACAGGAAATTGGGGGAGAAGGAGATAAGCAGGGTGGGGGAGATGACGGAAGGGAGGGCAATGGGAGGAGGGAGCAATTTTCAGTCAACACTCTTGGAGAGGGACAGGATCAAAAGAGAGAATAGAAACAATGGGGGACAGGATAGGATGGTGGGATATATAGTTAGTCTTAAATGACACAACTAGTATCGAAGTCATTTGCAAAACTACACAGATATAGCCTATATTGAATTGCCTGCCTTCCTAAAGGGAATGACTGGGGAGGGAGGGATGGGGAGAAGTTGGAACTCAAAGTTTTAGGAGCAACTGTCGAGTATTGTTCTTGCTACTAGGAAATAAGAAATACAGGTAATGGGGAATAGAATGTTATCTGGCCCTACAGGACAAAAGAGAAGGTGGGGACAAAGGAAGGGAGGGATGACAGAAGAGAGGGCAGATTGGTGATAGGGGAAATTAGAATGCTCAGTGTATTGGGGTGGGGGGAAGGGAGAAATGGGGAGAAAATTTGGAACCCAAAATTTTGTGAAAATGAATGTAAAAACTTAAATAAATAAATTTATATTAAAAAAAAAGAAAAAGAAAATACAGCATTTGAAACAAAAATTAAACGTTACGTAGGAGCAATCCAGCATTTTGTTCATATTAAACTTCCATTATGCAAAAAGTGATGGGTTAATAATAACATAAATGCACCTTTGGTTTTTGTTTTCCTCACTAGTGGAATTTGCAAGAGTCAAAAAACAAGCATGGTCCTGGAATGTTCACAGCTTCACAAAGTGTGCTTTGATGTAAGAACTATGTTTGTATGTTTTATGGTTTTTGTGAAGAAGACACATGGAACAGGGGGATCACACAATGATCAGAAGAAGCAATATAAGGACTCTCTCAAGGTCTCTCTCAAGAACTTTGGATTTGATTGTGGTACCTGGAAGACAGTGGCATAGGGCCACTAAGCATGGCATACCCACATCAGAAATGGTGCTGTGCTCTATGAGAAAAGCAGAATTGAGACAGCACAAATAAACGTGGGATACACAAATTTGGACTATCCACCCCAAACGTTCACATGGACCATTTGTACCCAATCTGCGGTAGTGCATTCCGAGCTTGCACTGGTCTGATCAGCCACAGTGAGACACACTGAAACTTGAGTTTATCATGGTGATGTCAATTTCATCCTCTTTTGAGAATGAAGGACAACAACCAACCAACCATTTGTGTATAAGAAGAAAATAAATTTAACTAGAAAATATTAGAAGAAAAGTGGCCAGTTGAGGGGAGTTGCCTCAAAAACCTCTTACGTGCATCTTATGTTTCAGCTAATAAATAATATATATATAATATATGCATATATATATAAGTATCACCCAAAATTCTTTATTCAAAAGTAAACAGGAGAGTTCTTGAAAGAATTGTAAACTACTAATAGCTATGAGAGATTGTCCCTAATCACGAAAAAGAGATATGCAAATCAAAATCACTATGACATTTGACTTCATACCAATAAAATTGGAGGTAACAAAAATAGGAAAGTTAATGTTGACAAGACTATGGAAAGGAAGACATTCTAATATGCTGCTGATATAATTGTGAATTGGGGCAACTTTGGAGAAAAATTTGTAATTTTGTTAGGAAATTGACAAAAATTAGATATAGATCCACATTTCATACTATATACCAGGATAAACTGCAACTGGATCAATGATGGCTGTAAAAGAGGCAACATAAACAAATTAAAGAGGACAATAAGAAATTGTTTTATCATGTGATGGAAGAGTCCTGACCAAACAAAAGATAAGGAGGAGCACAGAAAATAGAATAAGAAAATTTGATTATATATAAAATTTATTGTCTTTGTACCAGCAAAACCAACACAGTGAAAATTAGGATAGAAATAGGTAAATGAGAAATGAATTGTGCAAGTTTTTTTTGACAAAGGTTTCATGTCTAAAATATGCAATGACCTAATTCAAATGTTTAAGAATAAGAAAGGCAACTAGGTGGTGAGGTGGATAAAGTGCTGGCCCTGGAATCAGGAAGACGCACCTTCCTGAGTTCAAATCTGACCCCTGACAGTTACTAGCTGTGTGACCTTGAGCAAGTCACTAACCCTGTTTACCTCATCTTCCTCATCTATAAAATGGACTGAGGAAGGAATTTGCAAACCACCCCAGTATCTTTGCCAAGAAGACAGCAAATGGGACTATAGAGAATTGAACACTATGGAAAGAACTCAGCTACCAGAATAGGATTAAGAGCTATTCCTCAATTCATATTTAATTATAGGACATGAACAGGAAATTTTTAAAGGAAGAAAAATAAATTATCAGCAACCATATAACAACTTTTTCGAATGACTTTAGAACTCTAATCCACGGAATAACAAACCACAGCTCCATTATACAATGAAGAAATGTATTACCCATCTTCTGACAGTGAGGTGGGATTTAATAGGCAAAATGTAATATATAATTTTATACTTGGCCAAAGAAGAAATATAGATACACACACATATATGTATGTATTTATTTATGTGTACATACATGCAGTCATATCTATACACATATGTGTATATCTCTGTCTATCCTTATGCATGAAACTCCTGAAATAATGTCAGACTTGGCTAATGTGCTGTCTAACTTCACTGAACATTTTTCCCCTTCAGTTTTTAATTCACATAAAGGGTAGCTTCTTGGGAAGAGTAGGGTATGGTTGGGTATTGGGAAATTAATATCATGTAAAAACAAACATAGCAACATTTTTAAAAGACATATTTATACTCCTTTCTTGAAAGATTTTTTTTAGTATAGTGGAAAGAGGACTGACTTGGAAATTAGATAAGTTGGATTCAAATTTTTGCTCTGTTTCCTATGTGACATTGAAGAAGCACAAGAAATATAGTAGCTTCTTGCATTCCTTAAATGAAAGAGCCTTTCCTCTGATAGGGAAATTGAATCATCCTATCAGACTAAGATTAGCAGTAATTGCCCCCATTACAGCTGGGAAATTTGAATATTGACTAGTATCCAATTACCATGGAGCAGGGATGGGGAACCTAGTGTCTCAAGGACACATTTGGCCTTCTAGATCCTTGGATGTGACCTTTTGAGTCCAAATTGTACAGAACAAAATTTTTTCAAAATTTATACAAAACAGAAATTTGTTCTGTGAAATTTCGATTCAGTGATAGAACGACACTTGAAGACCCTCAAGACCACAGATTTCCCACTCCTGCGGAGTGTTGCATCCTCCCACTAGCCTGAATCAGCAGCAGGTTCCCCAAAGACTGGTCCTACAAGACCCATATAAGAACTCTAAAAACACAAAAAGATTTTTCTTGTATGATAAAGGAGAAGGAAACTCATTTTCTCTGTGATCTCAGTTAGATGCCCAATTCTATATACTTCACAGTGCCTGGCTATACTCAGAACCCAGTGAAATTGTTTCTATCATTCTTCCTAATTGCTTCTTTTTGTATATTTCCTCAAAACTATGGATTGCTTTATTTTCTTGTTGCAAGGTTCATGTTTTCTTTTGTTTAACTTTGGCATCATCCGAATCTTTAGTTTCCAAAGTGTCCTGTTTTAACAAACATTAAAAAATTTGAGTGATACAATCATCTGTAAAGTGACTGTATGGATCTTATCAATTATAAAATAATAATACTCCAGCTACATTAACTCTCCTTTTGTTTGCTCTTGGGAGTTCCTCCCCTTACCTGGTATTCTCTCCTAGGCTTATCTAGTTCTAGGAGCAGCCTCTCCAGGCTTTCAAAGACAATAGCCATAGTGAGAATGAGCAGCTTTTGTGATAGCTGTCCTTAAATAATATTTGCACTTAGAAAGCCTCAAAAGCTCTGGGCTTTCTATATCTCTCAGGAAATAATACTATGTTCCTAAGTGTTCCCTTCATGAATCATTTATTTAATGAAGTTCTTAGCCAGTATCCTTTCCAGGATATTTTTCTACTTATTTCATCCAGGGCCATAAAGAATTACTTTGATATATTCAATGTCTTATCTTTCTTCTAATATGAACAGACTAGAAAATGGAGAGAAAAGTACTCCAAAATTGCCTTTGCCAAAAGGGAAGTACAATGGGGATTCTTAATTTTTAAAATTTCACTTGAATTCAGCTCTGCGAATTTTAGCATAGTCTCATCTCTTGAATATACCTGTCAATTGTTGTGACAAAGGCATAGCAATTGACTAGAGAAACTTTTGTAACTGGAGCTCAGGAAGAAGTAGAATGTATAAGGCCAGGTTGATTCACTGAGTAGAAAAGTGGTCTAAGAATTTATATATAGCATTTTAACTGGAAGATACTATTATTATTTTGCTTTTTATTCAACAACAAATAAAATCACCTCTTTGAAATGATGGTCAGAGAAGACAAAAATCTTGTAATAGAGTAAGTAATTTCCATATTACTTTCAAGAATTAATATTAACTTTTTCTGAAGTCTTAAAATATCTCTGACACAAGTTATTTTTATTTTATTTTAGGCTTACACATCAGAACACAAATACAGAATAGAAAAAAAGAAACAAAAACATAACATAAAATTAAATATTGAAACTTAAATGCAAAATAACAAAGGGGAAAAAGCATGTCATGTGCATAGCAGAACATAAGAGAGAATTCAAAATATGTGACAATAAATTTTCGTTTCAAGAAAACCTATATGATAAATAATCATGTTTGTCCTTTGTGGCCGAAGAAGACTATGCCATCAGAGAAATAATATCACTTGAACTTGAATTTGTTTTGAGTGAGGGAGGGCTGTGCAGGCCACCAGCCTCACTTCTCCTCTAGAGCCATCTGGATCCAGTGACCTGATATTCCTCAAGATGAGTGGAGATGACCCAGGAAGCACTAGGAGACCTTGGGCCCTTTAGGCCAAGGTCTTTGCAGGTACTCACTTAGGGTGAGGCAATGCCCATTCATTGAATAGGCCTGTTTAAGAAGTAGCCAGGGCATGGCCCCTTTCAAGAGGTCAATAAACACAACTTTATCCTAGGGCTAAACAGGTAATATTCTAAATGAAGGAGAAAAAAAAAGTCTATGATTAAGAGATTAAATCCAAGGTGAAGTTTGTAAGTACATACAATAGACTATATTAAAGTACTGAAATTCTTGTTCAATTGATTCAGTTGTATCCAAGTCTTCACGACCTTTCGGATCATACTAGCCATGGAGTTTTATGAGGCAAATGAAGCATAAATGACTTGCCTAGGATCACAGTACTAGTAAATGTCTGAGTCTGGATTTAAACTCAGATCTTCCTGCCTCCAGGCCAGCCACTCTGTCCATTAGGCTATCTAGTTGCCTCAACTGGAATTGACAGGTGAAATAAAAACTAGATATCTAGAAAGATAGAAAGGTAGATAGGTAAAATATTTATTCAGCATTTACTATGTCCCAGGAACTGTGCTAAGCGCTGTGAATATAAATACGAGAGAGAAAGCAAGTCAGTCACTACCTTTAAGAAGCTTACATTTTAATGCAAGAACACATAAAGGAAAACTAAAAGAAAAGAAGGGGTAGGTGTGTGTATTATGCCATAGTATGGAAATACCTAGAAAGTGACTTGGAGCCCTTGTGTCTAGCAAGATAAAGAAGCTCATCTATCAGAGTCTAACATCCAAAGAGAGTTAACAGTTTTTATTGGAAAGGGATGAATATAATGGCTAGAATGCAAGCAATGACTTGGAAATGATTAAAGGGGTAGATGCAATGAGCTTGAGGAAAGGAAACATGCCAAGGTTTTTCAAACTCCAATATGACCTCATTGTGACTCCCCATTGTTTGTTGGACCTTGTCAGTAATTATTGGACTGTTTCTTTTGAAACCACAACACTGAATTCCCTTGAGTCCTCATTTAGTTTGACCTCCTTTTATAAAAATATTTTTGACTGAAATTGCCCACCTCTTGATTGGGAAAATAATATTCCAGAATCTGTTTCAGCTTGTGAGAGTGAGTATTCTAATTTGATATAGAGGCAGAATCCAATTAAAGTATATGTCTATCAGGGAAATGACAGGACATGTTATCACAGTCAATTCAAAGAGTTGGAAGTGCAGTGAGTAGGCAATTGACACATGTAGATGGAGCAGAAATCACTATAGACTCAGACCCTGAGAGACTGTGGTCAAAGAAAGAAAATAAAATCATGGAGGACTCATAAAATTGAAACTTAATCAATGACAATCACAAGCAGGAAATGCAGCTAAAATTCTTAAAACAGTCTTTATACTCTCCATACTTTATATGTTTTATACATAATAGATATTTCATAAATGCATACTTAATTAGATTGACTTTGATACTCCTTTCCTAGTTCCAGGATTGATTCCAGTGCTTAAAATAGGACTGAGTTAATAGGTGGAGTTAACTAGCTATGCCTTCCCGGTTAAGGGTGTGCAGGTAGGGGGAACCAGGAAGATCATTAAAAAAATGGAAATGTTGACAGCTGTTGAAGAGAGGTCAGTAAAAATGGAATTAAAAGCCTTTGATATTAATTTATTTAGTTGGGAAGATCATAGAATTTGAAGAAAATAATACCACTACAGAAACTAGATGGAGAAACACAATTTGACATAGGTATGTATGAAAACCAAATGTGTTGCTATTTGTCAAGTTTGTTTGATTTTATGTGACCAAATCTGTAGCTTTTTGAGCACAAATATTAGGAAGAACAATGGGAAGTAAATCAAATATTCATGGTAGAAACTGAATCATCTGGATATTTGGCACACTAATAGTGGTATACATTATCTTGGATTCTTAAAAGCTATGTCAACAGAACACAAGTTTTGATTAGACATGCTAAGCAGGATATGATTGAAGTATAAATCTGAAAATAGGCTACAGATTTCATCCTCAGAGCTAGATTACTTTTCTGGATGTTTCTTAGATTCTCATTATACTATCTAGTATGATTCCCATCTGTTAAAGTGTTGAATCAGCTAGGTTCTTCAACTCATGGGAAGTTATAATTAAAATTTATGTGTATGTGTATATATATATATATATATATATCTGTGTATATATGCACATACATAGATATGCATATACATAATGCACACCTACATACATACATATAGCTGAATCCTTACTACTTGGCAGTGCTGATTAAGTGCAGGCTCTTAATAAATATTTATTGAATTGAGGCGCTCATCATAAGAATGTTGTCTACCAGATGATACTTTTTTTTTTTTAGATATGGCAATCCTTGAAACATGGAAGTACTGAAATATGTATCAGGAGAGACTGTATCCACACAGGCAAATCATAGACATTCAAACAAAAGTTTACAGTTAATTTTCTCATGTTGATCTTCACAATAACTCTATCTATTAACTAGCACAAAATTGTTTATGTTATTGTTGTTGGGACTACATCTATGATTTCATTAATATATAGATCTCCCAATAAGAAAATCTTTTCCTACCAATGAAGATCTGCATCTGATCAGTAATCTATAATTTTGGAGAGTTGTTAGAGAGTACTGAGAGGTTGTGACTTATTTTGAATCTCACAACTAGTAGAAATCAGAAACAAAATTTCAACCCAGACTCTTCTGGTTCACTTTCTAATGAGTCTGCCATGGTGTCTCTCCCTAAGCACTATTATGGCCATTTTATCAATGAGGAAACTGAAGGTAAGAGAAGTTTAATGATTTAGTCAAGGTCACAAAAATTTCAAGTGAAAACATACCTCTACTTTCTCTAGGAACTTCCACTTCTCATCGGTCACACTGTCACCCAGCCTGGAGAAATTTCTATACTGAGATTCTTCCTTCAAACAGGTGAATCCCTCCTCAGGTCTGTTATTTTGGGAAGGATCCCAGTTATGCTTATCCCACCTTCATCTTAACACCTGCTTTTTCCAGTTCCGCTATATTTATTTGTTTGCTCCAATTCAAATGTAAGTTTCTTGAGGGAAGGGATTGTTTTGTTTTCTTGTATTTATATGCCCAGCAATTATCAAGGTACCATGACGTAGTAAATACTAAATGTTCCCTCTGCCTCCTTTTCTCCCTCCATCCTCCCTCTTTCTCTTATCAAATAGTACGGCTCTTTTGTCTCCCAGTTCAATACTATTTCTACTATACCAGGTATATACGTGTATACATACACACAAACTCAGATGATAATTCAATTTTTTTATCATATATCAAGTATTTTTTGTGCATTGTAAAAAGATAGTCTTGAGTTTTACTACACTGACATCACAGTTTAATGTGACAGTAAAATCCAAGAAGACAGTGGATGTTAATAACAAACAGAAAGCATTATATATTTATCTTCCAAATGCTAACCATACTGTACATATTTGGCCTTAATATTTGTTATCTTATCATACTATTCCTTACTGTCCTCCTTCTGTCTCTCCTTCCTTCATGTTTAAAATACCTTCAAGTTCAAAATGTTCAAAATAATGAATAAGTTTTGACATCAATCAATAGCTCCTTAGGCAGAAAAAGAAAACTTCTCCAATTTTTCCCCTTTCGGGACTCAAGATTAGTTTATAGTCTCATCCTCTCGATATAGTTCATATTATGACTAGATATCCAAGCAATCAAACTTCAGATGCATCTAAATAGGTCCAAAGTGTATGGGACCCATATGTGTGAGTCCACAACTATATGAAGAAGTATGTATATATACTTAAGTACCATTATAACTCAAACATTTTGCTAGATCATGGTGGCACTACCCAGCAAACTGAAACAGCAGTTGATACTGCATATTCTAAACGTATGATCTCATAAAAGATGCTTGCTGAGCATAGAAAATAGAAGAAATAACAGAGTTACCAATTCATTTCAACTTTTTAAAATTAGGAAATTATCATTTAATGATATCCTGAGAAGTTACAGTCATACTCAGATTATGAAATTTATTGATGTAAATTTTCATCTGAGATATAAAACAAAACTTGAATCGTTAGAACTCACAGGGAAATGAATCATTCTTAATCCCAGAGTTTTATAGGCAGCACAGGTTAACAGTTCAAATAATTACAGGTTTTGGTTAAACTCCTTTTGTAGTGAATTTTTTTTAAGTGGACTTATAGTTCTATAATACTTCATTTCCAGATAAGGAAAATGAGGTTGATGGAGGATAAGACCTGCCATAGTTCACAAATACAGCAATGGTAGGAAACGAGATTTGAATCTAGGGACTCTAATTCCCAAATCTCTAATCCTAGCATTATTTTAATTTCCTAAACAGAATATATAGAGCATAATTGCATGTCATGACTCAGTATTATTGTGATATATTCTATGCCCCCTCCATTGAAGTCCTGTCATGAGGGCTCACTGTCATACAGATGACTATGGGTTTCTAATAACTGTGACAGAAGACCAAAAAATTCTGCATGAAGAGTTGACATAGAGACAATTACCTGAAGATCATTCTTGGAAAGACCAGAGTAGCTTGTCTCCAGAAGAGTCGCCACCAGGCGATATGCTGTTTCAAACACCTTTCATTGAATGAGGCATGCTGCTAAGATAATAAATGGTTTGTTGTCTTGGATGATGGAAAAATAACCACATTGTCAAAAACCACTGGTCCTTGAAGGACTGAAGTCAGTAGCTGTGCATGTTAACTCTCATTATAAATGAATAAATACAATGAAATTTCCATCTTGGCAATTCCAACACTTCTGAAATTGGTAGACCTTCAGCCTGGTACACTATTACTTCAAACTTGATTGATTAACAGATTTTCTTTTTTAAGCATCAACACTTCCTTTCTCCAAAACAAGATGTCCCATGCTATTTGTGCCTTAACATTGTCAAAGGCTATAATGTTCTTCTCTGTTCACTAATGGGCACTGCCTCCCTTCTCTACTATCATTTACTTGGTTCACCAACTACAGTACTATCTCTACTTACCACTAACACTGCCATCAAATTTAATCCATACTGCTTTTCCCTTTTCTTTGTTTTTCCTCTCATTTTTCTTCTATCTTTTGTCACTTCCTCCACCATTTTCTGAGCTTTTGAGTACAAAGGTTTAACTTTGGCTAGTGATCTGAGAGTGCTCATTTTCTCCTCAGCAAACTCTCCATAATGTAGTGATTTATAATTTTGGGGCCTTTGACTGCTCACTCACTGTGCTGTTTTTTTAGTGCAAAAATGACTTCTTTCCCTTCATTTCCTCTCCCTTTTTTATCTTTCTCCTGAGGGTTTTGGAAGACTGACTGCCAGATAGGGGAGATACTGTGATATTCTTAAATTTTCCAAAATCTGAAATATAAAGTATTTAGGAAAAATAAGCATTTTAATGATTATTGACATAATAGGTGATTTTCTATTTTATTTCATTAATGTATTATTGTTAGTCAATCAATATTATTCCATGCACTAACTGTATAATAATCCTGTTATTTAAATATTTCCATTTCAATGTCGTGGAGACAGAACAATGATTACCCATCCATTTCATGTGTAGTAGATTAGCCTTAATACACTCCAAACATCCAGTACATTGTTTATACCCTAGAATTGTTAGCAAAATGGGTGCTTTAACAGCTTTTAAAAATTAAGTACATGAACATCTGTAGCGTTCGTATGACCCACAGTCGGTTACCCAGCAAATGGTGCATATTCTTTTTGCAATCTCTATGGCAACAACCTAGTAATTACTTTTAAATAGCAAAAGGTGCCTTTGTTGAAATAATTTCAAGTATTCTCTTAACTGGATCTCAATGAAGCTTGGATATCTTTTTGGTTCTCTAATGTGAAGTTTCTCTAAAAAAGAAAGATAGCTTTGTAATTATTCATTCTAAGTTTCAGAGAAATCTCTGACTCAAAGATAATAAACAGGCTGAAGAAAATTTAGTCTCTTGAAGTGCAAAGAACTGATTGGTACTCTCTTCTCCTTTCTGTTTTCTTAATAAATTACTCTATACATATATAGCCAACAGAAATCATATTGCCTTAAAGCAGATGACTAGGATGCTTGTTTTCCCTGTTCTGCAACAATTATCTGAGCACAAACTGATTATGGAAATGAATTCACAAATCTTTGCAGATACTTTCTGTGAAAAGAATGTGAGAAGAGTGACATACAATGGGAATCACTTTCTAATCTTTTTACCCCTTTTGATAGTTGTATAGGTGAAATTAAATTACCATCTATTGAAAGATGCCTATGCATTAAGGGATGTTAAAAAAAATGCAACTTTTAAAAAGTCATGTCATAGGAATTCTTTGAATGTGATCATACAGTTTGAATAAAATGACCTGCATGATTATAAATTTAAAAGGAAATGAAATTCATATTTTTACTTCATTATAGAAATATTTCACTAAATTGACTAGAATGTCAATAGCGAAATTAAATGAAAATGAAAATTTTATCATTTCATCTTGAAAATAAGTTCAATTCTGCAATTTAACTCAATGGGTGTAGTATACATTTACTATGTCACAAGTATTGTGCTAGGTATTGGAGATATAAAGACAAAAACTCAACAGTCCCTATTACTAATCAGCATAAATTCTACTATGAAGGCACAGCAAATATACAGAAAACTAAATGTATATGTACATATGTATGCATATGTGCCTATAAATGTAAGTATACATGTATAATACAAAGTAATTTGGAAGGAGAGGAACACTAATATATAGAGGGTATATGAAGAGACTCTGCAGACAATAGCATGTGAACTGTCCTTCGAGGCTAAGAGTTAAAACAGGCAGTTATAAAAACAGTGTGCATTCTAGACATGGAAAATAAATTGTGCAAAGGCATAGTGGCAGCTAATAGGATGCTTAGATATGGAATTTACAAAATAGTAATTCAATTCAAAGTAATTCAAAATTCAGTAGAATTTTGAAAGAGAATAAATAATATAGTTTAGAGTCAAACTGGAAAGGATTTTAAATGTCAAACAGAAAAGTTTCATTCTAGAGGTGACTGGGAACCATTGAAGTTTCTTGAGTAATGTAGTGAAATGATCAGACATACTTTAAGAATATCAATTTCTTAGCTGTGAGGAGGATGGATCAATTACTCAAATAGTTCAGGCAGAAAAAGATAAAGGCTTGACCTAGTATTTGTCTGTGTGAGTTTATAGAAGAGGACAGATGTAAGAGATGTGGAATAGTGAGAATCAATAGGATTTAGCAACTAAATTGATATAGGTGGAGTTGCCACATGAAAGACTCAGGGATGACTCTAAGACTCTAAATTTGGATGACTAGAAAGAAGAAGTACCCTCAATAGAAACAGAGAAGCTAAATAAAAGAATAGATTGTTTTATTTTGTTTGTTTTTGGGGGGAGTTAGTGAAAACAATGAGACAACTCAGTTTGAGATGTGTTAAATTTGAAATTTATATTGAACATCCAGGTGAAGATATCTAGCAAGCAGTTGGTTTTACAAAATACTAGTTCAAGAAAGAGGAGGACTAGAGAGGTAAATATGGTAGTCAAATGCACTGAAATGATCAATGAAATCATGGAAGTTGAAGTTAAAGGGAGAGAGGAAGAGGTTGGGAAGGTGAAAGGACGGAGAGAGGAAGAGACAAACAGAGAAAAAGAGAAAAGAGAGAGAAGACAGAGAAGAGAGGGGAGGAGAAGGGAGGGGAGGAAAGGGCAGGAAAGGAGATGAAAGAATAGAAGAGAGAAGCAGAGGAGAGGAAAGATGAGGGGAGGGGAGGAGAGAAGAGAAGAGGGAACAGAAACTCAGTCAAAGGACAAAGAAGATTGATGACAGACCCTCAAGTTATACCCAGACAATAGAGAGTCAAATCATGGATAATGACCCGGTAAAGGAAACTGAGAAGGATAGGTAGAAGTCAGATAATGTGTGTTCGTTCATCCTTCATTGGTGAAGAAGGCTATGTCATCAGAGAAATGAGACATAACTTGACTTTGTTTTGAGTGAAGGAAGGCTGTGCAGGTCACCAGCCTCACTTCTCCCCCAGAGCCATCTGAATCCAGTGACTGGAGATGACCCAGGATGAGGCAATTGGGGTTAAGTGACTTTCCCAAGATCACACAGCTACTGAGTGTCAAGTGTTTGAGGTGAGATTTGAACTCAAGTTCTCCTGACTCCTGCACTGGTACTCTATCCACTGCACCACCTAGCTTCCTGTATAAGTCAGGTAGTAGGAAAACCAGGAGAATATAGAACCATGAAAACCAAACACCTCAGGGTGTTTGCACCATCATGCAGGATGAAAGAGTGTTTAATGAAAGGGAGTAATCAACAATGTCAAACACTATGGGAGTGGGGGGTGGGGAGTGTCAAGAAAGATAAGGAGAAATAAAGGAATTACAAGGTTTTATAATTAAGAAATCATTGTTCACTTTAAAGAAATAAGTTCTAGTTGAGTCATTGGATCATAAATGAAATTACAAGAATTTGAGAAGTAAATGGGAGATATGAAAGTGGAGATATCACAGAAAATCAGATTTTCTGAGAAATTTGTCAGTGAATGAAGGAAGAGACAAAGAATAACACCTTGATAGGGAGAGGAGTTTAAGTGAAAGTTATATATTATTTTTCCTTTTTAATGATGAAGGAATTAAGATTACTTTAGAAAGAAGTAATGAAGCCTACAGAAAAAGACAGTTAATGGTACATTAGAAAGAAGTAGGGAAGCCTACATAAAAAGAAAGATTATTGTGAAGAAAGCAGGGATGGATTATTTGCTGAATTTCTTCCAGTGATATTTAAAAATATAATATAAATAAGAATTCCTAAGGGGAAGCAGGTAGTTTTGTTCTCTACAAGACAGAAGAACAGTTTTTCTGATTTTCAGATAAAAAGGAAGATAAAGAGTATGTTAATCATACTCATAACTCAAATCATAATTCAATCCCTATGAAATTCTAAACGGGCTCAATTCTGGAACATGTTTGCAGTTCATTCTATCTTACACTTTGCTGTCAAACTGATCATCCTAAGGCACAGGTCTGACTGTCACCTTTCCCCAATTGAATCAAATCCAATGGCTCTCTATTAACACCAGTATTTATGATGAAAAACATTATCTACCTCCAGAAAAAGAATAGATAGAGACTCAGTGGAGATTGAAGCATAATTTTTTATATTTTATTTTCCTGTTTTTTCTACAACACCTTTTATATAAAAGCACATTGCATGATTGCACATGTGTGTGAGTGTGTTTATGTCTATAATCTATATCAGATTGCTTGTCTTCTCAAGGAGAGATTGGGAAAGGAAATTATTTTATCTGTAATTGGAAAAAATGCAATATATAAAATTGGGGGAAAATAAAAAGCTAATGCTGTCCCCCTTCTCTCCCTCCAAAAACTATATATACTTTAATTTGTAGTGGACCTAATAAACATTGCTGTGTGAATTCTCAAAACAGAGTTCAAAAGCTTGAAAGTTGGAGTAGAGAAGACAGATGAAAATAAACCAGAGTTTATATTTGGAAAGAGATAAATAGAGATATTAAGAGGAGAAAAGTGAATCAAAATCAAAATTTTGAATGGAATAAAGTGAAGCCAGAACAAGGGTGATGGACTGGCAGTCTGTCAACATGGAGAGGGCATAGTTGACTCAATACATTTCCTTTTTGCAAGTATAAATTTTCTTTTGACATGTCAATAAATATTTACTAAATATCTACTGTGTTCCAGGTGCTGAGTTAAGCACTAAGTTTACAAAGAAAGGAAAAAACAGCTTTTAAAGAACTCACATCTTAATAGGAAAGATAACATATAAACAACTATGTATACAAAGCTATACAGGGCATAACAAAAGTCTTAGTGCAATAATCTTTACCCTGTGTATAGGAATTAGGCATAACCTTAAATTTTCTAATTCAACAAAGTATTAAATTAGTAATAATATAATAAATATCTAATATGTAGGAAAACTACATACTGAATAAGCACAGAGGCTATAACCACAGAGTATTAAAATATTGAGATTAAATAAAAATAATCAATCATCTGTACACATATACTAAAAATCAGAAATCTTAAAAGTTTCAAAAACATCTGAAAGTTTTGCTGAATTATTTATTTTTCATTCAACAAATATTTGGTAGGTGGTAGCCTATTGGTTAGCAGGGGTTATGAGGTGGTGGGGAAGTCTGCCTAAAATCTCTTAGTGTTTCTTTACATACTTCTATGTTGTTTCTAGTTTAGGGATTATTTTCAAGGAACTAGCCAATGCTGTTAAGGATTTAAGTGACTGATTTTATTTGAAAATTGTGTGTGTATACCAAAAAGACCTGGTAGAGAAATTTTGATAATTTAAGTCCTAAATAAGATGAAAGTGCTTTGAACAATCAGCAATGAAAAGTATTTTTCAGTTCTGGAACAAGCAATTATTAATAATTAGCTAATCCAACTACTGAACAAGTAAAGAATTTATGTAATTATTATGAATGAAATCAATGTACATATGACTATTCAGCACCATATTTTATAAAATTCATTAGAATAATTCACTAGGTGAATGAGACTTTGTGAATAAAGTGGCCTTTTAAGCTCAATACAGACACCATTAAAAACAAATGCAATTAAAATCAGTCACAGTAGCTTAGCTACTAAGTGAATATTTCCATGCTGGAGCCTCTAAGTAGATCATTTAAAACAAGAACAAAAATAACATCCCTAAAAAAAAAAAGAAAAAGAAAACCTAAAGGCATAGAAAAAGGCCTACAACCCTTTAAATTAAAAATAGCATTTGAGACAACTATACATTTTGGCTTGGGAAAATAACTTAATAAGATCATAATAGGTTAGTTTAGAGATAGAATGGATTATTTAAAATCAAAAAGCAAAAGCACTAAATAATACTAAAATGAAAAAGGCATACTCCTATAAGCAAAGTGTTTCTTATTTATAATACCTATACTGTATATATGTATAACATATACATATAATTCATATTCATGTATTATATGTATATGTTATACATATATAACATATATACATATGTTATACATGTATTATATGTATAACATTACATACTATCACTCAAAAGGATTGAGGATTACATGAAAAAAAATGTCGTGCATTTGTTGAATTTAAGTAGTCAAATATCTATTTTGGGGATTGGAGAATTTAACAGTAATAATATATCCCAGTCATAAAACAGTTCAAAATTTATATAGCTTCTTACATAAATTTTCCTACTAAAGTCTCAAAATGATCATATAAACTCTGTATTAAAATTAACGACATTGATCCAGTTCTATAGACATGGAACCTGACATGGAATCTGAACTCAGGCCTCATTGTATCAAATAGTTACATGACTAGTTTCATTGATTTCAAGCTGCAAGGGAATTTAAAGGCCTTCCAGTCTAACTCCCTCTAACAGAATCCTAGAGCAATTGTTACTCCCTGATCACTTAGCTAACAGGTAGCAGTTGTGATTAAAATCCAGGATCTTGGACTCAAATTCCAGAAGACTTTCTACTAGACATTCTCATTTTATCACTTTATTTATTAAGCAACCAATTGTTATGCAGTTCTCACTAATCTAAAACCAAGGTATTGTTTTGTTATTATGGTTTTTTTGTTAGACTAAATTTCTGGCTTATCAACTGGTATTAGAATGTGGGGATTACTTAAAAATTTTCTGATCAAAGTCATATAAAACAAAACTCATTGTGGTCAAATTAGGAACAATGATTAAAATGATTCCCTGAAGAGTCAGAAGTATATTTGAGTTGGTATGAAGTAGAGGAAAATATATTAATTGGGAAAAAGTCAATATCTTCTTTTCTATTAGAAATGGAAAAACTAATGACTGAATTCCATTATTTACTAGAAAAATCATTCTTTATTCTAAGGTTGGTAAACTTAAAAAAGATCATATTTGGGAAATAGTACATTGCAAACCTACATCCAACTTCCAAGATGTAATTACACTTTTGACTCTAAAAACAGTTGTTTTTTTTTAAAAACAACATAATACTTAATTTCAAGAGAGTAAATAATTGGTGCATCAGGAGTGACCAAAGTCTTCAAAATAAATCATAAGAACCACTGATAAACTTCTCAAGGAGGTAAATGTCAAGACCTAATTTAATAGACTCAAGAAATTATTTATCTATTCATGATGGTGAAGACTAACATTAAAGGGAAGTTGTTCTTAGGCACCTTCTTCCCAAACATTTCCGCAAAGAAACAACTTAATTTATCCTTGACTTACTTAGAACCAGGCATACAGAACTGTATAGTTGATCAAAAGTTGGTTCAGCCCTCTGAGCCTATCTAATCAATACCATTCAGTATGACTTTTTAATCTATTCTCGTTTTCCTGAAAATGTTATTAGTCTCAACATTGCAATTTCCGGATTAAGAACAACTTTGAAAACTTGAATTGCTGTCTTTTTCCTCAAAAGGCATAAATTTACTTTGAATCATGCCCCCCATTGATTGTCCAATTTTCTTTTTCCTAAAAAAATACTTGCTCTTTAGAAATCAGCAATTCTGTACCTTTAAAGAATTGAAAGCAGGTGTAGAAACACGATAAACAGAGAGAAGGCAAAAGAGAAGAGAAATGCTTGGAGTCTTTTATCTGTCTTAAATGGTATCATATCCTCAGAGAACCAAAAATAAATACATTCCAATGTACACAAATTGCAACCTATTCCCACATAATTATGATTTGGTATACATGATGAGAACAGTTGTTTACTGTAAAATCAACCATTTTTATACCTTCAGAGACAAATGTATTCTACTTGGTACTCTCAGTGCTTTTCAAATCTACTAAATATTTTGTATTTTCAATTCTATTAAAGTTAAAGAACATTTATTCAGTAACTACCATATGTTAAAAAAAAAATCAAATAGCGCCATCTCCTAAAGAACTTACATTCTACTGTGGGTTACAAAATGTGAATCAGTAGGTAAACGCAAGGCATTTATTCACTTATTTATATACTCATTAGCTATCTGTTTTTATCATAACTGTGATTTCATTGGTAAGAAGTTCTTAGTAAGAAATTTTACCTGTCAATGAACATTGTCATTGGCTCTGTGACAAAGGTAGGTGCTTGGAGGGATTGACAAGTTAGGATCTCATAGTCAGGATGTGCCAGAGGCAGAACTTTAAACCCAGGTATTCCTGGTTTCAGCACTGATTCTCTACTATGCCATACTCCATACACACATATATACAAAATCACATGAACCTAGGCACATATAAGTAAATTCTTCACTAAAATAACACACATTCATATCTGTATACATATGTGTTTATATATATGTGTGTGTGTGTGTGTGTGTGAGTGTGTGTGTGTGTGTGTGTGTGTGTGTGTGTTTTATAGACTGGCTTTATAGACCACTTACAGGAAATCTGTGTGTGTGTGTATGTGTGTGTGTGTGTGTGGGGGGATTATTACCCTTTTGTTCTGGAGAGAGATCATCAGTTAGAAGGTTGAAAATGTTGTCCAGGAGAGAAGTGATGAAGTCCTGAAATAAAGCTATGATCATATGATTGGAAAGAAAAGGAATATATACATACATACATACCTATATACATGCAAACAAACATATATGTGTGCCTGTGTGTGTGTATTTATGTATGTCAGAAATTATGAAGGTTGAAAAAGTTTGGCAATGGATTAGATATGTATGTTGAGTGCACCAGCTACTCTCTTTTCCTCATCTTTATCCCTTGGTGAACCAGTGCATCTCTTTACTATCTTCTCATGAATGCTTAGCCCCCTTTTAATTTCTCCATTTGAATTCTGATAAGTTTCAGCTTTGGATCACTTCCACCATTGATCATCTTTGCTCCTGCACACATACTGCTCAGTGAAGGTAGAGAAATTTAGGAATTGTTCAGTCTCAGCACACAATAAATTTGTTACACAAACTCAAGTGGACACTCACTGACTCTAAGAAATCCTTCTATATCTGCCTTATTAATTCAATAGCCTACTCTCCACAGTCACTTTTGTAAACTTTCTAAACACAGAACACACTGCAGCAGTCACATCAGTAGGCCCTGGAAGTGATTGTTAACAGTGGCAGCAACTAGACAATTGGTCAGGAGGAGATTCCAGGTGACTCTTACTGCTGGATATAGAGCCTTATTGGATTGCCCATACTCAGTTGCAGGTCACAGTTTTACAGTGAAGGTGAACTCTACTGCTTGCCACTATAAGGATGCACAAGTCCTGGTATCAGTTCTAAGGCAGAAAGGAACACCAATACTTGTGGCTGTTAAGAGAGTAAGTGAAATCACAGTTCCAAGGCCAAAAGGAATAAAAGAATGTGCAGCCACAAGGAAGCCGTGTCATACTTGGACACAGTTCCAGGGTAAATAAGAAAGTTTACAGTAATTCCAAAAGGAGCAGGGGCCTTGGTCTCAGTTACAAGATAGAAAGGAGCACTACCACTTGTATCTATAGAAAAGCAGGGGGACCTAGTCAGAGTTCTAGGGCCAAGAGGAACATTATTACTTGTAGGTACATAGGGTACCAGAACACAGGCCAGAGGAGTAGTTTAATGCTGCTCCTTTTAATTATACACCCTGGAAGCACCAAAAACTTATAGCCCCCTTGAATTGGCTCTGAAAAAAATAACACAAAAACCCAAGGATTGAAATAGTCTATACCTATACAGATATAAGTCTATCTTATCTAGATGTCTGCATCTATCTATCCCTACCTATCTCTATCTATCTGTCTGCCTGTCTGTCTATATTTATATATCTGTATATGTCTATCTATATCTCTATCTGTATATCTCTATTTATGTATGCATATGTCTATTGTATTTGTCTCATCTCTATTTCAGAGTAGATACAGATGATAGATAGATGGATGGATAGATAAATCGAGTCAATAGCTTAGTAAAAGAAACAAAAATACTGAAGAAAATAACAGTTTAAAAATAAAATTCTCAAAATGATAAAAGAAGCACAGTATTTCCCTGAAGAAAAGAACTTCTTAAAATGGAAAAAGAGGTAAAAAAGCTCACTAAAGAAAATAATTTCTTAAAAACTATAACTAGCCAAGAAGAAGCTTATGACTCAATAAGAATAAGAAAAATAAAATATAGTCAAAAGAATGAAAAATAGAAGAAAATATGAAATATCTCATTATATACACAAGTGATCTAAAAAAATCAAGGAGAGATAATTTTAAAACTATTGGACTACCTGAAAGCTAGAATAAAAAAGAGACTAGCTGTCATAATTCAAGGAATTATTAAGGAAAATTTCCCTGGTATTGTAGAAGCAGAGAGTAAAATAGACATTGAAAGAATCCATCCGTCACATCCTAAAAGAGTTCCAAAAATGAAAATCCCCAGGAATATTATTACCTGCAATGGTAACTGAGAGTTTCAAGATCTTTCCCATACATTAATGGTCCTGCCCATTATGGAAAGCTTGATTAACGGAGGCCCACACCTTTTGTTAATTTTCTAATGAGGCATTGATTCTCAAGGACTGGGATGCCCTCTTTTTCTGA
This sequence comes from Potorous gilbertii, assembly GCA_028658325.1. Taxonomy (NCBI): domain Eukaryota; kingdom Metazoa; phylum Chordata; class Mammalia; order Diprotodontia; family Potoroidae; genus Potorous; species Potorous gilbertii. The sequence continues at coordinate 347,242,447 of CM053770.1, forward strand.
AAAATGTATAAATACTCTGAGGTGAGGTTTTACTTTGGGCCTTACTCATTGGAAGTGTTTGTCCAGATGAGAGTCTGGGGAACCACTAAAGATCCCCTGGCTTTGAAAACTCAGATATTTGTGTTTCTCTCTCTGGTAACTATGCATGCATGGTTAGAAGTTATCTGTCTGTTGATCTGTGATGTATGTGTTGCTTATAGTCAAACAGTTGGAAACCTGTCTGTTGATCTTTGTTTCTCTATATTTTCTCTAAAGTTCAGGATTGCTGACGTTTTCCCTAAACCAAGTGAATGATACATATACTTGATTAAAGTGATTGTTGACCCTTCAAAAGTAATTTTCCTTTTAGAAAAGAGATCAAAGAACCTGTGATAGCAGACACTCCTGTTTATGTTTGTGTCCTTGCTTTTACATTATGGCATAGTTGGCAGGATCTGCAAATTAAAAGGAAAGCATAGGGTTTCATGAGACTGGAATAATTGTCTGTTATTTTCCAGTTGTAGTGGCTATAGTTCTGTGGAGTCCCAGGAGGTGGAGATGGCCAGAGGCAGGGCTCAAGTGGATTAACCCAGCTCTTGACTGTGCCAGAGAAGTGAAGGCCCTGCGAGTGTTTTGTATTCAGAATCCAGATAAGTTTGGCAAGAGCTTGGAATACAGCCTTGGAGCAGGAGTGGAAAACTGCCAGTGGCCAACCTTGGAGAGTTAAGCAGTGGAACAGTAGTGGAAGTTGGAGTGGAGGGCTGCCTGCATGTAGACTCAGGCAGGAATTGGAAACAGCTAGCTCCTTTTGGAGAAGGAGGAACACAGGAGCTCAAAGTTCAGGCCCGGGAAAAAATGGGGACTGTGCAGCAAGGCACTGTGTGTTTTTTTTTGTAGTGTTCTCCTGGGATAGTTTGGAAGCCAGGGGTGGAGTTGCCTATGGTGAAAAGTACCCTATATCCCCAAGGGCCCCTCACTGTTGGCTCTGTCGCCTAACCATCCCTTTGGACTTGAAGTGGGGGCTGGAGCATTATTAAGACTGAGACTTGGCTGACTAGAGGCTGTACCTTAGTATTCATGCAATGGCAGTGTGGAGAGGACATGCCTCCAAAAGAACTTCATTTGGACATTTTGTTTTGGATTGAGGAAGGAGGCTCTGCATGCTTACTCACCAAAGATTGACTTCCAAAGACTGGTGTTATGAATTCTGTAAATATGAAGCTCATGATGTGTTTGTGGGAATTATGCTGTATTTACTAAAGAGATATTAATTCCTATTCAGATACAAGTTGCCCATGTAATGGATATGAAAGATCTTGGGGCCCAATGTAATGGTAACTATGAGAGTTTAAAGATATCTCCCACCCATTAATGTGCCTGCTCATTAAGGAAAGCTTGATTGGGGAGGAACATATCTTTTGTTAATTTTCTAATGAGAAACTGCTTCTCAAGTGTTATGATGCCCAGTGACCATGAATAATTGTAAATACTCTGAGATGAAGTTTTACTTTGAGGTTTATTCATTGGAAGTATTTGTTTGGTCAGATGAGACTCTGGGCAGCTGCTAAGGAGACCCTCAACTTTGAAAACTCAGATATTGGTGCTTCTCTCTCTGGTAACCATATATGTACAGTAAGACAGTTACCTGTCTGTTGATCTGTGATGTATGTATTACTTATGGTCATATAGTTGGGAACTGTCTATTGATATCTTTCTCTGTTTGTATTTTCTCTGAAGTTCAGGGTGCTGACTTTTCCCCCTGAGCTAAGTGAATGATTTATGTGCTTAATTAAAATTGAACCCTCAAGTTGCTTTCCTTTTAAAAAAGCAGATCAAAAACCTGTGATAGAAGTTCCTCCTTTGCATGTCAGGGTCATTGCTTTTATATAGCCAAATTCCAAGTGTTCCCACATCAAGGAGAAAAAACTGGAAGCAGCCAAAAAGAAACAATTCAAATATCATTGAGCTGCAGGCAGAATAACACAAGATATAGTAACTTCCACATTAAAGGATTAGGGGGCTTGAAATATAACATTCTAGAAACCAAAGGAACTAGGATCACAACCAAAATAGCTACCCAGCAAAATTGAGTATAATCTTTCAAGGGAAAAATGGATATCAAATGAAATGGAGCATTTTTTATCATTCCTGACGAAAAGACCAGAGCAGAAAAGAAAATTTGATTTTCAAATATGAGATTCAAGAAAAACCTAAAAGTTAAACAGGAAAGAGAAATCATAAAGGATTCAATAAAGTTGAATTATTTACATTCCCAGATAGGAAAATGATACTTGTAACTCCTGAGAAATTTATCATTATTAGGTTACTTGGCAGAAATATACATACAGGGCAACAGGTGTGAGTAGAATATGATAGGATGACCAAAAAAAATTAGATTATGGGATGAACAAAGGCATTGAATTGGGAGAAGGGTAAGGGAAAAGAAGAAAAGGGAAAAATATGTCACATATAAGAAGTGCAAAAGAAAAGCTTTTAACATGTAGGGTACCAAGGGGACGTGGGCAATGTTTGAACCTTACTCTCATAAGAATAGACTCAAAGAAGGAGTAAAAGAAGCAATCAGTTTGGTAAAGAAATCTATCTTTATGGAAGACAGTGAGGTGGTGCAATGAATAAAGCACCAGCTCTGGAGTCAGGAAGACCTGAGTTCAAATCTGACCTCAGACACTTGACAGTGTAACCTTGGGTAAGTCACTTAATGCCAATCCTGTTGCCTTCTCCCCTCCACAAAAAAAAAATATATATATATATATATATATATATATATATATATATATATATATACACACACACACACACACACACATATCTTTATAGGAAACTAGAAGGGGAAAGTGATAAGGGAAGGGTTTTTTTTCCTTTCTCTTGGTTTTTTTTTTCCTTTTTGTTCTGATTCATCTTTTACAACATGAATAATGCAGAATTATGTTTAATATGATTGTAGAGGCATAGCCTATATCAGATTGCATGTCATCTTGGTAACAGGGAAAGGCAGAGTGGAAGAAAAATATTTGGAACTCAAAATCTTGTAAAAGTAAATGTTGAAAACTATCTTTACATGTAATTGGAAAAAAACCAAAATATTATTAAGTGGGAGAAAAAGAAAAAAAAAGAGGTGGAATAAGCCATCAATGAGCTCCCTGAGGGGGAAAAATTGCCATGTCTAGGTTGGAAATCAAGGGGCTGCCCATCAATTGGGGAATAGCTGAATAAATTATGGTATATGAATGTAATGGAGTACTATTGCGCCATAAGAAATGATGAACAAGAAGACTTCAGGGAGGCCTGGAAGGACTTATATGATCTGATGCTGAGAAAAAGGAGCAGAACCAGGAGAACTTTGTGCACAGCAATGACCACAGTGTGCAAGAGTTTTTTCTGGTAGACTTGGAATTTCGTATAACTCAAGAACTTACTAAAAAAAAGAAGAATCCCCAATGGTGGTTTCTAAGGCAAAATGCCTTCCACACTCAGAGAAAGAAATATGGAAGTCATACGCAGAATGTAACAGATCATTTTTGTGTTGGGGGGTTTAGTGTATTATGTTTTGATTTGTTATATGATTTGTCCCACTTATTTTAGTGCAGCTACATAGCATGACTATAGTGAAAAGGTACTCAATAGGAAAGTATATGTAAAACCTATACAGAATTGTATGCTGTCGTGGGGAGGGAGGGGGGGCAGTGGGGGGAAGATGAAGGGGGGATAAAATCTTAATTTTAAGGAAGTGATTGTAGAACATTTAAAAATAATAACAAAATAAAATAATAAAAATACATATGTTTATACACAGAAAAAAAAGAAATTCACAAAGTATTTTAAGACAAATCAATTCCAAAATTATACAAACTATTTGGAAAAAAAAACAGGCAAAGAAATATTCTTACAAATTCCTTTTACAGCACAAATATAGTGCTAATACCTAAATCATCAAGGACAAAAAACTGAGAAAGAAAATTCTAGACCAACTTCCCTAATGAATATTGATGCAGAATTGTTAATAAAATATTAGTAAGGAGATTGCAACAATGTATCACAAAGATTATATATTATGACTTGGTAGGATTTGTACCAGGAATGCAGGGCTGGTTCAATATTAGGAAAACTATCAGCATAATTGACTACATGAATAGTCACTATGAAATAAAGTCCTGTGATTATCTCAATAGATGCAGAGCAATCTTTTGACAAAATACAATACTCATTCTTACTACAAACATCAGAGAGCATAGCAATAATGGAGCTTTCCTTAAAATGATAAACAATGTCTATCTAAAATGATCAGCAAATATTATTTGTAATGAGGATAAGCTACAAGCCTATCCAGTAAGGCGAAGCAAGGATGTCCATTCTTATTCAATTTTGTACTAAAAATGCTAGCTATGGCAATATGAGAAGAAAAAGAAATTGAAGGAATTAGAATAGGCAATGAGGATATAAACTTATCACTCTGCAGATGTTATGATGGAATACTTGGAGTATCCTAGAGAATCAACAAAAAAACTAGTTGAAATAATTAACAACTTCAGTAAATTTTCAGAACACAAATAAACCCACATAAATCATCAGAATTTCTATATATTACCAACAATATATAAAGAGAAATTCCATTTAAAACAACTACAGAAAATATAAAATATTTTTCTGTCTACCTGCTAAGACAAACCTAGCATCTTTTAAACACAATTATAAGATCCTTTTCACGCAAATGAAGTCAAATCTAAATTGCTCATGTGAAGGTCAATCTACCATGATAAAAAAATCAATTCTACCTAAATTAATTTGTTCAATGTCATACCTATCAAACTACAAAAAATACTCTATAAAGCCAAAAAAATAAGTGAATTCATCTAGAAGAAGGAGAAAAGGTCAAGGATTTCAAAGGAATTAATAAAAAAAATCACAATAGAAAGTAGAATAGTAGTACCAGATCTCAAACTGTATTAAAAAGTGTAATCATCCAAACAACATGATCTTAACTAAGAAAAATAGTGGTGGATAAGTGTAATAGATTACATTTACAATACACAGTAGTAAATTATCATGATAATCTAGTGTTTCTTAAACCCAAAGATCTAAGTTTTGAGGACAAGGGTCCACTATTTGACAAAAATTGTTGGGGACACTGGAAAGGAGCTTGTCAGAAACTAGTAATAGACCAACATCTCACAATGTATAATAAGATAATACCAAAACTGGTATATGATTCAAACATAAAGCATGAAATCATAAATTTGGGGAGCCTGGACAATATTACCTGTGAGATCTATGAATGAGGGAAAAATTATGACTAAAGAGTTTTTTAGATGGGGTATTGTAGGTAGCAGAATAAATGAAAGAAATTAGAAAACATTTATTAAAAATGAATAGAAGGGAGCAGAAAGAAGTATAAAAAAGGACCTAGAAAAGCAGAGTCTTCAAGCTGCCAAATTAAACTAGATGTTTAAAAATAATCAGTCCTATTTTTCTGTTCTTTTTAAGAGAAAATATTCATGTGTGTTGACATTTTTCCAGCTCATAATAACCATAAAAACCTATGCAAGATTGATAATTAAGTTATTTTTCAGATCTTACAACTCTATACTGCTGTAATTTTGTTCATGAAGAACAAAAAAGTACTTGAGAAGGAGAAAATAATGGTACTAACAATAGAAACCATATTTTTATGAGTCAGGGGGCGGAGCCAAGATGGCGGAGTAGAAAGACTCACCTATGCTAGGTCCGAACCCACAGCCCATAGATTTCCTGTAAATAGAACTCCTGACAAATTCTGGAACAGTGGAAGCCACGCAGCAACACAGTGAAAGAGATTTCCGTTGCAGAGAGCCCTGAAAAACCGACCGCAAAGGTACCCTAGACAGGAGCGGAGTCCTGCCCTGCCGAGCGCTCCCCTCCCCCGCCCCCGCGGCACTGAGAGGAGCCAGCAGAGCCCAGCAGGCAGCAGGGACCTGGATCTCTGGGCGGCCGCGAAGGTCCCTCCACCCACAGACGCACAGGTCAGTGACAGAGACGGGCTGAGAGGGGAGCGGGGGATCGCTGGGACTCAGACCCCCTGGGAGGTGGCCGCTGCGGCAGAGGCTGAGGCAGCTTGGCCAGAGACTCCCAGAGCGGGTTGGAGCTCCACTCCAGCTCCACTACAAAGGATCTCTGTATAAACCCCCTGAGGGAACTGAGCCTGAGAGGCGGCCCTGCTCCCACCTGAGAACCAGCAGATAAGCCCCCATTGAAGAGCAGTCA
>CM053770.1:347249183-347276845 GCA_028658325.1 Potorous gilbertii
GATCAAAAGAGAGAATAGAAATAATGGGGGGCAGGATAGGATGGAGGGAAATATAGTTAGTCTTACACAACAGGACTATTATGGAAGTCATTTGCAAAACTACACAGATATGGCCTACATTGAATTGCCTGCCTTCCCAAAGGGAATGGGTGGGGAGGGATGGATGGGGAGAAACTGGAACTTAAAGTTTTAGGATCAACTGTAGAGTATTGTTCTTGCTACTAGGAAGTAAGAAATACAGGTAATGGGGAATAGAATATTATCTGGCCCTACAGGTCAAAAGAGAAGATGTGGTAAGGGAAGGGAGGGATGAAAGAAGAGAGGGCAGATTGGTGATATGGGCAATTAGAATGTCCAGTGTATTGGGGAGGGGGGAGGGCACAAATGGAGAGAAAATTTTGGAACCTAAAATCTTGTGAAAATGAATGTAAAAAGTTAAATAAATTTATAAAAAATATATATATATTTTTATGAGTTAAATTTCACAAAACATTAACAAAAAATCCACAAAATATTTCCTTCATTTCACTTTTTTTGAAGTACAACTAATACTTTCCTCATTTTAAAGATCAATCAGTTGAGGCTCAAATAATATTTTTATAAGTTCATGAATGAGTAGTTAGGTATTCCAACCTAAGTCTTCTAACTTCAAACTTACAGTTATTTTCATCAGTAAGTATTGATAAACCTAAGATTAAAATTTGTTTTTCAGGATTTACTTTTATATTAAATTTGAGACAAAGAATATTCCTGAAATATTTACATTATCTTTCACTTTGAGCAAATGTTGACTTGCTAGATAGATGGCTTAGCACATAGAACATTAGATGTGGAGTAAAAGGCAACTAATTGTACTACTTATTGTGTTAAACAGGGTATTAAATTAGGAGTCAGGAAGACTTTACTTCAAATCCAGCTTTAGACACTTCCTATCTGTGTGACCCTGAGCAAGTGACTTGATCTCTTCCAATTTCAGATGAACTATGCATATAGTAAGGAAATCACTCTCAGATTTCTCCATGGTCCCTTCTAACTCCAAGTTCATGATCTCATGAAAATATAATCTTAGAATCTGGTGATTTCCAATTGCGCATGTGAAAGAAACCCAGGTCATGTTATTTTAATCCATTACTATCATAAATTTTCTAATTTAAAGTGTATAGATAATTAAAATTGTTTTCCTATACTTCATAAATTGAATATTGGTCTAGATTTAAGCTGTTACTATTGCCAAAACTATTTAGGAGAAAATGCAGTAACACCTCTTGAAATTGACATGAAAGTCACTAAAGAATGGACATCACTGTTAGTCTCAAAGTCAAGTAAATTTCTGTGTTATTTATTATATTATAATTAAGAAAGAAAATTAAAATTTTGTACAATGAAATGTTAGATTTTACATATAACTTTTCACAAAACTCTAAATTCTATTTCACATTTTTACTTTTTGAAAAGTATAATGACATTTAAAAACCACTTTTTCAAAAACCACATCTAACATAAAGCATTACATGGATTGTCAGGTCAAGATACTAAGGTTGCTATAGAAACCATTTCTAAGGAAACCAAAGAAAGAACTCTGAGTGTTTATGCTGCTTACTGTGTATCTAAAAGAAAAAAATAATGCTAGTATACAGCTAATATACTACCACCTTGAACTTAATTGTTTGTAAATTGTGTTTTGTTCCTAATTACCTAGAGAAAGAGTATTGAAATCCACACTGTCAAGCACAGAGGATTTTCCTTTAAGCATTTTACTCACTCCTCCCTACTTGATTAAGCAATAATAACAAAAGAAGTCCAAGCCATTTTTAAAGGTCATACTTAAAAAAACAAACTAATTTGTTTTTTACATTCATCTCTTTAAGCTAACTTTGGGTCAGATCGGGAACTTTATGGGAAGCTAGAAAAAGAGAAATCAATATGTATATATTTTTTAAACATGAGAAACCATTAAATTTTAGAGCAAGAAGAAACTTAAAGATAATATAATCTTATATTTGATATAATCTTATTTTGATTATACATAATGTATTATTATATAATATATATTAACAATATATATTATAAATAAATAAATAAAAATAAAATATACAAATAATATATAATATATAATGCGTGTTATGTATAATATATCATGTATATTATATCATATTTCATATACATATTGTATATGCATGTTATATCAAGTACAATCTTTATTTGATGGGAGGAAATTGAAGCCAAAGGAATCAAGCGAAGAATAACATACTTGGGCCAAAAATCATAATCTTCTTCACATAAACCATTTGATGATCATTTTATAGCAATAAAAACCCCTTCAACAATTTAATTATGTATTACATGGCACCTTTGTGCTAGATGCTAGGAAACAAAAATGAAATAGTCTCTACTTTCAAGAAGCTCACATCATGCTGGACAGACTACATACCAAGTAAATTTTTAGTAATATATAGTAATTTCAAGAAGGAGAAGATGCTGATTATCAGGGCAATCAGGAACAGTCTCATTTGGGATCTGTGTTCAAGCAGAAGTTAGAGTGGATTTTAGACATGGGGGTCCTTTGTACCTAGTCATGCAGTCTAGTATGCCTGGTACATCATGGATAATAGAGAGTAGCAGGCCTTTTGCTTAGAATATAGGAAGTGCTGAAAGAACATAAAAGTTGGGAGCCAGAGTGCATCCAGTTTTAATATCATGATGAGAATTTTATATTTTTATCTTAGAGACTTTAGGGAGCTATCAGAATATTATTTAATTTCTTTTTAAATTAGGGAAAATAACATAGTCAAATACATATTTTAGTGTCACATTAATTTGGAAGATATATCACAGAGTCTAACACCACTATTATAGAACACATGACAAATGATGAGCAGCTGAACCATAGTTAAGGCTGTGCTGGTGGAGAAAAGGGGATGGATATGTTAGATGTGCAGGAGGTAGGGCCTATAAAACACAGTAACTGAATGAATGGATATTGGGGACAGTGTGAATAAAGAATGTCTGAAGAAGGGAATATGAAAAGCTTATTTGTTGGGAAAAAACATTCTGACAGCAATATTGGAGGGCATAAAAGTGCAATTTTAAAATGTTAGAGGAAAAATAATAAAAAAAAATAAAAAAGAACAATTCTTGAACCTCTCAGTAGACATTACACCTCAAAATGATTGTATGACCAGGGCCAATATTACTCCTCCAAGATTAAGGGTGAGAAAATTCAGCCACTACCAAATGCACTGTGCTTTCTAGCGCAGGATGTGTTTATTTTACAAATGCATGAGAAGCTATATAGTATTTTTATGAGAATAAACAGCCAGAGGGTCAAATATTGAACATTACTAGGAATAATAATTATTTATTAAGCTTTCACAGTCAACCACACTTAAATCAACATATCCAAAGAAAGGGTGTATCTGTGTTCTGGGTTTGTTTATTTTTCTATTTATATCCATCTAGCTAGCAATCTCTCTCTTTACTTTGAATCAGACATTATTTTAAATGAATGAACCATTGGTTTGGCCTTGGAAATCATTCTGAAAAGAAGTGATTTTAAATATGTTGGTATTTCCTACCAGCTGTACTACTTGTTTTTGATTCCAACACTATCTTGAATCTCTCAGGACCTGAAAAGCTCTTTAGCAAGAATTACATCATCATGGGGATTGCATCAGCTTTGGTACTCAAAGTGGGTTTCTCAGTTGCCTCTGCCCTCAGTTTTGGGGGCTCAGAAGTGGAACAAAGAATTTCCCAAAAAAATTCTATTTAAGAAGGGCCTAGATCTCCAGTAACTAATTTCCCCACTAGCTGAATTGCCTGGTTTTAACTCTCCCATAATCATACACCTATCAAGTATCCTTCCCTGCTCTCCCCCCGCCCATTTTCAGCTTCCTTTTGTGTGCCTCCTCCCGTTAGATTATAAACTCCTTGAGGGAAGGTATTATCTTTCTTTTTCATGTATCCCCAGCACTTACCCCAGTGTATAGCACACAGAGGCTAGATAAATGTTTGCATTGGTTTGATTTATTTTCTAATTTGAAAAAACATAAGTAAGCTTAAAAAAAAAAAATATATGTATTTTACACTGTTACTATCCAGAAAATAAAGTACTTATTACACACATGAGTGAAGCTTTATCTCAACTCTTACTTTTATGCAAATGACCCCCAGATCTATGACTAGAGTCTTTAACTCTACTCTAAAAAACATTTAGCCTTACATCTCCAACAACCTACTGAACACCTCTTTGTCAGTATCCTACTTATGTATCAAGCTGCTTATGTCTAAAACTGAGTTTACTATTTTTTCTAATATCTGACTTTCGCTCTTACCACACTGTTTCTTATATCACCTTTCACCTAGTCTCCCATGTTCAAAAGCTAGTTGTTTACTTTGGTGCTTCTAATTCTTTTCTAATATTTAATCAGTTTTCAAACCTCTGTAACAACTTATTCTTAAGTGTAGTTTTGTTACACTCTAATGAAAAAGTAGCCTGTACTCTATGAGGTAAATGTTCTTCCTGCGACCCCTTCACTCTCTCCTTCTGTTCTCTCTTTTCCTTTCTCTCTCCCTCTCACACTTCTTTCAATCAATCCATTTCCTTTTCAAAATCTGTCTCTGCCTCGGCCACTGCATCAGTCTTATTTTTCTTCTTTCTTTCTGTCTACCTTTGCCTCTGTGGTCACTGAACACAATATTTGTCCTCTTCATTCACTAACATCACTCTCTTAAAATAAGTGGGTTTATGTTAGATCTTTGTGAGGATACGATAACCTATTCACACCTCCATAATAACTCTGAGGCAGTGCAACTTATCCCAGTTAGAGAGGAAACATGACAGAGAAGACAACACTTCAGTCTCTCTCTTAAAAACAACTCATTCATAGGGAAGTAAAAAGAAATAGCAAAGCATCACATTTCCAATAAGGTGAAGTAAGCTGTCAAGGCCATGAAGGACAGTCAGCTTCCCAGATCTGGTAGTGTGGCATGCTGTGTTTGTCAGACAGGGAGATGTGTTGCTCAGGTGTCCACACATACTGTAAGTGCAGGGAACAATGAAGAGATGACAGACAGTTTAGAGATGCCACTGTTATCGTCATTTTCAAGAGGAAAGCTCTAACAGCTTGGCGTGCTGTTCTACTTTCCACCAACAAAAAACTCCCGGTCTCCTAGAACAGCTGTTAAATTTGTGAAATAAGTTAGAGAACAAATTGTTGTAAATGGACTAAAATCATGATCTGTATTGAATAAGCAAACAGAATTTAAATATTGACACTATATTCATAAACCTTGTAAAAGGTGTATATGTATATATGTAACAAGTACTTAATTTGTATATACATATATACACATATATCACATGTGTGCTACAGATATATTTATAGGTATGTACATGTGTGTATATAAATATAAAATATTTATATTTATAGGTATGTACATGTATGTATATAAATATAAAAATATATCTCTATCTATCTTTCTAATTCTGTCAGTCAACAAACATTTATTAGGGCAAAAATATAGTGTCTACCTCAAGGTTTTCATAGTGTAATAGGGGAGATGACTGTCCAAATGACTATGTATATACAAGATATAAATACAGTAATGAGAGGTAATCTCAGAGCAATGGGTCTAGCAGAGATGGTAGAATAGGAGGGAGCTGGACTAGAAGAGGACTCTTGCAGAAAGTAAGATTTGATATGAGTCCTGAAGGAAGCTGGAAGACACAATCATGGAAGAAGAGAATTCCAGTCATGCAGAGAAATAAAAATAGGAATAGAATGGAAAAATGGAGTGTAGCAATAAGAAACAGCAAAAACATCTGCATCTTTGAATTGTAGAAGGGGAACAAAGTCTAAGAAATGTGAAGAAATAGGAAAGGGCCAGGTTGTCAAGGTCATTAAAAACATTATTTTATTTGATTGAAATTTAATAAAATAATATTACTATATTAGACCCTGGAGGTAATAGGAAGCCATTTATAGTTTATTGAAAAGGACAGTAACATCTTACATTTTAGAAAGCTGTCTTTGACTGCTTAGTGAAGGATGGATTAACGAACAATCCGAAGCAAAGAGATGAACCAGCTGGTTATTGCAATAGCTCAGTTAGAGGTGATTATGGCCTGCACCAAGTCAATGTTGTAGTGAGGTACTGATCAAATAGAAATTTCCTTCACTAATGAAGATCATCAACTCTTCTTCAACTTACAGTCTTAGAAAATTGCTTAGGATACTGAAAAATTAAATTACCTACCCAAAGTTACATAGTTCTTGGAATAAGATAAAAGACAAGCACTATTTTTAACCCTGACATCAGAGTGGTTACAACTACTTCACTATATTTTCAACATGAGAATAATCACGTCATTCATATACCACTTTTTAAAGGTTTGCTAACTACTATAACATGCATTATGTCACTGTTATTGTAACAACCATGTTGAGATAAATACTATAAATATTACTACCTCCATTCTGTACTCAAGGACACTAAAGCTGAGATAAATTGCATGACTTTTCTAGGGTTACACTGCTAGAACTGTCAAAAGGGGATCTTTCAAATATCAATCATACCTGATGATTATATAAATCTTTAAAATTTCCAAGATGCTATTCTACCAATAATACTGTGAAGTAAACATTACATGTATTATTAACTGATGTTTTGTAGCTGAGGAAACTGAGATTCCAAAAGGTTAAGTGGTTTTTCCAGTCACACTACTGAGTATCAGTCTTGAATCTATGTTTTCTGACCCCCAAGTCCAGTGTTATATTTTTCTACACAATGCTACCTATATATTTAAGTATCAGTGCAACTAAAATTCATAGAATATAGTAAAGTAACAAAAGCCAAGTCAAGATATATGTATTAAGTGCCTACTCAGTGCCAGGCACTGTGCTAAGTGACAAAAAAAAAAGTAGTAGAAGTCAAAATGGCAGAGTAGAAAGACACACATACTCTAGTTCTTCCCCCACAGCCCATAAAATACCTGTGAAGAAAGACTTTCAGTGGATTTTGGAGCAGCAGAGGCCACAGAACTATGGAGTGGAGGAGATTTCCAGCCCTGGGTGACCTAGAGGGCCTGTAGGAGGGGTCTGTCATGCAGGAAGCAGAACAGAACACAGCCCAGCCTGGCCTGTACAGTGCCAGGAGGTATAGGCCTGAGGGGCGGAATCTCCAGCAGCAGAGATCCACAGACCCTTCAGCCCACAGTTGCCAAGGGCAGTTTCAAAGGTCAGTGAAAGGGCTTTTTCACCTCTGAGAGAAGGGAGCAGGATCCTCTCCTAGCCCTGACCCCAGGCAGTGACAACAGTGGCAGCAGTGGCAGCCATGGCAACAGCTACGGTGGCTGGCTGTGGCCCTGGCAGGCAGAAGCCTGTGTCCATTGTTCCATTGTTGGAGTGCTCAATGTAAATCCCCTTGGGGAACTGTGGAGCTGATCTGAACCTCAGCCCTGAGTGGCAGCCCTGCCCCCACCTAAAGTCCCTGAGGGAATTGAGCAGCTGATCTGAATCTCAGCTGTGAGCTAGGCCAGGGAGCAAACACCTCTCCCTACATTGTGCCACTTTAGAGTAACTGAGAACTTACAGGTCCCTAGAGTATAGTCCCTAGAGTATAACCTACTCTTGACAAAGGACCCAAAAGTCAAGTAACTGGTTGGGAAAATGCCCAAAAAGGGGGAAAAAAATAAGATTATAGAAGGTTACTTTCTTGGTTAACAGGTATTCTCTCCCATCATTTTGGATGAGAAAAAACAATGTTTACCATTAGGGGAAGACATAAAAGTCAAGACTTCTGTATCCAAAACCTCCAAATTAAATATACAATGGTCCCAGGCCATGGGAGAGCTCAAAAAGGATTTAGAAAATCAAGTAAGAGAGGTGGAGGAAAAATTGGTAAGAGAAATGAGAGTAATGCAAGAAAATCATGAAAACCAAGTTAACAGCTTGCTGAAGGAGATCCAAAAAAAAAAATGCTGAAGAAAATAACACCTTGAAAAATAGGCTAATGCAATTGTCAAAAGAGGTCCAAAAAGCCAAATAGGGAGAAGGATGCTTTAAAAAGCAGAATTAACCAAATGGAGGAGGTTTTAAAAATTAGAATGGAACAGATGGAAGCTAATAATTTATGAGAAACCAAGAAATTGCAAAAAAAAAACTGAAAGAAAAAATGGAAGATAATATGAAATATCTCATTGTAAAAACAACTGACCTGGAAAATAGATCCAGGAGAGACAGTTTAAAAATTATGGGACTACCTGAAAGCCATGATCAAAAAAAGAGCCTAGACATCATCTTTCATGAAATTATCAAGGAAAACTGTCCTGATATTCTAGAAGATGAAGGCAAAAAAATATTGAAAGAATCCACCAATCACCTCCTGAAAAAAAGAAACTTCTAGGAACATTGTAGACAAATTCCAGAGTTCCCAGGTCAAGGAGAAAATATTTCAAGCAGCTAAAAAGAAACAATTTAAGTATTGTGGAAATACAATCAGGATAATACAAGATTTAGCAGCTTCTACATTAAGGGATCGAAGGATTTGGGATATGATATTCCAGAAGCCAAAGGAACTAGGATTAAAACAAAGAATCACCTACCCAGCAAGACTGAGTATAATACTTCAGGGGAAAAAAATGGTCATTCAATGAAATAGAGGACTTGCAAGCATTCTTGATGAAAATACCAGAGCTGAAAAGAAAATTTCACTTTCAAACACAAAAATCAACAGAAGCATGAAAAGGTAAACAGGAAAGAGAAATCACAAGGGACTTATTAAAGTTGAACTGTTTACATTCCTACATGGAAACATAATATTTATAACTCTTGAAACTTTTCTTAGTACCTAGGTAGTTGGTGGGATTACACACACACACACACACACACACACACACATATATATATATATATATATATATATATATATATGTAGAGAGAGAGAGAGAGAGAGAGAGAGAGAGAGAGAGAGAGAAGAGACAGAGAGGGAGACAGAGAGAGAGACAGAGAGAGAGAGACAGCACAAGATGAGTTGAATAGGAAGGAATCATATCTTAAAAAAATAAAATTAAGGGGTAAGAGAGGAATATATTGGGAGGGGAAAGGGAGAAATGGAATGGGACAAATCATCTCTTATAGAAGAGGCAAGAAAAAGCTTTTCAAATGGAGTGGGAAAAGGGAAAGGAGAGAAAGAAAAAGTGAATCTTCCTCTTATCACATTTGGCTCAAGGAAGGAATAACATGCACACTCTATTTAATATGAAAATCTATGTTACACTACAGGAAAGTAGGGAAGAAGGGGATAAGCATGGTGGGGGTGTGATGGAAGGGAGGGTAAATGGGAGGAGGTAGCAATTAGAAGTAAACACTCTTGGGGAGGGATAAGGTTAAAAAAGAAAATAGAAGAAATGGGGGGGCAGGATAGGATGGAGAGAAATGTAGTTAGTCCTACACAACATGACTATTATGGAAGTCATTTGCAAAACTATACGTATGTAGCCTGTACTGAATTGCTTGCCTTTTCAATGGAGATGAGTGAGGAGGGAGGAAGGAAGAGAAGTTGAAACTCAAAGTTTTAGGAGCAAATGTTGAGAATTGTTTTTGCATATAACTGGGAAACAAGTAATACAGGTAATGGGGTATAGAAATTTATCTTGCCCTATAGGACAAGAGAGAAGATGGTGATAAGGGAAGGAAGGGATGTTAGCAGAGAAGACACCTTGGTGGAAGGGGCAATCAGAATGCAAGGTATTCTGAAGTGGGGGGAGGGGAGAGATGGAGAAAAATGTGGAACTCAGGATTTTTTGGAAGTGAATGTTGAAAACTTAAAATAAATAAAATTAACTTTAAAAAAGAAAGAAAAAAATAGTCTTTGTTTTCAAGGAGTACACAGTCTATTAAGGGAGGTGATGTATATGTCTGTGTTCCTATGATGTTAGCAGAGTCACTTATGTATGGCATACTTTGTCCAAAAAAATGTCGACATAGCAATATTACATAAGGGTGGGGAATATGTACAGTCATAATAAAAAGAACAAAGCTTTAGGAGATTCATTAGAATCATATAACTGGTCAATTCACTGGTGTCCATGGCATTTTGGTTTTCTGATTCTCTAGTAAACAACTTGTGTCCTCGCTTATTTTAGTCCATTGACAGATACCCCCTATATTAAGCTGGTCCAATCTTTTGGTTTGCCTAATTGCTAACATATTTTAGCCTCAAGAACATTATGACCCTTGCCAAAGTGATATGAAGGATTAGGGAAGTCCAAAATCTGTTTAAGGTAATCAGGAGACATCTTATCTGAAGTCAGTTCTGAAGGATTCATAGGATACTGACATATGAAAATGTTGGAAGAAATGTTATTGCAAGGCAGGACTAACCCTATCAAAGGCATGGAGATAGGAAAGTGAAGGGTATAGGTGGTTGAGATGCTATTATCCAGGTTAGTTAGAACATGTTATATTTGAAAAATAGTGTTGGAAGGATAATATGGAACCAAAGGATACAGAGGTTGAAATGACAAATTTTTCAAGATGTAAATCATGATGCAAAGAAAAGCCACTATACATTTTTCTTAGTATTTAACTGACAGGATAAGGGGCCAGCCAGAACATCTTGCCATCTGCCTTATATCACCTTTTGCTGGCATCTGCCACCTATAAAGCACCACTTTTTGCTCAGACCTCCCAAATCCATTTTTCCCCAATTCTTTGGCAAAGTTAACAAGCTACTGGAATGAACAGTCTTAAATAAATAAAAACTTATGTATCCCAATAAATGTAGCTGGCTCAAGACTTTCATAATACTGCTTTGGAAAAGATATATCAGTCATCCAACTTGTGGATCCATTCATGAACTTTGTGAATTCCATGACCAAAACTCTCTCCCCTAGCAACTACTATTGTATTGTATTATATTTCCCTTAACTAGAGTGGAAGATTTTGAGGGAAAAGATTGTATTAATTTCTGTATTTGTATTCTTACTACTCAGTATAATGCCTAGCACTCAACAAACACTTAATTAATATTCCTTCACTCAAACTCCAGTTGCAATATTCTCAAGAAATTCTGCTCCTAAATTGTCCTTATCAGTCATATATGTACAGAAAATAATTTGTTGTGAGCTAGTACAATATTCTGTGTAGATGAACGTCATAAAATACAGTAAAATATTGTTGAAGTCACATATTGAGGAATAAAAATAATGACACAAATGACAATAACCCACATTTACCTAGTTTTAAGGCTTATAAAACACTTTTTAAAAACTATTCTGTAAGGAGAGAAATAGAATATTACAATACTCATTTTCCAGTATTGCTTGTTTTATGGCAAATAACCAAGAAAGAATCCTATTTAGATACAACTATAAATAACAATAACAAAAAATAAAGCAAAAATTACATAAAAATCAATTGAATGTTTGAAAATTCTATTTTCATATGCCTTTTAAGCTCCTCTGTTTAAGAAATTATGTAGAAATGAACAAATGAAAATCATTTATTTTATGCTTTCTATATAACCAGAACTGTCTTAATCATTGTGCATACAAAAAGGAGCTAACAGTACAATTGTGATAGATAGCATATAAAAGAATTAATTTAAAAGATAGATAAAAAATGCACATATATGTTGATTGGGGAAAGATGTAAAGGCTCATTGGCCTTTCAGATGTATGAAAAAATTAGAGAAAAATACTCAGGGAGCTTGAAGTCACAGTGGCAGCATGGGTAGTAAGGTCAGGTAGTCCTGCACCTCATGAGAATACTTGGCGTTGGTGACTCTCAGTTCTTCAAAGTGGTATGAATGGTCACGTAATTCTCTCTACTGTCTGCCCCCACAGAATCTCAGGGGATGGAGTAGTTGGACATAATACAACAATAACAATTACATCTCTTTTGCATAATTCAGCTAAAATGTAGACAAAGTAAAGGAAAAAGATTCCAAATTCTGTTGTTTTGATCATCTATGTATTATCACATAGATTTATAGAATCTCAATGACAAAGTAGAACCTGAAAAGAAATTAAAGGAAAATAACTAAATTGGTTATCAAGGTAATGAGTTACTGTGATTCTTTGAATGTATCATTCTATCTCCAACAACTTTGCTATTGTGGCATTGGTAGCTAGGATGTCTTATGAACAAAAGTCTTTTCAGCACCATATTCACATAGACTCTTTACTTTGATGATTTAATGACAGCTAGAGCTCATGCTGTACTTGAAGTCTAGAAAGCTCAACTCAAATCCTCCCTCAGACACCTATCAGTTTAATGACTCTAGGCAAGTAATTTCAACACAGTCTCAGTTTCCTTATCTGTAAAATGAGAGGGTTACATTTGACCACCTCTGAGGTCCCTTCTAATTCTAGGTCTATCATTTTATGATTTTAATGGATCAATTTTCTCATGAATATGTGTATTTTCTCTATCAAGGCATACCTTTACCTTCTTTTTGATTCCCACTGATGTCCTCAAATATATCCTCCAGAAGAGAGGTCGACCCAACGTATTAAGGACCTTCTTCTAGATCTGTTTTCATGACTATTCCAATGGAGCATTTCAACTGCTTCTTTGTGATCCCTTGCTTTCACTGCATGAGAAGCTAGTCTTCTTTTCTGGGGATAAATTTCTTTGATGAAATATTTTGTACTAATGCTCTTGTACAATTTTGTGCTTGTTTATGCAGCTGCCAGTACATGGGTTGACTTTATGAAATAAGAAAAATGATAAAGGACTTTCAAAGATAATTACCTGACCTTATACTTAATTTGGTCACCATATCCGTGGTGTCAGGAGGGTCAATAATGGCAGTAGTGATATTTTATTATAAACATTCGAATGGGAGCTGGCCTCTGATGATTATTAAATTTTTAAAGAGCTACAGCATTTGCCAGTAATGTTTCTACCTAACTCACTCCCCTACTACCTTTCAACTAACTACTAGATTTTTGAATATACTTTAAGTAAAAGAGACAAAATAAACACAATTCTCAAGCAAGTATAGCACCTTGTAAGTAATGCATCCCCACCAAAATTGGAGGTGTTTGTAGCAAAAAAAAAACAAAACATACCTAAATATGGATTGTGAGAGAGTGAAATGTGAGTGAGATATCCATAGCAATGTAGTTCTGAAATTAATTGGAGTTTTTGGAGATATTTGAATGGGTAGATTTGAAAACTCAATATTTCCTTACAGGAATCTCTCAGAACAAATGTAGTCTTACAAAAAGTTATAACTTAATTTCTAAGATAATCTGCTTCTTCATTCTCCTGACTTATACCTATAGATCCAAGATTTCAACTAGGAAGATGAGGAAAAAATGCAGTATGTTCAAATCAATTTCTAACGTAAAGAAAAAAGAAACTAATTCGTGATTAAAATGCTTTTTGGCAAATTGGCTTTTAGTTGAATTAGGATTAATTATGCAGAAGGAGTGTAAGTTTTGAAGTGAGGACATTGGAGAGAATGAGTTTACAATTTAACCCTGGACCCATATCTGTAGAAAAAAATCTGTACTTGCAAAGAACTGAATCCACCTGAGAATTGACTAACAAGTGAACTCTTTTAGCTAATGGATAATTTCATGCATACAAAATATTTCAAGTAAGAATGAATCACAGATGTTAGCTGTGGTTGCTATGTTATTAGCAGGTTGGTATCTTTTTGAAAGAAATCAATTAGAATAAGTGGAGGACTGCAAATAGAGATTAAATGATCACATGGCAAAAGGCTTAAAATGGCCCTCTCCATAAAGTTTCATTCATTCATATATATATGTATTTATGTACATATATACATATATATAAAGCAATCTTTCAAACAATTTTCAGAGACAATAAAATGTGACTGTTCTTTTAAAGCCTCATCAGAGCGAATTTTCTCTTAGTTAAGTACATTGAATGTCTTTCCTCCAGTTTTGTTTTTAATCTGGTTGTTCATGACCATCTAATAAAAATGCTGATCATGATGGTGACTGACATTTATATACCACTATACAGTTAGTAAAATGTGTTGCCTATATTATCTTATTTCAGCCTCATAATAACCATTTGTTGCCATGGTGACAATAGGTAGTACTCTCCTTATTTTACAGATAGGGAAACTACATTTTGGAGAGTCCTATTGACATTTACATATCACATATCTAATAGGTGTCAGAGGTAAAATTTGAACTGAGGTCTTCCTGTCAGTCAATAAACATCTATTAAGTGCCTGCTGTGTGCCAGACACTATGCTAAGTAATGCAGATATGAAGAAAATGTAAAAAAAAAAAAAAGCAGTCTTTGTTATCAGGAAGCACAAAGGCTAGTGAGGGAACATGCAAACAATCATGTACAAATACACTATGTACAGGAAATAAAGAGGCTTTTCTAAACTCTCAGCCAAAATCCCATCTTCTACAAAAAGCCTTTTCCTGTTACCCTTAATGCTAGTACAGTCCCTTTGAAATTATCTACAGTATATCCTAAATCTATCTACTTATATTTGCATGTTTTCTCCCTTATTAGAACATAAATTCCTTGAAGACAGGGATTGTGTTTGCCTTTCTGTGTCAGTACCTGGCACATAATTGTTTCCTAAATGCTTGATTGATGACTGATGAGATACTTAGTATTCTGAAATGCAGCATGGTAGACCTGTCTTTATGCCTTTATCTCTCCACTTCCTTTACTATAATTTTTAAGGCCCTATTTCCACTAAGGAGTGATGTTCTACATTACTTTTCCTCAGTATGTTTGACTCTGCTCAAATTCCAGATAATTATCTATAGATTTAAGCATATAAAATGTGCATTCCAGAGATCTTTGAGTTTGTCTTCTAAATCAAATTATTTTTCTTCACCTAAGAGTAGTTGAACCACATACATCACAAGGAATAAAGTGACAGTTTTCTGACCTCCATATGCCTGATTAAAATTTAGGAAATCAATAGAATTGAAAAATAAAGTGGACTGTATCATCAAATACACAAATGAATCTTACTCAGGGAAAAAGTAATTCTTAAAAAGAATATTAGGCACATACCAAATTCTAGTCGATTGATGGCCATCAAGCAACACTGATACATTGGATTTATGACCATGAGTTAATCAATCAGTTTTGCCTAGAAAGATTACATTCAAAGACAGAAAAGAGATGGGTCACTGTGGGTACTTCAAGAGTCTGGAATCAAAGGAGAGTTCAATGATTGAGAACTACAGCCTGAGAAAGAAAATTTCCTTTAAGGTCTAGGGTCTGGATATAAGGATCAGAAGGGATAAAGTGAAACTAAAGTTTACTATTTTCTTTTAGTTTTCAACTCATTTTATAAGATTTTGAGTTGTAACTTTTGTTTTCTTATCCCTCTTTATCCCCCTCCCTAAGATATCAAGCAATCTGATAGAAATTATACAGGTACAATCATGTTAAACATATTTCCACATTAATGTTGTGAAAGAAGAATCAGAACAAAAGGGGAAAATCATGAGAAAGAAACAGCCCAAAACAGTATACTTCAATCTTGCTTTGAGAGTCTACAACTCTTTCTCTGGATGTGGATGTCATTTTTTATCATGAGTCTTTTGGGATAACCTTGGATCATTGCATTGCTTAGAAGTGTTAAGTCTATCATAGGTTATCATCACACAATATTGCTGTTACTATGTAAAATATCCTCCTGCTTCTGCTCACTTCACTCAGCATCAGTAAGTTTTCACAGGTTTTTCTTATATCTATCAGCTCATCATTTCTTACAGTACAATAGCATTCCATTGCATTCATATGCCACAACTTTTACACCCATTTCCCTAATTAATGGGCATCTTCCCTATTTCAATTCCTCAAAAAGAGCTGCTATAATATTGTTATACATGTGAGTCCTTCCCCCCACCACCCTTTTTATGATCTCTTTATGATACAGACCTATAGTGGTATTGCTGGATGAAAGGGCATGCAGAGTTTTGTTGCCCTGTTGGTATAGTTCCAAATTGCTCTCCACAATGGTATTATCCATTCACAACTCCACCACCAATGTATTAGTGTTCCAGTTTTCCCATGTCTTCTCCAACATTTGTCATTTTTTCTTTCTGTAATGTCAGCCAATCTGATAACTATGAGATGGAATCTGTATTTCTCTAATCAATAGTGATTTAGAGCATTTTTTTTACATAGCTATAGATAACTTTATCTGAAAACTGCCTGTTCATATCCTTTGACATTTATTAATTAGGAAATGACATGTATTCTTATAAATTTGATTCAATATTCTGTATATTTGAGGAATTAGGCCTTTGTCAGAAACACTGCCTGTAAAAAATATGTTTCTCAGTTTTCTGCTTTCCCTCTAATCTTGGCTACATTGGCTTTGTTTGTGCAAAACTTTTCAATTTAAAATAATTAAAAATATTCACTTTGCACTTTATAATGTTCTGTATCTCTTGTTGGTGTTTAAATTCATCCTTTCTCTATCAATCTGACAGGCTATTTCTTGCTTACCACATTTGTTTATGGCATCACTCTTTATGTGTAAATCATGTATGCATTTTGACATTATCTTGATAAATGGTGTGAGATGTTGGTCTATACCTAATTTTTGCCATACTATTTTCCAGTTTTTCCAGCAGTTTTTGGCAAATATTGAATTCTTATACCAGAAGCTAGAGTCTTTGGGTTTATCAAATAGTTAGTCATTGACTATTGTGTCTTATGTATCTAACCTCTTCCACTGATCCAACACCCTATTTCTTAGCCAGTATCAAAGAGTTTTGATGAGTTCTGCTTTATAATATAGTTTTAGATCTCATAAGGCTATTCTACTTTCCCTTCCATTTTTTTCAACACTTTTCTCAACATTCTTCACCTTTTGTTCATCTACATGAATTTTATTATTTTTCTAGCTCTATAAAATACTTTTGGTAGTTTGGTATGGCATTGAATAAGGAAATTAGGTAGAATTGCATTTTTTATATTAAATGGGCATACACACAAGTAACTGATATGTTTCTAACTATTTGGATCTGACTTGATTTGTGCAAAAAATGTTTATAGTAGTGTTCATATAGTTGCTGGGTTTGTCTTGGCAAGTAGATGCCCAAATATTTTCTATTGTTTACAGTTAATTTAGATAAAATTTCTCTATCTCTCTCTGCTGTGCTTTGTTGGTAATATACAGAAAAATTGATGATTTATGGAACTTTGGGTTGTTAATTATTTCAATTAATTTTTTAAATTGATTATCTAGAATTCTCTTGGAATACTGTCATATCATCTGCAAAGAGTAATAGTTTTGTTTTCTCATTGACTATTTTATTCCTTCAATTTCTTTTTCTTTTCTTAGTACTAAAGCTAACATTTCTAATACAATATTAAATAACAGTGTTAATCATGGGAATCCTTGTTTCACCCCTCATCTTATTGGGAAATTTTCTAGCTAATCCTCATCACAGTTAATACTTACATGTGATATAATTTACTCAACTCTGCCTCCCCGCTTTATTCTCTTTTCCCATTAAAATCCCTTTTTTACCCCTTATTTTTTTTCCATCTCCATATCAAAGTCAACTTACATGCACATCTCTTTGAGATAATATTTGGTGGTTTTAGATTGATACTACTTATCATTTTAAGGGAAGCTCCACTTATTCCTATGTTCACTAGTGTTTCCAATAGAAATGGATGCTATAGTTTGTCAAAAGTCTTTCTCCATTAATTGAGATACTCATATGATTTCTGTTAGTTTTATTACTGATATGCTTAGATATGCTGACAGTTTTCCTAATATTGAACCAGCCCTGCATACCTGGTATAAATTCCACCTGGTTATATTGTGTTATCCTCATGATAAATTGCTGTAATCTCTTTGATAATACTTTATTTAAAATTTTTGCATCTATATTCATTAGGGACACTGGACTATAATTTCCTTTCACTGGTTTGGCTCTTCCTGGCCATACTTTTGCCATAAAAGGAATTTTCTAGAATTCCCTCTTCACTTACTTTCCCAACTAATTAATATAGTATTAAAATTAATTATTCTTTGAATATTTGGTGGAATTTGCTTGCAAATCCAGCTCGCCTTAGAAAATTTTTCTTAGGGGGTTCATCGATGGTTTGTTTAATTAATTTTTTTTTTCTAAAATGGGGTTAAGTATTGTATCTCCTCTTCCATTAATCAGAGCAATTTATATTTTCTAAGTATTCATCCATTTCACTTAGATTGTCAGATTTTCAGCATATAGTTGGGTAGAATAGCTCCTAATTATTGCTTTAATTTCCCCTTGACCATATACTTTTCTGTCTCCTTTTACCCAGTTCCTCCTCATAAATGTTTTACTTTTGACCACCACCTCTCTCAATCTGCCCTCCCTTCTTTCAATCCCCCTCCATTTTATTTCCCCTTTACCCTCCTACTTCCCTATAGGTAAGATACATTTCTATACCCAACTGATTATGTATGTTATTCCCTCTTTGAGTCAAAACTAATGAGAGGTTCAAATAATGTTCATCTTCTCCCTTCTTTTCTTCTATTTTAAAAGGTCTTTAGTTCTTCTTCATGTGATGTAGTTTATTCTGCTTCCCCTTTTCTCTTCTGTTAAAATCCTCTTTTCACCACTTATTTTCTATACCACATTAAAGTCATCTTATACCCACATCCTCTGTCCATGTATACTTCTGACTGCCCTAATAGAAATCTGGTTCTCAAGAGATACACGTATCTTCTTCCCATGCAGGAATGCAAACAGTTTAACCTTATTAAATAATATGTTTGCTTCTTCCCATGCAGGAATGCAAACAGTTTAACCTTATTAAATAATATGTTTGGTGTTTTTTTTTCTTTCCTGCTTACCTTTTCATGCTTCTCTTGAGTCTTACATTTGAAGATCAGATTTGTGTTCTGCTCTAATCTTTTCATCAAGAAAGTTTGAGAGTTCTCTATTTCACTGAATGGCCATCTTTGACCTTGAAAGTTATGCTTACTTTTACTGGGTAGTTGATTCTTGTTATAATCAAAGCCCTTTTGCCTTTTGAAATATCATGTTCCATGTCCTCTGATTCTTTATGTTGAAGCTGCTAAGTCTTGTGCAATACTGACTGTGTGTGCCTCCTTGATATTTGAATTATTTCTTTCTGGCTGCTTGCAATATCTCCTCCTTGTCCTGTTAATTATGCAATCTGGCAACAAAATTCCTTGGAGTTTTCATTTTGGCATCTCTTTCCTGAGGTGATCATTGTATTCTTTCAATGACTATTTTACTCTCAGATTCTTGATAATTTCTTGATTATCTTCAGGTTCTTGATTTTCAAGTTGTCCAATGATTCTTAAGCTATCTCTCTGGGATGTATTTTCCAGGTATTTTTTGTGATAAGGTATTTTACAGTTTCTTCTATTTTTTTCATTTTTTTATTTTGTTGGACAGATTATTAGTGTCTCATACATTCTTTAATTCACACTTGTGTAATTCTAATATTTAAGGAATTATTTTCTTCAGGTAGTTTTTGTACCTCCTTTTCCATTGAGTCAATTCTACTTTTTAAGGAGTTGTTTCCTTCAGTAGAGATTTTTTTCAGTTTGGCCATTGTGTTTTTTAAGGAATTGCTTTCATCAGTTAATTTTCCTTCCTTTTCCAAGCTGTTGTCCCTTTCTTGCATAACTTTCATTTCTCTTTCCAATTTTTCTATTGCCTCTCTTATTTGATTTTAAAAATCCTTTTAGAACTCTTCCAAGAAGGCTTTTTGTTCTTGAGATTAATGAATCTTCCCTTTTGAGGCTTTGCATGTAGGCATTTTGACATTGTTATCCTCTTTTGAGTTTGTGTTTTGCTCTCTTCTGTTGCTATAGTAGTTTTCTATGGTTGGGGCTCTGTTTTATTTTAAAATTCTTTTTTTAGCCTATTTCATGAATTTTAAAGTTGAGCTCTGCTTGTGGGGCACAGGAGACATTGTCTGAAGCTTCTTGGTCTGGCACCTAGGGACTTGGTCACTGCATTTCTGTGTCAGGGCCTCAGGTGCTAGCACCTTGCCCAGTGTGCTTAGGTGGCCTGGACTACTTGTTCCTGTTATGTCAGAGTTCCTGGGATGGCAATTAGTCTTGAGGGCTAGGACTTGGAGACTTCACAGCTAGGCTGCTGTGCCAGGAGATTGTTGAGCCAGGAAGATGGCTCTTGGTTGGTAATGTATGCTATGGCTAAGATCCAAGCTTGTTTGGACATTGTCTACACTTTGTTGCACTACTCTTTTACCCAAACGAGACAGAAAGCCTTCTAAGCTATCTTAAGCTGAACATTATTTCCCTCTATGTTTTTGTAGGTTCTGTTACTCTAGAATCCATTTAGAGGTTTGACTTGTTTCCTAAGGAAACTGGGAGAGTTCAGACAACTTCCTGGCTTTCCTCCACTATCTTGGCTCCATCTTGGGAACTAGTTTTGATGGATCCTGTGATAGAGGTTTGTAGATTTCAAGTAATAGGGTTTCAAGTTTCTTAATCCTCTTGCACAGGGATGTGGCACTTATAGCCCTAGAAGTGTAGTAGCTGACAGAGAGAAGAAAATCCTAATTCATGCTGTATAAGATCATCTTTGCAGGGTAATTGGTGGAATTAGGTTCAAAGACCTTCAGAGTTAGATGAGATCTTAAAGAGGATCTATTACAATAACAACCTTTTTGTTTTACCCCTATTGTAAAAGCTCTTCTTTGCCTCTTTTATGTGAGATAAATGAAGAAACTGAAGTGCAGATACATTAATGTACTTTTGAAATCCTTACAAAAAGATCAAGATCTACCTGTCTGATAGTTGTGATTTAGGCAATTATGAGTGCAGAATATACCCTTTTTTACATTCAAAGCAAAGGAGATTCTTAAAGATGAAATTAACAACATCACTTAAGAAATTATGCCAAATATTTTTTTTTAAGTTTTGCCAGAAGATTTTTTCTCTTTAGTTCTGGGTAGCATAATCATCTAGAAGTAAAATGTGAAGACCATGCAGTAATGCAAACAAATGTTTGAGCTAATGTCACCACAGTTAATTTCTATATCCTCTCTCCCAAGTTCAGAATCACAGAATTTTAGCTATAGCAGGAAGGTATCCTGGAGGTCATGTCCATCTCCCTCATTTTTTTTTTGCCTTTTTTCCTTTTTTATTAATAAATTTCTTTTTAGTTTTCAACACTCCCACAACATTTTGAGTTTCAAATTTTCTCCCCATCTTTCTCTTCCCCCCAGCCAAGATAGCATGCATTGTGATTACCCGTTCCCCCAATATGCCCTCCCTTCTATCAACAACCATCCTTCTCTTAACCACTTCCTTTCTATTTTCCTCTAGGGCAAGATAGAGTTCTATATCCCATTGACTGTATATCTTATTTCTCATTCGCATGTAAAAACAATTTTTAACATTCATTTTTAAAACTTTGAGGTCTACATTCTCTCCCTTCCTCCCTCCCCACTCACTAGAAGGTAAACAATTTGATATAGTTTATACAAGGGTAGTCATGAAAAACATTTCCATAACAGTTACGTTGCAAAAGACTATATTTCCCTTCATCCTGTCCTGCCCTCCATCTATTCTATTCTCTCCTTTGACCTATCCCTCCTCAAAAGGGTTTGCTTCCAATTACCCACTCCCGCAATTTGCCTTCCCTTCCATCATCCCTGCTCTCTCCTCTTCCCCTCTACTTTCATGAAGGGTAAGATAGATTTCCATACCCAATTAAGTATGTATGCTATTCACTCCATAATCCAAATCCAATGAGAGTAAGGCTCATTTACTCTTTCTCACCTCCCTTCTCTTCTCCTATTGTAAAAGGTCTTCTTTGCCTCTTTTATGTGAAATAATTTAATATATTCCACTTCTTCCTTTCTCTTTCTCCTAGTAGATTATCCTCTGACACGCCTCAATTTTATTTTTAGATATCATCCCTTAATATTCAACTCATTCTCTGCCCTATGTCTACATATGTCTCTGTCTATCTGTCTGTCTGTCTCTCTCTCTCTCTCTCTCTCTCTCTCTCTATATATATATATATATATATATATATATATATGTATATATATATACATATATATATATAATGTGTATGTATGTGTATATGTATATGTATTCCAACTACCCTAATACTTAGAAATGTCTCATAAGTTACAAATATCATCATTCCATGTAGGAATGTAAACAGTTCAAATTTAATAAGTCCCTCATGATTTCTCTTTCCTGTTTACCTTTTCATGCTTCTCTTAAGACTTCTATTTGAAAGTCAAATTTTCTATTGAGCTCTGGTCTTTTCATCAAGAATGCTTGAATTCCTCTATTTCATTGAATATCCATTTTTTTCTCCAGAAGGATTATGCTCAGTTGTGCTAAGTAGGTGATGCTTGGTTTCTAGGCCCTCTGATTACTTAATGTAGAATGTGCTAAATCTTGTGTTATTCTGATTATGTTGCTACAAACTTGAATTTTTTTCTTTATGACTGCTTGTGATATTTTCTCCTTGATCTGGGAATTCTGGAATTTGGCTAAAATATTTCTAGGAATTTTCCTTTTGGAATTTCTTTAAGGAGGTGATCAGTGGATTCTTCCATCATCTATTTCACCCTTTAATTCTAGAATATCAGAGCAGTTATCCTCAATAATTCCTTGAAAGATGGTGTCTAGGCTCTTTTACAATCATGACTTTCAGGTAGTCCAATAATTTTTAAACTTTTTCTCCTGGATCTATTTCCTAGGTCTGTTGTTTTTCCGTGAGATATTTTACATTGTCTTCTATTTTTTCATTGCTTTGGTTTTATTTTATAATTTCTTGATTTCTCACAAAGTTATTAGTTTCCATTGGTTCCATTATAATTTTGAAGGAATATTTTCTTCAATGAGCTTTTGGACCTCTTTTTCCACTTGATCCATTCTGCTTTTTAAGACATTCTTTTCCTCATAGACTTTTTGGACCTCTTTTGTCATTTGGGTTTCTCATTTTGTCATTTACTTCACTTTCAAAATCCTTTTTGAGCTTTTTCATGGCCTATGAAAAATTCACATTTTTCTGGATACTTTGGACATAAGAACTCTGATTTTGTTGTCTTCTGCTTGTATGTTTTGATTTTCCTTGTCACCAAAGTAAGACTCTCTACTCTGATTTTTTTCCTTCTGTTTGCTCATTTTTCCCAGACAATTACTTAACTTTGAGTCCTTTGTTAAAGTAGGACTGTGCTTCCAGAACTGAGAGTGAATTTCCCAGGCTTCAGGGGTTTTGTGCAGCTGTTTTTAGAGATATTTCTAGGGACCTGTAAATTTATCATTTTTCCATGGTGATATGATCAAAGGAAAGGTGTTTACTCTTCTCCTGGCCTGTGCCCTGATCTATGAGTGACATAAAGCACTCTTTTCTGCCTTGGAACTCTGGAACTGTGAGGATGATTCCCTTTCCACTGCTACCACAAAGTCTGCCACAATGCTCTTCCTCTCCCCAGGACTGTGACTCAGTTCCAAGCATGGGCAAAGCAAGAGAATCCTTCCTCAGTGCCAGCAAATAGATTCCTACAATTCCTCTCTGGTAAGTCACTAGATCCCTCCCACTGTCTGTGAATAGAGACTTCCAGAACTAGCCACCACTGCTGTTGCTGCTGCTGCTAATACCACAACCACCATCATTGCCCTGGGGCTGGGGCGGATCACACTCTCATCCAGGTGTGAAAGACCTTTCCTATTAACCTTCTGAATTGTCTTTGGAGTCTGTAGATTGAAAAGTCAGGAAATGGCCACAGCTGCCAGTGTTTCTGTGCTGCCCGTGGCTTCACTCCTCTCCCAGCCTGGTACAACATATCTTTTCTGTTGACCTTCTAGATTGTCTTGGAGTGGAAATTTGTTTCAATCTGTCATTTTGTTGTTTCTGCTGCTCTAGAATTATATTTAGAATCATTTTTTTTACAGGCATTTGGAGAGGTTTATGGGGAGAGCTCAAGCAAGTCCCTGCTTTTCCTCTGCTCCCTTGGCTCTTCTCCCAAACATTTCTTTGTAGCACTAAAATTAAAGAAGCCTCCTAAACATCAGGTTACACTCTAAAATTTCTTTTAAACTTACCCAAAGAGAAAGAATATTTGAAAATTAGAGACAAAACTTTAAAGCAAATGGGATGAATAATTTCTCAGGGAAATAGAGCTTGTTTTAACAGTGCCTCCAATATATAGACTTGTAATGCCTCCATGCAAGGTTCTAACATTTTAATGGAAAATCAGGTGTTTGTATATCTTTTTAGAACAAAGTTCCTAACTGGAAATTCCTTTACCAATACACTTACATATCTTACATATGCATATCCATGATTTATACATGTACTGATACATATACACAGTGTTAGCCTTGGGTTAAGGAAGACCCAATTCTAACACAAAATAGTTGTGTGACCTTCAGCAAGTCATTTGACGTTTCAATGCTACAGGTAAATGCTCTAAGACTCTAGTTACTGAGGATTTGCTGAACTGCATTGGTAAAAGGGATTTCTATGACAGGATAGGCTTAAACTGATAAAATCACAAGTTCAGACTAAAACCAAGATCACTAAGACTCAGACTCTCTAATGGTAAATGTTCTAAACCAGTATCTTTTCTCGATGTTTTAAGTGCATAGAGTAGATAGAAAATCATTTATTACCTTCTAAAATATAATCAGAGTACTTTTCTTCCTGCTTAAGGTTTCAAGGATGACAAGAAAGGTTTAATTTTAATTTCCAGTATAAAAGCATCACTGCTCTTTTGTAGAAGATATGGAAGAGAACAGGAAAAGAAAATCCCCTTTGGATTTATAAATATTGAATGCATATCACAGTAGAACTAAAAACAGTATTTTTTATTTGACCTGTTTTCAGGGAATTCAGCAAGCTCTAATTTACCTCCAGCTTTGTACTGCTGTATGAGTTGTGAGTTCTATAGTTAATTCAAACTAATGCTTCTATTTTAATATGTGCTATATAATGCCTTTTAGTCAATCAGTTAAATGTTTTAGCTTTTTATTAACGTTAAAATATTTAATACATTGAACCCACCTGGACATTGCAAAAATCTCATGATAATATAGTTAGTCTTTTTAATGATATTTTTGTCATATTTTGTTCTATAGAGATATTTAATTTTTATTTTTCACCATGCTTTTTAATGACTTACATTGTATCTGAATGACTAATTGAATTGTAGGACTAGAGGTATCCTTGAGCATTATCAAGTTCCAAACCCTCTCATTTCATAGACAAGGACCAATGAGGTTAAGTGACAAAGTCCCATAGAAGATAAGCATCCAAGTTTATTTGAATCAGGGCATTTGTCTCCAAAGTTCTTTCCCTTTCTCCCCACACTGTACCAGTCTTTCTCTTATCTGTTATGCTGTATCCTTCAAATCACAAGCTAAATTCTCAAATTACTTCTCAGTGGTTTGCCCTATATCTGTTTTTTAGGCTACGTAATGGCACAAAACATGAAATAAAACCTTTCTATAGTTTTACATGAGACAAAATATATATTTCTATTTCCAATCAGAAATTAAATTTCTTACTCTGCATATGTTTAATCTCATCTTTGAAGACACTAGAATACAAATGTGAGATAGTGGATTATGCCTGCAGGGTGAATACAAAGAGAAAAAAATATTGCCAAAGAAGAGATTAGGTGTACCTACAGTAAAAAAGAGAGCAGCACTATATCTCTTTGGTTTTTCATTTTAGAGTAAAAGACTATCACATTCCCTGTTACTCATGTTTGTCTCCTCTGCACCAAAGCAGAGAATAAAGAAATTGAAATTTCTTTTTCCAAGTGTCAGGCCTTCTGTTACTTCTTTAGGATCAAATCTCACAACTAAATCTAAGCAGCTTAGATTTGGGAAGCACATTTCAACATGACAGTACTTCATGACATCATTTGAGAGAGAAATCTTAATGAGCTCTAAAATTTATTGACAATAGGGTAGCTTCTTGTTTGTTCTAATTAATAATTATTGACTCTTAAGCACAGGATACATCATCTCATAGGTTAAATATAGGCAACTAATTGTATAAAAAACTATATTTATAATCATCAGATTCAAATGTCTCCAGTAAAATCTAAAAGTATCAAGGAAGATTAGTCTTAGCCATGGGTTAGGCATCATAGGTATTGTATTAGATAGTCCAGCAAGCTGGTCCCTTCCAGTAAATTGAAATCTCCTTTTTTTGTTATTGAATACTTACTTTATTCTGGATTCTTAATTTTAATTTCCTATTTTCAGTCTATCCTAACAATTTTGTCTTAGTTGTACTCTCCGAGGATAGTATTTTGGCAAATGGTAGAGAAAGAGTGTTAATTTACTCTGGAAAGAGGTAAATAAAAAAGACAGATTGCTTCGCTAACCTTTCTAGCTGTGGATAGAATGAGTTGGGAAAAAATGTACAAAGACCATATCTTTTCTTTAATGAAGGGTAAATGTTCAGAGGAGGAAGATGTTCATATTTACTAAACAAGTTTTGCATTACTACGGTAGTTTAGAAAAAAAAAATCTGATTTGAAATTTTTGGGGGGGGCAGGCTGTCTCACTTAAGATACAGTTCTATTTTGTTTCCTATCACCTTGTGTCTTCTTTGTCAGTACCTTATATTTCCTAAACAAACAATGAATTAGAATATTCCTGCATGACATATCAAAATAAGTTACATTGTGTATGAATGACAACCTCCCACAACTCCCATAATGTTTTGCCTTAGGAGATGAAGTTTTCTAGGCTATAGTTGCTTTCTGATTTTGTGTATATTGGGCAAGGGGTTAAGAGTTCCACACAAAGTCTTTGTTGAGAAACTAAAATCCAGCTTTATCCTACAATATTTAGGGAGAATGGTTTTCCTACTTGGGGCCTAGACAGGACATTTTCCATGACAGTAGTAACTGACATTACAGCCATTTAACTCCTTTTTTTATTGGTAACAAAGATGTGATTCAAAATTATCTCTATTGAATACCTATCTATATAGGATCTTTGTATAATTTTAGCTAATAAGAAATTGTTAGATGAGGACTTTAAATTTCCTTTAAAAGGACATGTTGTTCTATTGAAGCAAACTAACAAAATCAACAGACATTAAATACAAACAGAATACAATATTTGCTGCCACTTCTATTGAATAGTATAATTGTTAAGATATCTTGACTGCTACAAAATGTTTTAAAATAATTTTATGATCAACAACAAAACTAACAAAAACCACATGATTATCTCAATAGATGCAGAAAAAGCTTTCGACAAAATACAACACCCTTTCCTATTAAAAACACTGGAGAACATGGGAATAAAGGGAACTTTCCATAAAATAATAAGCAGTATCTACCTAAAACCTTCAGCAAGCATTATATGCAATGGGGATAAGCTAGTTGCCTTTCCAATAAGGTCAGGGGTGAAATAAGGATGCCCACTATCACCACTATTATTCAATATGGTACTAGAAATGTTAGCGGTAGCAATCAGACAAGATAAAGAAATTGAAGGAATAAAAATAGCCAAAGAAGAAACTAAGTTATCACTCTTTGCAGATGATATGATGATATACTTAGAGAATCCCAGAGATTCAAGTAAAAAACTACTTGAAATAAGAAACAACTTTGGCTAAGTTGCAGATTACAAAATAAACCCCCACAAATCTTCTGCATTCCTATATATTAGCAACAAAGTCCAACAGCAAG
>CM053770.1:347277345-347305917 GCA_028658325.1 Potorous gilbertii
TTTGTGTGGGTTTTAGTGTATTATGTTTTGATTTGTTATATGATTTCTTCCATTTATTTATAGCATGACTATAGTGAAAATGTGCTCAATAGGAAAGTATATGTAGAACCTATACAGAATTGTATGCTGTCATGGGGAGGAAGGGAGGTAGCAGGGGGAAGGTGTGGGGGGTAGAAAATCTTAATTTTAAGGAAGTAATTGTAAATCATTTAAAAATAAATGAATAAATAAATAATAAAATAAAATAAAATAATTTTATGAAAGTTTTCTTATTCCCTTCTCACAAGTTCAAGGAGAGCTTCAATATGTCTTTAGATTATTCATGGTTTATATTTTTAATAAAAATGAGAAATATGTATTTTTAATAAACTGAGAAGTACATATATAATATTGATATCTTAACAATAACTATCAAGCATTTAACAAGTACTTGCTATGTACCAGGCACTGCGCCAAATTCTAGGGATAAAAATGTAAAAAGCAGTCTTTGATATCAAGAAGTATATTTTCTAATGAAGGAAGTATCATATGAATGGTTAAGGACAGACCATATATACATAGTGTAGTTGTAAAAAAGGTAGAAGGTAGGCATTGGTAACTGGGAGACCAAGAAAGGTATGTTGCAGAAGATGAAATTTGAGACAAGTCTTAAAGGAAGCTAGGGAAATTAAGATGTGGAGAAAAAGGGGCAAAAGATTCCAAGCATAAGGATTAGGCAGTATAAAGTCATGAAGATGGGAGATGGAATGTCACATTCAAGGAACTACAAGTGGTCAATGTATCTGGATTGTGTGGAGGATTCTAAAATGCAAGAAGACTGGAAAACTAGAAATCATCCAGTTTATGAAAGCTTTTAAATACCATAGAATAGAATTTATATTTTACCCTAGAAGTAGTAGGGAGCCATTGGAGAACACTGAATGGGGGAATCCTGTGGTGATAGGTATGCTTTAGAGAAAAACAAAAACAAAACATCTTAGCAATTGAGTGGGAAAAGACTAGAGCAAGGTAAGCCAGTTAGAAAGCTACTGCGATAGTCTAGAAAAGAGGAAATTACGGTCTTAACTAGGCTAGTGATTGTACTAGTGGAGAGGGAGACACCGTAAAGTAGAAAAGGCAAAATTTGGCAATTAACTGGATATGAAGCATATGGAAGAGTGTTGAGTAGAGGATGACACATAGGTTGCATGACTGACAGGATGATAGCACCAAAAATAGGGGTAGTCTTGAATATATACTTTTGGGATAATCTTTTTTCCTCATTTAAAAATACCAACCCCTCATTTATTTTCCTTAAAAACACTGTAATGATTGAAAAACTCTATAACAACCAGCACTGATTTTTCTCAGTGTGTTCCTGGTCTTGTACAGCCATTCTCCTAAATCCCCCTTATATGTAATTTCTACTTTCTCATAAAGCATTTTATAAATTGAGCTGTTCAAATCCAGAATTCATTGATGCTTGTTTCACTGATGATGAAAATAGGTTACAAAACAAATGTTGAGAATTGAGTTTTATTTTCTATTTTTTGTCTTGTTGTTTTTATCTATGAATGACCTTGGGGCTGATATAAATCAGATTAGTCTTATGCAATATAGAATGAGATCAAGAGCTAGTGGGGAGAAAAAAAAATGTGAACCAGATACGGAATTTGTTCAGAAAGGAAGAGGAGTTTTCTTGGAATTGGAAGACAGCAATTACCATGATTTTGAGTGGGTGAAAGATGTATATAGTATGGACATCAGAAGTGACAAGAGTAGTGAATGGTGGTCATAGGAGAAGAACTTGAAGGGAGTATTATAAGTTTACCTCTACCAGTGAGCCAAAAGGAATAAATGAAAGTACATTTAGTACTCAAAAGTATGGACAAGGAGACTATGTTATGTGGGGGAAAGCAGGAGTCAGTGAATAGGAAAGCTGAAAACAAGTTTGTTGATTATGCAACAGTCATTCCAGAAGGCACAGTAGAAGAGGTTGGTTTGCTATGATTGGGTTTTGGAGGTAGGTAGATTGAAGGGGATGGCAATTAGAAATACTGCAGTAGGGGTCAGGGAATGTGGTATGGATGATGACCTACAGAGATTCAGAATCACTGGGATTTGTAGAGTATGACCAGTTGTGAGTATTAATTATTAATTGAAAGCATTATTCATTGAAAGAAACCTATCCTTTTCCCAGATGAAAGAGATCAAGCAAGAGACTCATAAAACAAAAAATGGAAGACATTGCTGGAAGGTACAGTTGTATAGAAGGCCCATCTCCTCTCTTCTCCTCTCCAGAGCCTGGAAATCAAGCTTCAGAGTAACTGAGAGAAGTGGAACACTAATGTGAAGTAAGAAAATAAAATAATCTAAGGAATTCAGAGAAATATGGAAGATTTGTGTGAAAAAATAAGCAGGAGCCAAAACAATACATACACATACATTTACATATACATTTACATATACATGTGTGTACCTAAAACAGTATAAATTTTTAATCATTAAAATTACTGAATAAGCATTTAACTGTTATAAATGAATAAACTAAATAATGAAAAAAGCAATAGTTTTCATGGAAAATAGGTAATAAGACATATTGTACTACTCTCACGAAAGAAATGAGATTTACTAGCATAAGATGTTTTCTAAATTATCAAACACAGTCACTGTACAGAGTTTTTAAAAACAACTGTTTGTCTTATTTCAAGGATGAGTACAATTTGAGCAGTGATAATGGAGGGTGTTTTTTAACGATTGTGATTTTTAAAAGTGCTCAATAAAATGTTTGAAAAGTACATAAATGTAGTATTTCCTCATATTTACTTTTCTTCTACTTTTCAAAGTTATAAATCTTATATAAAAATAGGTTGACTATACTGGCTCTAACCAAACCGGTTCTAGTAATTTTGATATTACTGACAGGTAATTACTGGTAGTCATTTGTTATTTACCTTCTTAGATGGAGTCAATTTACACAAACAAAAGTTCCTTGTTCATCAAATTCTTTTTATATTCTTGAAAAAATATTCATATCATATATATGTATGAATTTCCAATGTAATTTATAAGCCTTTGATCTCTTTTATTGCTTACAAATGAATCACATTATCTTTTTTTTGTATTTACTCCTTTGCCCTTCTTGTCACTGAGACTACTGATTATAGGTTTACATGGCTTGGAAGATTTAATCCAATTATTTGTGAAATTAACCAATCTCTTCATTCTTTCTGCATATGTTGATGTACAAATTGTAGTTATCTTCATGGTGCTTACTTTGTCCATCTTCAGCACAAACACTATAATAAGACATTAACTGAGATTTTATTTCTTTTGTTTTGTATATATTTATTTTCTTTGATGAAATCAATCCTTTGTTGACTTCTCTAAGCTGAAGTGAATTTATTATAGGACTTGGAGTCAGAAAGCTCAGAATTAAAACCCTAACATAAATTTATTAGTCATGTGATGCTAAGGAAATCATTTGAACTCTTGGTACCTCAGTTTCCTCATCTGTAAAATAAGGACAATGATAAAATCTACCTTAGTTGCTGTGAGAATCAAATGATGCACTATGATTTTTATTTAAATACTAAAATTAAATACACAATAAAAAAGTAAAAGAAACATAAACTTAAATAATAAATAAGAAAAAAAGCATTACCATATGTATCACAGAACATAAAAGAGGATTTGAAATACACAACAATACATTTCCATTTCAAGAAAGCCTAGATAATAAATTCTACACATTCTGTTCATAGCTGTCCATCTTTTCTTTGCTTCCTTGTGAGTTTTGTTTTATTCTCTGCTGTGCAGTTTTTACTTTGTTCTGATTTTCCCCTTCCTTTACCCCTCCCCCAAGAAGGCTACAATTAAGTGCAAGTACACACACATACACACACACACAGGCATGCATATATACATACATACATATACACATGTACATATATATGCATATATATAGACTTACATAATACACTTACACACACACATATATATATATTTAGATATCTCGAATCATACTCATATATAGACATATAAATTCATATGTATCTATGTATATCTATCTACTATGCTATGCTTGTTTGTTTTCTATTTCTCTGAGGGTGGATAACATTTTCCTTATGATTTCAATTCTTTCCAAAATTTTTCTAAGTCAATCAACTCATCATTTCCTATACCACAACAATATTCCAACCTTATACTGTCTAGTTATTTTAAATAGGCTAAAATGATATCAACTAATATAGCTGACATATAGTATAGTTTCCCTATTTTTCTGTTTTGATTAAATCTATTTTAGCTTTGACTTTGTTTGAGATCATGATTACAACCCCCGTTTTTTTCCCAATAAATTCTACTTTTAATTTTTATTTTATGTTCATGTGTATCTCTTATTTCCTATCAAGATTTCCAATCAAGATATTTTATCAAGATTCCTTTTTAATCAAAATTTTAGACAGTATGTTATTTTTCCTCAATATATAATAATGGAATCTCGAGATATAATAATAGAACCCACCTTACAGAATTGCTGTGAGAATCAAATGATTCACTATATTGTGAACCTGAAAGTGCTATATAAATATGTAAACCTGAAAGTGCTAGATCCTTCCAGTTCATATTAACTTCTCTGTGCTTCTAGTTTCATTTGATCTATGAATGTCAATACTGAGGTTGTTATTTCAATAGTGTATAAATGTGTTCACATCTGGATAAAGAACTAATTTTTAGAGCATTTTAGCATTATTGTTTTAGCTAGTTTTCAAGTTGCTCAATATTTAAGACTTATGCTTTTTTCTGTTACTTTATCACCATCATACTCATCATGAACCTCTATTGCTGGAGTCCCTCTGAATGGAAGTTAGAGGGGAGATCTCCACCCAAAAATACATTGAAAAAGGGTCCTCAAGCCAATCAACTCTTCATTTTCTATTCAGCTATATTTCTTGGAATATTTCATCATACCTCATTATCATATAACATCACATGGAATGGAGGGTAGAGTGAAGAATTCCTTCCCAAATTTCCCTTTAAGGGGCCACCTAGGTCAGTCATCTTGTCATTTCTCAACTGATTGATTCCTTTGGCCTTTTTCATGCCCCGCTACTAGCTACCTTCCCTTCTTCCCTACCCAATTCCTTCTCTATATCACATCCCCCTCTCCAGCTTTTGAAAAGGAAGTTACTTTTTCAGCTTTCTTTCATATACTATCATCTCCCATCAAATTGTAAAGTTCTTGAGAACAGAGATTTTCTTTTTTTTCAATTATATCTATGCAATTTAGCACAGTACCTGGTCCAGAACAAACAATTAATATTTGTTGTCTATTGACTATAATTATGGGAAAAAGAGAGAGCCATATCTGCACTTTTTGTTGTTGTATTTATTATTAGAGACAAAGAACTCATCACTTTATGATCAACCGGTGGCTGACAGATCTTTTCATACTTAATTGAGTTGTTTCTTGGAAGAAGTGATTAAATCATACATAAATATCTATAATTGAAGGAAAGTGTGAAGACAGGAGGAAGAATATTTGTCCAGAAGAATTAATAATTGAATTGTATCAAATATTGAAGGAATAGATAACACATATTTATGTAAGCTTTTTACTTGAAAAATGGAGGAAAAATTCTATCTCACTAAATTCCTTTACTGAGACAGATTTGGTAGTAATACTAAAACTATGAAGAGATAAAGGAGAGGTTAAACACACACACACACACACACACACACACACACATCATACACACCCATGCAGAGGAGTGGTACAGTGGACAGAGTACCTGACCTGGAGTCAGGAAGACCTGACTTCAAATACTGCCTCAGAGTCTTACTAGCTGAGCAACCCTGGGCAGGTAAATGATCCTGTTTGACTTAGTTTTCTCATCTGTAAAATAAGCTGGAGATGGAAATGGCAAGCCATTCATTATCTTTGCCAAGAAAACTCCAACTGGGCTCACAAAGAAACATTACTGAAATGACTGAAAAAAACACAAACACACATATGACAGATAGTTATTCCTAGTAAATATTGATATAAAATATTAAGTAAAACATTAACAAAGAACTAAACAAATATATTTTAAAAGTATACACAATGACTTTCAGTTTTTGAAGAATAAATTTAGACTAGTTTTACATATATACATTTAAGCATTCACTCTCCTTTTAATATCAAGTCTATGATTTCATCATTGAAGGGAACTCCTGATGAAAAAACTCCCTCTGACAATATAAGTTGTTACCTTTTCTGCAAATTGCCATCTTAGAGAATTATCTTGTGATTCAGAGTTGTGAGTTTTTTAGGATCACACCACCAATATGTTTCAGAGACAGAACTTCCTGTCTCTGAGATACTCCCAGACTGTCTCTCATAACAAATTATGTTAATAAGAAAATTACAAATATTACAAAATTATATCAATAAACAGAAAAATACCATAACGTAACACTTGAGCATGTTAAAAATCCCTGAAAAGCCTAAGAACGGCAAAAATGAACCTTTTCTCTTATAACAACAAAACAATTAAATCAAGAAGAAACATTATTATATAGGAGAAATGATGAAAGCTTTCCCAATGAGCTTAAGGAAAAAGCTATGCATATTAGCTATTCTAATATGCCATGATACCTGAAAAAGCATAATTAAAAGTATAACATATATATTCCAATTACACGACATTTTATTTTAGAGAATTGAGAAAAAATTAATTGAGTCAGCAACTTCAGGAAATTAGAAGGCTAGAAAATGTCTACAAAATAATCAGCTACTCTCTATGTTCCTAACACGACCCAGGAAGGAGGGATAAGCGGAGAAATTCCAATTAACGCAACAAAGAGGATAGAAATCTGTCTTTGTTATAAGAAACCCTTAAATTTGGAAATTTTTGCAATATTGGTCAATACTATCTTACAGCTTCTGGATTTATAAAATTTCCAAGAGGAAAGAGGTTAAGTAATGCAGGGTTACATAGCCATTATGTATAAGAATTGTGATTTGGGCCCACATCTTCCTAACTTTGAGATCAACTGTCTATACACTATACGCTCTTTTAAGAAAACAAAAATATCATTAAATACTTACAAGTTATTCATATGATTACAATTATATTGTAAATTTATGGGATGAAAGAAACTAAATACTCAGAGGGATAGTCAATGTTCATGACTAGGCTATACTAATATAGAAAAAACAATACTACTCAAACCATTCCATAGATTTAGTGCTATCAAAATAACAAAGAGCTATTTGTACATTGGAGATATAAAAATTCAAGAATATTTATTAAAGGCTATAATGATTAATAGGAAAGAGAGAGTTAGGAAATCAAGAGAGACAAACCTCTGCTGTAATAACTAATTATCCACATTAACTGACGCTGATTTTTTTAATGAGTAGATGAAATAACAAAAAAACAGAGCTAGAAACAAATATATATAGCCAGTATAATGTACAAAAAACCCAAGAACAAAAAATATATAAGTCTCTAGTAATAGACAGGTTTAAATCAGTACCTTGCACCTTATATCACAATGAATTTTAATTGTATAATCAATCAAGAAAAGTAACACCATAAAAATATGAAAAGAGAATGTTAACACATTTCATGATTATAGACAGGGCAAATATTTATAATTAGTCATGGGAGAGAACACAAAAGAGTCAAGTGAGATAATATTGGTAAACATCTTGGTGTGCTATCTGGCCCCTAGTAGGCACTACATAAATGCTTACTGCCCTTCCTCCTATCCCCTTCAAAAACCAAAAATAACAATCTTGGTTACATAAAATTTGAAAAATATATTTTTATAAAAATGAAATAAATTAATATTGAGTAAGAACAAAGCAGATATTTTGCATAGGGCTATTTTTTCTTAAATATATCTGTTAACACTGTGATGGATAAATTTATAAGGAATTCAACTCAGAAATATAAGACCATGAGCCCTAATAGACAAGTAGTCAATATTAAGTTTGTAAAAGAAGAAGAAAAAGATGTTGCTAATACCCTTTGTATTTTTCTTTAAATCACTAATAATCATTGCATTTCAAATTAATCCAGCTCTAATGTGTATCCATCAAACTACCAAGGAAAATTTTACAGGAAAACAAAGAAGGAAATATTTTGAAGGATATGTGGGAAATGCAGGC
This sequence comes from Potorous gilbertii, assembly GCA_028658325.1. Lineage (NCBI taxonomy): Eukaryota > Metazoa > Chordata > Mammalia > Diprotodontia > Potoroidae > Potorous > Potorous gilbertii. The sequence continues at coordinate 347,285,486 of CM053770.1, forward strand.
AGAGAGCCATAGTATTTCATTTCTGGTAAATCTGAGTATATGAGTTCAATTGTACTTATTTTAAAGCAAGTTGGAATTATGAAAGATAAGCCCATGCCATTTGACCAAGGAATTATTTTATTGAGAGTAAGTACAAGGAGCTTACTGGAAGTTGGAAATATATATATATATATAAAGTAAAGTGCTTATAGTATTATTTATAATAATAAAAAAGCTTGAAACAAAATGTTCAGTGATCGGAAAATGCATGGATATATTGTATATGGATTCCATGGAATATTATTCTATCAGAAGGATCATTCCTAGGCTGTGAAGTAAGGTGCCTAGAAGGATGACAGTTTCCTCAACAATTCAGAACAAACAAAATAGTATCAAGGAAAAAAAACTATCAAAGGAAATCATCAAGAAGAAGCCAGGATAGAGGGCAATATCTCCATCAATATTGTAAGAACTTGCTTTAGCCACTACAAATTTTCATTTAAGAAGAGGGCCAAATGGATTTTAAAAGTAAGACTAGGGGCAGGAACTTAAGCATTGTTCAGTGTGTTGAAAGTGTCCTGACCTCATTTGAATATATAATTAATCTGATGAAGTATAGCCAAAGAGAAAATAATTGACTATTTGCCAATCATTTACAATATTTTTTTCTCAAAGTTGGTAGTAAAGTCTTACTAGACATTGGAAATGCCAAAAGTCACTATATGTAAGCTCTTGCTTTTTCTTCCAAGTTATTTGTTGTTGGTGTATGCAAGTCACCAAAATCCACCTGTATGTGTTTAGAATATTAAAGACTAAATGTGACAGGAAAAATATTTATTTCTCCTGTGCCACAAATGTAAGTAGAAATTGCTTATTGAGAGTTCAACCCAATTTCAGAAGCACTAAAATATAGCTAAAATCCCTTAATCCTGACAGGGATTTATTTATTAATGAGAAAACTGACACTTCCCTTGCTTTCTGATATGCAGAAATTATTTTAAATTTGCCTATGTTGAAAGATGATTGCTAAGGATATTATTGGTTCCTAAAATGTTTTTTCATGTTATAAGATATATTTTTGTTCAATTTTTTCCTTTCATTAGTCAATTTCTACTCTGCAGAACTGTACTCCACACATTGTCACATCACCTTTTGGATTAAATCAGGAACATGAATTTGACTAAGACAGAAATGAAGTTTAACAAGGTGATAAGATAATTGTCTTAAGAAAATGAATATCTGATAAGACATGACAATGAAATAACCTTCCCTTGACCTTTTCCTTTAAAATAAAATGAAATAATATAACAGAGAATAAAGTTCTTCAGATTCAATCCAAAGTTCAAACTATTTTAAGAAATGAGAATGATACAAGCTGTTTGTAAACTCTGAAAGACCCATTATAATAAGCTGCTCTAGTTTAGTCTCTGACTATTTGCCAGTAGTATAGCAGTCTCTAGTCTACTTCAGACTATTTCTGCATTGATGTGATAGTTTTTGCAGCACTGTATGAAGCACTATGCTATGGTAGGTAGAGGAGCAGGTACCATTACCACTGAACTTGCTGCTGTTCTGACTATAATGAAGCTGTTGGAGACCTAGTGACCATGATAAACACTCTCATATCTGTAGAGAAATAACTTGTCTTTCAAAGTTTACTGAACAGGAAGTGAAAAGCTTACCAGGAGGCAGCAGCTGATCAGGTGGTTGAATGGACTCCACTGAAGGAAGAGTAACCAATGTAATGATGGAAGTATTCAGGTTGGCAGGGGATTCCCTATCTTGCACAGCTGTTGGAAGTATCAATGTTGACACATCTGGAGAGATGATGCCTATTTCTTGTAATGCTGATATTGAAATCAGAGAAGTGGCTTGAAACACCAATTCAGATCTCAGGCTAGATTTGGGAGGAGGTGTATGCTTAGGTTTTGATTGGTCAGGTAAAACAGAATAAGACATTTGACTAAAATCTGGTATCAAATGCCTTTTGGAAAATTCAGTCGTTGAGCCTACAACAGCAACCTCTGTAGGAATGAGCTGATTTTTAAGGTCATTTTGTTGAATGGTTTCTAAAAGTATTTTTAAAGATACATCTATATTGCTCTGTAAACTAGGTTCAAAAATAGGAGAACTATCTGCTATGTGAATAGTCAGTGGTTCGTGAGATATCCCAGGCAATTTAATGTCTTGACTCAGTAGCTCAGTTAGGTAATGTTGCTTTGATATTGGCTCATCAGAGGGATCCAGTTTTCTGGTTAACTCCAGAAATGGAGAATCTGAAGAAAGAGTCAGAGAAGGGACAATGTATGCACAGAGAGAGTTGAAACACGGATAAACATTCAAATCGTTTGATGCCATCTCTGACAAGGATGTCTTTCTTTCTCCTGGAAAGCTCTCTGTGCTCTTTTTAAAAGAAAATGGAGGTGACAGCTCTGTGAACTCCAATGATGGTGTTGTTTCAGTCACAGAAGAAAATGAATGCCCAGAAGTAATCATTGTAGCTCCTGTTAGAGTATACCAGCTGGTTAATATTGCTGAATTCGTCCAAAATGGCTCATAAAACTGGGACAGTTTGCTATGCAAAACTTGAGCTGGGAATTCATCGGAGGGTTCTGTTTTGATCATAGAACATGTCACACACATTTGCCTTAGCTCACTAAGAGAATCAGCAGGCTGTAATGTGATGTTTATGCTGGATGCCACAGTCTTAACTAGATATTTCTCAGGAAGGGATGTTTGTTCACTGGTTTTATGCAACACTGGTGAGTTTGAGGGAGCAACTTGTTGAGGTCTTATTGTCTTAGCAGCAGAATCAAGAGTCATTGAGAGGCTCAGTGAACTCCAGTGAAACTCTCCTACTGATGTTGAGGAAAAAGAATATTCTCTAGTATCCTCTTGAGTCTCACTAAGGGAAATTGGAGGTGCATGTGTAGAAGTCATTATAAGTAGGAATCCATGGGAGAGAAATGAATGACTATTTAATTCAATCTCATCCCCTGGAATGCTGCTAATTACTGAACTCATGTCTGTGGCAGATAAGGCAATAGTGTGATGGTTCTTTAATGATGAGGTTTGTGTAGGAAAAATAGAAACTGTCATCATAGACCTGGTGATAAATGAGAGCAGAGTATCTTTATCCAAAGTTTCAGTTGAAGTCTGTCTAGGCATATGAGATACAGATACCAGTGCAGAGGTAATCACTTCTGGGGTATGCACACCAATCTTCAGAAACTGAAAAGAAAGAACATCTAGGGAAGAAGGAAGTCTGTGTGCTATTGGAAGCTTTCCAGTGGCAGTTTGTTCATCTGGTACATGATCTTCAAAAGATGTTATTAGACTTAATTTGAGCAAATGAGTCTGTGGGAGAACCTTGGACCTGAAGATATCTGATTTTTCTGAAGCTTCAGAGAAAAAGAAAAGATTAAATATTAGAATATTTTTTTTTAATGAACAACTTTGTCTCTGGGCTGAATCTTAAGTAGATTTCATTATTGCCCCAAATCTACTCATTCTCAAGCTCGTATCATATACAGAACAATACAACTCTGTAGATATTATTCTTCATAAAAGCAAAAGAAAAATTTTCATGACCTCAAAAGCTGAGTAGATGCAACACCTCCCAGTATTCAAGTTCAATATGAGATTCAAATTCAGAAAACATGGCATTGTTCACAAGAGACATATTAAATTTTTCAAGTTGAATAACTTTGACAAATCAATATAAAATGAATAAATTTCAATGCTCTTTGGCATAAGGTACTAGGACCCTTGTAGATAGCATTGGTTTTTTGTTTTTTTTTCTTTACCACAAATCTTCTTTATGTACAGCAGGATGTATAATCAAATTTATACAATTCTTAAAAGGAATATACAACCCACAGAAATAAAACATAGCTCCACCAAATGAGTTGGGAACGGCTTTGCAACTTGTGTAGAAGGTTGCCTTGAGCATTATAAGATTAAATGGTTTGCTTAATGTCACATAGCCAGAATGCATTGGACTCAGTTCTTAAACACCAAGTATTCCTGACTTTGAGGCTACCTCCTTAGCCACTACTGCTAAGATCAGGCTTCAGAAAATCTCCTTAGTTGTATACATCAACCAAAAATGAGTTTCATGCACAAGTAATTTTCCATAATTAATGTTTGTGGATTATAGCTTGTGGATTGTGGACCAATCTATGCAGCACAAGAAAATACCATCTTGAGAGCAAGGCACAGTTGCTCACTGATTCTGTAATAAAATCAGTGATAGAGAGCAAGGGAAGATCTAAGAAATCTTTTAGCTTTTCTTGTCTTATTTTATAGGATCAATCAGAAAACTTGATCTCATGTGAAAAATGAGACCTAGAGAGACTAAATTGTTTGCCAAAGATTGTTCTTTAAGTGGGGGAGCCAGAATTCAATTCCAGGTCCACTTATTCAAAACTCAGTAGTATTCAAAATATGCTACATTTCTCAAAAATAAGTGCATGTCACCAAGAACTAAGAAGCAATACAAAAAAAATGTTGATTTTTTTAAAGGAAATAAATTATATTAAATGTTGTTTTAGAATACATAAACTATTAGTAGGTTGACTCTGTTATGGCACCCTTCCAGACTTTTAAAAATATTCTCATTCTCTTACCTTGAGGTATATTCATTTCATTTCCAAGTCCACTGCCCCATGACCCAGCAGGGGGCACTCCATATGTTTCAAGATAAATATTACTACTGCTTGGGAGGCTAGCAGGTATGCAGGTGACATTGTTTATTCCATCAACACAAAGAAACCCAGTGGAGCAGGTCTGTATAAGGCAATCATTGTAATTAAGCTCACAGCTTCCTCCCTGGAAGAGAATTTTTTAAAGTCAGTTTTGAAGGCCATTTGCATTTTCATAGTCACATTAGATTGTTCAAATTATTGCTTTCTTTTGATGTTAACGTGTAGTTTTTTTTTTGTAATTGAACTGTGTAAACATTGCAAAGTTAATGCAATCTTTTGACATATTTTGGATCAGCTAAACTTCATGACAGAGATATATCCCTTTTAATTTTAAGTCAAAAATGGCACCTAGATTTCCTGATAAGTATTAGTTTTCTTTTAAATTCACAAACATGCTGCTCAGTAGTCAATATGACTTTAATAACTAACTGTAATACCAATTATAAACTTTTCTGCTCTAAAATGTGGTATCTTGGAGGTTAACATGCACTAGCATATAAAAGAAAAAAATTAAAGTACACATTTTCTTGTGAGATTCTAATTACTTTGTTATATTGGCTCACAGAATTGATGCTCTTTATACACTTTAACTTGATTTGTGTAGCCTATTGCTGCCATGTCTTTGCAAAAATAGGTTGTCACAAAATGAAATACACTTAGTTTATAAGGAAGCAAGAATTACCACGCATACATAAATAAGCTCGAATTGGACTGGATGACATTACTTCACTTTTGAAATGCCAAGGCTAATGTTTGTAATTTTATGATATGATTACCATATCTCCTCATATTGGGATTTCAAAGCAAAGTTCTAAATGGAGGAAAAAATCACAATTGTTTCCTTAAATGCTCACATCAAACTGATTGAGTTGATGTCTCCAGCTTAACTACCCAAGCCAAGTAGAAGAGGAAGAATAAGAAGAAAAAGAAGGAGGAGAAGGAGATGGAGAAGAAGAAAGAGGAGGAGGAGAAAAAGGAAGAGGAGAAGAAGAATGCTATAATTTATTTTGGAAAGATTTCTACCATCGCTTCTCTGATTCATACCTTCTAGCTTCATAACTACTATATTTATTCTTCAGCATAACCTATGCTTTTTTAAAGTTTATCTTTTTTAAAGTTTATTTATCTATTGTTACTTGGTAATTAGTTTCCAAATTCTAAACAAGGTAGCTTTTTTCCCTTCTAAATTCCTCCTTTTGGGATGTTTTAAAAATTTTGAGTCTGTATATTTTGTCACCATAATACCTGAGAAATAAATTCTAAAATATCATATCAATGCCCTATGATTTTTGTAACTTTTGGTAAAGGATATTTATTAAAATCATATAGCAATCAAATCCGTAGTTCAAATGGGATCCTCTCCTAATTGGTGGATATTTATCATTCAATGCCCTATGCCTGAGGGTCAAGTGTAATTGATGAGAGTGGGAGAAAAGAAAGATCCTGAGCTCTTTTGGAAAGAAACTCTTAAGGAAAGAAGAAAAAACAATGCCAACTTTTTTTCTGGTCACTGAAGGAAAGAGAGACTCTGGGAAGAAAATGACATGAGAAGAGCTGGGAGTATCCCAGTATAATACATTGGAAACTGTAGAAGTTTTCTTGGGTGAGATCTGAGACTTTCTCTCTTTCCTAGGTGAGTTCAGTTACCTTACTCACAATGGGACGGCTCATTTGTTCTGTGTATTTTCTGGTAAATATTCTCATTTGTATACTTACTCCAATTGGGGCAGTTAGGTGGTGCAGTAGATAGAGCACCAGTGCAGGAGTCAGGAGGACCTGAGTTTAAATCTCACTTCAGACACTTGACATTCACTAGCTGTGTGACCTTGGGGAATTCACTTAACCCCAATTGCCTCATTCTGGGTCATCTCCAGTTATCCTGATGAATATCTGGTCCCTGGATTCAGATGGTTCTGGAGGAGAAGTGAGGCTGGTGACCTGCACAGCCCTCCCTCACTCAAAACCAAGTCAGGTGCAAGTCATGTCATTACTTCTCTGATGGCATGGTTTTCTTCATCAACAAAGGATGAACACGCACATGCACACACACACACACACATACACACACACACTGTGATTTCTACTTGCATTCAGATTGTATAAATGAGTTTCTTTTCTATGTGCTATGTGTTTCATTGTAGAGCTGACGTGGTGGGAAGGGCATCATTCCTTGGATAAAGATCTTAGGAAAGAACAGTAATCACAATAATTTTACCATAACATACATACATACATGCATGCACACACATATATATGCATACGTATGTATGTATGTATATGTGTATATACATATATAAGTATTTCCTAGATTAATAATATTTAAAGGAATAGTTAGATATAATTCTATAATTCTACCCCTCTATCTCCTCAGTCTGAAGTCGGCAAAGTGCCCACCCTCTGATCCCAACATCTTTGTTTCCTTCCTGACAGAAATCAGTCTCCCTTGGGGAAGGGTAGAGGAAATGACATGTTAAAGATGTCTATTCTTGCCTTTATGCAAGACACATCTAGATAAACCCATAGGCACATAACCTGCATGGTCAAACCATCAGCATCCATATATCACCCCTTTAAATCAACAATTGAAATTAAAAAAAAACAATCCAATACTTATTTAGTGAAATGCATGACACATACAGAGGAGTGCATAACACTATCATTATTTATAACTTCTGTCTCTCTGTCTGTCATACACACACACACACACACACACACACACACACACACACACACAAATGTAGAGGTTGTTCCATAGCCTCAAGAAAGTTACATTCTAATAGGAGGATACAAAGAATATAGGAAAGTGGTGTCCAACAAGGAATATTTTGTTTCAGAAAGTTATAGGGACTGTGAATGGGACCACAGGAGAGTAGATTGATTAGCCCTTTCTAGAAACAATGTCAGTATTCGATTATGTTTGCAGAATTGAAACACAGGAAATGAAGGGATTCCATAGAGAATATAGTGAAAGGAGTAAGTATTCCAGGTCATAATTCTAGTGGCAAGGTAGCACTAGCTGAAGAATCAAGACAAATTCAAATTTTGATTGCCAGGAATTATTGGGTCACAGGAGACATTTACCAGTTGGGATAGTAAGGTGTCAAAGTGAGAATTTCAGAAATACAAAGCTTAGGTGCCCCTAAATATGGCTTTTAGTCTGTATGGCAGGGCATGTGGGATGTAGAAAAGTACAAGGAATCTATGGGGTAGTAGGGGCTGGATAACATCCATCTTATTAGGATCCAAAAAGCTATCCTTAAGCTTAATAAGATAAAAGAACCTTAGCTGGTTTTTGCTCTTGGTCTTTTTTGCCTCATGCATCCTTCAGGTGGTACTCAAGAACAATAAATCCATAGGTTCAGAAATATAGAACTAGAAGAACTTTAAAGTTCATTTAGACCAACTCTGATTTTACAGATGAGTAGCTGAGACTTAACGGTTTCAGGGTAACTCAAAATTTTGGAATGCAGACTTTAATTTCGTTGATCTATTTAGGAAATTGTAGTACATGAAATTACTTTTCTACTAAGTGATGGCACTCACAGAGACTGACAAAAGTAGTGGAGTTGGGAGATACTTGAGGAATGCAGACTGGTTAACATCAGCTATTGTAAAAGTCTAGGCATGAGGGGATGAGGGTCTGCTCATGATTATGGTAGTGTCAGAGGCAGAAATGAATATACAGGAAAAAAATTTATAGATAAAATCAACAGGCTTTGGCAACTGATTGGATATGGAGGAAAGTATGAAGAGTTGGAGAAAGTTAGGTTGCATACCTAAGGGACTGGGAGGATGGTGGTGTCCTCAACAGTAAAAGGGAAGTTAGGATGTGGGAAATTTGGTGAGAATGATAATAAATTCTATTTTGTATATGTTGAGTTTAGGATGTCTACAAGAAATCCAGTTTGAGATGTCTACTAGCTGGAGATATAAAACTAGTAGTCCCTAGAGGGGTTAGAGCTGGATAAATAGATTTGAGTTATCAGCTTAGAGATGATAATTGAATCCCTGGAAGTGGATTAAGGTATGCAAAATACTCCAGAGGAAGAAGCTAACAGAGGCAAGTTTCCAATCTGGATTTGGTTTGAGCTATGGTTGATGGCTTTTGGACTCAGCTATCACCAGCCAGCTTATAAACTCTGCAGGTTCAGTCAGATAACTGTAGGGTCTCCTGAGGTCTAGGAGTCCTGTCCTTGTCCTCTGCAGGCTGCAGAGTAGACTAAAAGCTGAAACTGAGATCCCATTCTGTTACTACGGTCTGAGCAACAGTACTGTTGCTTGTTTCTGATATTTCTCTTTTCTAGATACACTGCCTAAAGATTTCACTTTTCTGTTCTCTAAAAAGTCCTCCTTGGGTTCAGGTCCCCTCCTCAATTTCCCCTGCAACTGGGTAGTGGGTAGCAAAAGTGCCATCTAGTATGTTTTCCTGTATATTGCATGGGGCTTTGGTTTGATGTATGGATATTTGACTGTTCTCAGCACAGCCTCTCACCGGATTCTGGAGGGTAACGCTCATGGCATATTCTTAGCCAGATGCCATATCCAGTGCCCATTAAGCCTATTCCTCTCCTTATGCCAATTCCAACTACACAAATGACTCACTATGACATTTTTATTGGATTTTCCCATCAAGATTCAGACTGGCATATTTTCAGATACGTTTGGAGTTTATTTTTTTTTTCAGAGGAAAATGAGGGATCACTTGCCATATGTCTTCCCACTACTCTACCATCTTATTTGTGCCTTGAAGGTGCTTATTGTTGAAGGCCTTCTCAAGGAGTTTAATGACAAAAAGAAGGAAAGATATCAGATAATATCTATCAGGGTGAGGTGGAAAAAAAGGGCTTTATTCTCTTTTGTTTTTTTCAGAGCAAGAGAATCATGGGTATGTTTGTAGGCAGTAGGAAATAAACCAGTAAAGAGGGAACAATTGAATAACAGAAAGGGAGGAGGGATGATAGACTGCAATATTGACCAAAGAAGATGGAGTGAAAGCTTTTTAAGTAGAAAAAATTTACCTTGACAAAGTAGAAAGGGAAAGGAAATGAGTTGTTTTGGATATGTTGACTCTACAGGACATCTAGTTTGTGAGGTTGGACTGGTACTTGAAGATACAAGTCTGGAAGTTAGGAGAGAGCTCGAGGCTGGATAGATAAATTTGAAAATCTTATGCATAGAGACGAAAGCAGTGGGAGGAATGAGAGTCACTTGAATAACACTTTCTTCTGAAGCCGTCAAATATATACACATATAAAGATTTGGTATAAAAATGCATTCAACTCAAAAGGGAACCAGAAGGGAACTGGGAACAGAAGGGGGAGGAGGAAGGGTAGGCTTAAGGAAAGATTAGTCTTTAAAAAAAATAAGCCTCTGTCCTTGGAGGGTAGAATCTAACAAAAAGAGTTTAAAGGAAAATAATGAAAGAGGAAGAACCTGCTGGTTCTTACTACTCTCCAGTTTGATAGATCTTCTCCTCTATACTTAAACCCATATAGTATTTCAAGCTCTTTTATCTTACTGTTCCCCTGAAAAAAGACATTGATGAAATGTTACACAATTAATTTGATTAATATTTCCCTTTAAGTCAAAGAATTTCAAAGTTAATCAGTCTGGTTACACTTGAACTATTCACTCACCATGATTCTGTATTGTTCACCCATTATATAAATTTGTATTTATAAATATATAGATAGATAGATACACATATATATAGCATTTATTAATATAAATTTCTTAGTAAGTCAACAATTTCATCTGTCTTTCCTAATTTATCAATAGACACAAATTAAAAGCAATTTTTACTCTGCAAAAATCATTTAAATACTTTATCTCAAGCTTTATGTTGATGGACAGTCAATTATTCCACCAGTTCTAATTTAGTTTTTAAAAAATCATATTTTATGACCTCATAACATGTTTGTAACTATACAACCCACACAGAGGACGGTGTGTGCCTGTCACAGAATTATGGAATTTTAGAAGCTCTCATTTGTCAGAATTTGGCTGGTGTTTTTTTTTCTCAAGTATAAACATATTTCTCAATAATAAAAAAATATGATTGAGATAATTGGTATGCTAAGTTCAGGGCTTTCAGCCCCAGTAGAAGTGTAAAAGAAACATTAGGCATGTGAAACACAATAAGGCTAATACAGGTTTAATTACTATGTTTATTACAGTTCTCAGAAACACTAAAGTCTTAGCACAGTACTTAGCACATGGTATGCATTTAATAAATACATGTTGACAACTTGTTTCCTGTATACAGGAAACCTGACATTTTCTGCTAGTTAATATAATCAGTGATTATTCTAAAGAAGCCAGTAGTTCAGTTCTCCTTATAGAATACAATTCTATCTTCAGCTTTTTTTAATTTTCTGGAGGTTTTTTCTGGCCAATTCTCTCACATTATAGAGGCAATTGTATAAAAGTATGTACACAGATCACTTATTTTGTTGTTTTTAGTGTTGCTATAGTTAAGCTTTTATAATTCTCCCTTCCTTCAAACTGGTGCAGTGTCTATCCAAGCCACAAAATGTTGTCATCTATAACACTGCTATTCAACCTTCCTATCAGGTACATTAACTCTCCTTCTCCCTTTCTCTTTCTCTCTAACTTTGTTTCAGTCTCCATATTTACTTCCCATTAAATATAGGTGGCCTGTAATATCAGAACCAGTTCTGAGCTTGCAGCAAAGAAATCTGCACTCAAATACAGAAATTTGCATAAGCAAATGACGTTGAATACAACCTCATTTCCTTTCAGCATATCACCGCAGATCTAGTATCTGCTCGGCCTCTAAAGAGACTCTCCTAAAAACACAGGTCAGATCATTTCATTCCTCCACTCAACAAACTTAAGTGGTTTTCTCTTGCTTCTAAGAACATATAAAAAATGCTCTGCTTTGAATTCAAAGCCTTTCATAACCTAGCCCCTTCCTATCTTTTCAACCTTTGTACACCTTACTCCTCAACACATACACTTCAAACCGGTGATGCTTCCTGATGGTTGTATGAACAAGATACTCCATCTCTAGACTCCAGACATTTCTCTGACTGTTCCCCATGCCTGAAATGCTCTCCTTTTCTGACTGCTGCCTTTCATGGTCTCCTTATGGCTCAATTAAAATTCCATCTTGTATAGTAAGCCCTCTGAATTTAAGTGCTTTTTCTCTTTTGTTTCCTGTTTATACTGCATATGACTTGCTTTTCATGTATGTGTTTCCATGTTGTTTTCCCCATTAGACTGTATGTTCCTTGAAGGAACCAGCTCCTATTTTCATTGTTTTCCCTTTACTACTTCTTTCTAGAAACTGTCACTTGAAAAAATTCAGTTCCTTCTTTTGTTTGTTTCACCTAACTTCTCAACTCCTTAGGAAACTCTATGAGAAAAAGGTTTTAAAGACAGTATTCTTTAGATGAGAGGGGAAACAGGAGATCACAAAAGGGCAGTTCACAAGAAAATTAATATTTTCCCTTAAGAACTTCTTTTTGCAAAAACCGATGGAGATGAGAGGACAAAGGATTCTGATAACAACTTAGAGCAAATGTCAGAAATTAATATATATGTATGAATATGTATATATGTTAATTAGACTTTTGATTTCAATAGTATGTGGATCTCCCAGTGAGAAACTTAATCAATAAAATGTAGATCAGTACCTGCTATATAGCTTATGGTCTCATAATTGCCCAGGTCACTAAAAATTTAAGAAACTTGCCAAGGATCACATAGTTAATATGTCAGAGGTGAAATTTGAACTCAGACTTCCTGATTCAGAGACCAGATCTGTGTCTACTGTGTTGTTGTGCTTTTCATCATCACATAGCTTAGTCATTAACATTAATTTAAAAGTAAACCATTACTAAGCAAGTTTTGGTGGTTGTGATGATGTTTAATATTAAGTTTTTAATAAAATATTTAGTTAAAAATTCATTTCACATTTCATTTATTCATCTAACAAATGTTTATTTACCTACTATGCCAAACACTATGAGAGAGATTTTTTTAAAGATAGTTTTATTTGTTTTAAAATAAATAAAACTAACCATTTCTCACATCAGACAACTTTTATTGTATTCTGGAAAGGAATGAACTTAGAAAAATCAGTGATCATTCTTTCAATCTCCTCACCTACCACTCAGTCAAAAGCATCATACAAATCATATAGAAAGTAATTTGAATTGGTGGAAAAGAAGCAAGAAGAATACTTGCATGACCATCAATAAAGACTTCATTTAGCAGGCAAACATAAAGTAAACTAGGTTAGTTTAAGCTCAGATCCTATCTTTTGCCTTTCCTGAGTCCCTTGGGGACCTTTTCTCCCTACCTTCCCTTATTCTACTACTAATGACTTTATTTCCAATTTATCCTGTATACTAATTGTCTTCATGTTGTCTATGAATGTGAGCTCATAGTAACTTCTTAACAACTTCATGATTCATTGTTAGTGATTAAATACGAGAAAGCAGGCTAGGCCTGAAAAATGGTATGCGCATGTCATAGAGATGAATTGGAATGCTACAGACAAGGAGCAACATGAAGGCTAGTTTGGCTTGAAAATGGAATGCATGAAAAGAAGCCACATAAAGTTAAAGGGGAAAGATAGCTTAGAATAAGATTATAAAAAGTATCAAATAACAAATTTGAATTTTATCTAAGAAATAATGGAAAATCACCAATGTTTTTGAAACAAGGTAGTTACGTGATCAGACATGTGCTTTAGGCATACCAAATTGGCAACTATATGGATGATAGCTTGAAGAAGGGGAGAGGTTGGAAGTAAGGAGATCAGTGAGAAGACCACTTTAATTAATGTAGAGTGAATAAGAACAATTTATACTATAACACTGAAAATATAAAACAAACAATTTGGAAAGACTTAGGGCCTCTGATCAACTAATGATCAACCATGACTCCAGAAAACTGATAAAAATCATTACCCACCTCATGACAGAAACAATAGACTAATAGGCAGAACAAAAAGTGCCTTTTTAAATATGATCAACAAGTGAATGTTTTGCTAGATAGTGCTTATGTGATATAGGGTGTTCTTTTTTCTTTTACTCCATCCCACCCTCCTTTACTCCCTCACTCATTTCTTTCTTCTTTTCCTCCCTTTCCTTTCCTTTCCTTCCTTCCTTCCTTCTATCCTGTGAGTGGGAGAAGGTCTGAAGAAGAAAAAATAAATATTTGATAACTGAAAAATGATTTTTTTAAAGGAGTCTATTAGGGCACTAGTTGGTATAGTGTAGAATGGTAGATCTGAAGTCAGAAAGTCAGACTTGGTAATGGATTGGTTTTGGGACATAAGAGAGATTGGGATGTCAAGAATGTGAACCTAAGTGATTGTAAAGATGATAGAGTAGTCTAAAGAAATTTTTAACTTCTTTTTTTTTTTTTGTCTTGGATATCACTTCAGAGGTGCTCAAATCTATATTTGCCCAGTGGAGCCATTTGCATGTATTCTGGAAATGTTACAAAATACAAAACAATATGAAACCAGGAAGAATTCAAGTAATGTCAATATGTAAACATTAAACATTTTCAAGGAAATACAGCTTCATCTTACCCTCATAGGCTCTCAAAAAACAAACATGATCAAAGCTGCCTCTTTTAATAACCCTGCCTAAAATGAAAAAAAAAACATTGTAGTTGTAACCTGCAGATTCTTGGGTTATTTCTGTGACTCTCTCTGAGCCTAGGACAGAAACACTTAGAAAATCACCCATTTCCCAATATGTCCTCTAGAGCAGTGTTTCATGAACATGTTAATCATTTGCTCTCTTCCCCCACCAGAGTTTCATGTAAAGAATGTGGTCAGGGTGTCTTCATTTTTAAAACATTAAACAGGGTGACTTCTGACAACCACCCAGTTGATCTCACTTTCTGCATGGTAAGGTATGGAGCATTTATTTTTCTGTCTGCAAATTAAAGTTGGTTAGTTCTAGCGAGTGATGATATACCTTTGAAGCTGGGCTCCAAAATCTAGGAATCTGTAGATGACTGATTTTTTACTTGTTTAAATAGCCTAAAAATTGCTCCCTAAAATAGTACAGTAGTTTACTGTCAAAAGCAAAACAAGTGCCTAGCTTATGGGACAACATAGGATAACCACTACCTTTTGTAGCCAGCTAAATAGGTTGGTAAATATCAGTCCTAGCCCCACTCCCATATCCCCTCTCAGGCTACATGGTCAGGCAACAACAACAGATCTTACTTCTTCCCAATAGCTTGGCTGTTTTCTTAGTTTCATTTATTTTTAATTAAAAAACCAAACCAGGTGCATTGAGTATGAATATAAAAAGATTCCTGTGCCACAAGGGAAGCACTAAAACCCTGCTGTTTCTCAGCTGCAATGCCAAAAAATGAAGAAAAAAAAGAGAGACTGGTTTGTTAATGGTTTTTTCTCACATCAGAAATGCAGAAAATGCAGGTTATAATACTTGTTCATGCTGCCTAGCCACTGTTTAATTATTTATACAATAAACCAGTGGCTGTAAAATGCATCATTTTCCTTTTTTAAGCACGTAAGACTCATACAAAAGAAGAAAACTTAGAATAGATAAAGAAACAGGCACAGTGGAGAAAACTCCATTCTAATATTAATTGTATTTAGAAGAAACTGTATTGTGATCCAGTTTGGGGAAATGAAAACATTCTTGGAAAATAGGATGAAATCATATATAAACTTAAAACATAAGTAAAAATTTTTAAGAGACCAAAAATTTCTTTACTATTAGGGAAAGATTGTCAAGTGCCAGGATCACATTTTCACCTCCTAAAAGATGAATGGCATCCAAATGCTACCATCATTCCCATCTTCTTATCATTACTGGGCCTAAGTATCAGTCCGCAGCCCCAACCATTGTCTACTCAGGTGGAGTCAGCCTAGGGCATTCTGCCCAAGATTTCCTTTAATAGCAGTACCCTTCTGACAACCAGCCCTGTTTCTAGCCTTGTACCTGAAGTCATGGTTTAGGTCAGGGGTGGGGAACCTGCAGCCTTGAGGTCACACATGGCCTTCTAGGTCCTCAAGTGCAGCCTTTTGACTGAATTTAAACTTCACAGAACAAATTCCTTTAATAAAAGAATTTGTTCTGTAAAATTGAATTCAGTCAGAAAGCTGCACCCAAGGACCTAGAAGGCCACATGTGACCCTGAGACCACAGGTTCCCCACCTCTAGCTAGGTAAAAGACTTTCTGACAGCTTTGACCTGCCATCTCCACCATCCCTAACAACAATAACCACTTTTTTTTATTCTATAGTTCGACATTTGGATGAAAGTTTTTTTTTCTGAATAATATTTCAATACTATTATTTTCTAGACTCATAATTTAGAACTCAGAGGGGAATAAAATTAGAGTCTAATCATCTAGTTCAGGATGCTCATTTTAAAGATGAAAAACCTGAAGCCCAGGAAAGTAGAATAACTTTCCTGAGGCCATATAAGTAGTAAGTTACTGAGTCAGAATTGGAACCCAGGTCCTCTGACATGAAATTTAACAGTTTTCACTGTGCCACATTATAGCACATCTAGGTTTTCATAATTATCTTCTCTCTCTCTCCATAATACACACATACACACATATACATATATACAGAAGAAATAGGAGATAGTATATTATAGATAACACATTATTATTAATCAAAGATAACACATTATAATTGCAAAAGAAGATTAAGAGCAACCAAAAGTATAAAATGTGAGGTATATGTGTTAATCAAGCAACCGTAAATGAGAGGAACAGAAAGATAAGAAGTGAAAAAAGTGAAAATTTGGAATGCATGATAACCTTACACTTGAATAGTGAGGCTTTGGCAAATTGTAATATATAATATAAAGAATGAAATATCTCTGGTTGCCCTTTCATATTCCCTGGGTAACCCATTTTTAAAAGAGAAATAGTCTACAATGCCTCTAATTCTAATGTAAAATACTAAACTAAAGTGTCCTTTCCCAGTATTCTTACTGGTTCCTATGATCATTTGACCTAGGTACCTTAATGACTTCTTTAAAGTTGCACAACTAAGTTGGTAGAGGAGGGATTAGAACCTATCATCATACCCACTGGTGTAAAGCTATTTTCTCCTATGTCATGTTATCTTTCAATCTAGCTAAACAGGGGTAGTTAAAAAAATGTTGCATTACTGTTTATTATTTGGGAAATGGATTAATAATGTATAGTGCTTAAATAGCTAGACGATTTTGATATAATCAAAAGCAATAGCATATTTTCCATTTGTGTTGGTGAATTTTTACTTACAAGTTTGAGGGGCGGAAGAAGAAAATTTAGATCAGTTTCTCATTGACAAATAGGACTGGAAGAATTCTTTCTGGACACAAGTCCAATGTTCTAATTTTTAAGATGAGGAAGCTGAGGTTGAAAGAGTAAAAGTGATTTACCCAAGGTCAGAAAGGGATAGTAGCTGGATTACAAGCTGAGTATCCCTCTTCACTGTCTGACAGTGTGGATCATGATGAAGCTATAATGTCTCCAAAGATATTCAAGAGAAAGAGGTTGCATCATATTCAAGAGGAAACATTGGGGCTTGCTTGGTTGAGGCTGTTGAGAGTAATGTATAAGGAGTTAAATCTGAAATAAAAGAAGCTAAAAACTCAAGAATCAGAAAGCTAAGTAAGAGGAAGAACAAAAATGTATAATCTATGACCACTGGTGATCAAGATTTCCACGCTCATACTCTATTCCATAGGTACTTCCTATCTACCAAATGCTCTATTGACATTATGAAACTTCCTCTGTGGTAGGATATAGACACTCTCACCTTTCCTCCTACATAGTCTAAGACTCTTTCCATTACAACATTTTGCCTGTGTGAGGATCCCCATATCAAGACATTTAAGATGCTAATTCTAATGTCCATGAGAGGCCTATGAAAATATCCTAAATTGATTATTCTACTAATAAAAAACTACAATAACAAAACAGCTTAATTCTTCTCCTATATTCTAAATATCACACATGGTTTCAGATTATATTAACATATAATTGTTATAGAGATTAACTCCTTATTTACCTTATTCATATTCCATTTTCTTTTCATTTATTCCTTCCCCAAAATGCATCACATTTCCCATTTTTCTACACAGAGTATAGAAAGAAATAACAAATATTCCTATTGTATATTATATTTTTTTCCTGAAGGCCTAAAGAGTTTCTGATGATTTTAGGTATGGAGTATTTGAAACCATCATTAGGGATGCCCAGTAGCAATTGGACAAAGTGAATTACCTGTACTACATTCCAATAAATGCTTGTCACTTTTAAAGACATCCTATAAGAAACTTCTCATATTAACTCAGAATAAAGTGAAATGTTCCTTCTGAAGGTTTCAATGATTTTGAAGGATAAGAAAGTACACAATGACAAGTTTCCTCAATTTTCTACATGCTTTAATTAGTGTTTTTTTAACATCTACACCATAAGTTGTGTTCTACCATAGACAACTTATGAATTCTCAACAGTACTTTTCTGCTTTTTTTAAGTCATCCCCTAAAAATGATTTTTTCATATTTTAGTAATTTTTTTATTTCTTCATGAAAAACTATCCTGATTTCCTACTTAAATATAAACAGAGCCACTGACTACATTTCTTTCCTATTACTCCAAAGAATCAAAGACAAAAACTATGTTACAATTCACAACCAACAGATGCTATTACATGGTGAAGACAAAATGAAACAACACCAGAATTTAAAAAAAAAGAAAAACTTCTATGAGTGTTAAAGCAAATGAACAAAAAAGATTCTATTATGAATTTTATCATACCTCATAACCACTGTAATTGTCTATTAGGCTAGAGTCTATAAACTTTTAGTAAAGAGTAAAACCATATAAATTCCCCAATGAAACAGGTGTGCTGTAGTGGAAAGGTCATCATATAAGGATGTAAGTTTAAATTCCAAGCCGCTTTGCCACTACTTGTGCAACTTTGGAAAAGTCATGTAACATCTCTAGATTTTAGTTTTCTCCTCTGCAAGAAGGAGTGATTGGAGGATGTTATTTCAGCTTTAAAACTTCTAATCTTATGTTGTAAAACAGTAAGTGATCAATAAATAATTATTCATGATACTGATGCCAATAACATTCAAGGAGAAAAAAGCCAGAACCATCCTCCAGCAATAGTACTCATATTGTGCATTGCTGCACTGTTTTTGCTATTCAAACATAGTTTGAAGGTGACATTTAGAATTCAGTTGTTGCAAATAGACTAGAATACAAATAGACTTGAATGTGGAACTCTGAGAATTTTATGTCATTATAAAAACTGTTTCCCCTCTCCCTCCCAATCCCCAATATGACTTAATAGAGTTAAAATCGCTACTTTATATACCGTTCCGTGCTGTAATCTAAAGACTGCAATTAACACCCAAAGTCTTCTGTCATTTGCAAAATGCACTGAATATGATCCACCGACAGTCATAAGTACATGTAGGGACAATCATCTTTGGGAGAAATTCATTTACGGAGGAAGAAATGAGCAATATTGATCAAATTAAAAATGGAGATCATTTGCCTTGAATTTTTTAGCAAGTCTAGCAGGTACAATAAATTGTGTTCTGTCACTGAAATACTTTTACACAATGTGTGAATTTGGGAACAGTCTAAGTCCTTTAATGTTGTTTGCCTGGTGTTCCCAATTTTCTCTGCTAAAAGGAATAATCAGCACTAATTACCAGCTTGTCAGATAATGTCACAGCTTTAAACCTTTAAGAAAGGCCTGATAGGTGCAGCAGCTTAGTTCTTCATTATGCTCCATACAAATTTTAAATCAGAAGCATACTGAAAGAAAAATCAACTTTTCTTCTCCTTCCAGCAGGGGTTGTTCACTCCCCATGCTATTCCTAAATATCATGAAAAAAATAATAATCTTATTACACTCTAATCCTCTAAAAATGTAGGTCTCAGGGTAGACTTTTATATGACAACCTAATTAATGATTTTTCAAGCAAATATTATAAAGATGAAGTGAAAAGAATCAGGTGAATGTTTTAATATTCATTAAACACAATATCCAAAAGCGAATGCTGTAGAAGAAGGTATGCTATAATTGACATGAATCAATCCATTTTCATATCATGGAAAATGAAACAAATTGCCTAGGCAAAAAGGAACTAATGATTTGTAGAAAATGCAATAGTTTCAGGTTTGTAATTAGAAATTCAAAACTTAGATAGTCATGATTTACTGGTTGAATAGTTCATCAGATTTTTGAGTAATTATTGAAATCATTTTGTTTCTGAGGTTCTCTTGGTTGCCTTTTTAAAACATAGCAACGCAGTCTTATCTTAGGAGAATTAGGATCTTTCCTGAGATGCCTGTGTCCGAGTTTGGAGGCAATGTTATGAATCTGAGAGTTTCAGTGGACTGAGTTTCCATCCGGGCAGAGAAAAAATTATGCCAGTGCTTTGGAGAAGATGGTCACCAGCGAGGGGATTGCCCCAACCTTGGCAATTTTAGTTGAGAACACTACCAGCATTGCAAACTGTTTTTCTATTCAGATAAGGTTTAAGTATAAGATTTTAATAGTATTTATAAGTCTTTATTGAATTTTATATTAAATCGTTCTGTTCATATAAGCTTGGAATCTTTATTTTTTAGCATTTCTTTTATATGTATGGGATAAAATATCTATCCCATGACTGAGTCATATTTTTTTTATCAATTTATTTATTTAACTTTTTACATTCATTTTCACAAGATTTTGGGTTCCAAAATTATCTCCCC
>CM053770.1:347306417-347361478 GCA_028658325.1 Potorous gilbertii
CTCATTTCTCTTCCCAGTTTTTCCTCCACCTGTCTAACTTGATTTTCAAAATCCTTCTTGTGCTCTTCCATGGCCTGAGCCCATGGGATACCTATTTCAGATGTTTGGGATACAGAGGCCTTGACTCCTATGTCTTTAGCTGATGGTAAGCAGTTTTCTTCGTCAGAGAGGAATGGCGCAATCATCTGATCAAGAAAATAACCTTCTATGGTCTTATTTTTTTTCCCTTTTCTGGGCATTTTCCCAGCTAGTTACTTGACTTCTGAGATTCCTCTCCACCCCCACCCAGATTCCCCCAGCTAGTGCTTGGGGTCTGAGATTCAAATGCTGCTCCTCAGCCTTAGGCCTCTCGGCAGCAGGCTGGCTGCTATTCAGGGTAAGATTAAATCAGGTTCTCAAGTGGATACAGGGCTGCCTCCCAGGCTCAGTTCCCTCAGGGGATTTATGGAGCTGCTACTGAGCTCCTGCCTGCTCTGGGAGCCTCTGGCTGCCCGCCCGCTGCCTCTGCTGCTGCCTCCCGACCCGTCCTGAGTCCCGGAGACACCCCGCTCCCCTCTCAGCCCATCTCTCTCACTGACCTGTGAGTCTGTGGGTGGAGGGACCTTCCCCACCACTGGAGATTCCGTCCCTGATGCCTGCTCGGATCTGCTCACTCGTCTCAGTGCTGCGCGGCCAGGGCAGGGCAGGGCTCTGCTCCTGTCCGGGGCGTGATAGACCTTTGGGATCGGTTTTTCAGGGCTCTCTGGAATGGAAATCTCCTTCACTGTGTTGCTGCACAGCTTCCACTGTTCCAGAATATTTTGGGAGTTCTTTTTTAGAGGAAATCCATGGGCTGTGGGTTTCGGAGCTAGCATAGGTGAGTCTTTCTACTCCGCCATCTTGGCTCCACCCCATGACTGAGTCATATTGTATAATGACGCTATTTCTATTTCCTATTTCAGGGAAAATTTTAGATGTGAGCCTATACCTAAGCAGTAAGTAGTTTGTTTCTAGCATACTACAGTTTAACAAATCTTGGTCTGAAAAAAAAAAAGGAGATTAACCTGCTTCATTAGATACCACGCTCTCCCTGGATGGAGTTCAGTCTAAGTGTCATGTTTGGGTCCACAGCAGAGGGCATACAGTAGGAAAAAAAGCAAGGAAAAATGTCGAAGCCTCTCTGGATCAAGTAACGGTACCTCCATGTGAGCATAATTTATTCTATAAGTTTTCAACTTCTCTCATTCTTTATTCCTAAACTATATTTTCCAATATATTGTTGGCATTTTTACTTCTGCCTACTTTTTCACTGAAGTGACTGATTTTTGAAATACACTTTCATTTAATCTGAAGGGTTTAATTTAGTTTTTTATTGAAATTTTCTCCTTGTTCATCTTCAGCAACAGACATTATTCATAAGCAATAATTATTTTCACTTTTTTGTTATAGAAATTTAAAGTTCCTCACAATCTGATTCCAATCTGTCTTTCTAGGCTGATTACCTACTATTTCCTCTCACACGCTGACAAGGCTACTAAGTGAAATCAACAAGCATTCATTAAGCACCTCCTATATGCCAAGTCCTAGGGATACAAAGAAAAGAAAAATAAGCAAAACCCAGAAAAAGAAAGAAAGAAAAAGAAATATGTATTGTCAAGGAGCTTATAGTTCAATGGTGGAGAGAACATGCAAATTACTTTATACAGGTAAGATGAAAACAAGATAAATCTGAAATTATCTCAGAGTTGGCACTGACTTTAAGGAATATGGGGAAAGATTTCTTTCAAAACAGTGGATTTTAGCTGATCCTTGAAGGAAGCTAGGGATGTTAGCAGGCAGAGATCAGGAGGGGCAGAGTTTCAGGACTCAAGAACATCTAGTGAAAATGCCTGGAGACAAGGAATGGTATGTATTGTATGAGAAACCTCTAGGAAGCCAATATTGTTTGATCATAGAGTTTGTGAAGTGGAGTGAAGAAGATATGAAGTAACCAGGTTGTGAAAGGCTTCAAAATCAAAGCAAAACAAAAATAAGATGAAAGAGAGTCATTAGAATTTAGTGAATAGGACAGGCAGGGAAAGAATTGGTCAGACTTGTGCTTTGGGAAGATCACTTTGACAGGTGAGTGTAGAATGGTGAGCAGTCAGGAAAGACTTGAAGCAGCAATACCAACCAGTGGGCTATTGCAGTAATCCAGGCATGAGGTGATGAGAGCTTGAAAAAAAGGTGGTGATAGTGTTAGGGGAGAAGGGTTAGCGACATACAAGAGAAATGAAGGTAGAATTGACAGGACTTACTCTGTACTAGATTGACTATGGGTGAGAGAGGAAGTGAGAGAAAGTTAAAAGTAGAGGATGATACTTAGGTTGTGAGTCTGGGTGACTGGTATAGAGGCAGTACCTTTAAGAAGGGTATCTTTGTTTGGTTTGGCAGGGGTAAGACAGTTGATTCTATTTTGCAAATGTGTTTAGGAGGTCTACAAGACATTCAGATGGAGATGCCACCAGACAGTTGGAAATGTGAAGGCAGAGGTCAGCAGAGCTTAGATTAGGAAAAGAATCCACCTGAGAAGCATCACAGAGATGATAATTGAGTCCATGAGAGCTGATGACATCACCAAGTGAAATAATAGAAGAGGAAGGGGAAAAGGTCAAAGGGCAAAGGTTTGGGGGACAATTGTGGTTAGCTAGCATGACCTGGATGAAGATACTGGAAAAGGTGAGCAAAGAGTGGTCAGACATTTAGGAGTACAAGCAGGGTTGAGCAGTAATTTTAAAACCCAAGGAAAAGAGTCTTTCTAAGAGAAGAGGGTGATCAGCAGCATGAGAGGGCCTCAAAGAGATCAAAAAGGATGATGAGTAAGAAAAGGTCTTTAAATTTGGCAGTTATGAGTTCAATGGTAACTTCAGCAAGAATAGTTTCAGTTGAATGATGAAGTTGGAAAGCAGAATAAGAAAATTAAAAAGAGAGGGAGAAGAAAGGGAGTAGAAGCACTATTTAAAAATGGCTTTCTGATGAGATTAGCTATGCAAAAGAAGGGAAATATAGGATGACAGCAAGTGGGAATGGAGAGATAGCTTACTTTCTCACCCTCTGCTGCATATTTATTGGCCTACAGCATTCCCCATATACTATCTCTCTTATACTCTATCTCTCTGTCTCTTACCGCCATGCCTTTGTAGTCATTGTCTTTGTGTCCCTTGGATGTATCCTAGCCTCAACTCTACCCCTTAGAATGCCCAGTTTTCTACAAAATTCAACCAGTCACCTCCAACATGAGGGGAATTTCCTACTTCTCCCAATTGCTAATTGCTCCCTTTCTGACTTTGCGGAATTTGCAGAAACTTTTTTAGGCATGTACTTTATGGCACTACTATACTATATAGGTTCACCTCTATACCACGATGGAGCATGGAAATAGTACATTTTAAAAACCTGAATTGTGATTTTTTTTTCTGTCCAAGCAAGTTCTAAAGTACCCAGAAAATTCTATATAGCTTTGAACTATCATTATAATTTATTAATAGATTTTTTTACAGCTTAATACTTAATGATTATTTTTATTTATTACAATTTTCTATTGAGTATTTCAAACTAAGATGTTCTGGAGACATCTTAAACTAAATATGTTCAAAACTATACACTTTTTCTCCTAAGCATTAAATTGCCAGTTAATACTTTTTTTCCTTAAGAGTATTTTAATTTTTTTTCAATTTTATGTAAAAATAGTTTTCAACATTCATTTTTGTTAAATTTTGAGTTCCATATTTTTCTCTCTCCTTCCCCTTTCCCACCCTCCACAAAAGAGCAAGTAATCTGAAATAGGTCATACATGTACAGTCAAGTTGAAACATACTCCCACATTATTTATGTTAAGAAGAATCAGTACAAAAATAGAAAAAAGTATGAGAAAGAAAAAAAACAAAAAATGAAAATAGAATGCTTTGATATGCATTCAGACTCTGTAGTTCTTTGGATGTGGATAGCGTTTTCCATCATGAATCTTTGGGAATTGTCTTCGATCATTGTACTGCTGAAAAGAGCTAAATCAATCTTGGTTAAAAATGTTGTAACTGTGTACAATGTTCTCCAGATTCTGCTCACCTCATTCAAAATCAGTTCATGTCTTTTCAGACTTTTTCTCAAATCTGCTGCTCATCATTTCTTATAGAACAAAAGTATTCCATTACATTCACATACTACAACTTGTTTAGCCACACCTCAATTGATGGGAATTATCTGAATGTTTCTTTGCCACCACAAAATTCTTTGCCACCACAAAAAAAGAGCTGCTGTAAATATTTTTGTATGTGTGACTTCTTTTCCCTTTTTTAATGATCTCATTGAGACACAGCCCTAGTAGTGGTACTGTTGGATCAAAGTGTATGTGCAGACGTATAACTCTTTGGGCATAGTTCTAAATTGTTCTCCAGAATTGTTGGATCAGTTCACAAATCTGCCAACAATGCGTTGTTGTTCCAATTTTCCCACATCTCCAACATTTAACATTTTCCTATTTTGTCATGTTAGACAATATGATAGGTGTAAGGTGGTACCTCAGAGTTGTTTTAATTTGCAATCTAATCAATTGGGATTTAAAGCATTTTCTCATATGATTATAATTTTTTTTATCTGAAAACTGCCCATTTGTGTCTTTTAACCATTTATCAATTGGGGAATGATTTTTATTCTTATAAATTTGACTCAGTTCTCTACATACTCGAGAAATAAGATCTTCATTAGAAACATGGGTTGTAAAAATTATTTCCCAGCTTTCTGCTTTCCTTCTAATCTTGCTTGCATTGGTTTTGTTTGTACAATAGCTTTTTAATTTAATTTAATCAAAACAATCCATTTTGCATTTCATAACGCTATCTATCTCTGATTTGGTCACAAATTCCTCCCCTCTCTGAAGATACAAGACAGGGAGTCTTGTATTTGAAGATCAAGTTTTCTGTTTAGATCTGGTCTTTTCATCAGGAAAGTGTGAAATTTCCCTATTGTGTTGAATGTCCATCTTTTCCCCTGAAAGATTACATTCAGTTTCTCTTTATTCTTGATTGTAATCCAAGCTCCTTTCCTTTCCAAAATATCATATTCCAAGCCCTCAAATTGTTTAATGTAGAAGCTGTTAAATCTTGTGTAATTCCAGTGATGCTCCTTAATGTTTAAATTGTTTCTTTCTGGATACTTCAAGTATTTTCTCCTTGACCTGATAATTCTGGAATTTCACTACAGTGTTCCTTGGAGTTTTCCTTTTCAGATCTCTTTCAAGAAATGATTGGTGCATTTTTTAAATGACTATGTTACCCTTGGATTCTAGCATATCAGGAGAACCTCCTTGATTATTTCTTTGAAGATGCTCTCCAAGTTCTTTTCTTGATCATGGCCTTTATATAGTCCAATAATTTTTAAATGATCTCTCCTGGATCTATTTTTGAGATCAGTTTTTTCCAATGAGGTATTACAATGTCATATTTTACATTTTCTTCTATTTTTTTATTCTTCTGATTTTGTTTGACTGATTCTTGATTCCTCTTAAGAATCATTAGCTTTCACTTGCCAAATTCTAATTTTTAAGGAATTATTTTTTTTCAGTTAGTTTTTGTAACTTTTTTCATGTGTTCAATTCTACTTTTGAATGAGCTATTTTGCTCATTGGATTTTTTTCCCATTTAGTCAATTTTATTTTTAAGGAATTATTTTCTTCAGTCAATTTTTGTGCTACCTTTTTCCAAGCTGTTGAGTCTTTTCATAATTCTCCTGCATAACCCTCATTTCTTTTCCCAATTTATCTTCTACCTTTCTTACTTGATTTTAAGAGCCTTTTTGAACTCTTCCAAGAGGACTTTTTGGGCTTAGACTTCATATCTCCTGCCCTGCTTGAGGTTTCACATGTAGGTATTTTGACATTGTCCTCTTCTCAGTTTGTGTTTTGATCTTTACTGTCACCGTAGTAGCATGCTATGGTCCGGGCTCTTTTGTGTTTCTTATTCATTTTTTCAGCCTATTTTGTGACTTTTAAAGTTGAGTTCTGTTCCTGGAGCACAGGAGGCACTATCCCAAGCTTATTATGCTGAGGGGATGGGACTTGTCACTGGCTTTCCACACTGTTTCCTCAGTTGCTTCTGGCTTGCCCACTGTCTCAGGGGTGGCCTGGCCTAGTTGCACTGGAGTTTCAAGGCTCACAATTTGCTTTTGGCACTGAGAACTCACAGCTAGCCTGCTGAGCCAGGACCAAGGGGTCTTGTCTGCTGATCAGTTCTGTAGCTAAGAGCCTCCTGCTGGCTTGCCAGACACAGTCTCTCCTGGCTAGGCTCCTCTTTTATTCAAATGAGACAAACCTTTCCTGAAAACCTTCTAAGTTCTCTTAAGCTAGAAAAATGTTTTACCCAGACTTTTTGTGGGTTCTGTCACTCTAGAATCTATTTAGATGCTTGATTTGATTTTATTTTTCTGAAGGAAACTGGGGAGAGGTCAGGCAACGTCCTGTCATCTTGTCTCTCCCTTCAGTTAATATTTTTCTAATGGAGAATCTTTTTGAATGAACAATCTCTTATTTTTTAAACTTTTGTCTAAATTGAAATTTATATCTTTCATGTTTTTACTACAGTGTGATCTAATTTCAGATCCAATCTGAATCCAATCAAGAAGACTCTGAACTTTTTTATTATGGTATGTTCTGCACTATCTCTTCCCTCATGAAGTCTCTCAGATTCTCTCTTCCCCTTCTCCTGTATCACCTAAGGACCTTGCCTTTTTACTGCAGTGAGAGAGAGAGAGAGAGAGAGAGAGAGAGAGAGAGAGAGAGAGAGAGAGAGAGAGAGAGAGAGGGAGGGAGGGAGGAAGGGAGGGAGGGAGGGAGGGAGGGAGAGACAGAGACAGAGACAGAGAGAAAGAGAGACAGAAAGAACTTACAGTGTGATTCCTTTTCTCCTATTCTCTTTATCTCTAAACTCTTCAAAATCATCTCTCACTATTTTTCAGATTCATCCAGTCTTTGACAATGAGGTGGCCGAATATGTGCACTTGATACTATCCCCTCTCTCTTCTTCATAAGATTACATCTTCAATCATGCACCCTCCGAAATATTCAATATTTCTTTATCAACTGGTTCTTTCTCTACTGCCTTCAAAAATGCCCAAATTTCTAACATTCTTTAAAAATCTTTATTGGAACCTATGAATCCCTCAAGCTATTATTTCTATATCTCTCCTTTTTATTTATCTTTTTCATCTATTTATATATAAATATATTTATCTATATTTGCTGACTCCCCTTTCTTTTCTCTCAATGGAAAGTCTTTGAAATCTTGACTTTCTACTTAATCACTCTGCTGACACTATTCTCTCCAAAGTTCCTAACTATCTCTTAATTGTCCAGTTTTGTGTTCTGGTTTTTTTCAGTCCAGTCATTCTGGATCCATGAGCTTCATCAAATGCTACTAACCATTCTATCCTCATAGATATTCTGTCCTTTCTAGGTTTTTATGATATCATTTTCTCCTGAGTTTATTCTTTCCTATATTACTATTCCTCAGTCTCCTTTGCTTATTTATCATGTACATCATTTTTCATAACTGTGAATGTGCTATGTATTTTTTTTTGTTTCCTGGGCATTCTCCTTCCTTCCTTCCTTCCTTCCTTCCTTCCTTCCTTCCTTCCATCTTCATGCCTGCCATTCCCCATGCCTGGAATGCCATACCTCCTTACGTCTGACTCAAGGCTTCACTTTCTCCCTTTAAAAGTAATTTAAACTCCATCTTCTACATGAAGAATTCATGATCCTCCCTCTCAATGTATTTAAACTACAATATATTGAAACATTTTTATTTACAAATATGTGTGTGTACACACACACATAATATATGATATTTATGTTGTCTATATGTATTTGTATATGTATATGTATTTGTTATCTACCTCTTTTGAATGCAAATGAACCCCAATTAGGGATCATTTTGTTTTTGCTTATATTCCCAAGTATGTAGCCCCATGCCCAGAAGAACATAAGTGCTTAATAAATACTTGTTGATTGATCGTTTCTTTTAGTAGACCTGACCTTTCATATAAGGCTGAGTAAATGGTTCCTTATTCAGTTACATGAAGTGACAGGAAGTGTCTCCTAGTCAGATTTAAGTCAGACAATATTTACTGGATGTTAACTCAGAACAGTTACTTGATCAACTTAGAACTACTGTTATTAAGTTATGTACCTAAAAACAAAAGCTAAATTAGCAAGTAGCAAAATATAATATTAATTTTTTCATAGATAACATTGGAAAAATTGAACTGGACTTAATTTCCCTCAATCTTGGTTTCAGTTTTGTCCTTCTATATATTTCAAGGCCTTTGAAAATTTTATATGTGGGCCTTCTCATGATATGAATTTATAGAAATATAAATTTTGCAGTGAGATTACTCTAACAGTACAATTATTCAACTTAATGTGGCAGGCTGAATAAGTAAGAAACAGCATCATTTATAAGTTATCCTCTTTATAGGTATACTGGGATCCAGCTTGGATCAACAGTATGATTTGGTTTCCTCAAAAGCTAATTCAACCTACTATAAGAGACAATGATTTCCATGTGTTGTTCCCTGGTCCCACAACATCTAGACAACTATTGTGTTGCAGACACCACATTTTAGACATTTTCAAACTGGCATATAAAGCAGTATGAAAATTTAAAATGATTTCATACAGCATTGATTACATTACTTAGTAGAAATATTTAGGAGAGGAATATGATACATGTATTTTAATATTAACAGGGTATCACATGAAAAAAGAGGTTAGATATATTCTGTATAGACCTAGGAAAAAAGGCTAGAAGTTATAAGGTAGACGTCAAGGTAAGAGGGACTTTTGCAATAATTTGAGTGGCTCAAAAATGAAATTTTACCCCAAAGTGTCACAAGACCTTAAGATTTATCAGGTTCATTGTATATATGAGCAAGTTGAGGCCCTGAGAAATGAACCTAGTTAACCAAAGTCTTAAGTTATATAAATAGAAATATAAATAGGCTCAGACCCTAAGCCACCAGGTAAACTAATTCACATTAGCTAGTGAGTTACTCAAAGAGAAACTGCTGACCAAATTTTTGTTTGTTTTTATATTTGTTTTTACATAGCTATCAATTTTAAGGTCCCTTCTAATCAGGGTTATGATTATGAACATTTAACATCTATCTCTCTAGAACAAATAAAATGTATATACTATAGATTTTTAAGTTTAACATGCAGTATTAACCCTTTAAATTTAGACAATTGGCAGAATATGATTTCTGAAGTCTAAATGCTCACAGTTAAAATTTCATAATTGATTCTCCAGAATCAGTTCAAAAAACAGTTTTAAAAATCTTCAAATTGCAATATATTTCAGGAGTTATTGATTTCCATTCAGAGAGTTTCAGTTGTGGTTTAAATGTCCTCTTATCAGACATGCTATAAAAGAAATCCTTGTTCAGGTATTAGGATGGACAAGAAGAGAGGTACAAAAAAACAAGATTTGGAACTTTTCAGAGTTTTCCTAGGGTCAGCCCTGCTCTTGAATATGTGATAGGTAAGACCTTCTAACACTTACTACATGAATAAGAGACATTATGGAATAGTGACCTATGTTAAAAATCTAATCTCTCATACTAATTAGCCAGATGACTTAAGTTGCTTAAATCTAAGGAAACTAAGAAAATATCCAAAGTTATAGAATAGTTAAGATTGTATGGATGGAAATTGTTCTCCCAGATATGTTGACCATATGGAAAAAGAAGTAACAGCAAAAAAAAATATTTTTTTTTTTACCACAAATCCAGGTGTACAAACACAGGTATAACCAAAGCCAGGTTGATTCTGAATGCATGTTCCATGAATACAGGGATTTGAGCTGCACTCATCAATGTCTTCTTCACAGTGAAGTCCTGACCACCCTGATTAGCAAAAAAAAAAAAAAAATACAGATATCACAAATGCATTAGGTATAAGGAGGCAATAAGGCTACATCAAAACAAATTGACATCAGCCTTAGGGCAAATATGATGAAGGAATTGTACACTTCATAGGTGCAATGAAATAGTGAGTATTCTTTTCTTTTCCCTTCATCTCAAAACCTTCTGAAAACATCCCCTACTATTTCCACCTTATTCCTCTTCCCACCCTTAATCTCTGATAAAAAGATAGTATTTTTCCTTACCAAACCAAACCCTCCAGGGAATGACATCCTCAATTACATCCTCACCCTTGCAAAGTCCTTAACATTTCTTTATCTACTGATTACTCCCCTATTGCCTTCAAACATGATCAAGTCTAGCACATTACAAACCTTTTGTTGTACCTGTCAAACTTTCAACTTCTAGCTCTATAAGTCTTTATCCTGTCACAACAAAACTGCTTGAAGAAGCTATATACATTGTCTACTTATGGGCAAAAATTTTAGTTTAGATCAATGCTTAGCATTTGTTCTCCCTATTCCCTCTCCAAAGTCAGTGATCTTGAACCTTACCTTTACTCTATTTTGGCAAAAAGAAAGGGTTTTCAAGTAACTCTGAGTGTTATTTGCCTGTAAATCAGCAGTTTATGTTTCCCTC
Source organism: Potorous gilbertii (assembly GCA_028658325.1). Lineage (NCBI taxonomy): Eukaryota > Metazoa > Chordata > Mammalia > Diprotodontia > Potoroidae > Potorous > Potorous gilbertii. Next base: position 347,316,984 of record CM053770.1, read on the forward strand.
TCCCTAGATTTATAGTATTTATCTTTCCATATTATCTTGACATATCTTGTATGTTGGATGAGAACTCCCATGCCTTGCAGCTGTACTATTGAACAGTAGAAAGAGACTTGTTTTTAACAGTCAAAAGAAGTGGATATGTGGCAGAAACTGGGTATAGACCATTGCCTGATATTGTATACCAGAAGTTTTTGTGTATTTGTCCTTCGTTGCCAATAAAGACCATGCCATCAGAGAAATAATGACATGACTTGCACTTGACTTTGTTTTGAGTGAGGGAGGGTTGTGCAGGTCACCAGCCTCACTTGTCTTCCAGAGCCATCTGGACCAAGTGACCAGTGACTGCATCAGAATGACTGGAGATGACCCAGGATGAGGCAGTTGGCGTTAAGTGACTTGCCCAAGGTCACACAGTTAGTGAGTGTCTGAGGTGAGATTTGAACTCAGGTCCTCCTGACTCCTGCACTGGTGTCTATCCACTGCACCACCTAGCTGCCCTGTATACTAGAATAAAGTTTAAGTGGTTATATAATCAAGGTGTAAAGGCTGATACTCTAAAGAAATTAGGAGAGCAAGGAATAGTTTATTTGTTGGATTTACAGAGAATGGAGACATCTTTGACCAAACAAAAGACAGAGAACATTATGAAATGCAAAATGGATAATTAAACATTAAATTGAAAAGTTTCTATACAAAGCCAATGCAACTAAGATTAGTAGGCAAGCAGAAAACTGGGAAAGAAATATTTAAACCTAGTGATAAAGGCCTCATTTCTAAAATATATAGAGTACAATACATAGAGTAGTATAGTAAACTGAGTAAAATACATAGAGAACTGAGCCAAATTTACAAGAATATAAGTCATTCCCCAAGTGATAAATGGTCAAAGAATATGTACAGGCAGTTTTCAGAGGAAGAAATTAAATTAAAGTCATCTATAGTCATATAAAAAAATGCTCTAAATCACTGTTGATTAGAGAGATACAAATCAAAAGAACTCTGGGGTAACACATCACATCTATCAGATTGCCTAATGTGACAAAACAAGAAAATGATACATGTTGGAGAAGATATGGGAGAGTTGGAACACTAATTCATTGTTGGTAGAGCTATGAGCTGATGAAACCATTCTGGAGGGCTCTTTGGAACTACTGTCAAAGAGCTATGAAAATATATACACCCTTTGACCCAGTAATACTGCTTCTAGAGCTATATCCCAAAGAGATCATAAAAATGGGAAAAGGACCCACAGGTGCAAGAATATTTATAGCAGCTCTTTTTGTGGTGGGCAAGAACTTGAAATAGAGGGGATTCCCATCAATTGGGGAATGGTTGAACAAGAACCAGGAGAACACTATACACAGAAAGTATGTGTGTGAGGACTGTATTTGATAAACTTAGAAAGAACTATAGAGTCAAAATGCAGAATGAAGCATACCATTTTCTTTTTTTGTTTTTTCTCATGGTTTCTCCCATTCATTTTAATTCTTCTATGCAATATGACTAATGTGAAAATGTGTTTAATAAGAAGGTATGTGTAGAGCCCATATAACGTTGCATGCCATCTTGGAGTGGGAGGGAAAAGTGAGAGGGGAAAAATTTAAAACTTATGGAAGTGATTGTTGAAAACTGAAAACAAATTAATTATATAAAAAAAGAAATGGATCAGTTCAATTTGTGTTTGTAACTTCTAGCTGTGTAGCTAGAGGGAAGTCATTGAACCCCTCCCAAACCTCACATGTAAAAAGACATAATGACATTATGCTCCTTACATATCTATCTGACATTGTAGTAAAAAACAAAATAAAAAAAACAAACAAACTTTAGAATTCTGATGGATCCTGTAGTCCAGACAATGGAAGATAAGACTTTCCCTTTGAAGGAGAAACCAGGAGATATGTCTGATAAAATGAGAATTTCTTTAGGGAAGTCATGTGAACCAAATGCCCATAGGGTTCCTCCTTTATGACTGTCATGCAGTCATATGCACCTCCCTGATCTACCCCAACATGAAGATCTTTAAGTTCTACCCTTCCTAAAAGTTGCACCTTAGATTACAATGTTGGATATAGAAGTTAATCTTCTGTGGATGAGACTGGGAAACACCTTTATGTAGATGTGTTAGGAAACAGTGCAGTAGAATTCTAGACTAAGATAGAAGAAGAAAAGACTGACTGAACATGACTTGTTTTATTATTTGGGGGGGGAGGGGTTATCATTAGTTTTGTTGTGTTGACTAATTTTTTGCTTTTGGCAAGAGGGCAGTGAAAAGTATATATCATAAATGCATATACACACACACTAAACATATGCATACACATACAATCAATCCTCAATTTTTGTGGAGGTGGTTTCTCAAAAATGACATGAAAGTTAAAAATGCTAACAATGTTGGTACATCCAAAGTATAAAAATAGGAGTCTAGATTTCCATAACCATCAAAAACTATAATTTTTCACTAGAGATTACTGGTAATGGGCTATTCTGCATATAATTTTTCATAATAAAAACATGAATTCTGCTTATATGTACTTTTCCTAATGTGGTAACCATGAAATAATCCATAGGATTCATTTGACAAGATAAAATTAGTAACATGCACAACACTTTTTTTTTTTTGCAATTCCCTAAAATCCTGTGGCCTTGTCCAATGGGGTCCTAGGTCCTTGGGTATGACTTTTTGACTGAGTCCAAGTTTTGCAGAACAAATCCATTTATTAAACTTTCTTCTTTTATCTCTTTCTGTTGGTCTTTGTTGACTGCATATAGAAATGCTGATGATTTATGTGGGTTTATCACATATCACACAACTCTGCTAGAGTTGGTAATTATATCAAGCAGTTTTTCAGTTGATTCTCTAAGGTTCTCTAAGTATACCATCACATCATCTGCGAAGAGTGATAGTTTTGTTTCCTCACTGACTATTCTGATTCTTTCAATTTATTTTTCTTATTGCTAAAGCTGACATTTCTCTTGCTGTATTAAATAATCAGACTAATAATAGAAATTCTTGCTTCATCCTGGGTCTTACTGCAAAGGTTTCTAGCTTATCCCCATTACATATAATACTTGCTGGTGGTTTTAGATAGATGTTGCTTATTATTTTAAGGAAAACTCTCTTTATTCCTATGTTCTCTAGTGTTTTTAATAGGAATGGATGCTGTATTTTGTTAAAATATTTTTCAGCATCTAGTGAGATAATATTATAATTTCTATTGGTTTTGTTATTGACATGGTCAATCATGTTAATAGTTTTCCTAATATTGAACCAGCCCTGCAATCCTGGTATAAACCCCACATGGTCACAGTGTATAATCCTTGTAATATATTGCTATAATCACTTTGCTAGCATTTTGTTCAAATTTTTATAGTGGTATTCATTAGGGAAATCAGCCTATAATTGTTTCTCTGTGTTTTGGTGCTTCTTGGATTAGGTGGCAACACTATATTTGCATCATCAAATGATTTTGGTAGGACTCCGTCCATTTTTCCAAATAATTTATATAATATTGAATTAATTGTTCTTTAAATGTTTGGTAGAATTCGTTTGGGAACCCATCTGTCCCAGGGAATTTTTTTTTCCCAGGGAGTTCATTAATGCCTTGTTCAAGTTCTTTATCTCAAATGGGACCATTTAGGCATTCTATTTCCTGATCTATTAATCTAGGCAATTTATATTTTTATAAACATTCGTTGATTTCATTCAGATTGTCAGATTTATTGGCATATAATTGGGCAAAATATTTCCTAATAATTGCCTTAATTTCCTCTTCATTGTTGTTAATTTCACCCTGTTCATTGTTAATACTGGATATTTTGTTTTCTATTTTTTTTAAAACTCAATTAACTAATTACTTATCAATGTTATTGCTTTTTGTATAAAACCAGTTCCTAATATATTTATAAGCTCAATTTTTTTTTACTTGCAATCTTACTAATCTCACTTTTGATTTTCAGGATTTGTAATTTGGTACTCAATTGGGAATTTTTAATTTGTTATTTTTCACATTTATGCTTGCTACCTATATATTTCCTCCATCCTATTCTTTCTCCTATTTGTCCTCTCTCTCCTTTCACCCTTTGCCGCCTTAAAATCCTCCCTTCTGTCAGTCCCCACCCACTAGCCTTACTTGACCTCCTCCTCAACTTTCTTTCTGGGTAAGATAGATTTCTATATTCAACTGATTGTGTAGATGATTCCCTCTTTTGAGAGAATACTGATAAGAGTAAAGTTCATCCAATGCTCATCAGCCACTCATCTTCCCCTCCACTGTAACATATCTTTTTTGTCTCTTCCTAAGAAATAAATTGCCCCAATTTTACCTCTCCCTTCTGCAAGCAGTATATTCTTCTTTCTCATACCTTAAATTTTATGACATTTCCTCAAATTCACATTATACCTCTGTCTATATATAAGCTTTCTAGCTGTACTACTAGTGATATAGTTTTTAAGAATTACAAATATCATCTCCTTAGTTGGAGATGTAAATAGTTTAACTCTATTGAATCCTTTGCTTTCTATCTCTTTTTTACCCATTTATGTTCCTCTTGGCTCTTGATATTGGAGGCTGGATTTTTTGTTTAATTATGGTCTTCTCCTTATGAAAGCTTGAAATCCTATTACTTCCCTGAATAATCATTTTCTTCCTTGATGTATTATGCTTAAGTTTGTTAGGTAAATCATGACCTCTGATCCTTTAACATTGTAACTGCCAAGTCCTGTGTAATCCTGGTAGTGAGTCCCCAATATTTGAATTGTTTCTCTCTGGCTCCTTGCAATATTTTTTTTTGAATGATAGTTCTGAAATTTGGCTTTAATGTTCTTTGGGGTTTTATTTTGAGATCTCTTTCCTGAGAATATCAGTGGATTCTTTTAATGCCTAGTTAACTCTCCAGTTCCAGGACATCAGACCAGTTTTCCTTGATACTTTCTGGGAAGATACTCTCCAGGTTCTTCTTTGGATTATGGCTTTCAGGTAGTCCAATACTTCTGACCTCGTCTCTCCTGGATCTTTGTTCCAAGTCAGTTGTTTTTCCCTTGAGGTTTTTCACTTTTCCTTCCATTTTTTCATTCTTTTTATTTTGTTTGATTGAGTCTTGATGGCTTAAAAAGTAATTAGAATCTATTTTACCTATCATCACTTTTAAGGTGTTGTTTTGTTCAGTTAACTTTTGTACTTTCTTTTCCATTTGATCAGTTGTACTCTTTAAGGAGTTGTTTTTGTCAGTGAATTTTTGTACCTTCTTTTCTATTTGTCCAATTCTACTTTTTAAGCAGTTTTCCAAGCTGTTGATTCTTTCCCCATAATCTTCTTTCAGTACTCTCATTTCTTTTTCTTCTACTTCTCTTATGATTTTTACACTCCATTTTTGGCTCTTCCATGAGTTCTTCCTAGGCTTGAAACAATTTCCCATTTTTCTTTGGTGTTTTGACATTTTGATTCTCTTCTAAGTTTGTGTCTCAGTCTTCACTGTCACCATAATAACTTCCTATGGTCAGAGTCTTTTTGTTGTTGTTTTTGGCTCATATTTTGTTTATTTTGGCCATCTTCCTTCCTGCTTCCCAGGCTGGAAAGGGCTCTGTTTCAGGCTTCCTGAGTCTGGGGCTTCAGGCCCTGACTGTTTATCTGGTGCTGCACTAATGTTGCCCTAAGACCCATGAGGTGACCTTTGTGTCTGGTGCTGTTGAATGGATGGGTGGGAGTGACTGGCATTAGTGGAGGCTGTAGGGATCTGGCAGATTACCTGGTCCTGAAGTGGGTGATGGTGTGTGGTATGTGCTGAGGCTCGGTGGGGTTTTTTTCTATGTTTCCTATGTGGAGGTCAGACCACTGGAAAATGCCTTCCTGCATGGGGCTACCTTGAATCACATGGTGGTTCTCAGAGCTGGAGTCTAATGGTTCCTCTGGCTATGCTAAGGCACATGGGAGACTGGTGTTGACATATGCCTGCTTCACCACGCTGGGGCACAGGATCTGGTTTGTTGAAGTGGGGCTTACTGCTACCTTGTTGGGATGCTTTCTGTCCCTGAATGCACTCCTCTTTTTCTGGAGTGAAATTGACCTTTCTTGCTTATCCTCCAAATCCTCCCTGCTAAAAGACCTCTCCACCCCATCTTCCGCTGCCTCTCCTGTTCCAGGATTTGTCCCAAGATGCTATTTTATGGTTGTTTGGAAATGAATATGGGAGAACTATGGCAATTTACTGCTTACTCCATCATCTTGGCTCCTGGAAGTAGAATCCACACATATGTTTTAAAGAGGCACAGTGACATAGTACATCTAGAGCAAAACTCAGAGTCAGAAAGATTGGTTTCAGGTCATTTCTTGCACATATACTATGTGTGACCTTGAGCAAGTCCTCAACCTCTCAGTGTGCCATACAATTCTTTAAGGTTATTATTCAGAGAAAGTATTTTGTAAGGAGTAATCTTCTGACTGGGAGCTCTGTTACAAATTAATTACTATTATTATTTCACAAACTACTACAAAATGTTAAGTAATAAAAATACAAATAAGTATAATTTCTCCCATACCTTGGTCACTTTTAAAAATTGGAATAAAAACAGAAAGAAAACATAAAAGCTTTAGAAATGAGATTCAGTTGCATGGGAAATAACAGTGACATGATTTGTGGTTGTTCATCTTTCATTCTTGAAGGGGATCCGTGACATCAGGAAGGTAATGTCTTGACTTTAAAATACTTGGATTTGTGAGGCAGCATTAAATGGAAGGCTTTGGACTTCATATTATAATAAAAAATGAGTAAAGATAAATTGCTTATCAAAAGAAGTAGATTAAACTCCATCTCCAAATATAGACACTTATTTAAGAAAACTGAAAGTAACATATGATTTGAAAACAATCCTCTAATATTAGTTGTCTAGTATAATACTCCAGATTAGAGGCTGCTCAATAAGTATATATGGACTGACTAAAAGGATAATTTAAATGGCATTTCTTGGTTGTCTAAACCTCAAAATTACAAATTGGAAAATTATTTTATAGGTCAAAGAGTTCTGTGGCATAATGTAAAGTGAAATAGATATGAAGCCACAAAAGCTGGTTCAAAATCAGCTCTGCAAATTAACAAGTGACAATGGCCTTAAACAAGCCATTTAAACTATTTAATTCTCAGATTTCTTGCCCACAAATTCAGGAGGCTGGGCTAGCTGATGTAGAAGGTCTATTTCACCTTTGGATATTATAATCCTAAAGTATGTAAACTACTGTTTTCTCATGTATTCAGAGAGAGAGACAGAGAGACAGAGACAGAGACAGAGAGAGAGAGAGAGAGAGAGAGAGAGAGAGAGAGAGAGAGAGAGAGAGGTGGCTAAGTGGTGCAGTTGATAGAACACTGGATCTGGAATCAGAGGACCTCACTTCAAATCAAGCCTCAGACATTTACTAGTTGTAGGACCCTGGACAAATCATTTTATCCTGACTGCCTCCAAAATAAAATGAAAAAAAAAATGATGCTAATAACCCTTACCCCGCAGAAAAATACTTCTAAGTAGTATTATAGCTGACAGAATATTGCTCCTGGAACCAGGGCATGGCTTCAAATTTTGACTAAAATTCCTATTTGCTATATCATATAAGGACAATTTATTGTAATCAGTTTCTTTATCCATATATATCTCTATCTATCTCTATCTATCTATCTATCTAGGCTAATAAGGTGCTGAGAAGGATCTTGTGAATTGCTATATGACACAATGGATAGAGCATCAGGCCTGGAATCAGAAAGATCTGTGTTCAAATCTAGTCTCAGATACTTAATAACTCTGTCATTCTGGGTAATTCACTTAATCTGTTTGGTTCAGTTTCCTCATCTGTGAAATGGGCATAATAATAGCATTTACCCTCCCAGAGGTGTTTTGAGGATTAAAAGAGAAAAAAACAAACAAACAAACAAAAATATATATAATGTTTGGCATAATCCCTAACACATAATAAGTACCATATGTTAGCTATTTATCATTAATTAGTGAGAGAGAAAGCTTTGAAGTTAGAAAGACCTAGCCTCAAGGTCTACTTCTAATACATACTAGTTTGTGACCCTCAGTAAATCAGCCCTTAATCTTCCTATAAATTACAGAGGTGCTTTGGTAGGGGATTAAATTGGTAGAGAAAGCTGACTCATGAAATTTTGTACTCCTGTGAAATTGTAGATCTTGGCCAAAATAAAACAAAACCCTACTTCAAATACACTTTGTATACAAATCGCTCTGAAACTTAAAAGAATTATGTAAATTTGTTATTATTAGGAATCAGATTATTCAAGGTGTAATTATCCTATCACTGTGGCACATTTTCAAACCCCATCTGTCCTACTAGCTGTGTCACTCTGGACAAGTCACATAATCTCTCAGCCTCAGTTTTCCCAACTATAAAATGGGTATTATAGCATCAGACTAATAGGATTGTTGTGATGAGAAATGATATAATATATGAAAATGCCTTTGGAAATTTAACATGTTATGTGTGAGCTGCTCTTATCATTTCACGGTACTGAGTAAAGAAACAATAGCTTCTCTCCTAAGAATTTTGTTTCAATAAAGCATGAAAATGCTTCATAAATTGCCAAGCTCTATATAATGCAACTTGTTATCATCATTAGCATATCTTTTTATTGGAAATTATTCTGATCCCTCAGCTTCTAGTGCTTGGAAGTAAATTAAAAAAAAAAACAACACTTTGTTCAGAGGATAAAATACTGTCTAATCACTGGTTAGTGTAATTTAATAATTGTCTTTGATCTAGAAAGCATTAGAGAAATTGATTTTTAAATTTAAATATTTTTGAAATGACAACAGTATATATTATTGTCTTTCATATTGAACAGGGTTCTGCCATTCATTCATGGACCGTGGTTAAAAATTAAAAAAAGCAAAGACTGATGTGTCCTTTCCATAGTAAATAAACAAAGTGTGTCTACTGTTCAGCAGTAGTTTGCACTGCTGGGAAATATTATTATTCCTTATGTCACTGTTTCTTTCCCACAAGAGCTGTTCATCATTTAAACATCAAAATGAAGTGCTGCTATTAGAAAAACAAAATTCTTTAACTGCGGCTTCTATTCATATTAATCCCACCAACAACTACTTCACTTTCCCTTCAATTTCCTCAAAATAAGTCAGTTTTTTGTTTGTGGTGAAGTAGAGTTCACCTTAAATAAGATTTTTAAAAAGGAATTAGGGCTTCTGAAACAATTTTAATCAGTGGATCAAAATTTCAAGGACAAGGACCTTTGAATTAATTTGTTTACTTAAGTCAAAGATATGGGCTGTTATCTAAAAAATAAAATAACTTTAGCCTTTGCAATTGAATTGAATTTTCTGAGACCTAATTATTTTAATTAATTAAACAGTACATAAATATTTATTGTGTCTATTATGTGCCAGGCACTGTGTCAAGCATTGGGGCTACAAAAAGAGGCAAAGTATAGTCTTTACCCTTAATGAATTTACAATCTACTGGGGGAGACAACATGCAAACAAATGTATGCATAGAGAACTATAAATGTGATAAATAGCAAATAATTAACAGAGGAAAAGCACTGAAATATTTGGTGAAATAATACTAGTTAACAATTTTATAAACCTTATGATTTACAAAGAAATTGTTAAGTACTGTTACCATTTTACATATGAGGAAATGGAAAATTAAAAATTTTATAAGGCACTGGATTATATTGACAGAGCATGGGTATGAGGGGTTGACATAGTCAGAATTTTGCTTTAGGAAGATTGTTTTGGTAGCTATATGAAATATGTGGAAGAGAAATTAAATATCAGAGTATTGTAAGGGTCCATTGCCAATCATTGTTGATTAATTAATGGATTAATTAATTGTCGGTTAACTAATGACTTGTCCAAATGAGTGCCCAAGGTGGGATTTGAAGTAAGTCATTGCAACATCCCTGGTCCATATTTCTTTTATGTAGAAAATGAGAGGGGTTGGGCAAGATCATTTCTAAAATCATTTCCATCTGCAACTGCATGATCTTATGATCCTAGTACCTCAAGGTCTTCCTGTCATAACTTATTCACTTACTCTTGGATATTGTAAGGAAAAGTTGCACCCTTGCTCAGCATCAGTTCTTCATCAGATTATCCCCTTATTGGGGATGAAAATGGCACCTAACTCACAGGACATGAAATTAGGATTAAAAGAGAGAATATATGTGTATATGTAAATATACAAAAGACAAACAACAACAATATATGTAAGCCATTTTATAAAATTTAAAATATATGAATGTGAACTCTTATTATTAACAGTAATACTAGTAGTATTTTTTCATTGTCTTACTGACTAGAATGAATTATGAGTCTAAGATCAGACAGGTTGTCCCAGAAGTCTATAAAAGTTAAAAGCAGAACTAAGAATTTCGGGACACCCTCTATTCATATAGATTTTATAGTGTACAAAGCACTTTTTCTCAGATTAATTAAAGAGATTGGGAGAATACGCATTACTAACCACATTTTACAAATAAGGGAAGTAGTACAGGAAGTTTGTGACTGGATCAAGTCACATAGTGACAAAACCTGACCTTTTGACTCAAAGGTTACCATTCTTTCTATAACATAAGGCTTCCTCTGTCTTATAATGGGACTGTTAATGTAAACAGAATTTATAAGTAGGTTAAAAATTTTAGACATTATTTATATAAGTTTTGAATTCTTAAAATATCACACCTAAATATGTATATTACTGATTACTCATTCAAAGCCCTATTTCTTCTTACATAGGCTCTCATAACAGCTTTCTAACTGACCTTCAGGACTCCCTAATACATCTTTTACGCTGATGCCTGATGTGCTGTTCAAAGTATATTTCCTTGTTCAGGAAACAAACCAAACAAAACAATACCAAAAGCACTGTTGGCATTCTCTTGACCCTCAAAAAAAATATGATAACATTTATTGTTCCTGATTTCCATTAATCCTCCAATGATCTAACACTGCCTTACCTTTTCTTTTACTTTTTTCTCACCCTACTCCTCTCCGAGTGAGATAATAGATGTAAAGCTATTTGTAAACTTCCAAGCCCCCTATACATGTTAGTTGATATACTGTATGTTTGGACCACATTGGATTATTCGTCTGAACAAGTCTCACTGTATAAAGGGCTTTGTCTCTTTCTTATATCAAGCTATTGAAGTAATTTCTTACATTCATGCCCCAATTTCACCTTATTTCGTTATTATAATTGGAAAGTGCTTTGTAAACTACAAAACCTATTTGAATATGAACTATTTTTAATAGAGGTTATCCTAAAATTCTTAGTGTTACTTTTAGCTTTAATAGACTTTTGGGACAATTTGTATTATTTTAGACACATAATTAACTTCTATCATTTAAATTAGGAGTCATCTTCTTGAAAGTTTACCTGACTTCTCCCCAACTGTTGATGTGGAACTTTTCTTTTTCACAGAATCTTGGACTTCTCCCTTGAATTAGTCATCTTAATATTTGTATTTCACCATTTTATCATTTTGTCAGTGTGGATTATTCCTACTGCCTATGCATACTACAAGACTTTTGTAACCCAGTAGATGGTATCTGATAGCTTCTGTGGCACAAAAACCCATTGCCTTGCATTCAGCTTGTCAGTAAGCTTCTCTGAACTATGCTTGTCCATCACCAGCCTTATACTTGGCCATTCCAGCTTGGAAAGACCTTCTAGAGTTTACTAGGAAACCAGAACTCTCTTTTCTTTGAGGTTCTATAAATAGAGTTCCCTAAAAGAGCACTGAATTTGGATTCAGAAAGTTCAAAATATGAATTTTGTTTCGGTCCATTATTAGCTATGCAACCTATGAAAAGTCACTAAATATTGTAGGTCCTCATCTCTAAAATATGATGGTTGTGCAAGGTAAAATTTAAGGTTCCTTTCAGTTCTAAATGTATAATCCCATCACTCAGAAGTCATTTCAAAAGGAAATTTCCAGCATCCCAAAACCCTGTCTGGTTACAACTAAACAGTTGATACTAAGACCAATGACAGATGATGTGAATAGAATGAATAAGATTGGGAATGGTAAAAAGAGAATGCAATGAAAGAGTAGGAAAAAAAAAACTTGGGCAGTCCCTGCACTTTCTCATATCAATCATGGAGCTGCAAGTTAATACCACAAGTAATCAAATTGAGTTGTTTAACTTAATGCGTACTGATCAACTGGCTTTTATGGAAAATGATTAAAATTGTTATGACTTCTCTATACTCAATATCTGGTTGCAAATTGATAGGACTATCTTCTTGATTTTCTCAAGTCATATATTTTCTGTAGCTTAGAATTAAGCACAGTTAAGAGTCTGGTTTGTGGCCAAAATAACTTAATTATACAACATTTCAAACCTCAGTTTATGTGCCATCTCATTCATATAAACTTCCCTGAAACTGTCAACTGAAAACATTTATTTCTCTCAAGTATTTTTAAAACATTTTTGTCTAAATACCTCCTTTGCCTCCAGCACAAGGAAACTTAAGTCTGTAGAAGTCATATTTTACTACTACCCCAACTCCTCTCCAGCATTTTGTCCAAGATAGGAACCATGTAACTTTGTGTGTGCATGTGTATATATGTGTGTATATGTATATATGTATATGCATAAATGTGTATATGTATACAGTTTCTAGCTCATTCATTTTTTCATTCATTAAAAATTCAAAAGCATTATTAAATTCCTACTATCTACTAGGTACTCTGTTGGAACTAGAAATGATACAGAACCATACACATAGTATGTACTTGATAACTATTTGTTGAATTGAGATGTAGTGAACATTGGGACACAGAAGATATGAGTCAAGGAGAATACTTGTTAATTACCTTGCTGACATTTACAATTAAAACTATTCACAAGATCTTCACAGTCTGCACCATGTAGGCAAGGTGATGATGAACATTCATTTATGTTTACTTCACAAAAATTACCAGAAAAACCTTCAAGACACCTAAACAAAGAAAAAAAAACAGTTACATATGCAAATAACGCACGAGATAGTACTTTAAAAAATAAAACACCTTCCTCACAAGAAATGTATATATAAGACAACCAGCAAAAGTGACTCTATTTTCATTTTTCAGATGTAGAAACTAAGTATCAGGGAGGCTAATTAAAACTCCCAAAGTCAAAGAGCTATCAAGATTCAGTACAAGAATTTGAACACGTCTCCTTACTGTACACCTGGTATGCCTTTCACTAAGTCATGTTGTGTATTACTAGTTTTCATTGTCTATAGTATATTTTCATAAAAACATTCTAGGTCACACAAAATTGTATAATTATATACCTTGTATTTAAATATTTTGCAATTTTGTCAGTGTGGGTTACTTCACCACCTGTGCATATTTCAAGACGTGTAAAATTGAAGGAGGATATTTGGTTGACTCTGTCTTTCTCAAATGTTTCTAAAATAATATAATTTGCATAAAAGTGCTTCATCCATGCATTTAAGGCAAAAATGCAGCTTATTTGTTGATTGTGGATCAACTATGGATTTGACATTGTAACTAAAACTACTAAATCTGCTAAGCAATTTTCACTTTTACAATCAGTGTTGGGTATCATGTAGTTTTTTTAAATAACATTATTTTATTCTTAGGTTAAAAACTGTCAATACAAAGTATTTACTAGATTGACTATAGTTAATGAATGTCCTATTAAAAGATGAATAGCTTATATGGTAAAAAAAAAATCTAACAAAAGATTTTTAGATTGATAAGTCTCTGAACTTTTTCACTGATAGGAGTGATCACAAAGATTTTTTAAAAATTATTGAAGAGTCAGCTGGGACCCTTGAGATCATCATGTATATCCATGTTCAAATCTTAGCACAGCTACTCGCAACCTAAATGTAAGCCATTTAATATCTGCATGCCATAGTTTCCTCATCTGCAAAATGAACAGGTTAGACTAAATGATCTCAGAGATTCTTTTTGTCTCTAAAGTACAATGATCCCACTGAGTTGAATACAGAATTTTGTCTATATCCAATTCCGATAAAGGAGACTACTGAACAAATACAAATTTGAGAGGAAATAGGAAATTGGACTACAGTTACTTTTAAGGGAAACAATGGAAGAAGTATCATTAACTATTACTATAAGCTCAATAAAAATAACTATTCTCTAATGTAGAGTTAATAGTTTGAAGGTAGATGTGAGAACAATTTCTGAACTTTTTCCTCTTTCTTCTGTTGAATTCTAAACTCAGCATATTTCTGTGCTTGCCCAAGATACATATACAGCAGATAGACTAGATCAATGGACTTTCCATCTAACTATCATAGTCTAGATACAAGATCTTCTTCAGAGAAACCTAACTTTTGAACACCAATATTTTCTCAATGATGCTATTTGACAAATCTTAGGAGAACACACTTTCCAAAGAATCAAAATTGTTTATGGTTCAAATAGTAAAAGAGAAACAAATCATAGGTAGAAGAAAACAGATCTTCATAGTATATAAGAAAATATAAAATATGTAATCCAGAAAATTTAAGGTTAGAATTGAAGTTGGCCTGGTTATATGCTGAGAACAATAAACTTAAAGATTAAACGAGTCTTAAAAGTCATCATGTCTAACTCCTCATTTTATAGACAAGGCAACTGAGGCACAGAGAGGTTAAGTGACTTACTTGCTCAGGCTCACAAATTTAGCCCTAGAAGTTACCTTAGAGGTCATTTGGTCCAATTCCCTCCTTTTACCAAGGAAGAACCAAGATCAAGAAATGTTTAGTGACTTGTTCGAAGTCACAGAGCTAGTAAATAATGACTATACCAAGCTGCCTCTTGGACCACTTAATGCTGAACTGTTAAAAGTGTTCTAAGAAACACTTGTATTCTTGACAGAAGAAAACAGTCAAATTCTAGTCCAGAGAGGCAAAGTGTTAGGGTCCTTGAAGTACATTTTCAAGGTGACTTTCCCTTATCATTCCCAGAAGTAGCAAACCTTACTTTATGTTCAAAGTATGTAATAAATTATATAAAGTTAATATTAATCCTTAGTTTACCTAAATTTTCAGTGATGAATAAATTTATCTTTACTGAATTGTGTGAAGCATAGATACTTTAAATGCACACAAAACTGTTATTTTCCCATTAATTACCTTCTGTCCCACAAACATGCAATGTATAAAACCTTCTATGACTTTCAAGATGAAGGATAACTGAACTATTTATAATGCAGACAGAGCTATATTTCCTACTTACCCATTTTACAGAATAAAAAAATACATTTAATTTCAAATCTAATGCATGAGAATAGGTTAATTAAAAACTTGAGTTATTTTTCAAAATGAAATTATAAGATACTTTAAAAAGAGACCTCAGCACACAATTCAAGGTATTTCTTAAATTATCCCAATGAGATGGAAAATCCAACCTGAGAAATCAGCTAAAACTAAAAAAACAAAAAACAAAACCCTCATACAATACTTTTTAACTTAAGCAATAATTGAATTTAAAAGGTACTTTTCCACACAAAATTTATTCCATCCCCCAAAAAAGCTGATCATTTGAATTCAATGTATGTACTTTCCTGATATAATGGAATTAGAATCTATAATGTTCAATTTTACTAGGCTTTGATGCCATAATTATATGTGAATGTGGTTTGATAATTGCCAAGGTGGGAACAACATTATGAAGTGATTCTGATCAATCGTGAAATAGCTGCCATTAAACACATTAGCTCTAAGTGCTTATAAGACAAATAAAATGCACCTTTGTTATTAGAAGCTTTGCTCAAGCCAATATTTTTCAAGTTAGAATTACATAGAAAAGTTAACAAAAAGTATGTAAACAAATCATTTCATAAAGAAACTCAATCCATTTTTGCATTTACAAAAGAGTTACACAAAAGAAGACAGAAGGCAAAACGACGCAGAATTGTTAGACCAACAAAAATTGTGATTCTAATTCTTGCTAATTTTAGCACATACATTTAATTCAATTGCTATAAAATGTAAGACGCTGATCCCAAGAACACAGGTGAACAATCTGCCAAGCAGAGATGCTAAGGACAGATTAGAACTTTATGAGGGCTCCATGTGAGGAGAAAGGATTGCAAGAGCTCTCAGTACTGAAGGAGTGAATAGTGCTGACACCATGTGATTACTATAAGTTCTATGCAGGTATTCTATATGGATAACCACTCTTCTTATAGAGTCCACATATATTACTGCAAGAGAAAGTCTCAATTTTCTGGAGGGAACATTTTATAGCTTCTGTTTTTACTCTGCCATCTTAGTTAAATGCCTTTGATAAGAGCTATTTTTTTCCTTCTGCCTGCCTGCTAATGGGAAGCATATGGGTGACAGCTCATAAACTATCATTTTATAAACACATTCCCACAGACTTCCTTTAGGACCTGAGGTAGCATCCACTCTCTAGGGACCCGGTGAGAGAGGCTAGGCAAGTTGGGTGAATAATAGTGGTGATGATAACAATGCTAATGATATTGATGGTAATTAACATTGATACATTGCTTTAAAGTTAACAGAATGCTTTACCCACATATGAATTTATTGGGTCCTCACATCAAATCCTGAAGGCAGGTGATAATGTTTGAATTTTCCAGATGAGGACACTGAGGCAGACACGGGTTAAATAACCTGCTCAGGGTCATAAAACAATTATATATCTGAGACAGGATTCAAATGAGTTTTCATGACTCCATGCTCAGTGCTTTATTCAGTGTCACCCAGCTACCACTTCTGATATACCCCAGAAGTGGTGTTTTATCCCTTTTGGGAGGATCCTATACTTCTTTGGGACTTTGATGATTTTGTTGGATAATTTTTGAGTTAGCCTGATTGTCCTGAAGGGAAAAACTGAATCTCCATTTTAATTATCCTATGTGTTTCAGAAGCTCATTGAAGATAGTTTGGTTGCCATGTGCATTTTTAGGAACCAAGAAGACATTTTTAGTCTAGACTATTAAAAGGCTCAGGTTAGATAATTTAAGGAAAACTCTCTGCAAACTTAGAAGTGGTAGATGAATGACAGAAATCAATGTCATTACTATTTTTGAATAATGTCCTCTCCAACATGACTGCTTTACTTGTTCTCTATGTCACTTTTTTAAAAAAAATACCAATTTCCCAGCACAGTATATTGCTAGCAGATACACAATATATATTTACTGCCTTAGACTGAATTGATTCCATTCCTTTGCTTCTTCAACAGGGTTTTGTGCCTTCTTTAAGTGTTTAATTTTTATATTTCCGCTGGTTCCTTCCCAGCCATTGAAAATGTTCTAATCTCCCCTTTCATTAACCATAGACATATACACACCAAAAACAAAAATCACTTTCTTCTATTCCTGCTAACTCCTCAAATTTCTGGCCTGTATCTCTTTTCATGGTAAGATACTGGTATACATTAAAGCTTTGATTTGCATTCTTCAGATTTTTTCACAGAGAACTGGATTTTTTTTTTAATTAACTGAGTTGATGAATGACAAATTTGTAAAAGAATCAAGGAAGCTACAGTTTAGGGATGTCTATTTGAGAAAGAATAATGAATATTTTATACAGTACAGATAGTTTCATTTAATTTTCATCATCATCATCATCACCATCATCATTATCAATGCTAACTTGGTGAAGCTTGGGATTGTAACTTTGCTATGGCATGCTTTATCTTACCTAATGGTTGTAATCAAGAAATAACCTGATATAACTTGATATACTTGCTTGAAGTACAAGCAGAAGGTAATTTATAAATTTCTATTTGTTTCCTTGCTCTGAATAACAACCTGTATTCTCTTAGATGCAGTAGCAAATTCTTTCAAGAACCAGACAAAAAACAAAACAAAAAAAAAACCCCAGAAAATGCTGCTCAAAATATTCACAACATGAGGAACATTTTATAAATCTTTAAATGTTTGGAGCATACCTCCCTTTTACTCAAAAGAACTCTCTGAGTGAAAATTAAATGAGCAAGACACATCCCAGTGTTTGTGATTGTGATGACAGAGTACTAAAAGAAAATGACAGCAATGTGACAATACAATATATAATGTGCAAGTACGAACTCCTTTCTTTAGCATTCCATGCTCTTTATAAATTGACTTCAACCTATAGTTCACATCTTATTTCACTATTCCCCAAACATAATGGAACATAATTGTCCATACATGTTTTCAGGTAACTAGAGACTTCCTAAAGACATATGTATGGACTCTTTGATTGTAATATTTCTAGAGGAAAGTTATTGACTCAAATAAAATCACATACTGTCCTTTAACATTTTGTCTTGTGGTACAATGGTCAGAATTCTAGTTTTATAGTCATAGAACTGAGATTCAAACTCATACTTCTACTCCTTACCATCACTGTGATGTTGGACAGGTTACATTCACCCAAGCTCTCCCTTTCCTCACCTGTAAGATATAGAGTTTAACTACGTGGATCCTGAGGTCCTTTCCATTTAGCCCTCTGATCTGATGGAAATCAACCCATGTATTATGTACAATACAATTTACCACAAAAATTACAAAGTACTTCTAGACAGCAAGGTAAAGTAGAGAAAGAATCAGTTCTGAAGTAAGAAAAAACTTAGTCTAGGTAGTGTCTGAGACAAACTGTCTGAGTGATCTTGGACACATCAGTTAACTGCTCAGTGTCCTGGAATCACTCATTTAAGAAAATAAGTTGTAGGGCATAAGTAGACCTGCATGTTTTAAAGGAGTTTTCTAGTTAGGAGTTTCATATACCAATGAAATCATAAGTGAACATTATGTGTGTGTGTTTGTGTATATAATTATCTTAATATATAATATTTAAAAAGCAAACTGCATGTAATAGAGGTTCACGGATTCTTACGCAGTCACATTTTCCTCATGTTCTACTGTATATTCTGAAATACTATGAATTCATGGATGATGATGAGATCAAATGAGATAACGTAGAATAAAAAAAAAAGTCTCAGGAGAGAGCCTTGGGAGACAAGCAAAATTAGTGTGTATGACACAGCTAAAGAACCAGCAAAGGAATCTGAACATAAATGATGAGATGCAAGAATGGATAGAGAGAAAGAAAGATAGAAAGGATGAGTATTTATTAAACAACGACAATGTGCCAAGAACTGTGTCAAGTGCTGGGGATACAAATCTAACTGAGCAAGACAGTTCTGGCCTTCAAGGATCTTATATTCTAATGGAGTTGAAACATAAAGAAGAGCTAAAAACAAGGAGGGGTTTGGGGTGGGGGATGTAGTCTACAGAATCTAATCAGGAGTGGAAAGGAACATGGCCAGCACCTGTCTTGAAACAGTGGTCTAGAAGGGGAGTCATCTATTAGGAGAGTTTGATTTCAAGATGAAGGAGGATAATCAGAAGAGAGTAACCTCCCAAAAACCTTAAAAGGGGTAAGTATTCAGGAGGAAAAGCTTATCAATAGTATATAGGCTCCAGAGAATTGAAGTATGATCAGGTCTGAGCAAAGACCAATAACTTTGGCAATTATGACAACACTGGTATCTTCATAGAAGGTAATTTCAGTTGAATGTTAAGAACCTAAGTCAAAACTAGTTAAATCCTCAAGGAACACTCTATCTCTGTTTCTATACTTTAGGGGATCTGGTCACCCTCCAAGCCTGGAAGGCATACCATTCTCATCTCAGTTTCATAAAATCCCATACTTCCTTGAAAGTAAAACTCAAGAATGACCTTGTCTACAATGCCTTTCCTCCTCTCACTAACTTTACAGTATTTATTTTGCATTTGTACCATAACTTTTCTGTATATAGTTACATATGCATGCTATCTCTTCAGTTAGAATTTAAACTCCTTGAAAGCTGAGTTTGTTTCAATTGTCTTTCTGTAGACTTAATGTTGCGCACCTAGGAAACTTAAACTCAAGATGGTCATCTTCCTGAGTTCAAATCTAGCCTCAGATAGTTAGTAGCTGTGTCACACTGGGCAAGTCACTTAATGATGTTTGTCATAGTGCTTCATCTGTAAAAAATGAGCTGGAGAAGGAAATGCAGACCACTCCAGTATCTTTTGCCAAAAAATCTCCAAATGGAGTCACAAAGAGTCAGACTTAGCTGAAACAACTGAACAACAACAAAAGACATTATATTAATTGTTAAATAATTACAAATTGCTTTATTCCATCTTCCTCCCAAATAAATTTTTATGCGTTTCTCTTTTTTGGCTTAACAACTTTTTGAATTTCTAGAGGACTGGTAAGCACAAAGTTTGTACTCCATGACAGGTGACCTTTAGACATATCATAAGGAGCTTAGTAAATATATATTGATAGATTGGCTTTTAAATAATTGTTTGAGTATTTTACATGATCTCTGTCACATGTTTAAATGTTAGCAGACTCAGGTCAAAAGGCAGAAGGTATAATCTCAATAATTTTAATAAATATAGAACATAGATACATATAGGAACAATGGATGAATTATGCCTATAAAAAGACTATTTTTAACCCAACATTTTTATTATTTTACTAATCATCTTATACAATTTCATTACCACTAATGGGAATTATACATGCATATAAAGAAGAGAATGTTCTCAGAAAGCAATGATTGTACCATAAATCTTAGTTTCTGGAGAACAAGTTATGTTAGAATAAAATGTGTAAAAGAGATTTGGAATTACTTATAAATAGGCTGAATGATTAGAATAAAAAAAAAGAAATGGCCTTTCTACAGTTTTTTCCTGATTTTGAACTTTGAAAATAAGCATGAATCTCCTTTCTGGTTTTGTTTTTTGCTGGAAATAACTTTCAAAATACAATTATTTTTGTGACACTCAAAATTGATAATTGGATTATAATATATATCATAATAAGTAGTTCAAAATCAGTCATAGAGAGTAGCTGTATGACCTTGGTCAAGTCACTTAACTTTTACTTGTCTTAGTTTCAACTGAAAATGGGGTTAATAATAGCACCTACCTCCCAAGGTTGTTATGAAGATCATATGAGATAATACTTGTAAACAGTTTATATCAATGCCTGGTATGTAGTAGGTACTATTTAAAAATTATTATTTTTTTATTAAATATAAATAATTTCATTCAACCAAAAAAAAGCCATTTATGATCTGTCTACTATATGCCAGATACTGTGCTAACTGATGGAGATAAAAAATTATATGGCTTTATAACATATGCATATGTATGTGACATACTTGTATTATAGAATGAAAATAGAGTAATTACAAATAAACTAAAGGCATTTAAATAAAAGTCTGTGGGAGGCAGTTGGGGGAATCAGGAAATGCTTTACTTAGAAAGTGGTGCTTGGGATGCATCTCAAAGAAAAGAAGGAATCTATGAGAGAGAGGTGAGATGGTCAGTGGGAAAACATAGAGATAGGAGATGTAGTGCTGAGTATTAAGAAAAGAGAAAAACACAGTTTGGCAAGACTATATTGTGGAAGAAGTGGAGAAGCATTGACTGAGTCTGGAAGTTACAAGTGTTTCAGTGACTATGGGGTGTGGATACTATATGAAGAGATTGGAGAAAGAGCAAAGTTAGATGATAGTTTCTTACCACATAAAAAATTACCATGTAGTAGTGACACACACACACAAATAATTTGTTAGATATGAAATTACCAAGTAAAAAATGAAATGTTATTCATGAGGGTTAAGGTCAATTATATCTGGGAGTGCAACAAAGACTTCATGAAGCGGGTAGAATTAGGGTTGGAATATAGAAGCTAGGCAGTAAGAAGAAATAAAACATTCTGTGTTCATGGGAGCAGAAGCATAGAAGGAAGCAGGAAGCACAACAGATATTTAAATGAATTTTTTCCTTCCTTTCTACCAGCTGGACTGCTTGTTTTTAACTCTACCATCATGATCCCATATCCTCTATCTATGCTGCCCCACACCCTCCTGTAATGACAATGTGATACCCATAGCAGCCACTATGAATATGCATGTGTATTTCTGAAATATAATCTATATTAAATATATTTGTAATATATTTAAAGTATATAAAATGTGTTAATTAATTATTACTATAAATTAATATATATTAAAATATAATAAACTCTTCCTCAAAGGTAAAACCAAAATATTTATTTGGTACATCACTAGAATCCCAAGGGGTAAGATTTAACAGGGTACTGATCGCTAATCCAGGGAGTGCTGACATCTTAAAGCTTCAGTCAGACCTCCCCACAAACACTTCTCCTAGACAAATTCTTCCCTCAGTCCACTTACAGCTAGCTTCTCCCCTCTCTGCTCCTTGGGCCAACTACTCTTACTCAGTAATGGCAATCAAATTAGAATTTTTTGCTGTTTTTGTTTTCCTAAAAGTTTGTCTGATTGAATAATGTGATTAAGGAGGATCTTTTCCACCCACTGATCACTGATGGGCCTGACCATCTTGGGAATGAATCTTGATTAGGGAAGTTGTTTTGTAGGAGGTTCCCAAGTACCTTTTGTTTTTTTCTATTGAGGTAGTGGATCAGAGGGTTCTGCCCTCAGGCTCTAAAAGTATATACTCTGAGGCTGAGGTTTTACTTTGGGACTTATTGACTGGAAGTGTTTCTTTGGTCAGAGAGACTCTGGGAAGCCATTAAGGAGCCTCCTTTCCCCAAAAACTCACAAGTTGACACTTCCCTCTCTGGTGACTGTGTATGTATATAGCGGTTAGACATATGTATATATATAATGGTCAGGCAATTTACAAGTGCTGTCTGTTGATTTATTTTTGATTTCTCTGAAATTTTTATTTTGATTTTCTTTGATATCTGTGCTTAATTAAAGTGATTGTTGACTCCTTGAGAGTTGCTTTCCTTATATGAATGCAGACCTGTGATAGCAGCCCCCCCCCCCGTGTATGTTGGGGTGCTTACTGACACATGTTCACAGCTTGCTTTTCACTCTCTACTCATGCTCTCATTCTCTCTTCTCCTTGGGCAAATTCCTCCCAATCTGAGCTCCATGTGACCACAGGTTCCATGTGTTAGGCCTGTTAATGGGTGGGGAAGATCTTCCTGTTCTATTAATGTTACACACACACCCACCTCTGCCTCCATTTAAAAACAACAAACAACTCATCAGCAGGAAATTCATTGTGGGGATGATTTCATCAGCTTTGATAGTCACATCTCATTAGGACTCTCAGGTGCTTCTATCCCTCTTATTTGAAAAGCAAAAATTGCTCCCAATGACCCTTTTTAAACAGGGATCAGAAGCCCAGCTTACTCTTCCTTTCCTAGCAGCTGCATTACTTGGTTTTGATGCTACCATCATTATTTCCTGAACTGATACCCTTTCTACTCTTCCCAAACCATGTTTTCCAGTTTTATTTTCTATATTCTCTTTCATTAGACTATTAGCTCTTTGAGATAAGAAACTATCCTTCTCTTTTCTCATTTGTATCCCTAGTACTTAGCTCAGTGCCTGGCAAGTGGTAGGTGCTTGATGTATTGTATTGTATTATATTGTATTGCATTGTATCATAGTATAAGTAGAAAAACAGTTACTTTCACTGAAGTGTTGAATTTGTGAAGCAGAGTGATGTTCAGAAAGATAATGTGGCACCTGGTTTTAAAATACCTTGAATGCCATGCAAAGAAGTGTGGAATGTATCTCATAAGCAATAGAGTAAAAACACTACAAAACTTAAATAGTTTTGAACAGATGAGTGGTATCACTTAATACATATTGTTCATAATATTAATTTAGCAGTAGTGTAAAGGAAAGGTTAGAGTGATAAAGAATGAAGGCAAGAAGCCTCACAATTACAGTAAGTCATGTTCTTGGAAATGGATGCTTGTACTTTGGTGATATCAATATGAACACAGTGGGAAAAGATGAATGATGATGTTCAGGAGGCTGAAGTAATGGAGAAATTAAAGTACTTATGGTCTGAAAAGGTTTTAATTTTTAAAAATCTGAACTTAATAAGCACTGAAAGGAAAAATAAAGAATTTCCAAATGCTCAGTGGAACAGATAAAAGATGAGTTTCCTCAACTGTAAAACCCCAGAGGGTCGTTATGAGGATTAAATTAGATAATAATTCTAAAGTGCCAGGCACATAATAGAAACTATATAAATTCTAGCTGTTATTATTTTCTATTATTAATGATTTATGAGTCCATGAATGTGTATTACATGCAGGTTGCTTTTTTAAGGTATGTATTAAATTCACTGTTACTTTCAAAGTTTGTTTGTACTGCCTCCTGAAATCTTTTCTGTTCTTTTATGTGAACAGTTATCTCAATCTTCTATGTGAAGCATCTTTTGATGTGAGTGTGGTTTGGTGAGGAAATAGACAGGTCAGCAAACATGACTGGGGATTAGAAAAGAAAAGAATAAGCTTAGAATAGACACTGTATAGAAATAAGTCAATAAGAGAAAAAAATATCTTTAAGAAATCTGATGTTTAAAAAGCATTCCTAAACACCAAAACATTTGAAGGAATTTACATTTGTATAATTGATAATGGGAATTACTTTGCACTGGTTATACTTTGGGTTACCTATTTTTTTCTAATAGTCCTTTGATGACAGACTGATTTCACAGACTTTGAAACAATTTGTCACTCAAAAGTAACTAGCCAAACATTGTTAGATTTTCTGTTTATATAGTACAAACTAAATTCACAGAGATTGATCAAATTTTTGTCTAAATGCTTTAATATTATTCAAATACTCTCCTAAAATTTTTATATATTTACATGTCTTTTAAAATAGGCATTTTTTTATGTTTCACTTAAAAATCAGTGAGGCAAGTCTTTGTCTGAAATAATCCATTAATTCAGTCATGAAAACTCAATCTACGTAGCATGCTAATTAATTTTTTAAGAAAAAAGGAGAAAAATTAGAAAGAAGTAAAAAAAAACCCCAACAACTCAATTAATTGGATTCCAACTAATATGAATCCTAAATGAACCAGATTATCCTTTCCTTCTTCCTATATAAGGACCATCCATAATATAAGGATACAGGTTCATAGTTATGATGTGCTGAAAATAAAAGTAAATTCCCAACAATTTTTTTGGGTCAGCATGATTAAGTTCAGTCTTGTACACCATATAAACATCAGACAGTTTAAATTCCAATTACTGCAACTACTTCATTAAGCAGTATCATGGACTAGCACATTTTTTGACATTTGTTAAACAACTATGTTGTTAAACAACAAGGTTTGATGAAAACATACAGGGATTTTCTTTATAACACTCATTTAACAGGAAATCCAGTGCTTCATAGAATCTTAATGTTGGAAGAGAATATAGAGGACATTTAGTGAAAACAGAAATCACAACAGAGAAATACCTTTGCCTCATCTCTGAAAAGTAATCATATAGCTGGGGAACTTTTAAAAAAGTTAAGGTCACTACTGTATATGAAAATAGAGTCAGTTTCATTTTTAAAAAAAAAATAGCCTTAGTTCTCAAAGATACAAGATGGAATATATTAGAACCAGATTAAACTGGCTGACAAGAGCTGACTGGCAAATTTCCTTTTTATCACTTTTCACCTTGTTAATCAATTGACAAATGCTATAAATCAGAGTTTGATTTATTGTTTTGTTGATTGTCAATACATAAGAAAGTGATGGAGAAAATGTTACTAATGAAGATTAAACTGAAAAGGTATACTACATACATTTTTGTTTTCAGTGAACTAGTTGTTAAGCATTCAACAACAGGGGAAAAAAGGGGGAATTGTTTCCCTATAAGTCATTATATCAAGGATCTGTGATTTTGTTAATGTCAAAACTGCTTGTATGATGAGTTCCTTAACCACTTCAGATTACAATTCCCTCAGAAAATAAGCTTTAATTGTTAGGAAATGATTTTATAGATTAGCTGAAACCTAACTCTCACTAACTAATTATCACTTAGTTGCAAGTCTCTCTAATCCCCTGTTGATATAACAGGTATTGAAATATCTGAAGATAATTATCACATCCCCAGAAGACTTCTGTTCATTAGCCATTTTTGGTGGCATGAAAAGAGCACTGAACTGAAAGTCAATAGATACATATTCCAGTTGAAATCATGGAGGGTGGAGTCAAGATGATGGAGTACAAACAGGGACCCACTTGATTTCTCCCCTCAAACCTGTCAAAAAACCTGCAAAAAATTACTCTAAACAAATTTTATAGCAGCAGAAGCCACAAAATGACAGACAAGCAAATTTCCTGTGCAGCACAATCTGGAAGGTGAATAGGAAGGATCATTGCACCAGCTGGGAATGGAATACAATTTGGCATGGGCCTCATGGCATTGATGGAGCTGGCCTTAGGGAATTGAATCACTGGCAGCTGTGGTGGTTTCCAGATTTCTCAAACCACCAATGCCAAAAACAGTTTAGAAGGTCAGTGGGAAGGGTCCCTCACCCTGCTAAGTGGAGAGCATGATCCAGCCCCAGCCTCAGCCCAGCCACTGCTAAAGCTGCAACTAATTCTAAAACCCTTCAGTTAACAAAGAGATAAAAGGTCAAGTGATTGACTGGGAAGAGGAGCAAATGAGGGATTAAAAAACAGACTATAGATTTTTACTTTCTCTTTACTAAGGTATTTTCTTACATCATCAGTGATGAGTAAGATCAAAAGATACAACCAGAAGAAGACAATAAACTAAAGCTTCTGCACTCAAAGCCTCCAAGAAAAATATGAATTGATCTCAACCCATGGAAGAACTCAAAAAGGATTTTGAAAATCAAGTAAAAGAAATAGAGGGAAAATTGGGAAGAGAAATGAGAGTGATACAAGTAACTCATGAAAAATGAGACAACAGCTTAATAAAAGAGACCCAAAAAATGCTGAAGAAAATAACAGCTCTGAAATTAGACTCACTCAAATTACAAAAGAGGTCCAAAGAGCCAAAGAAGAGAAGAATGCCTTAAAAAACAGTATGGGTCAAATGGAAAAATTAGTCCAAAAGGTCACTGAAGAAAATAATTTATTCAAAATGAGAATGGAGCAAATGAAATCTAATAACTTTATGAGAAATCAAGAAATTATAAAACAAGACCCAAAGAATGGAAAAATAGCAGAAAATGTGAAGTATCTCATTGGAAAAACAATTGACCTGGAAAATGGATCTAGGAGAGATAGTTTAAAAATTATTGGACCACCAAAGCTATAGTCAAAAAAAGAGCCTAGATATCATCTTTCCAGAAATTATTGAGGAAAATTGCCCTCATTTTCTAGAACCAGAGAGTAAAAGAGAAATGGAAAGAATCCACTCATCCTCTCCTGAAAGACATCCCAAAAGGAAAGCTCCTAGGAATATTGTAGCCAAGTTCCAGAGTTCCCAGGTCAAGGAGAAAATATTACAAAGAAAGAAATAATTCAAGTAATGTGGAAACACAATCAGGATAACACAAGATTTAGCAGCTTCTATACTAAGGGATCAGAAGGTTTATAATATCATATTCCAGAGGCAAATGGAGATAGGATTAAAACCAACAATTATCTACCCTGGAAAACTGAGTTTAATACTTGAGGGGAATGCAATGTTAATGTAAGATTATTGGTAGGTGGGGGGAAGAGTTAAAGATCTTCCCTGCCCATTAATAGGCCTGAATACCTTTTGTTAATTTTTATTGAGGCACTGGGTCAGAGGTTTGTGACCTCTAATTCTGAAAAATGTATAAATTTTCTGAGGTGAGGATTTAGTTGGAAATGTTTGTTTGTCCAGATGAGACTCTGGGTAGCCACTAAGGAGCACCCTGGCTGTGAAACCCAGATGTTGATGCTTCTCTCTCTGCTAACTATGCATACTTGTAATGGTCAGAAAGTTGGATCTGTCTTTTGATCTGTGATGTATGCATTACTTATGGTCAGAGAGTTGGAATCCCTGTCTGTTGATCTTTACTTCTCTGCTTATATTCTTTCTGTTGGTGGCTGTAACTAAAGAAGATTGTTGACACCCCAAAATTTACTTTCCTTTATAGAAAAGCAGATTTAAGAAGAGCAAGTCTTCCTGTGTATGTTAGGGTACTTATTGCTACAGGGAAAAAAATAGAATTTCAATGAAATAGGTGACTTCCAAGCATTCTTGTTGAAAACTGAATAGAAACTGAATAGAAAATCTGACTTTCAAATATAAGAAAAGGGAAACCATATGGGACTTATTAAAGTTGAACTATTTAATTGCTACATGGAAAGATGATATTTGTAATTTGAGATGTTTCTTGATAGTAGGGTAGTTGCAGGGAATACATACATGTGTGTACACGTATCTATGGATGTGTATGTATATATGTGTATATATGTGTATTTGTATACATATATAAATATATGTATATATATATACATTACACAAATGCATATATGTGTGTATATATACATATTATATATACATATATATATACACACACAGAGATCAATATTAAGAGATGATATGTAAAATAAAATAAGTGTTGAGAAAAATGTACTAGGAGAAAGAGAAAGTGAGAGCTAGGGTATAGTAAGTCATCTCATCTAAAAGTGACAGAAAGAACTTTTACAAAGGAGGGGAATAAAGGCAAGGTGAGAGGGCATAAGTGAGCCTTCCTTTCATCGGATTTGGCTTCAATGGGGAATAGCATACACACTCAATTGAGTATGGAAGTTTTCTAAGCCTATAGAAAAACAGGAGTGAAGGAAATAAGATAGGAGGGAAATAGAAGGGACAGCAGGTTGAAGGAAGGGGTAATCCGATGCAAACACTTTGGTAGAGGGAGGGTAGAGGGTCAAAGGAGAGAATAGAATTAAATGGAAGATAGGACAGGATGGAGGGAAATATAGTTAGTCTTTCACAACATGACTATTATGGAAGTGTTTTGTCTGACTAAACATGTATAACCTAAATAGAATTACTTGCCTTCTCAATGAGGGTGGGTGGGGAGGGGTGAAAGGAGAGAATGTGGAACTCAAAACTTTAAAAATGGATGTTAAAATTGTTTTTACATGCAACTAGGAAATCTGATATATAGGTAATGGGGTATAGAAATCTATCTTGCAGTACAAGAAAATAGAAGGGAAGGGGATAAGTTGAGGGGTGATAGAAGTGGGGGCAGATTGGAGGAAAGGGTAACCAGAATACATGCTGTCCTGGGGTAGGAGCGGGAGAAATGGGGAGAAAATGTGAAATTCAAAATTTTATGTAAATGAATGTTAAAAACTGAAAATAAATTTAATTAGAAAAAAAATCACCCCACTAGATGTGAGATATGGTGTAAATCACTTGATTTCTCCACAACTCAATTTTCTCATCAGAATAATAGAAATTTACTACTAGCAGTATCAAAGTAAATAGAAAGGGATTCCTGAGAGCTGCATATTGACTTAGAAAAATCACAAATTAACGTTATTGTATTTTTATTTATTTATTTTGTTAAGCATTTATTTATTTATTTTGTTAAACATTTCTCGATCATATTTTAATTTAGCTCACTAAGTTTCTGGGCTCCATACTACCAGTAGCTATTAGTTTGACCCCTCTTAAAAAATTATACTTAAATATAACTATACAAGGAGTTTTCTCAACTGTCATCATCCATCATCCTGTCCCCACCTCCTCATATAGTTCATCATTTAAAGAGCAAGTCTTCTTCAGATATTTGGTTAATCAAGGTTTCAGTCTTGGGTCATAGAAAAAGAGAATGAGAAGTAATTCATAATAAAGCATTCAAATTTTTTGTTAAACTGCATATTTTAATTCCAGGTCTCAGAAAGCAAACTATGGTAATGTACTACAAGTCATTTAGGTAGGTAAGAAGATTAACACTTCTTATCTATAAACTATTATTAATAAATGACATATCTGTTTAATTATATATGAATATTTTTGTCAGAACTAGTCATTTAGCTTTTCCTTTGTATTTTGAGATACAAGACTATATACAAGCATGTAGGCATTTGAATTTAAGACTAAGCTAGTTTATTTGTCTTTGGAGATTTTCAAGAGAAGGAAAACAATAAATAAATATTATATTTTCTGTGTTCTGAATGAGAATACAAGAAAAAAAGATAAAAGATGGGACCAAAATCTGGTCATCCTCTAAACCTGATAATAGATTCATGCAAGTTAAATATACCTATCTTGCCTCTCCAGTACTCATTCAACCAGAAATGATAGATACGGATTTTAAAAAAAGTGTGAATCATTTCCCTGGTTCTGACTATTGCTAAGATTAATTCTTGATGGAATTCATCAATTCTTTACCAAATTAAACTATACTTCATTTCAAGGTTTCATTTAATGAAGGAATCAGGTTACTAATACATCTGGGCTGTGTTATAACTTCTCCAATATTCAAGTACCCTGTCTTCCATAATTCTCCATGAAATGGATTGAAGTGAATGAAGATGCTGACTGGCAACTCACCAGCTCAAATCTGCTCATAATTAGTGTATTAGTACATGTATATAAGTTTAAGAAATGCCTTTGAGATTGTTTATATTCACACAATTTATTCCTCTTAAGATTTTCTATGGCTTCAGTTAGACTTATTAAAATGCTGATTATCTGTTCTGACCTCTATCCATTTACCAAACTGTACATTACCTGAGGATCATTCTTTCCAATTTGCAATTTTGCAATTAGCAATGTAAGTGGAGAAAAATATCCAAGTTCCACTTAGGAAAACTAATTTACATAGTCAAGTCAGATCCTTATAGTGAAATATTATGACCAGCTTGCTAGGGTTTCTGTATAATTTATGAGTAAAACATCATTTTTTTTTTTTGCATGTAAAGTTTACCATTTCAATCTCAAATAGTTGGAGAGGGAGAAATTATAATACAAAATTAAAAACATGATAGAAGAAATTATGCAAAATATAAATTATAATACATTAAATATTTATATAAATTTATATACAATTTTTCTGAATTTTCTACTAAAATAAAAACATTATCCTTTATTCTATAGGGTAAAATGTTCTTATGAAATAAATCATCATTAATTTTTTTCTCATTCATTAAGTAGCTTTATTGTGCAAGAATATAAAGAATGTATACGGACCAATGAAAAAGAACCATATTTAGCCTTCAAAGAGCTAATAATCTAGTGGAACATTTAAGAGAATTACAAAAATAACTACAATATAATTGACATAATTCAATCAAAAATAATTATTAAGTGCTTGCTTTTTTTTAGGCAATGTGCTAAGTGTAAGAGATACAAAGTGAAAATTAAATAGTCCCTGACTTCATGTAGCTTATATTCCTTTAGGGAAGATAACATGCTGTAAGGGCAAGAAATAGGATCTTTTGCTGTTTCTGTTTTACTTAAAGTGTCTCTGATTGAATAATATGATTAAAGAGGGTCTTTCCCATCTACTGATGGGCCTGGGAAGATTTGTAGGAAAAGCCTCACCTTTTGTTAATGAGGCACTGGTTCTCAAGGGATGTGATGATGTCTGGCTCTAAAATATGTATAAATACTCTGAGGGTGAGGTTTTACTTTGGGGCTTAGTTTTTTGGAAGAGGGGTTGTGTGCCAGTTGACATTCTGGGAAGCTGCTAAGTAGCCCTCCAGCTTTGAAAACTCAGATATTGGTGCTTCCCTGTCTGGTAACTATGGTCAGAAAGGTGAACCTGTCTGTTGAATTGTGATGTATGTTTTGCTTGGGGCAGCTATGTGGTGCAGTGGATAGCACACCAGCCCTGGAGTCAGGAGGACCTGAGTTCAAATCTCACCTCAGACACTTGACACTCACTAGCTGTGTGACCTTGGGCAAATCACTTAACCCCAATTGCCTCATCCTGGGTCATCTCCAGTCATCTTGATGACTATTTGGTCACTGGATTCAGATGGCTCTGGAGGAGAAGTGGTGACCTGCATAGCCCTCCCTCACTCAGAACAAAGTCAAGTGCAAGTCATGTCATCACTTCTCTAATGGCATGGTCTTCTTTGGCAATGAAGAGCGAATACACATGTATTGCTTACTGTTAGACAATTTGGAAGCGCTATATGCTGATTAGATTTCTCTGTATTTTCTCTGAAGTTCAGGGTGCTGACTTTTCCCCCTGAACTAACTGAATGATACACATGCTTAATTAAAGTAATTGTTAACCCCTCAAAAGTCACCTTTCCTTTAAGAGATGCAGATAAAGAACCTGTGATAGCAGCCTCAATCCCGCGTATGTCAGGGTCCTTACTGTTATACATGCACATGTAGAAAAAACAATTTGGGCTCACTCTCTCCATGCCAAGACAACTATATCTTTCCCTCAGAGTTTTAGAGGTAACCTACAAGGTTTGTAAAATGCCTCTTTCCTAATGCTATGGTTCAAATCTTTTAAAAGTTGTGAAGGCTATCACCTACTCAACTCTTGGATACTATAACGAACACTATCATTTTATTTAAGAACTTAACCTCAATTATCTTTGACAAAGAGATATTTACATTGATGATATTATTGGAATCCAAAGTCAATGCTTTCTCTGAGCATCTCAGGGGACACTTTCCCCTTTACTACCTTTCCTTCTGGGAAGACTAGACTCATATTTAACTCATTTCTTACAGATCACTTGTATAATCAAGGTTAGGTCCAAATGAGGTATTCCTGTTCATGAATCAGTGTCTCAGCGACTGCTGGGTTGGATCCCAAAGATCACACCCTGAGGTCAGGAGTAGTTCTTCAGGACATTAAGTTTGAGCTGACTTTAAAATCCAGCCTATGATATGCTAAGATGCTACAACTTCACTCTCCTGAACTTTCAAAACTCTTCAAGGTTGGTGTCTCTAATCTCTTCATTCAAAAAGTGAAGACCAAACACAAGAGAAGAAGGCATATTTCTCAGGGTCATATCTTGACTTCACTAGAGGTCTGGTAAGAGATAATGTCTGATAAGAGATAATGACTGTTCATCTTACAGTCATTATCTCTTATCAGACCTTTTTGGTGAAGGAGCCAGATCAAGAGCAGAGAAAAGGAGAAAAATGGTATAAATTCTGATCATTAGTGCCTTCAAAGGCATATCCAGTTCTGGCTACATAGTCAATAAAAAGCTTCCAATGAATCATGTAATTAGGAGGTGAAAATTATTTACAGAATGTCTATACATGCTCAAGACTCTCTAAGTCACTTCTCTTACATGTCATTCTGGCTGCCCTGGAAATAGGATTTCAAGTATCACTATATGATTGAGAGTATATGCCAGTCATCATTACACATATTAAAAAAGGATGCACAAAACATATATAAAATGTATGCAAGACTATTGGAAGGGGTAGGGACATTAGGAGCAGGGGTAATTTAGAAAAGCTATATGCAGAAGTTGTCATTGGAAGCAGAGTTTTGAAAAAACAAAACAAACAACTCTGAGGCTCACTTGATCCACTTACTTCAGGTGTTAATTTACAATTCCCTACCCCATAAATTTCTTAATATGTATTTTATTAGTATCTATCATAATATATTCAATAAATACCTTTTGAATCTACTGCAATTGAAAACATATGAACCAATCAGAGAGGCATGCATTCCATAATGAGAAGAGAGATCACTTTCAGTTAATATAGAACATCATGAACATTATCATGTTTGAGGTAAATCTTAAAGATCAGGAAGACTATAAGAAGGCAAAAGTAGATCAGGGATATGATTTTCCGAAAGAAAAATCAGAGGCTAGAAGCAAGAGAAGATTATGGGAGGCATTTCATATTGAACCTAGTTTGTAGACACCAAGAGCCTTCATAATGGGCCAAGGGTTCCAGATTTAAAGATTAATATAGTCACAGACAATTGAAACAAAACACTTACGACAACTCAGGGAAAAGAACACATCTATGAACAAAGACTTCTGACATATTCATAGAGGTTATAAATTACAATTATTGAAACACATGTGCTTAGTTCTTAGTAGAACTATATATTCATCCAACCATTCTGAAATCAATTTAGAATTATGAAAAAAAGTCAATAAGCATCTCATACACTAAGACCCAGAGGTTATACTACTGGCAATACACCTCAAGGAAATGAAAGACACAAAGAAAATTCTACATTGACAAAACTATCCATAGCCCTTTTTGTGGTAAGAGGAGAAAAGAAACAATCTGGATTTCCATTGGTTAAGAAATGGTTAAAAAAATGATGAATGAATGCAACAGAATATCTTTGTGTTATAAGGAATAAATACAAGGAATTCTGAGAAACATCAGAAGATTTGTATGAACTAAGGAAGGGTAGAATAAGTAGAATGAGAATGATATACACAATAACTACAATTAGAAAAATTAAATAACTC
Source organism: Potorous gilbertii (assembly GCA_028658325.1). Lineage (NCBI taxonomy): Eukaryota > Metazoa > Chordata > Mammalia > Diprotodontia > Potoroidae > Potorous > Potorous gilbertii. The sequence goes on from CM053770.1 coordinate 347,351,182, forward strand.
TAAAAGAAAGCCAAACAATATTGTTAACAATCAATCTTGGTCTTAAAGGAAAAATGATAAGATATACTGCACTTTTTTCATTAAGGAAGTAGGGAACTAAGGGCACAAAATGTTGCATATTTTGTCACATGCAATCACTGTGTTGATTGGGTTTGCTTTTGTTTTAGGGAAGGTTCACTTTGGGGAACAGGTGGGTAAAGGTGATTGGTTAGTAAAATCACTAAATTATAATGTTATCATTTTGATTTTAAATCAAATTTATTAATAAAATATTTTTAAAAGGGATGTAGTATAAGGTTATTTACTGAAGTCTGCTTCCCAGGTTTCGGTAGATGAAGCTGAGACTGAACAGAATATATTACCTCCCAAAAACAAATCTGTGTCTTCCATGTCACAGATGCTCTTGGCTTAAGATTTACCTATATTTTAATGTAATGAAGATGGTAATCTATGATTTTTTTCTCTTTGAAATAGCTAATTCTGTTTTATGTCTTATTTTTATTCTTAAAGTAATTACTTACCTATATCAAGTAGCTCTGATTCAAAAGAAGGTTTATCTACTGCATAGTACAAATCTCTATGCATGCCCACAGAATGCAGAATCAGCACACCAGCTGCCAGAAACCTTTTATTAATAGCTCTCTGTTATGTGAAGCTTTCTTTTAATACTTACTCACACTTAGTGAGTAAATAGTAAGAAATAGTCATTTAGGACTCCATTCATCAGAATATTATTATTTCACACAAACAAGTATTCAGGAGATAGTCTGTTTTCATGAGGGAATAAGTACTGTTTATACTGCCTCTTTGAAATCTGACTAATAGGAAGCTTTGGTTCTGTTTCAGCCCCAAAGCTCAAATTGAAAACCAGGAGATTAGGAGATTTTAATGAACACATCATTATCTGAGCAATACTGTGGTGAAATATAGACACTGGTGCATTTACAAGTTTAAATCAACAAGCTTCATGGTGTGGTTCAGGCTTCAGGGATGTCTTCCAAGCAACTGAAATGGAGGTATTTCAGACAAAATCAGCATCTTAGACACTATTAGGAGACATCTTTTCTAATATTTTATTTTCCATTCACCTTTCAAAAGAGATCAGTATGTCAATTAAGAACCGTCATATGATCTGTTACTCACTACATGGATAATTTCCTAGATTACCATTTGCACATTTAACAACTATTTATCTAATCTCAATTATAAATAATATTTTTTCTGAGTGTTGAAGGGTTAGGAGAGGAGGATAGAACATACACACGCACACACATACACATACACATGTCAATGTCATTGACCTCAAGATCCTTACAAATGAGTTGATGACATTTATGGAATACTTTTAAGATTTGTAAAGTGCCCTACTTAAATTGTTTTATTTCCACAACAACTCTAGATGTAGATGATTGAATTATTCCTGGTACACAAATAAACAATGGCACAAAGAGGTCAAATAATTTTCCCAGAGACCTACAGGTAGTAACTGTGTGATACGCAATTCAAATTCAGGTTTACCTAACTTTAAATCCAGTCGTTGGTCTTCTATTACACAAAGCTTCCTCTAACTACACATATCAGGCTTACATTTTCACTCAATAACCTTAAGGGATGTTCCACACATAGTAGGCTCTTAATAAATGGTTTTTGAAAGAATTGCTGAATGCTTTATGATACCTTGCTATACCTATCAAAATTAAGGCAGTTCAATGTAGGAATTATATAAAATGAAAACTAAAATACAAAAGAATCATCTCACTCAAATTTTTACTGGTAATTTTCTACGTGTTATATGGCAAACAGTAAATATACGGAAAATATCAGCAGCAGTAAAAAAAACACAATAATTAAAAAATATTGAGATCAGAATACCAGGGAAATAATAAAGAGATTTTGAGTTAGGCAATTATGAAAAAGCCATAACGTTTTATTATAGCACTGTGCTATTGAAATATCAAAAGTACTTTGTATTTATGAACAATCTTTCCTAAGAGTATCTTAAATCTTGCAAACATCAGGGGTGCAAATAGTCACCTGCCTAAAAGCAAAAGTATAGCTAAGAACATTTAAATTTAACTTTGCTTTAGAACTCTTCCATTGTGACATAAAATAATATTCTTAAATAGCAAATACATAATGGAGAGACAGGAGAATGAGAGAAAGTTAAGACAAATTATTCATAAACACATACACATAATGACATTTTGAGATAACAAAAATCAGAACCTGCAAATGAATAAGAATCATTTGAATACAAGTGTAAGCATAAATTGACTATATGCCATACTATGTACACTTGTCTCTTGGATTGAATTATAGGCTCCATCACTTTTATATGAACACCTACTATGTGCAATTTTAAGATAAATTCTAAAAACAAAAAACATGCACATACACAAACAACAGAAAAATTAATAAGACAAGGGAATAAGAAAGAATTCTGATTGTAGAATCAGAGGAAGAGGGGTCAAATTCAGCAGATTTGGTGGACTACTTGTGGCAACCTTCCAGAAGGACATGGTCAAGAATCATATAAGATGGGATGGCATAGAGGTGTTGTAAGCTTCATGTTGGAGGAAAAAATCACATGGATGAGATCACAGGTGAATCTGAGTGTATGTTATATATAGTGCTAGGTGCCAGAGATATAAGGAAAAAAAAACAGTTTTTATTCTCAAGGACCTTATATGCTGATGAAAGTAGGAGAGGGGAATAGCAGGTAAATATAATGTACATGAAAAAGTAATAAAAAGTAATTTCAAGAGAGAGAGTGCGACTGACTGAAGGGATCAGATAAATCCTCTTATATGAGGTAGCCTTTGCACATTAAAGTTTTCTATAGATGTTTATGAGCAAAAGCTGAATAAATGAATAAAGCTGGCCTCCCTGGAATATTGAAATTTATGTGTGTGTGTGTGTGTGTGTGTGTGTGTGTGTATTAGGGGGAAGTAGGCTTTTTTGCCCTTTCCCTCATAGGAGACTATTCTGTATGCTTTAGGAGTTAGATAATTGAGCTTCTCATCATATGTGTAAAAAAGTCCCAATCTAAAAGTAGGCAAAGAAATAAACTATATAGATTTGTAAGATCTTTTCTAGCCTCATGATATTATATTTTTTTTATTTTAGTAACTGTTCTATTCTTCTATCCTGAGAGCAAAATATAAATGGAATTATTTACACAATTGCCAACATCCCTATAAAATATTCTGTGAAAACATATATTGGTTTTATATATATATATATATACATATATATGTGTGTGTATACATATATATATATATATATATATATATATATATATATATATATATAAATCGATGGGAAATAATTGAATGAATTATTATTCCCTGTCAATGAGTAAGGCAACATTTGAGCTAAAAGCATGGGTAGTCTATATTTGACAGCCTGAGCTATTAAAGATGACTAATGTCAATATATCTCTTATTATTTCAATAAAAATGCTCATGGGTGAGAGACCAAATACTTTTTTCAATAAAATTTCTAATACTAGTTTGAAATATTTATGAATTAGCACCAAGGAAGCTATAAAAAGTCATGGACCTTTGACAGATTTGCCTAAGGGATACAATGATATTTTTATTGATAGGAAGAGATTTTGCTCAGGTAAACATTTTTCAAATATAAAATTTTATATCACATCCAAGCAGAACATATAGAAAAGAAAATATTTTTTAGAGTAATGTTGGATTTTTTGATAGAACAAACTATAAAGACTGTTTCTATCATATCTTCATGGAAGTCTAAATCCAATGCATTAAAGTGGCATGTAGTTGAGGTTTAGTTCTTAAATGTTATGACAGTTAAGCTCTCACAAGCTATACCAGACTGGATCTGGTATGTATTTTTGTCTATTGAACAAAGATCAGTGAAAGTAAATATCAGTTTCAGAAGCTTGGCCACCAGAAATTGCTGGTTTTCTCTCTCTTCCTTTCTCCCCTCCCTCAATGATGACTCCCAAAATGGACAAATTTTTTTTTTTAATATTCAGTCTTCATTCATTCCTTACTTTTACAGTGATTGGAGCAATGACAGATAAGGAAACTGGAGGTGTTCAGATTTTCAGACTTCTTGATCATACTGTATGATGTCTGTCCAATTACCGATGAGTTCAGATATTACTAGAGGAACTAAATCATATGCATATTGATAATGCTATTTATAATGATAATTGATAATGAAATATAAATAACTTAGAAATAGGTGGAAGGACAATTGACAGATTCTCCTTAGAGAATGAGTAGTTAGCAGAGTTAATTTCATTATACACCCAAGGGCAATAACAACAACAAAATCAGAACTGCATAGGACGTGGTCATCTTGCCTTGTGGCATTCATGATAAGCAGAGGCAGAGACTGACAAGCTAATAATTGCAGTTTTTGACTGACATCCACTGCAGAGTACGGAAATTTGATTAAGAACTAGACAAGCTTCTTCCAATTCAATAAATATATACCTTGATCCTTGGTGAAGTCAATGAAAAAAAAAGAACAGGACTCTGAAAATGTGATTCAAGATCAAAAAATGAAATAAGACAGAGGGCCTTTTCAGAAGCCTATCTGTACATGGATAGATGGTTGAATAGATGGGAAAAGCATTTATTAAACTAGGTGACAAATTTAAAAATTGGACAGTTTTACTTTCAAAGAACTTACATATTCATAGCAATAGACAACAAGGAAGGGAATTTTTAGTCTGAGGTTTTATAAGGATGAGGATAGAGGTTTAATGTGGCCAAATGTTATGCCCATTCTAGAAGCAATTTATTTCATGAATGTTTCCAGAGCAATAAGTAGGAAATATATGGGTGGTAGTGGCAGTGGCAGGACAGATAGTTGTAAGTCTATCTCAGATATTTGTGAGTGAAAAGTTTGGGGTTTGCTAGAAAAGAGCAGGTAAGGTGACTTGACATTCACTCAATCATCAATAGAGGCAGTTTTGTGTCATAATGGAAAAAGTGCTGAGCCCAGAGCCCAGAAAACCTGCATTTAAATCCACCCTCAGACACTCACTTGCTATATGACCCTAGACAAGTCATATAAACTGTTTACCTCAATTTCACTTTCCTTTGTGGATCTCCTCCTGGAAATCCTTCCTTGTCATGGCAGCAGGGCTTGCATAGTTCAATGAAATTACATACTAGTTTATCCAAGACCATCAGGTCATAGTAGAGAGTTCTGACAAAAGGTACTCCACTGGAGAAGGAAATACAAATCACCACTCCACTATCTTTGTCAAAAAAAAACAAAAACAAAAACAAAACCCAAGACAATAACAAAAACAAAACAAAACAAGACAAAACAAAAAAACCTTGATCAATATTAAGATGGTAAAAGAGATGATGTTGGAAGATGAGCCCCTCAGATAGAAAGGTGTTCAATATGCTACTAGAGAAGAGCAGAGAAGGACCAGAGGTATCATCAGTACTAATGAAGCAAGTTGGTCAAAGCTGAAAGGAAACTCAGTTACAGATGTGTCTGGTGATGAAAGGAAGGTCTGATGCGGTAAAGAACAGTTCTGCACAGGAACCTGAAATATAAGATCTATGAACCAAGTTAAGCTGGATGTAGTCAAACAGGAGATGGAAAGATTAAAAATCAACATTTTGGGGTTCAGTGCACTTCAATGGAAGGGAAGAGATAGATTTAATGGAGACAATCACTACATATGCTACTGTGTGAAGGAATTCTATAGAATGACCCTCACAGTCAATAATAGGATGAGTAAAGCAGTCGTGGGGTATAATTTCAAAAATGACAGAATAGAATTTGTTCAAATCCAAGGCAAAACATTTGCTATCAGAGTAATACAAATCTATGCTCTAACTACTAATGCCAAAGAAGGCAAAATTGATCAGTCTTATGATGACCTACAACATCAATCAAAAAAAGATATCAGAATCATCACAGGGGCTTGCTATGATAAAGCAGGAAATCAAAAGATAGCTGGAATAACAGGCACATTGGGCCTTGAAGTACAAAATGAAGGCTACAGAGAAATGTGATCTTGGAATTGGGATCTAAGTACAAGGACTCAAACACCTCATCAGAAGTGATGAAGAGATTTAAGGGATACAATGCTGACAGAGTGACTGAAGATCTATTGACCAAGGTTTACAATATTGTACAGGAAGCAGCAACCAAAGCATCCTAAAGAAAATTAGACCAAGAAAACAAAATGGATATCTGATGAGGTTTTATAAAAAGCTAAGAAAAATTGGAAAGTAAAAGGAAAGGAGAAAGGGAAAGACATACCTCTCTGAATACAGAACTCCAGAAAACAGCAAGGAGAGATACCAAATATCTTTTAAATGAACCACGCAAAGAAATAAAGCAATAGAATGGGAAAGATGAAATTTCTTCAGGAAAATTAGAGATATCAAGGGAAAATTTCATACAAAAACTATCAAGATAAAAGACAAAAATGATAGAGAATTAATAGAAATAGAAGGAATTAAAAATATGGCAAGAATATAGAGAACTGTGCAAGAAAGATCTTCATGTCACTGATAACCACAGTGAGGTGGTTACTGATTTGGAGACACACATTCTGGAGAATGAATTTAAATGGGCCTTAGAAAGAACCGATAGTAATGACCAGTGGAGGTGCTGGAATTCCAACTAAGTTATTTAAAATCCTAAAAGACGATGCTGTTAAAGTGCTGCACTCAATATACCTTCAAATCTGGAAAATACAAGTGCCCACTAGATTGAAAAAGATCCATTCACATCTTGATCTTAAAGAAAGGCAATTATAAAGAATGTTCACATTACCAAACAATTGTGCATATTTCACATGTCAATAAAGTTATGCTTAGGATTCTACAATCTCAGCTTCATCAATATGTGAACCGAGAATTACCAGAACACCAGATTGGTATTTGAAGAGGCAGAGGAACTAGAGACCAAATTGTCAACATTTGCTGGATTATAGGAAAAGCAAGGGAGTTCCAGAAAAAAACAAACAAACAAATAATCTGCTTTTGCTTCATTGACTACACCACCAAGGAACTTGCAACTTAACAAGAGTGACGCCAAAGCTTTTATAGGAAAAGTAGTGAATTATCTGGCAGATATACTAATTAGGTGATAACTTACAACTTTGGTCACAGGCCTCATTCACTCCTGGAATCCAGGAGAAGAGGTTTCTCAGGGGTGTATTTTTGGCCTCCTATTTGTAAAAAGATAGCTTTGAGATTTGATGTCTGTAGCTTAACCTCTGAATCGAATATGATAACTTTGGGAATGAGTACATGATAATTCTGTGATTACAGTATAGTCCTGTTTTTACAAGAAAATTTCTTCAGAGATCACCTTGTTCTTGGGGTAAGATAGTTTGTTTTACTGGGGCCCCGCTCATGAGTAATTCCTAGGCATAGTGTTCTTGGGAGAAAACTGTCAGGAATAGTGTTTTGAGGTTAGGGAGAAATGTGATCTTGGAATTGGGGTTCAAGCACAAGCACCCAAGCACACCATCACTGGCAACTGTTCTCATCACTTCCTGGCAAATACACGGAGAAGATATGGAAGCAGTGTCAGATTTTATATTCTTGGGCTTAGAGATTACTTCAGGTGGTGACTGCAGCCATGAAATTAAAAGATGCTTATCCTTGAAAAGAAAGCTATGAAAATCTGCACAACAAACCAAAAAGTAGAGATATTAACTTGCTAACAAGAGTATGTAGTGAAGTTATTATTTTTCCAGTAGCAATGTAGAGCTGGGAGAATTGGACTATAAGGAAAGTTGATGGCTGCAAAATGGATACTTTTGCAATCGGGGGCTGGAGAAGACTTTTGGGAGTTCCTTGAAAAACAAGGAAATTAAAAACAGTAAACATTTTAAGAAATTAATCCAGGATATTCACTGGAATGTCAAAACTAAACCTTAAATACTTTGGTCACATAATGAGAAAGTTGGACTTAATGGAAAAGACCCTGATTAGCTGAAAGACTGGAAGCAAAAGGCAGAATGGATAGCAGAGAAGGAGAGGGATAGGTAAGTGTCATGGAAACGATCAACATGATCTTGGACAACAGAGGTAGTGGAGGACAGACGAGCATGGTATGCTGTAGCCCATGGGGTCAGGAAGAGTCAGACAAGACCGAATAATAACAACCACCTCAACTTCTTCATCTATAAAATAGGATTGTTGTATAGAAGAAAAAAGATAATATTCACAAAACATTTATCACAATGCAATTACAATATGCTATTTATGCTATAAGTTATATTATGTTGTTATAAATTATGATATGCTATAAATAAATGCTTATTTCTTTTCTTCTACCAATCCAGACAGCTTGGCTCCAAGGTAAAGTCCCAGAACTGATATGATTAACTTCTCCCACCCTTAGCCCTACCACTCTGATAATGAAGGTCCTCTTCCTGGAAGGGAAAGGGGAACCTTGGACAGTAGTAGACAGTTTTCAATGACTGCCTTTTTGAAAAAAGAAATTCAGAAGTTTCTAGTACAACAAATTTTATTATTTTGAAGCTGGGAATTCTAGCCTCCTCCTCCTCCTTCCCACAAAAATTCAGACTCCCACTGATAGAGCTCTAAATATTGACTTTTCACTATACAATCTAGATTGCTTTACTATACTATAATAAGCTATATCATACTATCCTATACTATACTATCCTATAGTATCTTATAGTATACTATACTATACTATACCATATCATACCATACCATACTATACTATATCATACCATACCATACCCTACCATACCATAGGCAGCTAGGTGGTATAGTGGATAGAGTACCAGTGCAGGAGTTAGAAGGACCTGAGTTCAATTCTCACATCAGTCACTAGATACTCACTAGCTATGTGACCTAGGACATCTCTTAACCCCAACTATCTCATCCTGGGTCATCTCCAGTCATCCTGATGAACATCTGGTCACTGAATTCAGATGACTCTGGAGGAGAAGTGAGACTGGTGACCTGTACAGACCTCCCTCACTCAAAAACAAAAGTCAAGTGCAAGTTATGCCATTATTTCAATGATGGCATGGTCTTCTTTGGCAAAGAAGGATGAACACACACACATACCATGCTATACTATACTATACTATAAAATACTTTCTATGCTACACTGTACTACCCTGTACTGTACCATACTATGCTATGCTATGCTCTACTATACTATATTATTTTATATTATACTACTGCTATACTCTACTACACCATACCAAACCATATCATATCATAACTATATAATGTGCTTGTCTGCCATCCCCAAGACATACAGCTAAAATTTTACTCTCCTTCATTCTGTTTCCAGGTTGTTGTTTTTTTAACCTCTAAATCTTCTTTATGTGTCACTTTCCCTATTAGAATAAAAGAACTAGAAGTCAGAGGCTGTCTTGTTTGCTTATTTTTTGTTTCCTCACTGTTATGTACATAGAGACTCCTTGATCTATTTATATGCTTTACTAAAACTATTTAAGAGGGAAATGAACCTATTAGAATGAAATGAAACAGAGGATGTAACAAGATCAACCAAGACAGAGGCAACTGCTAGTCACACATTATTTTGATCACATAAGAATATATATGAATATTTTTTTCCAATTCAGAATACTCCTAACTACAATTCTGACCCATTTAATCCACAGCATCTCAAGTACAGTTAGATTATAGAAGGATTAGAGTAAAAGCAAACACCAAATTAGAAGAAAGTTTAAGCACTCTAATTTATAGCAGCACCAATACAACATTTTAAAAAAGCTGTCACTTCTGAAAAGTGAGAAATGGACAAAGGAAAATCATTTACTCCATCAACATGACTTCCGAGACAAAACAGTCCCCAAATAAAGAGGATGAATGAGTCTAGAAATTGATTTAACCAACAAATATTTATTATTTATTTATCACATGGAAAGCCGTGGCAGCCAAGAACAATCACAATTTAATGCAATAGTTCCTGTTTATGCATTAGAATTGGGATAATATTATTAGTAGTTTCAAAATGACCTTTGTTCATTAGTGATGTGACCGGTTTCACCACATTAAAATTTTCCGACCTTGTTACTTATTGCAAATTGTGATAGAATATGGTGACATGTAAAAAGAAGTGAAGAACAGCTGAATTAACTAACAAATCAACAAGCACTTATAAAATGCCTACTATGTGCCAGTAACTGTGCAAGGCCCTTGAGATACAAAGACAAAAAAAAATGCAATAGTTACTGTTCTGAAGGAATTTATTTTCTTTCAGGGGAAGATAATCTCTCTCTCTCTCTCTCTCTCTCTCTCTCTCTCTCTCTCTCTCT
>CM053770.1:347370040-347385792 GCA_028658325.1 Potorous gilbertii
ATACCTATTTCAGATGTATGGGATACAGAGGCTTTGACTCCTATTTCTTTACCTGATGCTAAGCAGTTTTCTTCTTCTTCATCTTCAGAGATGAAGGTTGGAATCATTTTTTCAAGAAAATAACCTTCTATGGTCTTAGTTTTTTTCCCTTTTCTGGGCATTTTCCCAGCCAGTTACTTGACTTCTGAGAGTCCTCTCCACCTCTGGTCTAGGTCTGCCCAGCTAGTGCTTGGGGTCTGAGATTCAAATGCTGCTCCCCAACCTCAGGGCTTTTGGCGGCAGGAGTGGCTGCTATTCAATGGGAGTTTATCTGCTGGTGCTCAGGTGGGGGCAGGGCCACCTCTCAGGCTCAGTTCCTTCAGGGGGTTTATGCAGAGATCTTTTGTAATGGAGCTGCTGCCGAGCTCCTGCCTGCTCCAGTATCCTCTGGCCCACGGAGCCTCTGGCAGCCACAGCCTCTGCCTCTGCTTTAGTGGCTGCCTCCCGAGGGGGCCTGAGTTCCAGAGACATCCCGCTCCCCACTCAGCCCGTCTCTCTCACTGACCTGTGCGTCTGTGGGTGGAGGGACTTTCACTGCTGCTGGAGATTCTGGTCCCTGAAGCCTGCTTGGATCTTCTCGCTCCTCTCAGTGCCACATGGCCGGGGCAGTGTAGGGGAGGGCTCCGCTCCCATCCGGGGCTCGATGGACCTTTGGGATCGGTTTTTCAGGGCTCTCTACAACGGAAATCTCCTTCACCGTGTTTCTGCTTGGCTTCCACTGTACCAGAATTTGTCAGGAGTTCTTTTTAGAGGAAATACATGGGCTGTGGGTTCGGAGCTAGCAAATGTGTGTCTTTCTACTCCACCATCTTGGCTCCGCCCCCCCGAATTGTTTCAATTTGCATTTCTTCCATCATTAGTGAGGTGGAATATTTTTTCACATGACTATAGATTGCTTATTTCACCTGAAAACTGTTCATATCTTTTGATCATTTATCAATTGAGGAATGCTCTTGTTTTTATAAATCTGATCCTGAGAAATGTTTGATAATTTGAGAAATGAGTCTTTTATCAGAGAAACTTGCTTCAATCTTTTTTCAGTGACTATTGCTGACTTTATTTCCCTCCATTCTATTTTTCCTATCCTCTTTATTCTATGCTCTCCTTTCACCCTGTTCTTCCTCAAAAGTGTTTTGCTTCTGATTTTCTTTCCCCCAGTATGCCCTCCTTTCTATCACCACCCCCTTTTCTGATCCCTTCCCTTTCTACTTTCTTCTAGGGTAAGGTATATTTCTATACTCAAATGAGTGTGTATGTTAATTCCCTTTTTGAGCCAATTCTGATAAGAGTTAGGGTAACTTACTTGCCCTCACTTTCCCCCTCTTCCCTTTGATTGTGAACGTTTTTCCTTGCCTCTTTTATGTCAGATAATTTACCTAATTCTACATCTCCTTTTCTCTTTTTCAAGGTACGTCTTTGGAGGAAGGTCATTTAACCTCTAATTACGTCAGTTTCTTTACTCATAAAAAGAGAATAATAACTGGAACCCCCTCACAGAGTTGGTGTGAACAAAAAATGAGACAATATTTTTAAAAAATATTTTGGAAAATGCTTTTTAAATGATAGCTATTATTATGTTGACTATTATTAATCCTAGAACATCAATGCTATCATTGAGACACTGAATTTCATTTTCAAGGATCCTAAACTGGGTTATTGAATTATTTTTTGATTAAAAATATTTTGATAACTACATAGTAACATACTTGGTTTCATCTTCCATCCCTTAATTTTACTTGTTTTTAGATATCCCTTCATATTCAGTTCACACCTCTGCCCTGTCCATATATATTCCTTCTAACTTCCCTAATAATAAGAAAGCTTTTATCAGTAACAATTGTCTTCTTTTTCATGTAGGAATGTAACAGTTTAACCTTATTACACCACTTATAACTTCCCTCTCCCATTTACCTTTCTATGCTTCCTTTGAATCTTGTGTTTGAAAGTCAAATTTTCTATTCAGCTCTGGTCTTTTCATCAAAAATCTTCTAAGTCCTCCATCTCACCGAATGTACATTTTTTTTTCTCCTGAAGGATTTTACTGAGTTTTGCTGGGTAGGAGATTCTTGGTTTTAATGCTAGCTCCTTTGACCTCTGGAATATCATATTCCAAGTCCTCTGATCCCTTAATATAGATGCTGCTAAATCTTGTGTTTTCATGATTGAATTTCCTCAATACTTGAATTGTTTCTTTCTGGATGCTTGTAATATTTTCTCCTTGACTTGGGAGCTCTATAATTTGGGTATAATATTCCTTGGAGTTTTCCTTTTGAGATCTCTTTCAGGAGATGATTGGTGAATTATTTCTATTTTATTATCTGGTTCGAGAATATCAGGGCAGTTTTCCTTGATAATTTCTTGAAAAAATTATTTCTAGCCTCTTTATTGATCATCCTTTCAGGTAGTCCAATAACTTTTAAATTATCTCTTATTTCTATTTTCCAGGTCAGTTGTTTTTCCAGTGAGGTATTTCACACTGTCTTCTATTTTTAATCATTCCTTTGGTTTTTTATAATGATTTCTAATAAAGTCATTAATTTCCACTTGCTTCATTCTTATTTTTAAGGAATTCTTTTCTTCAGTAAGCTTTTGAACCTCCTTTTTCTTTTGGCCAATTCTGCTTTTTAAGGCAGTCTTCTCTTCATTGGTTTTTTTGTACCTTTTTTATAATTTGGCTAGTCTGTTTTTTAAAGTGTTGTTTTCTTCAACATTTTTTTTGTTTCCTTTACCAAGCTGCTAACTTGTTTCTTTCCATGGTTTTCTTGCATCACACTCATTTTTCTTCCCCTTTTTTCCTCTACCTCTTAGTTGATTTTCAAAATGCTTTTTGAGCTCTTCTGTGACCTGAGACCAATTCATATTCTTTTCTTGGAGGCTTTGGGTGTAAGAGATTTTCCTTTGTTATATTTTTTTCTGAATGTGTTTTGATCTTCCTACTCAACATAGTAGTATTCTATGGTCAGAATTTTTTTTCCTGTTGTTTGCTCATTTTCCAAGGTTATTTCTGGCCTTTTAACTCTTAGTTAAAGTCAGACTCTGCTTCCAGGGTGGAGGGTGCACTGTCCCAAGCCTCAGGGATTTTGTCAGCTGTTTGCAGAGATAATTCTAGGGACCAGTAAGTTTTCCATTCTTCCAAGGTGGTATGATCTAAGAAGAAGGGTGTTTACTACTCTCTTGGACTGTGTTTTGGTCTGTGAGTGATCACAAGCATTCTTTTCTGCCCTTATATTTAAAGAGAGTCCCTGCTCCACCATAGCCACAAGCTCTACTGTGCCACTGCTCCTATTTGCCTTGGTATTGTCATGCAGGACTGCAACCTAGACCCAAGTATAAGCAAAGTAACAAAATCCTTCCTCAGTGCTAGCAAGGAGACCCCTGAAATCTTCTTCTAGCCAGTTGTTTGATCTGCTGGCTCTCTGTGGGCTGAAAGCTCTGGAACCACCTGCTGCCACTGGTAATTCAGTGCCTCCTAAGGCCTGTTCCTGGTTTTCTGGGTCTGGGTCTATGCTGGTGGGGCCTGTGTTGGATTGTGCTCCACTCTCATCCAGGTTTGACAGACCTTTCCTGCTGACCTTCTAAGTTTCCATTGCCTAGAAAACTATTTTACTCCACATTTTTGTGGGTCCTGCTCTTCTAGGAATTGTTTTATGGCATTATTTAAAGATATTTGAAGGAGTTTAGGGGAGAGCTCAGGGGAGATGCTGTCTTTTCTCTGCCATTTTATCAGTGCTCTGAAAACTCTGCTATTCAGTATTTCTGTTCTAAAGGAAATTAACATAGAATAGAGGTTCTTGGCATTTCTTAGACATAGACCTCTTTTTCAGGCATTGAAGACAACAGATCTTCAGAATAATGTTTTTAAATTCATGAAATAAAATACAGAGAGCTGCTAATAAAACCAAATACATTACTATGTATCTATCAAAAATATTTTTAATTAAAAATATTCAAAACCTCATTTTAGGATCCTTAAAAATGAAATCCAGTGTCCCAATGGATGGCATTGATGTTCTAAGATTAATTATAATCAACATAATAATAGCTATCATTTAAATAGCATTTTGCAAAGTATTTTTTAAAAATATTATCTCATTTTCTGTTCACAACAACTCTGTGAGGTAATTTCTGTTATTGTTCTCATTTTATGGTAAAGAAACTGAAGTAGTTAGAGGTTAAATTACCTTCCCAGAATCATGCAGCTGGTTAAGTATCTGGGGCCACAGTTGAACTTAGGTCCCCTTGAATTTAGGCTTATTGTGCCATCTCTTTAGCCACCTGTTTTATATTGTTATTATTCAACTGTTCAGTCTTATCTGACTCTTTTTGGCCCCATTTGCCATAGCATGCCAGGCCCTCCTATCCTCTGCTACCTCTCAAACTCTGCTAAAGTTCATGTTTGTTGTTTCCATGACACTATCTATCCATCTCATTCTCTACTGTCTCCTTTTCCTTTTGTCTTTCTCATTATAAGGGTCTTTTATAATGACTCCCATCTTATTATGTGTTCAAAGTGTTTAACCTTCAGAATTTGACCTTCTAGTGAATAAGCTGACTTAATTTCTATAAGTCTTGAATGCTTTGACCTCCTTGCCATCCAAGAGACTCTCAAAAGTCTCCACAAATTAAAAGCAATAATTCTGCAGTGCTTGGCTTTCCTCATAGTCCAACTCTCAAAACCATTCATTGTTAGTAGAAAAAAAGTATAATTTTCATTAGAGGGATCTTTATTGGCAAGATAATGTCTCTATTTTTTAGGATGCTGTCAAGATTTGCCATCATTTTCCTTTCAAGTATCCGTCATCTTTTAACTTCATAGCTACAGTAGCCATCTGCAATGATATTTGAGCCCAAGAAAATAAAATCAACAATGCTTCCATTTTTTCTCTATTTGACAGAAAATAATGGGACCAGTAACCAAGATCTCAGTTACTGTTGTAGTTGCTGAGTTGTTAAGTTTTGTTAAGTTTCAAGCTAGCTTTTATTATACTGTCCTCTTTCATCACATTTATTATACTCTCCTCTTTCACTCACATTTATTATATTCTCCTCTTTCACTCACATTTATTATACACTCCTCTTTCTTTCACTCTTTCACATATATTTCATATTTCTGAGATATGAGAAACTACCTATAAAAATTTCCCCCAGTTTTGGGGAATGGATGAACAAATTGTAGCATATGATTGAGATAGGATACAACGGTCCCATTAGAAATGAAGAACCCAATGATCTTATAAAAACATGGATAGACTTGCACAAAATAATGAAGGGCAAAATGAGTAGAATTAAGAGAATATTATATTTAGTAACATCAATATTGTCTTAAGAACCCTTTTCAGTGAATTATCTTTTTGATTCTTATAAATAACCAAATTAACTATGAAGGACATATGAAGGATGACAGCTACAGCCAAAGAAAGAACTGATAAATAGAAGCATGTTTAAACCTGTAAACCTCTTTTAAACACACACACACATGCACACACACATGCACACATACACATTTGTGTTTAATGGTAGCTATCTCTAGGATGGGGAGGAAGGAATGAAAACAGTTTGGATTCAGTCCAAGGCTGTACTTGAGGACCTAGAGGGCCTCATGTGGCCTTCAGGTAACAGGTTACCCAGCCCTGCATTAGACCCTATAATTCAACAATAGGTTGTGTATAAGAGACACATTTAAAGCAAAAAGACACACAGAATTAAAATAAAGGATTTGAGCAGACTCTATCCTGAAGTAAAGAAAAAAGGTGGGATAGTAATCAGTGTGATCTCAGACAAAGTAAAAGCAAAAACAGACCTAATTAAACAAGATAATCAGGGAAAAGACATTTTGCCAAGAGTTATCATAGACAACTAAGTGATACATACAAAAAAAATTACATGGGGCAGCTTGGTGGTGCAGTGAACAGAGGACTGGCCCTGGAGTTAGGAGGACCAGATTTCAAATCTGGGTCTCAGACACGTGACACACTTAACAGCTGTGTGACCTTGGGAAGTCACTAAACACCAATTGTCTGGTCTTTTCCCTCCAAAAAATATTACAGCAAGTTTCTTTGATCAAGGCCCCACTTTTCAAAAAGAAAACCAAGTCAAATTTATATATAGAAGAACCATCCCCAAAGTGACAAATTGTCAAGGGATAAAAATGGGCACTTTTCGAAGAAGAAATCAAAGCTATCTAGTCACTATTTATTAGAGAAAGGAAAATTAAAAAACACTGAGGTACCAACTCATACCAATCATGAATTGCAAATGCTGAAAGGGATGAGGGGAAAATAGGTACGCTATTTGATCTGAAGGTGGAGTAGTGATCTGGTTCAACCTTTCTGGAGAACAATCTGAAACTATGCCCAAGGGCTATAGAACTCAGTTCATTTTTTGATCCAGCAATATTATTACTAGGTCTGTACTCCCAAAAGAGACCAGAGAAAAAGGAAAAAAAAACAAACTTATATTGACAAAAAAAATTAGTCATTCTTTCTGAGGTGGCAAAGATTTGGAAATTGAAGGTCAGCTCATCATTTGAAGAGTGGATGAGCAAGCTATGGCAAATGATTTTGATGGAGCACTGTTGTGCTATAAGAAATGACAAAGGTGGTGGGTCCCAGAAGAACAAAGCAAGAACCGTATGAGCTGATGCAAAGTGAACTGAGAAGAATCATAGGATCATCACGCTCGAAAGTTGTAAGGATGGTCAAATGTGGAAGACTTGGCCACCCTGATTATTACAACGATATGAGACAACCCCAAAGCGCTCATCACAAAAAATGCACTCTTCCTCCAGAGAGAGAGAACCCTCTAACTCTCTCAGTGAAAACTGAATTTCTCACTGTCTTTATTTTTTATGGCATTTTTGTGATAAAACTAATATAGAAATGTTTTGCATGATTTCACATGTATAGTAAACATCATCTTGCTTGTTTCTTAGTGGGTAGGGGAGTGGTGGGAGGCAGGGATAGAATCTGGAACTCAAAATTTTAAAAATAAAAGAATGTTAAAAATAAATAAATAATAGATGAAAATGAATTAACCAATAAAAAAAGAAAAGAAAAAGAAAATGTAAGGAAAAGATCTAATATATGCAAAATTATTGGCATACTTATCATTAAATGTTTAATTTATTATTTCATAATTTGTTTAATCCCAAACAGTATTAACAAAAATCACAGAACCCCAGAGGTTTGAGGGACCTGACAGAGCATCTACTGAGAGACATTTAAATGACTTTAATTACCTTTGCAAATGATACTGAGTCATTTCAAGAGGCCCTTAACTGAATTTCCTACTAGAAGCATATAACTGTACTTATTTCTAGATATTTGTAAGATTAAAATATTTATAGCAAAACTTCTTTATAAATGCTAAAATAGGAGTACCAATATTCCTCATAAGTATATTAATGCTAATAACATATAATTAATAATATGTAATATAACAATATAATGTATTAAAATATATACCATAATAATATATAATATAACAATATACCATATAATGATATAGAATACATAAACAATATAATATGATTTGATAATGATGGCAATATAATATTATAATAATGGCTAATACCATAGAATTGCCTGGTTTATTCCTCTTGATGAAAGTTCTTTCATAGTTCCATGATAGATATTCATAAAGGAGCCTTGTGATTATAACAACAAAGATGTTTATAGCCATGTTGACAAATTTGAGTCCCCCCCAAGTATTCCTTGATTTAAAATAAACTTTTGAAAAATATATAGCTTTTTTTAATTAAAAAATGACCAGTAACATTTACTGAGGAAATAGACTTTTTTTCTTCTACTAAGCCCTACTTTAAATTTTCTGTATTCACAATGAACAAAAAATTTATATCGTGAGGCTAATAGTAAGAATAACTATATATAAAATAATAACTAATATTTACATAGCACTTTAAGGTTTGTTAAGCATTTAAAAATGTTAAACATTTTATCCTCATAAAAACCCTAAGAAACTTTATTATTATGCCCCACAGATGAGGAAATTGAGGCATGGGGAGCTAAGTGGCTTGTCCAGCTTCCCAGAGGTAGCAAGTGTCTGAGGTCAAGTTTCAACTCATTTCTTCCTGACACCAGAGACAGTGCTATATCGGCTATGTTCCCTATATAACTTGGAAAAAAACATATAACTTTGCATTCCTACTTTCACTAAGTGAAATAATTAATACTAATAATGTTGATAACTGTCATTTATAAATCACTTGAATTTGTATAAAGCACTTTTCAAAAATTATCTAATTTGAGTCTTCACAAAAACCCTGTGGAGTAAAATTATATTAGTAGTTATTTGTATTTCTTTGAAACAAACGAGGAAATTGAGGCTTAGAGAGAGCAAATGACTTGCCCATGAAGACACAATTAGTCATTCTCATGGATAAGACTCAGACTTAGGCTTCAATTTAACTCCGAGTCCAGTTCTCACTGAACTATATCATGTGAAACATTTTGCTCAAATACGTTCCTGAAATGTAAATAGATAGAGAGCACAATATCAGAAAGAAGGGAAACTTATTAGGACAGTAGGAGTAGTAGTAGTACTGATGCCAATAGCAAAATTAGTAAAAAAAAAAATTGGGACATTTCTTAGTACAATGGACCATATGGATAAAGAGAACACATTCCTCTATAGAGTAGTATAACTGTCATTCTAAGTAACACAGTTTGGTTTTATAATTAGCTAATGAATTTCTGACCAGCAGGTCTCATAGGAAATTTGATGGTTCAGAAATGAGCTCTCATTTGTGACTAAATTTCAAACAGAGTTTATTCTTTCATTAAGCTGTGTCCATTACTCCATGTGGCATGTGCTACCCTGTATGTACAGGGATGATATTACTGATTCTCCATTAGCATCAAGTTGTTTTCACTGTAATCATACCCTGAGAAGGATTGTAAATCAGAGGAGGATGGGGAGGGTTGCTGGTAGGTAAGGAGATATTTGAGGTTCAGAACCCATACTTGATGGGGGCATAGCACTTTGTAATAGTTGAATGAGATCATAAAAATCTATAGCCCTTCTAATTTCCAGAAAATTAAACCACTTTAACCAGTGGAAAATGAGATGTGTACTTTTTTTCCAGCTGCTTCAATTTTTCTATTATGTATATTTCAGATCCCTGCCATCAGTGAGCAGATGCCTTACCTTGGTGTAAAAATTATCCCCTGTTCACTTCCTCAGATATATATATTATATATATATACACACACACATCTACACATGTATATAAAATATATGCACACATGTGCATGTGTGCACACATATACGTATATAGTACATATCTATATACATACATATACACACATAGATATATATGTATATCTGTGTCTGTCTGTCTCTATACATAGAGACACACACACATATATAATATTGTGATGCAAAAATGTTGCAGTCACTCATTCCCCACTGAACTTCTTAGGGCTCATCTGATAAAAAAACAGTAACAGATGTCTACCATTCAAACAGGATAAAAAAACAGTAACAGATGTCTACCATTCAAACAGGAAAAAAAAAATTGTTTCCTTCAGTGGGAGCAAGGGCCATGTAGAATGGGTTGTTCCATCTTGGAGAACGTAAGTAACCCCTAAGTTTATACTCCGTTTATTTAGTCACATCCTAGTGTCAGGATCCATGAACTATTAGAGATCTACCACTTTGTAACACCAAAAGTTCTGGGTGTCTAGCCTCTAGAATAATGACAACTCATATACTGAAAAAGGCAAACAATCAATCAACAAGTATTTATTAAAGCTATAACTATATGAAAGACATTGTGCCAGATACTTGGAGATGTAAAGACAAAAATAAAATAAATCAAATCATATCTCAATTTATGACATGCATGAGATTCACTATTTTGCCGGACATTATATCAATTGCTCCAGAAAGATTTCTAATTACCTAACCTCTGTCAGATTCTGTAGGCTCTTGCTTTTTTGTTTGTAACCTCAGGGTTTAGCACATTGCTAATGCACAAAATGCTTACTGTCTTTTTAAATTCAATCATCAAAATGGTCTCATGGTTTTGATGAATGCATGAAAAAACATTTATTAAACACTTAATATGTGCATAGTAATGTGCTAAACACTGCATGTACAAGTAGAAAAATGAGACAATCCCTTCTTTTAAGTTCACATTGTAATAGGTGGAGAAACCTATAAAGGAGGTTTCAGCTGCAAATCAGATGAAAAAACCCAGTGGTCCTTAGGCAAGGCAGATGGTAATGCATCTTCTTTAGTGCAATTTCATTATTGAACCTTTTTATAGTGTTCCATGTTAAGGCTCAGTTTTCTATTTCCTATCAGTTCTACTCCAATGGCCAGGAAGAGACCGCCAAAGATACACAGGGATAATATTGGCACTGATATACCTGCTATCACCAGGATGACTGGACTGCTCTTCTCACTGCACAACTCTGCTACAACAATGTAGCCAGGCTCACATGTTGTTTCTCTTTCCAATTTAACTCTACAATATTAGCATAATATGGCCCTCTTATTCCTTCCTAAGGCTTCTTTAACAAGTGAAAGTAACTGATGAACCTATGGTTATTATTAGACACTGCAAACCTCCTACAGAAAAACTGCCCTATTTTCTTTACCCATAGTCACAGAGTCAATAAATTTCAGAAATAAGATTTAAATCCACATCTTTCCAACATGAGTCCAGCACAAAACCTTTTTTTCATAGTCACATTTCTCAGTCTTGTATAATTTAAATGTATGGAAGTGACACATTTTATAGATTTAATGTCTTATTGGGAGACATCTTAAGGAAAGCATTTAGTATTACCCTTTTTTTCTACCAAGTGATTATATTAAAATATGAATAGGCAGACAAAAATTCATATATAACCAACATCTCTACAGCATTTTACCTGTATTATCTCACTTGGATCTAACAATAACCTTGAGAGATGTAAGCTACTATTATTCCCATTTTATAGATGAGACTGGAGCTGCAGCAACTAATTGAGGGAGTTTAACTATTCTGAAAAGGATATATCAACAAACATTGATATACTAACATACTGAAGTGTCAACAAATCTTTCCATCCTATCTCTTCATGTACAGATTCCCCACTATAACTTGAGCATCTCTCATCTTGGCTATCATAATTGCCTCCTAATCAATTTCCTTGCTTTTACCCCCTTCAGCCAGCTATCAAAATTATCTTCCTAAAGAAAAGGCTTCACTAATTATTTACCTAAGAATCTTCAGTTGCTCCGTATTTCTTCTAGAGCAAAATATGATTCCTGATTAACCATCCTGTTGAATGTATTAGAATTGAAACACATTTGGGTTTGCATTAATTTCCTCATTTGTAAAATGAGCTGAAAAAAGAAATGGCAAAACACTTCAATACCTTTGTGTATCAGCAAGAACCTTGACATACATAAGAGGACCTGCTGTACAGGTTCTTAGATCTGTTTTTCTAAAAGGAAAACAACTTTTGAGTGGTTAACAATCACTTTAATCAAGCACATGTATCATTCACTTAGTTCAGGGGAAAAAGTCAGAACCTTGAACTTCAGAGAAAATACAAAGAAATAATAATCAACAGACAGGGCTTGCAACTATCTGACCATAAGCTATGTGTATATCACAGATCAACAGACAGATCCAACTGTCTGACCATACATATGTAGTTACCGTAAAGGGAAGCACCAACATCTGGGTTTTCATAGCCAGAGTGCAGCTGCCCAGAGTCTCTTCTGGCCAAACACTTTCAAGGAGTAAGCCCCAAAGTAGAATCTCACCTCAGAGTATTTATACACTTTTCAGAGCCAGACGACATCATAAGTCTTGAGAATCAATGCCTCATTAGAAAATTAACAAAAGGTTTGGACCTCCCCTAATCAAGTTTCCCTTAAAGAGCAGGCTCATTAATGGATGGGGAAGGTCTTGAACTCTCTGATTAACATTTCGCTCTGCCAAGAAAACCCCAAATGGAGTCACAAAGAATCAGACATGAAACAACTTTATAGCAAGAACAAATATTGTACATGTGGTTTTTCCCATTGCTCCTTTACAAGTGCTTCTTAGAAAATATTGTTTAGTTGCTTATGTATCCCCTACACCTAGCACATTGTTTGACCCATAATCTGCACTCAATATATTGTAATTGATTTGTAGACTGAATGACATAACTTCAACTAAAGTCAAATAGAAAGGGAAAAGAATTAGCTTTGGCTAAAGGTAAAGTGCTTCTCAGTTGACTCTACTAAAAGAAAACAATCATCAACTATTTGTTTTTCTCCTTACTGAACAAGAAATACTAATAAATAAAAAATCTCAGCTCAAACAGCAGGAAGGAGAGAGGACAGAAAAATAATAATACCTTCTTTCCTCCTTTATGAAATTTCTAAACTGATGGCTGCAGGGCTAGTGATTTTGCATAATATCCCCAGTACAACTGCTATGTATATTTGAGGAATGCCACAGACCTCCTGTCAGATACTAAACAAAATGTCAAGTCTTTCCTCATTGGAGTTGCCCTCAACATTTCCCTTTGAGTGTCCCATCTGTTTGTTAACTGTCTGAACCAATAGGTCTTAGGAGAGGGAGTACACATTCTAATACATATAAACACCATTTTTTTTGGCCCGTTTCACCTGCTTGAATGGGAATTGGCTTTCAATGAAAGTTTTAAGTTAATATTCTTCTTTTCTATTGTAAAAAAAAATTTTAAAATACATCTTCAAGACAAGAAAGCAGTAAGTGATTTTTATCATGTATGGATTATTGACAGATAAAATTCAAAACTTCATTAGGTTATTGTTGTGGTATTGTTTTTAATTAGTTGTTGTGGACAAACCTATCCCCTCATATGGATTATTCTCGTATTGAGTCTCTCTAAACTTAGGCAGAACAACTTCATAGTCCACCACTAGGACTATGCCCTAGATCTTTTCAGCTCAGTAGATGGTGCCTAAGCTGTTTCTCCAATGTTACATTTTTCAAGAACCCAGATTCACAGTGATATTACTGTTAGGGCTATAGACCAAAGAGATAAAAGATCTTTTTGTACAAAAATCTTTATATATTGTGAGAAGAAAATAATTTAAAATTGAGGGGTACCTATAAACTGGAAAATGTACAAATAAGTTATGGCAACTCTATATAATTTAGGAATATGAAATGATGATGGGTACTATATTTTTTAAGAAAACTGGGAAGACTTGTATGAACTAGTGCAGAGGGAAGTGAGTAGAACTAGGACATCAATTAATAATAAAAAAAATGTACTATAAGGACAAACAATGTTAAAAGTTAGCAAGTCAGTAAGCACAATTTCTTTAGATTCATAAAAATGCTACCCACCACCTGACAGAGAACTCAGAGTTAAGATTAAGATGTATTTTATTTGAACATAACCGATGCAAAAAAAAAAAATGTTTTGCTCCACCATACTTGTTTATTATAGGGGTTTTGTTTCTGTGTTTTCCTCAAGCTGAGGGATGTGTATGTGTGGGAGGGGCTGCTAGAAAGGTGGGAAAGGGGAATATCATATCTTCAATTAAAAAATTTAGTGTCATCACATCATGATATGCCATTAAAGTATGATATTTAAGATTTTTTTTTGTTTGGACCTGTGATTTTATTGTTTTTCCTCAAATGAGGAAACTCCTTTTATTAGTACAAATAAGCAATAGCTTCACAAATAAAAGTTTAAGAAAATTGCCTGAGGTACTGGGATTCAGATGGTGAATTTGAATCTAAATTGAACTTCCTGTGAAGTAAACACTCTAGGCACGAAAGCATTGCTTCTCTTTTGGAAGTCAATGAATTGCTGTGCCCAAAATATTTTTTTTTTTTGCTAAAATATTGCACTAAACTGTATTACTTCTATTACTTTCTTGCATGACTCTTATTAAATTATTCCTCCCCTAATAAATGTACATTAAATAAAAGTCAGGAGACAGATTCTAATCTTGATTTTGCCTCTATATTAGCTGTGAGACCTTGGTCAAGTCAACTGACATAACAATTAATCATTTTTGTCATCCAGAATCCTTGAACTCATCTCAAATTGATTCTCTGTTCCACTCAATATAATATCCATTACAAACTTTCTTTCCTCAAACCTCTCACAGTATTCTCCTCACTGACCTACTGAAAAGCGTGCTCATTTTGTCTTTCTTTACATCTATAGCACTTAACATAGTGCCTGGTATATAGTAAGTGCTTAATAAAAGCTTTCTTATTCATTGATTGATTGAAATGTAATGTGTGATTGGTAGAATATGTATGTACTCTTATGCCTTTTGGTTCTAACATTATGTAACCCTATAAACTATTTGGTTCATTTTAAATATGTGCTCAATCTAATATTTAAGCTTACATTTTTGGAGAAATTTATTCTGGTTCAGCAGCCTTTGTACTGATACTATCACACATGCTTGTTGAAGCCTATGGGAGCTTTTCATGTTACCCGGCAGAAGTAAGCAGCAGAGCTATGTTACTGCAAAGATTCAAGTCAACAAGCATTTAATAAGGGACAACAATGTTCCAGATACTGACCTAATCACTGGGAATACAAAGAAAGTATTTCCCCCCCACCCCCCAAAAAAAGTCCATGATCTTAAAGAGCTCACGCAAACATCTATGAACAAAGAAGATATGTATGAATAAATTACAAATAAATTCAGAGGCAGGGCACTTAGATTAAAAAAGACTAGGAAAGGCTTCTTGCAGAAAACTGGATTTTCATTGAAACTTGAAGGTAACCAGGGAAGCTAGGAGGCAGAGATGATGAGGGAAAGAATTCCCAGTATAAAGAATTTGCCAAAAAAAAAGTGCCTGAATTCAGGAAATGGAATGCTGTGTGTGAAGGAAAACAAATGATGTGTGTGCATATATGCATATACACACACATACATATATACATACATACACACATACATTCATCACCATGTAAAATTTATTATTCCAATGACACTAATACATCTGTAGATGTTCATGATGACTATCACATTGTACCAAATTTTCTTCCCTCTATTTTCTGACCAACCAGAAAATATTTCCTTAACTTTCCTGTTTTCCTTTCTAAAGACCTACCAGAGGTCATTTACCCAAGTAAAATCTCTTAATGCACTCATTTGCAATATGTAGGGCACTATATTTCCCTAGGAAAAATGAAGAAAAATGTTATTGGATTTCAGAGTACATGGAGGGCAGTAGGGTATAAGAAGACTGGAAAAGGAGGAAATGGCCTTAAAAACCAAACAGAAGATTTCACATTTGATAGTAAAGACCACAGGGAGCCAATGAAATTTATTGAAATGATGGGTGGGGGGTGGGCTGACATGGTCAGACCTGCACTATAGGATAAATTTGGTCATTGAGTGGAAGATGGTTTAGAGTTCAGAGAGACTTGAAGAATGGAAAACAATTAGAAAGCAGTAACTATATTTCAGACATAGCTAAGAGCCTGCACTATGGTGGTATCAGTGTCAGAATAGAATAAAAGACACATGACATATGTGGGTAAAGTAGTATCAAGGAAGGGCTAAGCCAACTGCAGGTTAGCTAGGTGGTGCAGTGGATAGAGCACCAGTGAAGGAGTCAGGAGGACCTGAGTTCAAATCTCACCTCAGACACTTGACATTTACTAGCTGTGAGATCTTGGACAAGTCACTTAACCCCAATTGTCTCATCATGGGTCATCTCCAGTCATTCTGATGAATAT
>CM053770.1:347386292-347429268 GCA_028658325.1 Potorous gilbertii
GGAGGAGAAGTGAGGCTGGTGACCTGCACAGTCCTCCCTCACTCAAAAGCAAAGTCAAGTGCAAGTCATGTCATCATTTCTCTGATGGCATGGTCTTCTTCAGCAACAAAGGATGAACACACACATAAGCCAACTGCAGTAGAGTTGTGTGGAAAGCTTGAGATGTTGCCTGAAAAAATCAATGAATTGTATGCTCAGGAATGCTAGGATGTCCCTTGGGATGTCAAAGGCAATGTAGAAGCTGTGTATTTATAAGTGACTGGAACAGGATTACTGGAACATGATGGAAACACCATTCAGGGAGGCTAGGAAGCCTTACAAGGCAGGGACAGGTATTAATACCGCTAAGAACTTGGAGTTATTGACAAATATGTATGTCCAATCATAGTTCCAAAGAGCCTGTCACAGAAGGAAGAACAATGACTTTGAAGTCAGAAGACCTGGCTTTAAATCCTGACTTTGTCACTTATTACTTATGTAACTCTGGGATAGTGTTTTTGTATCTATGTGTTTCAGCTAGGGACAGCTCCCTGCTGATTCTAAATCCTATGCTCCTATATGGTAGTTTGTAACAGAATATCAGAACCAGGAGGGACCTCATAGAGTTTTGTGACTCCTCTAATTTTAGATGAAGGAAACCACAAGTCAAAGAAATACTGCATCTTGCCCATGATCAAGTTGCATTGCTACAACTTTGTTACTTAGAGCTCTTTTCACTATACTATGCTATCTCTAACTTTATTTATTTAACTGTCTTACTCTGAGTCAAATATCATACTTTCTTATTTCTGTATAGTTGACACTGACTGACAGTACCTTTCTAGGATGCTAGTCAGGAATATTTTCTTAAACTATTGCTGTTCACTCATAGAAACGCTTTTGAAAATATTGTTAATAAGTATTTTTGAGTTTCATGAATTCCTCATGAACCAATTTCCCTTTTAATTAGTCAACTAGTCATTTCCCCATTTAACTTTTTTTCACTGGTTAAAGGAAAGAGAAAATAACTTTTAATTTGAATTAATGTTAGAGGTTGTTAACTCTTAACTTTGCCTAGTTACATTTTTTATTAGCTTTCTTCAAGACTGCTAACAAGAGGAACTAAACATATGCGCTTAATTCATGTCTTGAATCAGCTTCTGTGAATTACTACTCAGTGCAATCACTTATTCTTCACATTAGACATTTAATTAGATAAGTCTATTTGTGAAATTCCTCACAAGTAGATTTTGAAATCCTGAAATAAGGGATACTCTAAGACATTATCAGTGTCCAGGGTTGTTCTGCTGCAAGAGTTGCTCTTCAGAAAAGAAAAATATGGGATTATAAAGGACTTATTTTTATACCTGTGGGATGCTTAAATATTCCTAAACTAAAAAGTTATTACCACAAGCTTATTTAAAATCATTGTATATTTTTTGAATAGTAGTTTTAAATTGGTTTATGTATTCAACTAAATTAACCATAAGAAAACACAGCCTGTTATATAGAAGACATAGTATCATATTATAGAAGTAGTTCTAATTTTTATGTTAAAATACCTGGGTTCAAATTCTGACTCTATCACTTATTACCTGTGTGACTTGGTTCAATGCATCTTACCTCTTCCTCTCCAAGCTATTTAATTTCCTCAATTACTAAATAAAACAATTTCACTAGATGAGTTCTATTGTCCCAGTTCTATGATATCATGCTATATGCTGGGGATATAAAGAAAATTGTAATAATACAATCCTTGTCCTTAAGGAGTTTTCAACTGAAAGTATAATGAAACCCATTTATAAAGCACCATTCAGTTCAATAAGCCCTGTAGAAGCATCTTAGTTTCAGTCTTTTAGTTGTTTAAAGAGCAAGATTTAGGAAGCATCCAGGTAGCTCAGGGGATAGAATGTAAGGCCTAGAGTCAGGAAAACCTGAGTTCAAATCCAGCCTTGGACACGTGCTAGCTGTGTGACAAAGAGCAAGTTACTTAATCTTTGCCTTCTCCACTGCAGAAGGAAATGACAAATCACTCCAGTTATCTTTGTCGAGCAAACTCTTGACTGTGGACAACAATGTGTACTGGTTCATAAGTAATCAGACATGATTGATCAAGAGCAAGTTTTAGACAGTTAAAGCAATTAAGCCTCTGTGGATAGAGAATGAGAATTAATCGATAGAGAGCATCATAGCCAGGAAGATGCAGATTTATGCTAACATTGACACACCCAAGACCAGAAGTTTAACCCATCAGGGTCCCTAGACAACTCAGAAAGATTTTAAGTTATGAATACTTATTTATATTAGTAGAAGTAATATCTTCATTGGAAGTTACCTAGACCAAAGAAATCATATTTAGAGGAGAAAAAATAGGGGGAAGACTCTGGGAACAGCATGACAAAAATGAAACATTTTGTCTTCAAAGAACTTATATTCTTTTGATAACCAGTTTGATACTTAGGCTATTACTCAATTATCAGTTTTTTGCATAAATTATTCTAGTTTACATCCTTTAAATTATTGAACCCAAATTAGGGGTAATTGAAAGAAGTCTTTGGGATTAAGTGCTATCCCAAATATAATTAGGAGGTAATTTGAAATATTTAACTGGGGAAAAGAAAAAAAAAATGGTCAGCTGTTTCCTAGATATAAACAAGCAGCCTGTGGAGGCATTTTCCTTTTTTTAGTCTTAGTTGTATTTGTCTTTTTTTCCTGTCCATGATTATCTCATTTACCTGCCAAACACTACTGAAGCTTTCACAATATCAATATCTTCCTTGTTACTCAAGATGTAAAGATTCTGAAACTTACACATAGCTTCTTTAATGAGAATACAAAAAAAAATGTTCCCTCATCATATTTTGGTGGAATTCACTCCAGTTCTAATGCAAACTCTTGTTTAACCTAGGAAAATTCACTTTTCTCACTTTACTTTGTTACCTCATCTGTAAAATTTTGTATTTTCTTTCCTGTAACAACTTAGTGAAGGTGTGTGTTTGTGTGTGTGTGTGTGTGTATACATATTGGGGGAATGGGAAATGTTATAGTTCTTAGTAAAAATATGTTTTTCTAGAACTTTTTGATTGGTATTTTTATATTAAATTACTCCTATTTCAAGGGAAACAACTAACCAAATGTGAAAGAAATTGCTCTATATCATTATCATCTGTATCATTTTCTAAAACAGCATTCATTCTTCTTGTCCTTTCAACTTAATGCCATTTTTAATGTCTCTGTATCTCTCTAGTGACATTTCACCGCTCATGAATGATTTGTATCTCTGTCAAATTAAGGATCAAATTTGAGAAACAGACTTGCTTAAACATAGCCAACACTTGGCATCTACTGGAATAAGCTAATTGGTTGAAATAATTGTCTTCAGCAGATAGAATTTTCATCATAATAATTCTCTAGAACTTCTAATCATAATTCCTTGGAAAGAAATGATAGTTTTTACATACATTTATGTATAACACACATCTACACACAAACACGCATGCACACACACACACACACACACACACACACCCCTACACATACTTATACATATAATAACCTTAATCAGGAGAGGGAGGTTCAGAAAATGTATCAGTTGTTGAACTATTCTGACTTTGGATAAAACCTGAAAAAAAGAGCTTCCTGGATAGCTATTGTCCAGAGTAAAGATCGTGCAGCAGAGGCACAATTCCTTTTGACATTCGTCTTGATTTTTTTGTACCTTTTGAATCTGCATTTTCTGTCAAGAATAAATCTTGTTAACTGCTCCACTCTAACAGGACAGTTCTGTCCCAGCAAATTTATACTGGGACAGCTATACATTATTAACAAGCTATGAAAAGTCACTGGCTAAATGTCATGGAAGCTGAGATATAGCAGCACCTTGGGATTCATATAGCAAACAGTTTAGTTTTAATCATCTTGGACCACAAGGTGTCTTGACATTTGAGGGGCAACTTTTTCCTCTTTTACTTCCACTGGAATCAGACTTCTATTATCTTAGCCATAATTTTACACCTCAACTGTGATAGAAAGTTTTACCTCCTAAATTAAAAATGTGAAAAAAATCGATCTATCAGGGACCTTATCATTCATTTAATCAATGCTTACATGCAGGCTAGCCAGGAAAAAATGAGCAAGGACAGCTAGATGATTCTAGCATCTCCAGCATCATAAAAATATTCTGAGTGAAATGTCTGTCCATTTCATTAGTGCCTATGAGATTTGACCTTGGTGAACTGCATTAATACAGATAATTGATTTGGGCATATAATTTTTTTCATTTTGAGAAATTCTGTGGGTTTCATATCTTTCAAAATGTTTATTTAAATCTTTTTTTAAACTGAAGTCATAATTCAATAATCAGAAAAGCAATCTGTGGTGTCAGAAATATCTATAATTACAGTCATAATTTACTTTTTGCTATCTCTCAGGTAGGGATATGGATTTGAGCCTTACTAAAATCCAACCAAAATGTTTATCTCATATAAAGTAAGAAAGTATGTTTCTATTTAAATGGAAATGAACAATTAAAAAATAGTGAATGCATGAAAGTCCCATCTAATCAAATGTAGCATAATATTACACACACTGTAATACTATGATTGGTGGGTGAGTGCAGATTGTAGTAGAAAGAACATTTGACTTATAATCAGGATATCCGAATTCAAATTCTCACTGATATGTATTTCATAGATTTACAGTTGGAATGGGTCGCTAAAAACATTTAGTCTGAAACTTATTTAAAAGATGAGGAAATTGAGGCTACATAAGTAATAAATATCATGGCTGGAACTTAAACTGACATATTTTGGCTTCAAAATGTGTCTTTAACCCTTACTGTTATTACCTTGAATAAGTTACCTAACTTTTCTGGTCTTTTTTGTTTATAAAATAAGGCTGTTGGACTCTAATAACCATGGTCCCTGCTAGACATAAACCTGTAATCCTACTAATGATCTTTATATGGTTGGATTTCAATCATATATTTCTTGCTTGTATAATTTACCAGGAATCTGGGTAAAATTATTTATTCAAATATATCCTTGATATGAATCAGCTTCAAGTTTTGTCCACACATTGATAATATATTCACTTGCTACATCATAGAGAAACAGTCTTTCATTCTTTAACTTTATCTAAACAGCTAACACAATATGTCATAATAACAGTCAAAAGTATATGAAACCTAAATATAAATGCTGTTATAATTAAAGGGGAAAAAATCACGAAATGATAGAAATAGTTTGTGTATCTATGACCAATGGGAAAACTTTTAACTCGCCAAAGGATACAAGTGATCATAGAAGATAAAATGGGTAATTTCACTTTTATAAAATTGAAAGTTTTGTAAAAATAACATCACTGAAAGAAAAATTGGAAGAAAAGTAATTAAACAGAATAACAATCTTTGAAGTAAATCTAAATGTCAAAACATAATAATCTTTCCCCATAATAAATAAGAGGCCACAAGATATGAACAGATAATTTTAAAAGGCAGAAATGCATGTTATGAAAAATTATATGAAAAGATATGCCAGATGACTAAAAATGAGAAAAGTATAATTTAAAACATCCTAGAGAATTTACCTTCCACTCATCAAATTGGCAAACAGCAACAAAAACAACAAAAATTAAAAGATACAAATTTCAAAGCTTCAGGGACTTTAGAAACACAAGCATAATGGCATACTGTTGGTATATATACAAATTGATACAATCATCTTGGAAAATGTTTTGGAACTTTACCAGAACGTATATACACCCTTTAATCCAACTATATTACTGCAATGTATACACACAAACCAGCCCGAGACAGAAAGGAAGGTTTCATATGTACTAAAATATTCATAGCAAAACTTGAGTGAATAACTGAGAACAATGTGGATTTCCATAAATTGAGGAATAACTGAACTGTGATATTTGAATTTAATGTAATATTGTTGTGTTATGAATATTAAGAATTCAGAGAAACATAGGATGAATTGTATAAACTCAACAATGCAGTAACCAGAAAGAGAACAGAAAACAACTGAGAATTCTGATCCATGCAGTGATAAATTGTTACTTTCAAAATCTTATATTGAAACAGCTCTTTCGCCTCTCAGCAGGAAGGTGATAAACTGGAGGCACATAATGGAAGTCCATATTTTCAGATACGTTCAATTGATGAGTTGCTCTCCTTGACTATGTACTTACTTGTTACAAGAGAATGTTTGGAGTGCAAGGATAGTCATTGGGAAATGAGCAAAAATAAAAAGAATAATAGTATAAATAAAATGTTTTAAAAATAAAAGTTAATAATAGAAGGCATGATAGAGATAATTTCAACAACCACTTCATTTTACTGGTGAGAAAGATGAGATATAGAAAGATTCAATGCTCTTTCCAAGGTAACAAAGATATTTAGTGGCATAAATTAGCATTGTAATCTAAGCAATCTATTCATTAATTGTTTAGGACAATTTTTTTCCCCTTAAAAGGAATTTGTAAACATACAGTCCTTAACTCCCCTGTATAGATAAGGAAACCAAACTCCCAAGAGATGAAATCACTTGCCGAAGGTCATACAAGTAGGGAAGGAAGCATTATACTCAAAACCATGTCTTATTACTCTAAAGTCAGTGATCTTTCCACTCAATAACCTAATCTTCCTCTAACTCCTTACTGGCTGTTTCCTCAGTTAGTCTATGTTTCTAAGTTGAGAACTTTATTTTAGAATGTTCTTTAGTTCCTAGCATAGTTCTAGGTGTCCTCTAGGCAGTTCAATAAATGTTTGTTGATTGAAAAATTGCTTATTGACTTATCAAAATGCTTCAAAGCTTTAATGCATTATTATAGTACTATATTGTGCCTATCCGAAACACAGTTCTCACTTGTTACTGTCATTGATATACCACTTCCAAAGTCTTCCAACATTTAATTTAGCTGTAAATTACCCTTTTTTACATATATATGCATAAATTATCAAAAAAATTCTTAAAAGATATAGCAAATATGATAATTTTACTAAATCATCTGATTGATATCTATTGAGGCTTACTATTGGGAGATTTTCACCAAAAGTACTTGTTATAATCATGGAGAATATCTAATACAGACTCTAAATGGAAAAGTGCTTCCTTTTAGATGGTGATATCCTTTACATTTTTCTGTTTATGGATGACCTTATGTTGATTGCATCACTCTACTAACATCACAGAAATTTCTAAATGTGATCTATAAAATGAAAAGTCTTCCACTTCATTATCCATATAGGAAGAAACAAATTGTTCATTTTCTGATCAGATACAGACTTGATCCATAGATGCATTCAGTGTTGAATGTAATACCTCAAGAGAAGTGAGAGAATGTATGTCATTAGAGTACAAAAGGAGATAGAGTGGTCTTGTAGGTGGAGTGAGGCATAAATGGAAACCTGCTGATGGTAACTATAAAATGTTAGGAGATGGAAGGACCTCCAGAGGTTGAAAGGAGAGCTCTAGGCACATGATAAATCTATATGAGGACATAGGAGCCACAGAGTGACTCATACCAGTGTTAGAGATATTCACATCAATGTGATCACAGATTTGTGGAAATATGGAAGTAATTATTCTAACAAAATGTAACTTTTGGAATCAAATCTCTATGGTCTCCAAGAAGAGACCATAATACTTTTTCTTGAGGCAGAAAAATTATTGTATTCTTAACAGAAGGCAAGGAAAGGTAGTTATTCCCTATGTTCATTCTTAACTCTATCTATCAGTTCAGCAGAGTTAATAGTGAAGAGCTAGAAGTGATCTACTTGGAAATATAGTTTCAAGACTAAAGTCTAAATTAGTATGGTTGGAGTAGTCTTGTAATAAGAATATAGATGAATAGGTTCCATCACTTAAGATCTTATATATAGTATAGGTAAAAGAAGCAAGTTTTATATTTTCTTCACTTATTTTTCTTTTCTAAAATTGATTTTATTTTTCTGTTTTATCTCACAGTCATTTCCAGATATATTGTACAGATTCTTCTCTCTTCCCTCTCCCCTTATCCTTTATAGCAAAATAAAGAGGCATAGAGAGAATTAATAAAGGATAATAAAATAAAAAAATAATAAAAAGGGTATGCTGCAATCCTCACCAGTAGTCCTCCATCAATTTACTTTAATAGACACCCCAGGGAGTTCATAAATAAATCCAGAGTTCTTTGTTCTTGGTGGCTGACAGCTTCAGGAGCTGATAGTGTTGCTATGGCAACAACTTTGCACAGATTTTGCTCTTCTTTTAACTCTAATAAGGCTACGATGTGTTTTTTTTTTTTGTTCCAAGCATATATCTAGTAATTGACAAAGAGATGATATTCCCAGCATGGAGATTTTTCCTTATGATCTCTAGGGATGAGCATTTGTTCATTTCAGATATTCCTACCAGGCTCATGTGTATCCTACTTTTATAGGGAATAATACCAGTTATCTAGAAATCTCTATTTGTTCTTAGCCTTGATTTGCTGAGCAAAAAAACCCAAAACAAAACAATATCCTATCTTTTTTAAGAAATTAGATCTTTCTTATCTCTTAGTCTCTTTTCATATTCAATAACCATAACAAATAGCTTAGACTTCATAGGTCAAATTATTTTTATTTAAAAATACTGTTTAAATAATGTAAAAAAAATAAACAGGAAAACCAAAGATCTTGAACTTTCCTCTGTAACACTTAAGAAATATGGAAAAGGAATACGGAAATATGGAAAAAAGGAAAGAGAAGGGAATTAATTAGCAAACAAGGAAATTCATATTCCCCCTGACAGGTGGAGAGGAAGGAGAAAGGGTCTGTATCTCACTCCAAGTGTTATGTTTAGTGAGCAACATAGGTTCAGACTGGTGCACACTTCACTCTCAGAGTATTTCCATTGTATCCTGTTACAGGCCATCATTGTGCTCAGGCAGATACAACCTGTCAGATCCTTTGTCTTTAATGATGTGACTGTTCTCAATGATTTCTTGAACTCTCACTATAGTTTCCTAGCATCCTTCCCTTTTTTCCAGGGCACATAATAAGTATCAGAAGTGGGTTTTGAACACAAGTTCCCTGTCTCCAGAGCCAATGTTGTTCCACTGTGCTATCTGTTTTCTGAGACCAAGACTGTTAAATATAATTAATCTGAGTACAGCTGCCTTTTAATGTTGTTTTCATTTACTTTTTTGGTGGTCATGCATATTTTTCCTGTAGGTAGTATTTTCCCATCTTGGTCTGCATTTCTCATATTTGTTTCTTAGAGTATGATAACATTTTGTTGCTTTGTTATAGCACAATGTATTTGGTCATTCTTTCTCTTGGATTTTACAGTCAGAGTTCCAATAACTTAATATTAGCCTACCATCTTGCTGAAGTACCACTAAATGTAATTATCTCCACTTTAAAAAAATGTATTTACCAAATTGATAAGTATAAGGTCAAAATTCAGAGATGTTTTTTACCATACATCTCCTGCTAGTTATTTTGAATGTTTCATATTGTTGTTGATATTTTAGATTTCCTATTAGAATAGTTTATATGCAACTGTGAGGTACCACCTCATATCTATCAGATTAGCTAATACAATAAAAAAAGGAAAATGACAAATGTTTGAGGGGATGTTTATCTATAAAATGACTGTAAAATTGTGCATATCTTTGCTCCAGTAATATGCCTGCTAGTTCCATATCCCAAAGAGATTAAAAAATGGAAAGGATCTCTTATAAAAAAATATTTATAGCAGTTCCTTCTTTGGTGGGAAGGAATTGGAAATTGGGGAGAAGCCCATCAATTGGGGAATGACTGACCAAGTTGCAGTATATAATTGCCATGGAATACTATTGTGCTCTAAGAAATGACAAACAGGATGATTTCAGAAAAACTTGTAAAGACTCACATGAACTAATTTAAAGTGAAGTGAGCAGAACCTGGAGAGTGTTGTACATACTAACAGTAATAGTGTGCAATGAAGAACTATGAATGATGCAATGATATGCAATTAAATTGGACAATGATCTAGGAATCCCAAAAGACTCAAGATAAAACATACTATTTGCCTCCAGAGGAAGAACTGATATTATCTGAATGCTGAATGAAATATATTTTTCTCTTCTTTATTTTCTCTCCCTCTCCACCTCCTCTCCCTTCTTTCCATCAGTTTTTCTTGTTCAAGTCTTCTTGTTCAAAATTACTAATGTGAAAATATTTTACAAGATTGTACTTGTACAACCTATATCAGATTGTTCAGGAAATGGGGAGGTCAGGGAATAAAAGAGGGGTAGAATTTGGGGCTCAACTTTAAAAAAATTAAGAATTATTTCAACATGCAATTGGGGAGAAAAATTTTATTTAAAAATAGTATATGTCCATTGACTACTTGCTTGCTAGCAAGAGTTTTGTTCGTATACATTTATGTCAATTTCATTTAAATATAGTATCTGATTTTTTGTCAGAGATAAAAATTCAAATATTGTCCTCAATTTATGATTTCTCTTTTTATATGATAAATTTTATTAATTTTGTTCTTGAAAAATGTTGCCAAAGTTTTTTGTAAACAAAATTATGTGTTTTGTATTTTAAGTTCAGACGATTCTTCTAGGAGGCTTCATTTTTATCATATAGATGACCTTCTTGAAGAACAGACTCTTCCTAAAGTCTATGACATCAGATTCCAATATCTGGCAGGTCCTACTAACTTAAAAAAAATGTCCTCTTCATGCCTTCCTTTCATCACTCCTATTTCTGACTTCTAGACCCAAGTGGAATAAGTTTATTTTCTCTTCCACAGAACAAGTCTTCAAATATTTTATTTGAATTCTAGATATGTATTGCTCTGAATTTTGGAGAGCATCAGCCTACCTCAAAGTTGGACTTATTTGGTCAAAAATAATGTGGTTACAGAGTACAGAAGGTCTATTGCATCCTATAGTATTAACATTTATGAAGTTCATAGGCAACAGGGTGTACTATAGATCAACAAATTTTCATAAGGTCATTCATTATAATTCATTCTTATTGATTCCATTATTGAAAAGTTTGGAGAAGAGATAAAACAACAGTGAAATGTATTTTTGTGCAAATTACATGTGTTGGCAAAGAAGAAGCTGTGCCTCAGTGGTTTCAGTGGTTACTACTGTCTTGACCACCTCTTTCACTATTACTGCTTTTTTCTCTCATGTACTCAGATATCCATAGATGGGAATATCAACAGCAACTGCAAGTCCGACAATGTCAGAATCAAGACATATTGTTGGAATCCATAATGTCTAGGTTCCAATGAAGTGATGGATGGTTTCTGGCAAGAAAATCCCTGTCCATTCTCATATATTAAGTCTGTTCTCTAGTTAACACATGCAGCTACCACTTGCAAAAGTAGTAAGTCAGAAGAGAAGCATCATTCATTTTTCCCTCATTATAGATGATCACATCACAATTCCCACTGTCCCTTATTTAATTCTGTGACTGAAGAAACTGGTAAATGAGAAGCATCTTAGTGTGATAGGAAGAGCAGAAGAATTGGAATAAGCAGACCTAGATTTGAATAACTACTTTTACTGGATTAAGTGATTTATTAAACTAAGACATTGGTTAAATTACTAAACATCTCTGGGTCCCAGTTTCATGATCTATTCAATTAAGATGATACTATTCATAATTCCTAGATGCCAAAAGAGTTTTGGGAAGATTTTATTTGATTTTGTGAAGCATTTTGCAAATGTTAGTTCCCTGTATAAAAATGTTAGCTATTGTGATTGCTGTTATTTTTTTCTGTGTGCTATATAGTACTTTCACCTTTGCTCATAAATATAGATGGTCCTAAAGTAGGTCCACAGAAATTAGCTTTATTTTTTATCCTGTCCCTGAAATTTCTGGCTGAACTTGACTCAAAGCAGCTATCATATGCTCGTGTCCCATAGACAAGTCTGGTTTGTCTAGTGGAATTACTTCTCAAATGTCCAAAGCTCTAACCAGGTTGATTTTCAATCCATGAGCAACCTTGTCATCACTTGGATCATAGAATCTTAGGATTAATCAATAAACAATCATGAATATATGCCAGTCACTATAATATCTGGAATGTAGGGCAGATAAACACAGCATATAGAAGTGCTGCTACTACAGGTTCATTTGATCTGGTCAGACAAGAAAGACACTAAGAAGGGGTTAATAATCTTACTTTCTTCTAATCTAGATTTTTCAGAAGAGGATTGCTGATAATGGGGGAAAAAAAACTCTTACAACATTCCCAGACACCCTTCTCACAGAGGCTGGTGAGAAGGTAGGGCAGCTACTGCTATAGCTCGATGGAGTCTCTTGAGACTGGCACAATTTGTGCATTCTCCTAAATCCTGTCAAGCCTCAATGGGAGCCAGTTGAGGCAAACAGATTCCCCCCAAACTTTGAAGGGGGCTGATCAAGGCACACACATCATTTGTGCATTCAGCCCTAAGGTTTCCCATTCACTGACCAGAACCCACCTGCTTTATAGGGCAACAAGGAAGGCCCATTGCCAGCAATAGCCTCACAGCTTACATTATCTCATCCCTGTTCTTCACTGCACAGGTGCAGTGGATATTTATATTATTTATCATTATATAATGTCATGCAAGTGTGGTGGAGATATTTTGAACCATAATTGTGGGAACTCATATCTAATATTTGGGAAGAAGAGGTTGCTATGGCTATGGATCCTGAGAAACTGAACTCTAAGTAATAATAACAAAAATCCGCTCTGCATGCACTAAAATCCACCTTACTTACACTAAATCCACCTTACTTACACTGGAGATATAGAGAAAAAGTGAAATACTCCCTGCCCACAGTGACCTTACATTCTATCAGGGGAAGCTATATGTTTACATATAGGTCAAGGCAAATATGTTCAAAAGATAATAGTAAATCCTCAACTTTCCGGGTGGTGACATTCTTAGAAAATGATGCAAAAGTCAAAAACTGAAACACAGATACCTCGAAGCTATAGGAAATAGGAGGTTATGTTCCCATGACCAAGAAAAATGGTTATCTTTTTCTAGCGATTATTGAAAATGCACTTTTCTGCATATAATTCTTTATAACAAAACATTCATTCTAATAATATGCACTTTTCCTAACCAGCAGCTAGGTGGTGCAGTGGATAGAACTCCAGTGCAAGAGTCAGGAGGATATGAGTTCAAATCTCACCTCAGACACTTGACACTTACTAGCTGTGTGATCTTGGGCAAGTCATTTAACCCCAATTGCCTCATCCTGGGTCATCTCCAGTCATCCTGATGAATATCTGGTCACTGGATTCAGATGTCTCTGGAGGAGAAGTGAGGCTGGTGACCTGCAGAGCCCTCTCTCACTCAAAACAAAGTCAAGTGCAAGTCATATCATCATTTCTCTGATGGCATGGTCTCCTTTGGCAACAATGGACGAACACACACACTTTTCCTCATACAGTAATAATGAAATAACCCTTAAAATGCAATGGAGAGGAGAACCAACACAGGACAGAACAGGGAGGGGCAGGAGAAGAGGGAATGATACCACAATCTAGTGAGATAAAAAAGAGAAAGGGACAACCCATTGTCTCAAATCTGTCTTTCAACTCAGAGGTTGAATTTGTTTCCCAGTGGAAAGCACCTATGGTGGAGTGAGTCCTGGCTTCTGTCTGAGCTCAGAACCCCCACGGGGCAGTATGGTCTGACTCAGGCTGATGTGATAGTAGCAGGCTGCTGCTTTGTTACTGTTCCATATCTCCACACCAGCCTGACCATACTCCTGGATACAGGGGAATGCTGTGGCACCTCAGAAGACCTGGGTGAGCACCATCTCATTTACCCAAGAACCTAGCCACTTTTTTTTTCTTTTTTTCTTCAGGCACTTGAGAAATTAGCACTTTCCAGAGCAGATTCACAAACACTTTTGGGAATATTTTCCTCCTTTTTGCAGATATAACTAATTGTTAATTATTAATACCAAACTTGTGACAGACAGCAGCTGCAGTCATTTTGGCATGGAATTTATCCAAAGTTTTATTTTCTCAGTAAGACACATCACTGACTTTGTAGACTTGACCAAAGAACTTGCACTTTGGTTTGGGGGCATAATTGCTATGTAAAGCTTGAGTTTTAAAGGCATACAATGAAAATATACAACAATTGCAACAAAGCCCTTTACAAAGGTAGAGTGAACAAGATAAGTGAATAGGGTATTCAGTAAAAAAATAATGTTGCTGCAGGCAGAAGCTTACTACCTGTACATTTGCTTCAGTGTCCCTCCTGGTCATCAGTACCTGTCAATCTTGAAGAGCCCCTTATTCTTCCTATACTGGACTTTTG
Source organism: Potorous gilbertii (assembly GCA_028658325.1). NCBI lineage: Eukaryota > Metazoa > Chordata > Mammalia > Diprotodontia > Potoroidae > Potorous > Potorous gilbertii. The sequence goes on from CM053770.1 coordinate 347,400,582, forward strand.
TATTTGAATCTTGGTACACTCTATTAATGCAATCTAGAAGACGATTCCCTTCCCTTTTAGGAGAAAATTAGCCTTGCCTAGTTATGTGGAAAGAACATTAGTAGATGATGCTTCCACTATAGAAGTCTAGCTTTGCCAGGTTTCAAATCTATGCTACACAACAACGATCACCAAAACAATTTGTTTTAAAAATAGAAAGGATAAATGTTCTAGTTTCATTTACAGGGTTTTCCAGATCCTTCCTCACTCCTATCCCCTTAAAGCTTATTTCTCCCCATCACAAAATCTCACCCCATAGCTGCTTACCCTTTCCACAGGGCTTTCTAAAATGACTGCTCCATAATTTAAATAAGAAAATAAAACAACCAACCAACTAAAAATCTTGGTTTCATATTAAATCATTTTTATTCCTTCCATGTTTATGGATGTCAATGAAACTTGGGTCTTTCCTGATGACATGGTATTTCCTAAACATCCTTTCTTTTGCTGGATGTACTTTTTCTCTCATGCTGTTGATGCACTGACTATATTGGGGAGTCAGAATATTCCTTACTTCCCACTGTCGTTTCCAGATTTGGCCTCTCTCACCATTATTCAGCAACTTCCCCTCCTTTGAGGTTCACACTATAAACACTGGCTTCCTTTCCATTCCTTGAAAACCACATTCCATCACCCAACTCTGGGCATTTTCACTAGTTGTCTCCCAGGTGGAGAATCCACTCCCTCTTTCACATCTGCTTCCTGGTTTCTTTCAACCAGAACTGAAACTCTTCATTCTAACAGGAAGACTTTCCCAGGCCCTTCTCCTGCTAGTGCCGTCTTTCTATTTATTTCTCATTTATTCTGTAGGTAGCTTGTTTATACATAGTCATTTGTATATTGCTAATCTCATTAGACTGTGAAGTCCTCAATGGCAGGGACTTTATCCATCCATCCATCCATCCATCTATGTCTATCTATCTTTCATTTGTTTGTATAACCAACACTTAGCATAGTGTCTGACATATAGTAGACTGTTAATAAATGTATGTTAGCTTATTGACTGACTATCCAAAATTTTCACCCAGTCTTTATTGCTGCAATTACTGACATCCAGAACATGTCCTTGCTTTCTCAATGAGTTCATTACTAAACTCTAAAGTCTTATTGTTAATTTTAACCTTCAACCTCATAATTGGAACTTCAACATCCATAGCAATGCTTCTTTAAGTAACATATCCTATGTGCTAGACACTGTAATGAGAACTTTACAATTATTATATCCTTTGATCCTCAGAACAATACTGCGAAGTAGGTGATATTATCTGCATTTTCTAAATGAGAACACAGGTAAATAGATTAAGTGATTTGCATAGGTTCACAAAGCTAAGTGTCTGAGGCCAGATTTTAACTTAGGTCTTCCTGACTCCTAGTCTGGCACTAGTCACTGTGTCATTTAACTTTTCCTAGTTTTTTCCATGTTATTATCTAAATTATAAGTCATTCTCAGCAAAATTTCATCATCCCATAGCAAATAATGGTGATGAGTCTCTTTATACTTAGCTCGACTGGTCTTTAGAGACTATAAACATAATCTTTCAACGAGTTCATATTGGTAACTCTTTCTATTTCAGTAGAAACTGTAAGATGTTGATGAAGCCTTCAAGAATCTGAGTTGATAACCACATAATGGTAAGGCCTGATGTTTTAATCCCCAGGATTAAAAGCTGCATCTTGAAATGTCACTTCAGTTCTTCGTTGAATATTAGCAAACTAGGGGTGGTTCAAAGGAGGATGGCCAGGATAGTGAAAGAAGTGAAAACCATGCCATACAAGCATCATTGGAAAGAACAGAAATGCAGAAAAGAAGTAGTTGAAGACTGTGTCATGGAAGAGGGACTAAACATCTCTCATATCTGTCTCCTTCTCTATGTTGGTTTGTTGATGTTCAGTTACATGGTGTAAGGGAATCCTTGTAGGAGGAAGAAAGGCAGGGGATATATATCATGTAGTAATTACTTTTTTGATGGTGGGGAAAAAAGTTCCCTAATCCACTAAATATTCTTCAAAAAAACATAAAACAATGTTGGTTTTTCATCTGGGTCTCTGTTGATAACACTTGCATGACAATAGATCAAAATCTATTGCTTTGACCAGAAGCTATGGTCAAAATGGTTATGAAATAGTGTTGGGCCGTATATGTTGTCAGAACCTGAGAAAATCAAAAGTAAAAATAGCACTTTGAGGCTGATTTTTATGGTTGTTTGGTTTTCTTTTTAGATTTCACAAACAAAATCAGATAAAATGAAATGAATGTTGTGGTATAACATAAAATGTGAAAGAAAAGTGAATTATTCACCTACTTTTTTTTTTACAGTTTTTAAGCAGCTAATTTTAATATGCTTCTTTTGATAATGAAATGATAATATTAAATCATCCTTTGTTCTACAAAAAAAAACTACTTAACCTTACAATTTTGACAACCATGGTCACTCTAATTCTTCTTATTTTCAGTATAGATCAATATCTCTCTTGATGTATTCCTGAAGTTTCTAGTTAACTGATATTTCCCCACACTTTGATATTCTGACATAAACCCCACTTTTGGATCAAATTATCATTTTTATTTTACAGCTTGAGACTACCCATGAGCACTTAATATTTCTCCAACTCATTAGATCTGCCTTTATTTGTGTGAAAAAAAGTTTTATACTTGTGTTTATGTAATTCCTGGGTTTGTCTTGTCAGGTAGACTCCCAAATATTTAATATTGTCTAGTTCTTTCTAATGGAATTTCTCTATCTTTCCTGCCAGATTTTCTTGGTAGTATATAGAAACACTGATGATTCATGTGGGTTTATGTTATATCCTGCAACTTTGCTCAAAATCATTTTAACTAGTTTTTATTTGATTCTTTAGGGTTCTCTAAGCATACCATCATATCATCTGCAAAGAATGATAGTTTAGTTTTTTCATTGTCCATTTTTATTCCTTCAATTTCTTTTTTCTTGTATTATTGCAGGAGCTAGCATTTCTAGTACGATATTGAGGAATCATCATGACAATGGACATCTTTGCTTTACTTTGGATTTTATTGGGAAGGCTTCATTCAAGTTTATCCCTGTTTCAGATAATCCTTGTACTTGTTTTTAGATAAGTGCTACTTATCATGTTTTTAAAAACTCTATTGATTCCTATACTTTCTCATGTTTTTAAAAAGGAATGGGTGTTGTATTTTGTTAAAGGCTTTTTCTGCATCCTTGATTATATGACTTTTGTTAATACTGTTATTGACATTGTCAATTATGCTGATACTCTTTCTAACATTGAACCAGTTTTGGATTCTTGGTATAAATGCAACCTGCTCATAGTGTGTGATCTCTGTGATGTATTGCTATAATATCATTGCTAATATTTTATTTATAATTTTTGCATTAACATTCATTAAGAAAATTTAAAGTTTTATTTCTCTGTTTTGCTATCCCTGGGTTAGGTATTAAAACCACCTTTTGTGACATAAATTTTTTATCTTATTTATTTCAAAGATCCATGAATTAGATTTTTAAAAGATATATCTTCTTGGCAAGTAAATAAGACATACTTTTTCTTCTTTTTAGAAAAAAAAAGCCCCACAGTTTAACCTTTGTTCTGGAGGCATTGTTTTTGGAATATTGTTGAAACTGGAAATGATATGTAATGAGCAAAAAAATTACAAAATCCCATATTATCTCTTATTACATTTCTATCAGTTAATAGCCGTGACACATTAGACCTAGAAAAATAGCATTAAAGTTTATCAAAGTACCACATGTATCTCATTTGATATAAATTTTTCTTCTTTTTCAAAAAATCTGGGATAACTTCTCTTCCTTTTCCCATTATTCTGGTATATGATCACTTTACATTTATTGTGCCTAATATGTGCATGGCACCACAGTAGGCACATGTGTATACTACTAATAAAAATGAAATACCCCTCTTCTTATCCTTTACTCTGGACACCTTATGCCTTTGTTCAACATTGTATCTTCTACTACACAATATATCATTGAGACTGATACTTGTTCACTGTTCTTTCTTTCTTATCATTAACATAGTCAAATTGTCTTTCTCAGTTTTTATCTATAATTTTTCCCATAATACTCTACTACATTCACAAGCAGAACTTTCAGTTGATGAATCTGATAAAATATTTGGTGGCTTTATTTAAAAATAAAAATTTTATTCTGTAATAATTCGGTAATGACTGCCCTGTTTAGTTCATTGACATTTTTTTCCCTAAAATTTGGAGTCATCATCCGTATTGAATCAGACAACAATTCCTGTCAACTAATCTTATAATAATGCTACCTTTATCTCAACTCAGAGGCTAGAAGACTTGGGTTCAAATGCTATCTCTGCTGATTATGTGATCCAGGATAAGTTATTTGATATCATGTGCCCTGGGGACAAGAAATGAAGAAGTAGAAATTGCAGAGCAGGTGCCAACTGGGTTGTCAAAAATTTCTTAGTGAGAGTTCCCTATATCAGGAAATCAAATGTCCAGTTTTGAAAAAGAAAGCTAAGAAAGAAGTTTTGATATCAAATTCCCAAGGATTTGACAACTCAGCATCAAACAGTTGCACAAGAAAAGGGTTTCTAATTATGAAGGAACGATCAATCTCAAATTCTATACACTGCTCTTCAAGACAATCACAGCACCAAACTTATACCTTAGCCTGATGACCTATATGTATGTTTAACTTTGTCTACTAATTTATTTATCATGGTTATCTGGTTATCTTTTGATATATTAAAAGAAAACAAGTTGGGAAATATAACAGAACTGGTTGCTACAACTTCAGACCTGAAGAAGTGACATATGCCAGGAATTAATGAGTCAGTAACTTCACAGTCTCTATAACCGGATGGGACCATTTAGTGCAGGGGCAAATAGACCTCAATACACCTCTACCTCAATGCCCCCTCCCACTTTTTTGTAGTAACATGTTACCTACTATGTATGTTTATAACTACGGTCCTGATTTACCAAAGTTGATGTTCATTTTACACTATTTAACAAAGTAAAGGAATAGGTCATACATTGTAAAAAAAACATTCCCATTAAAAAAGTTAAGTTATATTAAATGTAGCAAACTTCACTTATTGGAATATTCACTTCTGTGAATTTTGTAGAATACCTCATTCCCTAAAGATGCCAAATAAATGAAGCGTTACTGAACTACTGTAATGTATTTTGTGGTAATGTTCCACCTAGTTATGCAACAAATGGAAGGAACATATGCCTCTGGTGTTCTCCTTCCAGACCTGTATGTAGAATACAGATGGTAGCCTCACCTCCTAGAGCATCCCTTTCAGATCTTGGCATGGTTTTAATAAGGATCTCTTCCTAGACTGTCATTTGTAAAGGTCATTTTGTAAAGGAATTTTTTTCAAATTTACTTGCTTTCCTCTTGTTTCTGTTTGCTATTTTCTTATCATATGCCCTTCTATCTTACATATATTTATTTGTTTCCAGAAGTCACCATTTTTAATATGATATTTGTGCACTCAAATATATTATATTTTGGTTCCAGTTTCAATGGTTGGTTTTAAAAATCATAATGTGCTAAAGCTCCAAAGCAATTTTAAAATTGTTTCTTAAAGTTCTGAATATTGATAAAAAAAAATCTTATCTGGCCATTGGATCCAGATGGCTCTGGAGGAGAAAGTGAGTGACTTTGCATAGCCATCCCAATCAAAGTCAATTGTAAGTCATGTCATCATCAACCTGGTGTCATGATCCTCTTTGGGAATGAAAGATATACCACACAACCTATTTTATCCATGTGGCAACGTGAGAGAGCACAGAGAACAGACAGAAATATTTTTTAATCCAAGAAAAGTGAAAATTTCTTTTAAAAATGTATGGAGTGAAATTTTTCTTTGTAAAGGGAGAGTATTCTAAGCTTTGTTATGTATAGACTCTATACAGAAAAAAGATGAAGTCCATATTTGTTAATTATTTGACTAATTTAATCACAGAATAGAAAAAATACAGTAAATATATAAAAGCCTTGTAAATAGTCTTCATCTTCTAGGAAAAGAGCAAGGTGGATGTTTCCTATTAAGATAAAATGATCAAACAAATTGAAAATAAATGCTCAATCAAAACTTAAAAATCTGTCACAGTGACAATGTTGAAGCTTCTGTTTAGGTTACTGAAAAATCTCCCAAGTGTTAATTATCTTTATAATGTACTTCATGAAAGTTTCCATAGACTGCTTGTTATAGGACAATTGACTTTCAAATTAAAATTTTAGTATGAATACTGTTGGACTAAAGGACTTGCATATTTAAGTCCTTTAAATTCTCAGTATTCATAATGCTCCCAAAGTAGGAAAGTAGTCCAATAGCCATAACTACTAAATTTTCTGTGTTGCCTGAGAAAGTTTGAAGTCCTGAGATAGACTTTCTAGAGTGTGTTGTAATTTCTTATGTTACTTTTTCTTCTAAAGGGATGAACACAAAAGAAATAGGTTTATCTTTATACAACCTCAGTCCTTTTTTTGGATGATAAGAACCATAACACAGTGCAGCTTTTAAAACTTTTTTTTCATTTATTAATTTTGTTAAATATTATTTTCTCTTTTTCACAAGTCAGTAGTGGGTACAAAAAGGAGGGGAAAGAATGTCTAATAATATTCACTACCAAATTGAAAAGGGAAAAGTGTCTCCCTCTAATTTCTTTCTGGTTACTCAAGAATTGTTGAACTTTACAAATAGAACTTGGTCACCACTAGAGCAGAATGTACATGATTTAATAAAAAATACAGAGTTCATCTGGTTTTGGTGCTCAAAGAAATGTGGAGTCAAGTTTTAAAAATAATTTATAAATCCTTAGAAGAGAAGATGTATCAGAGATTTTGTTCCCATAGACCTCACATTGTATAAACATATTGGTACCAAATAAATGAATACAGTTTAGATCTAAAGGAAACTTTAGAAAATAATTTTGTCCAATTCCTATTTAAATGATGAATCTTGTCTTCTAATTGTACATTCATCAAAGAATGCCTCAGGTGAGTATTCTTCCATACTTCAGAACAAACTCCTTATTTGAATTATGAGGGTATAAAAATTTATGGACATGGTAAAGATGCATAGGACTATTCTATGATTATGAGTCATGCTTGCAGGATGAAAATCAATGGAGAAAAATAAAGTGAGTATAAGTTAGCTACTGTATATTACTAGTAACAACCTGCACACAAGATTTGGTGCACGCACACACACACGCACACACACACACACACACACCAACATCAACAACAATAACACCAAGGAAGGGCATGATAAGTAAAAACAGGTAGCTATAATGAGGATAGGCAAGTTCCATTCAATTAATAGAATTAATTATTTGGCAAAAAAGTCACCTTAGACTCCATGATTATATAAACAGATGTATAAAAATCCAGAAGTGTAGATCTCATGTATGCCAATAGCTTTCCAAAAGGTATGACATTTTATCTGACAAAACCAAAAGCGAGAATTATTGACAACAGGAAAACTTACCAAATAAATACAGTAGTAAAACAAAAAGGTTCTCTTGCTCCTATTATTTGACATCATTTTAGAGATGCTAGCAAATTTAATAAAGCAGGGAAAAGCAAATAAGTACCTAAAACTTCTATTTGCTAATATTAATATTATTAATTTGCTAATATTAGTATTATTAATATTATTTGCTAATAAGATAAAAAACTCACAATTAATCATTAGAAAATCCTATAGAATCAGTTAAGAAAAAAAGATGATAATTTTGATAAAGCATCAGAAAATAAAATCAACCCACAAAATTAGTAGAATTTTTTTTGTAAAATGACAAAATGAGTGAAGAAATTATAGAAATAAAAACCCAATTTGAAATTTAAAGACATAAAATATTTAGGGGACTAACGTAACAATGCACAAACAAGGCGTATATAGATAAAATTAAAAAACATTCCTTAGAGAACACTCAATAGAGGAATATTCAGTCATCATGGGCTGGCCTTTTAAATATAATTTTAAAATCATGTAACAAATTTTCATAGTTTTAGAGTGATAACAATCAAACTACTAGGGACATACTTTATATAGCTAGATAAAATAATAACACAATTAACTTAGATGAGTAAAATACTGAGAATGCAAAGGGAAAAAATGAAAAAAATGAATGAAGGAGGAATAGCACTTTCAAACCACAAAACTATTTGGTATTGGTTAAACAAGAGATTAGGAGAATGTATTAGTTAAACAGACAAAATAAGTATGAAAAACAATGTAATGGAATAACTGAGTAGTAAAGACGAGCATAAATTACTAGAGGAAAAGAATTATTTGGTAAAAATTGCTAAAATATTAACTAATATTAAAGTTCATGCTTTTGAAAAATAAAACAGAAAGAGATCATATATCCTTCACAAAAATGGGCAGAACATTACATGATAACTGAAAAAGAATAGAGGAAGTCTGAAAGGACAAAATCAATTGTTTGGATTACATGAAATTGCAAAATTTTTACATGATAAATCTAATGCTATTAATTTGTAAAAAAGAGAAAGAGAGAGAGAGAGAGAGAGAGAGAGAGAGAGAGAGAGAGAGAGAGAGAGAGAAAGAGAGAGCACTTGGATTGGGAGAATAAAAAAAAAACAAAACTTTATATCAAATACCTCTGAAAAGGGTTTGATTTCCCAGATATAAAGATAACTAATTGAAATATATGACCAAAAATCCTTCCTCAGTAAATGGAATATAAACACAGGGCATGGGGAAAATATTCTCAAAAGAACTGAAAACAGTTAAAAATCATATTAAGTGATTTTCCAAATCATCAATACTAAGTGATACATGAATTAAAACAACTCCTATGCTACACTTAAAACCCAGAAAATTCATAGTTTATGAACAATTTTTATAGTCAATATTGGAGATGTTATGGATACACAATTCCATTAGATCACATCAATGCATTAGCAGTAGAATTGTGAAATACAATCAAAAGCAATTTGGAATTATGCAAAATAAGTGAAAACAATTCCTATATCTGCTAGTCCAGAGACTTCATTTTATATTTATACAATATAGATGGAAATATAAATATTTATTCTATGTTGGTCAGTGAGAAAAAGAAAGGCTCCACATTACCAAAATATTTATAGCACTGCTTTTTGTCGTAACAAAATATTGGGGAGAAAAAGTGTCCATTGATTAGAGAATGGCTTAAAATGATGACATATTAATGTCAGAGTATAATAAGAAATTTAAGGAAAAGATTAATATAATGAATATTAAGGAGCATTGAAAGAGGCATATGAATTGATGCAAAGTGAAATAAGAATCAGGAAAATATACATACATATATATGTATACATATATGTGTGTTTGTATATGTTTGTGTATTCCTGTGTATGTTTATATGCATATATATAATATAATATATATGTATATATATAATGACTAAAAAAATAGAAATGAAAGAACAACAAGAGATAGCCTCTAAAGTTGCTTGCAGCTGTAAAAATCTATGATTTTAAGAACAAATGAAACTGCAAGCTGAGAAATTACAATAATTGAGTTTCAGACCGAAAAAGAGACATACAAAGATATACTATGTATAGAATACTACATGTAACTTCAGACTTCCTTTTCTTTTGGAATGTTGTTTAATTTTGTAGAACTATTTATTTTTAAATATTGTTATTAAACATTGTTATGTGGATGGCCTTTAAGGTATGTATGTATGTGTGTGTGTGCATTTGCACATGTACTTGCATGTGCATGCCCGTTGTGTAAAGCTGGAAGGAATACAGTGGGAAATGTATATGATGTATAAACAAAGGATATCAATAAATTTTATTTTTTAAGTCAGGCTAATGTTATTTTAGATGCATAACACGTCTTTTTTCTCCTTTAAATATATATTTTTTATTTTTTATTGTCTAGTTTGCATTGATTTGTTTTGTGTTGTTGCAAGTCAGTTGTCTGATTGGTTACAAAGGTTGTTGATTAAAGAATATTTCCCTCGTAAATAATGGTTTGTTTCCTCCCTGTTAAAAAATATAATCAGTTAAATTTTTGCGATGTTATCTGATGATTACTATGTCCAATGATTTCCTATTCTTTCTTTGAAGAAAGTATTCATGATACAGGGTCATTAGAGTTCTATGTGTCTTATAAACCCTAGGCCTTTCCCATTTCATATCTCAGAAATTTTCCAATTCAGAAAAATTCCAATATATTTTTCAACCACTTTCACGTATATTTTTCATCATATTTTCACTGAAATCACAGAACATCACAATATGCTAACTTAATTTGAAAGTCTTATTAAGTTCTTCATAAAATTCCTTCATCTTCTATGACAGAAGATACATAAATTGCAAAATTGCATAAACATTTTCATTATTGTCTTTTGTAAATATTTATCATGAATACTACAATGAAAATTTTTCATGTCATATGAATGATATTCCTTATCACCTTTGGAAACATTATAAAATTAATTCTAACTTTTTTTATTTGTCTCTACGAAAAGAACCAGTAAGCCACCCTTCTGTTTGCTTGAGACCATTTTCTGGATTAGTTTGTAGGAAGAACGTCAGAACTGATCAAATTCGGTTCTTCTACCGCAATAGTAATTGAACAATACTATGATATTTAGAATAAAAACAGCTAGAATTTAAGCAATCTGAACACTAAGTGATTCTCAGTACCCTCTGCCCCCTCTTCTTCCACAGCATCACTAACAGAGAGCCATTTTGCATTTTCTTTGTCTTAGTTGCCATGGTCTGATAGTTCACAGCTACGCATACAGAAGATCAGGAATAAGCCCTGATTTACTTTGCTAATCTGACTTTACAAATAGGAGATGGACATGTATTCACTTACTTTGACATAATTTTGAATTGCTTTTCCGAGCAATTATGCTCATCACAGCTCCACCAATAATGTTTTACTGTAGTTGTTTTTCATAGGCCTTCCAACACTGACTATTCTCTTATTTTTTGTTATCCTAAACTATTTTTCAGATTTTTCCCAAGATACACACACATACACACACCCTTTTCTAAAATTTAACATTTCCTTCAATTATGTAGGAGATAGCAAACCATAGACATAGTAGTAATACTTGTGACTTTGTCATACATACATACATACATATATATATATATATATATATATATATATATATATATATGTATGTATGTATATCTCATGGCATTTTTACCTTACATTACGGTTGCAGCGCATATTTTGAAATGTGATTTATGCTAATCTCTATTTCAAATTGACTATTGTTATCAGACTCACCACCACAATTATTATAGTTTTTGGTCTATACATCATATTTCAATATCAATGGTTTTCTTTTTAGTCCTATGTATTTTGAGAATGAAAAGAGGTCCATATTTTTACTGGAATGCCCAATGGGTCCATGACACCAAAGATTAAAAGTTCCTTTGCTTTAACCTATACTCCATCAACATAGCATTCAGAAATACAGGCTCACCTCCACAACACACGAAGAACCAGGCTGGAATTCCGTGGAGACCTTGGCTCTTAAATATTTATTGAATTGAAAGATGACTATGATGGGTAATGTGATAGTATGGTAGATAATATGCCAATGTGGTGTGAGTAAAAATGTAGTACCGGTTCTTAAGCATGTTGCTAACTAGTTTCAGAGAAAAAGGAGGAAACAATAAGAAGTGAGAGAATTTGGGGAGTAGGTCATTGAATTCCAAGCTCTCTAGATAGCCTCCACAAATAAGATAACATGGTGACGGGGTAAATGCAGAGTGGTAAGTATAAGCATGAGTAGGGGTAGAGCAGTGGACCTCCTGGGACAACTAGGGGTCTGAGATTTGGTCCCTATGAAGTGTAAACATCTCCAGGCTAGTTCTACTGAAACAGTAAACTGGGAGCCAGAGGGTTAGGAGAAAGCTTCAGCTTCAGTTAGAGGAATTTTCACCTCCCTAACAGTGTAAAGAGTTGGGTTGTCTGAGAAGTGGAAGACTGAAGGAATTTCTGCTGGCTAGGGACTGCAGTTTTAGCTACTGCCTAATCACAGCCCTAGGCAAGAAAGAACCAGTGTAGGGCTGGTGAGTGTAGAAGCAATGGGCCTGTGAAGACTTATAGGACAAAATTCTTGGTTTCAGTTCTAGGCCAAAGGGGAGAAATGAAGGAGAATCTAAGGCCAGAGACTCCATTCCTCCATTCCAAGTACTAGAAGTGATTACAAAAATGAGCTTCTACAAATTAAAAAAAATGGATATGCTAAGGAGAAAGTACCCAACTATAGAAAGTTATTAAGGGAATAAAGCAGGTCAAGGTTCCTCTTCAGAGGAGGATATTGAAGCAAAAATGTCTCTTGTACCACAAAGAGTAACATCAAATGTTCACCTGGCCCCCAAAAAAATTCATAGAAGAATTTTAAAAAGATTTTCAAAGTAAAATGAGAGAGACTGAGGAAATTTAAAAAAAAGTATGGAAAGACTTGGACCTATGAAGGAAGACATTATCCACCCTCAGAGAAACAGGGGACAAACATATAGTAAATAAAATCTTACATAGATGCATGTATATGTCTAGTTAGGAGTATGATTTTATATCTAAGTATATGCATGCATAAGTATGAGTATATGTGTGTTTGTGTGTATATGTGAATATATGCGTAGGTATATATGTGTGTATGTGTGTATATTTATAAAATATACCGGTGCTTAATTACAGCCTTCTTAGGGGAGGGGAGGAAGAAGGAGGGGAAAGAACAAAGTACAAAGTGCACAGCAAAGAATAAAAGAAAACTTATTAGAAACCAAAGAAAAGATGGACATGTCAAAACACAATGTGTAATTATTATATAGGCTTTCTTGAAATGGAAATTTATTGCTGTGTACTTTGAATCCTTTATTATGTTCTACTGTGCACATGGTAATACCTTTTTGCTTTTCTTATTTTGTATTTTTATTAAGTTTGTAATGTTTCTTTTTTATTTTCCTATGTGTATTTGTTTTAATATGTAAGTTTAAAATACATAAATATAAAAGAATAAGATGAGTGATGATGACTGTGATTACAACTATCTTTTATACAGCACTTTAAGGTTTTCAAAGCACTTTACATATATTTTTTCATTTGATTATCACAATATTCCCATATGGCATCATCCTCCCTTTTTAATAGTTGAGTAAACTGAGGCAAAGAAAGATTAAGTGACTTGCTTACAGTCACAAAGCTAGTAAATGACAAGATTTTAAAAACTTTTTCTAACTTCAACTCCACCTAAGTAGTATATAATAATCCATTTCTAAACTCTGAGTGTTCATTGGCTATTCCAATTCCTGTAACATTCTCCTTCCTCTTCTCTGCTTTTTGGCTTCCTTCAAGTCCCAGTTAAAATACCTTCTACAATAAGCCTTTTCTGATCTGCCTTAATGATAGTATCTCCCCTCTATTATCTTCAATTTATCCTGTATAAAGTTTGCAGGTTTGAGGTTTTTTTCACACTGTTTACCCAATTAGATTGTGAGCTCCTTCACAGTAGGGATTTCCTTTTGCTTTTTGTTACATCCCATTTCTTAGCATAGTGCCTGACACTTAATAAATGCTTACTGACTAATTAATTTTAAGGAATTTCCAACTCCTTTGTAGACAGTTATACGTACAAATATAGACAACCACTCAGGATCAGTCAATGGTTAAAGGAGATTCAATCTCCTTCCTACTATGATTGCTTATAATTTTTTTCTTCTTCTTTTCATTCCTAGAATTTAGCCTAGACTGATTCTCCTGCTTCGAACTGTAGCCGATTCCTGGTTCAATTCATAGGTTGTCATGTTTTGCCATGGGAATGAAGTACGTGTTTTTGGTGCTCATTACAGTTCTTGGTACATAGCACGATCTAAATAAATGCTTGAATGAGGGAAGAGGAGAGGAGAATAGAAGGATATAATTTGGGGTTGCTTCCGCCTTATTTTCTTCTTTTTGCTGACTTAAAGGGCAGCATCTCTAGGCTTGAATATCTCTATTCCAGTCCTCTTTATTCCCACTCTCTGTCTTTGATAAAATGCCCTGGAGGGTGATTTTCCTCATAAATATAAATGAATTTCACTTCAAGGTTTGTGTGTATATATATATGTGTAAAGAAACCTTTTAGCTATCACTTATTGTGTGACTTTAACTTAGCCTACATAATTTTAGGAAAGGATATGGGTAAGAATCACACAGAATTTTAAAAAAAATGGATTGTGCTCCAATTCCTATCATTGGATGGACCATTAACATAGATAAATTTGGACTCACTGGAGTACTGACATATATGAAAAAGCTATGAAATTTTTTCATAACTATAGAAAGCCATGGGAACACCATAGTTATTTCCAACAAGTCCATACTTCAGTACTACCCTCTCCTGGTTTAGTATCTTTGTTTAATATTTACTCATATAAAGAGTCTCTCAAAAGTTTAACCTAACAATTATGTGAAATGAAGTAAAATTTTAATTATGAAGAAAGCCAGGTTATGGTATAAATACTAATCCCACTATTCCCTAGGTACCCGGAAATATTCATACCATTACATAGTAATTGAAAACCTCACACAACTATTTTAAGCTAAATTCTCTATCAACATAGTGATGTACAATTTTATTACTAGTACCTAAATATGAATTACCTATATGTGTATATATATTTATATGATAAATATACATTATGAATTTATCAGTATATCATATGTGTGCATGCATATAAAGATGGAAAATAATTAGAACAATACTAACCTGATTTTTGTAGGAAAAAGTTTTATTGATAATTATAACTTACAACTAAGTCATTAACTTAACACATAACACAATAATATATATTTGAGCAACAGCCAAATGAAATGTTATTTTTAATGCATGGCATATATTTCTTTCATTTTTATTCTTTGCTTGTATATATGACAAACTATATATTTAATCTCATAGACATAGGTGTCTATATGAAGAAAAATAAACAGTCCTAATGAGATCAATTATTTCATGAAATCAGTGGGTAAAATTGTAAACAAATTGCCTTCTGAGGGAAATACTTGACTTTTTTTAGCCATATTTGAATTTATAAAGAATTTTTTTCCTATCAAGCTCAATATTATTTTTTAAAAAGAAAGTTTCTTCTCAACAATAATCTCCTATTCTTCCCAATTCCCTTTTACAAATCACACTTTTCAGAGTTGATGAAGCTAGGTTTTGAGAATCCAATTTCAGTCAAATTGATCTCTACAGCCTATTTACATGGTAGTAATAGCAATAAAAAAGAATTCAATGGCAAAAGTGGACAAACTGCTTGCCTCAGAGTCAGGTTGACATTCATTTGAGACTCCAATACTTACTTGGGGAACCTTGGGCAAATCAAACAATCTCAGTTTTTCTAGGAAACTTTTCCATTGAAAA
Organism: Potorous gilbertii; assembly: GCA_028658325.1. NCBI lineage: Eukaryota > Metazoa > Chordata > Mammalia > Diprotodontia > Potoroidae > Potorous > Potorous gilbertii. Next base: position 347,416,021 of record CM053770.1, read on the forward strand.
CTACAAGAGTTCCTCCTTAAAAATAGGAACAGCCTTTTGCCTTTTTTGTGAGTGTCTCTAGTGTTTAGCACAGTGCTTGGCACATAGGTGATTTACTGACAGACACAGTTAACTGATTTTCTGATTGATCTTGTCTGATGAGTGTTCTCCATATTGTATCCTATGTTAATGAAATCACAAGTCTCCATCCAAAGCTACCAACCCACTTCAGATATCTGTTTGGTTCTCCTCTCCTCCCCTATGTCATGGTCCTCTTAGACAATGAAAGACAATATTACAATGTAGATGGACACTATTGGTTGACAAAGTATTTTCTAAATAGTTCTCAGATATCATTCTATTGGCATGCCTGTATATACAGTCAAAATTCTGTATTTTGTATGCTGTGCTTATTGGCACAAATTGCTGATTTGGAGAAAAAACATTGTTCTGCATTTTGTCAAAGCTGGATAAGGTTCCTAATTTAATTGTAATGAGAGAAGAATCTTCCTCAAGCTTTTAAAAAATACATTTTGAAAATTATAAATAGGGCAGTAGACTGAATTTTATTACTATGTGTTATGGTAATATTGTATTGTACACAGGCTGACGTAAATTGCTTTAAAATACATAATTTCTACCTCTTTCTAGTAACACTGTTTTCCTTTTAAAATCAATATGAATTCTTGAGAACTTGCACAACTAAATTAAATAGTTTTTCAAAACTGATCTATCTTGGTCTTTTGAATTCAGTAATTGCACATGAAATAGAAGCTATAAGTAATAAATTTCTCTTTGTGACTCTTTTTGACAACTAGAAAAAATATTAATTTAACTTCCTTGGCTGAACTTGAACTAAGCCCTGAAAAGAAGTATTTCTGAAAAGAAATTAAAGTATTTACTTTGCCACTCCCGACTAGCCACCCTCACAGACAAATGAAATATTGCTAGTATTCTGGAACTTGCCTGAGAGATTTTTGTATTTTAGAAAACTTTCAAAAAATATGACACTTCAATGTAAAAAAAAAATCTCTTCAACTCCCACATAGTTTTCAATTGTACTTTACCCTTAGTGCTTTCTGTCTTTCAAAGATAAATCTGGTGAAGGTCTTATCTTTAGATAGCACTTCATTGTTGTTGCTACAATTAAAAACCTCAAGCACAGCACACATTGGTTTCAGGAATTACGTCACTGAGTGAAATGATGTTACAGTGGTCAGTCAATTCTTCAGGAATAATGTCATTGACAGATATTTGACTTTCTGATGTTAGAGTAGGATTTTACGACTTTACATTAGACTTTGACTGTAGTGAATTAACAGTGTGTATATGTGTGTGTGTAAATTGTGTGATATTATACTGGTTGTGATTATACAGTGGAATAGAGTGTGGATGTTGGAAGTCTGGGGTTCAAGACTGGATTCAAGTCTTGGTCTCTGTGTGACTTTACCCATGTTACTTAACTTGTGTCGCTTCATTTTCATCATCTAAAAAAATGAGAGGGTCAGACTAAAAGATCTCTGATCCCTCTCTAAATCTATGGAACAAATTTAATGCAGAGTTTACTTATAACTATTTTAATAATTTCTGTGAAACTTAAATATAATGCCACGAACACAGATTCGGGACTTAATTTTACTTAGTGCAAATAGCCCAACTCATGGGAGGGATTTTAGAGGTGTGGGGCTTCACAGAAAGTTGATATCCTTATTTGTCATTCATTTCTTATTCGCATTTCTTGTATTTATTTCTGAAAGGGGTGATGCAAGGTAAAATGGAGCTAGAAACTCATATGTGGGAAAATTACTTTAATCAATAATACAGCTTAAGTAAGGTAAGATAAAAGAGGTATAATAGTTGAACTAGGGTTCATGAAATAGTGTCAATACAACATAATTGGCATGATACTAATGGCACTTTCATACAGAAGAGGAGATGCAAAGAAGGGATGTGTTCAAAATAGCTGTTTTAATAAATGGTTTTGTTCTTTGTACCCACTGAAATGTTTAAGTATGACCTTATGGTACATCATTTCAAAGTGATTTAAAGTGCTGTCATACTAGGTCCAGCAGGGACAACTATGCTGAAAACAGGATTCATATTCTCCTGACCTATAACAAAAAAGGTGAATTTTGCTGATAATTCAAGCATATTATACTTATCAACACTTTTCACATTAAAGTTCCCTTTTGACCAGTCTTTCAAAAACTCTTCTTTGACTACTTGATGTGATACTGTGAAATAAATGCCAAAGCAATGAGGTAATAATATGCATCTCATTAATCTCCAAGTTGGTTTTAATGATGCCTAACATTATATATTTGCATATCAATGCACTCCTATAAACAATATAAGCTATCAATCAACAATGAGAACTAAATAAGTACTGACTCTTATTTTCTCTTACTTGAACTGACACTATTGTGTGAGTATGTATCACTGTTTTACTGTACATCATTATGTTACACCAATATTTATTAAATACCTTCAATATCTAAGACACTATCGTAGGCTCGATTATCACTAAAATTAATTAACATGTTTTCAAAAGCTGGTATTATTAGTAGATTTGGGACAAATGGATTGCATTTTAGCTAATAGCCTTATTTTGACCTGTGATTTGCTTTTTGAAGTACAGAGAACCTTACAGATTGGAAAACTTCCATTTATGACATTTTGGACTAGTGATATGGAGTGATGTTCTATAAAACTTGCATAGAGGTCTATGAACTTCAGTAAATATTTAAAACCTATTCTCAGTGGTAACACAGAATTATCCATCTCTGTCATTAGCAGAAGAGAGCAGCAGTCAAAATTTCCTTGTGAGGTTTAACCTTTTTCCATCACAGGGCAGCAGATACATCTTGTAAAGAATGTTCATTAGGTGGTCTAAGTGCACACAATATCTTTACTTTGTGAAGGCTTTATTTAGTGATATTTCAATTTTCCAGGCATTTCTGTTTCTATGAATATTCCCATTTTTTTCCAGATGGAATGGAATTTATGACTTTAATAACGTCAGTTTTCCTGCTTCTGTAGTGTAAGCATTCACAAAATGAAGGTTCAAGACTTTTGTGGCTTTAATTATGCCTCCAGAGGCATAGAGGTACAGTTGTATACAAATTAGAAGGAAAAGTACTATCCAGGCTCCAAGTGCCTGGTGTCCTAAGGGTTTCCTGATGTACTGTACATTACACTGCCTAACAGAATGATGAAAATTTTTCTTTTGCACATTAAGGGCCATGGTTTAGATATAAAAAAATCTATTTTTTTTTGTATTCACTCATGTAGTCATAGGGCAAGAAGGGATGTAAAAATAACTTAATCATTTATTTCAAAAGTAAAAAAAAAGTAAGCATGAAATTATAGATGATTGACCCAAAGGCACAAAACTATTTAGTGGCAAAACAACTACTAGAACCTTGGTGACCTAAGTTCCTGTCTAAAAATCTTTTCAGTACACTACACTGACTTATTTACTTTATTTTGGAAGTAAGAACTGGATGAAATAAAATACTTTGATAAAAGTAAATTTCTTATAGATAATGGGTGTTCCAAAAGTCAATGAATTTTTAAGTTATTAAAGCTATTTCAGCTATCAAAACTATATCTAAAGCTTTGGAACACCATTCAATAAAGCTTTAAGAGCTTAAAGATTCATTAAGACTTTTGGAATACCCTGTATCAGAGTACGTGATGATTAAATTTGGAATGTCATGTAAATGTTTTCATAAAAATTGTACTACCTCATCCTTATTAACTAATATATATGTTGACATTATTTTCCTGGTAGTCTTTTTCCAAATATTTATCACTAATATTGTGCTATGCAATGATCAAATACATCACAAGATGACATTTCTTGAAGCTTTGGGACATACATTAAAACTTAATCCATCAACTCCTTTCTTTGCTTCTTCAAATAGTACTATGAGTCAATCTTTTATTAATTGCAACTTCATTCTTTCTGCTGGTTTCATTTATAGTGAAAAGGTCAAGATTAATATGATTCAGCTCTTCCAACAGTATGTCAATTTTCCATTGGAAAATGGTCTTATATTTGGAACACCTCACAGTCAAATTAAAATGTATTATTGGTCTAAGATTTATGCATTTCTTAATGACTTTTAGCAGAAAATAAGAGGCATCTATCAATACTGGTACAGGTATAGTGTATATAATGATGTTTTAGTTATTGATTATGATTTTTAAAGGAGGGATAAAGAGTTGTTAATAAATACAGAATTAAAAAAAAAGAAAACAAGAAAAGAAAAAAAGGAAGGTGAGAAAGAAGAAACAACTGTAATAGTAAAGAAAGAAAGAAAAACAGAATCAAAGGAGACCAGATAGCACATAGATGTGGATATAGGACACAGAGTACAAAAGGACAGAGGAGGGTGATCAGTAGAGGAAATCTGAGAAACAGAGAGCAGGTGTGGTCAGAGTAAGCTGTCACCCATCATCATTATCTTTTTCAAACGCTAAATTCAATCATTTAGAACAGGACTTTCTGTACTGCTGGACAATGAGTCAGCTTTTATTTTCTAGATTTCAACAGTTACTTCTGGGGAAAGTTCATTTTACTCAGAAGCACTGACAATTTGATATATGTAGGGAGAAAGATTTTATTTAAAAAAATTTTTCTCTCACAATTTAAAGACAAGTATCAGTCAGTTCACTTTGAGAGTTCTTTTGACATTTGATGCCTATGAAAAATTCTTATAGTTGTTCTTTGAGAGGTTATGATTGCCTTACTCCAAAATTTCTAAAAGTTATATTTCAAATCTCTAATGATTCTGGGTCAATAAAGAAATGACATCCTAGTAGCTTTTTATTTATCTGTTTTGGTATCTTTCCTGTAGCTTAAGTAGATAGATAATACATATTTCATGGCCATTGCCAGTCATCTTGAATTTTGTGTTTACCCTGGACTTTAATGACTCTGGAAGAGAGAGTGAAGTTGATGAATTTGTGCAACTCTGCCTCACTATAATGGTGATTAAAATCTTTCTCATTCATTAATAGGCCCATGTGGCTGACTTAAATCACCTGGAAGCCTAAGTCACATGTGGTGGGAGGAGCTTGTTGAATGGGTGGAATAGGAAAGATGGAACAGAGCTGGGAGGAAGTTGGTTAGGCTAGTCAGAGCTAGGAAGGATGTAGGTTGCAGGCCAGCATGAGTGAAAGAGCTTGCTTGTGATTTGTTTAATGGAGCTGGTTTGTGGGAATTCTAGCGGGGGAAGTTTTGGGGATGGTGTTGTTCTTTCCATTCTTGTTGTATATAGATTTTTCTTACTATGATGGATTTGACTTTCTGGTGTCTGAATAAATGTTTTGGTTCTGTCTTGCATATGGGGAGTCTATTGTATTTCATGATTCAGAATTGTGCTGGGATATTCATGGCCACTGTGGGCTCTGTGAATATCATATTGGCTCTACACTCACTTAAATCCAGTTCATTCACAAGTCATCATCCTGTGATGTCTTCTTTGAAAATGAAGAAAAACAACAGCTATTTGTAAGGTGTTGTGCTAGAAGCTGGAGACATAAATGTAACAACTAAGTGCCTATTCACAAAGGGTTTACATTCCAAAATGCGAAGACAACACATAGAAGGTTAGAGACAGCCAGAGAGGAGCATTTTGGATGGGGAGATTGGAAACAAGTTAAACTCAGGTAGAGAAGTGCTTTGATGTTTTTGAGTGGAACTAGGAAGGTGGAGCAAAAGCAGGGAGTCACTTGGGCTTTCCCAAATTCCCATTCAATCAATGTTAAAAATAACACCTCAACATCAGAATGGGAAAAAAACAATAAAAGGATAGGGCAAAATAATTTTCCAGCCAAAGACACCTTAGAAGGTCAGAAAGAAAGGTTAGTTTCACTGAGGTCAGGGTGGAGTGCAGGCCAGCAGAAGTCTTGCCCCAGCAGACCAATATAAAAAAATTTTTTTCATATATGTGTATACACATACTGTCTATGTATTTTTCTTGGCAAAGATACTGAAGTGGTTTACAATTTCATTCTCCAATGGATTAAGTCAAGTAGAGGTTAAGACACTTGCTTAGGATCACATAGTTAGCTAGTGTCTGAGACCAGATTTGAATTTGGGTTTTCTTAACTCCAGGTACAGCACTCTATCTACTGAGTCATTTAGGTGACCCATAATTTGGTGAATATATGTTAAAAATCCATAACTCCTTTTTCAATGGAGAACTCTACCTATTCATTATTGAAATTAGTCTTTGAAATTTCCTTGAGACTCAGAGGGATTGAGGAGCTGTACACTTAAATGAAGTAATGGTTAGAAAAGCAGGGCTTGAATCAAGTTTTGAATCAAGACCTGATTTCAGGTCTGCAAACTATGCATTAATTTATTTTTAGCACTCTGTAATCTAGGAGATAGATAAGAAAGTTATTTCTCGTCCATCTAGATATAGATATCAATCTATGTGCACACATACATGTAAATACACACAAACATGAAATATAACATGTATGCACATATATCAACATATATGCACAGATACATGTGCGTATAGAAATGTATATTCACATGCAATGGATAACTATCAGAAAAGTGGCCATTTTACTCTGGTTATGATAGATGTATAATTTTTAAGTTACATCTGTTTCTGTCTCACCTCAAATTGACCATTATTAATAATAACATCTAATTATAGTATAATATAATAATTATAAACATTACATGATGAGTGAATTTATTAATATTGCCAGCATTTATATCATTCTTTAGAGTTTGCGAAAGTGCTTCACAAATATTACTCATTTTATCCTCACAACAACTCTGTGTGATATCTCCATTGTACTGAGAAGGAACTGAAGCAGATAGGTTGATTGATTTACTTAGGAACACACAGGTTGTCTGAGGCAGAATATGAACTCAGATCTTCCTGAGCACTCTACCCACTGTACTGCTCAGTTTCACCTACTATCATCTCTTCTGAGTAGATCAAAATTTGATTCAGAGAAAGTTATATTAAAAAAAAGAAACCTCAATTACTTGATATACATTGGTGATATTAAGCTATGTATCTTTTTTGGGAGAGGGGATATTAAACTGCTTTTATAGTTCAAGAAAACTTTCTCAAAAATAAAAAAACGGATTAAGTGCAAGATGTTTGCAAAGGAAAGGTACCAATTAAGTACACCATGCTTGAATCTAGTTTCCTAATTGAATTGGCAAAGGTAATAATTATTTATTCCTTGATGTAACTTCACTTAAGATGAAATAAACATAAAACTATCAAGGGCAAAATTTTGGCTGCATATATCAAGAGACTTACTGTCATGCTGAAGTCAAAACTAAATGACAAGAATGAAATTAATTGATATTAATAGATTCTTTTAGAGGTATAAAAAGGATCATCACATATTTGAAACTATCCTAACAAAAATATACTCGATGTTAATTAAATACAAGTTCCATGACCCTAAGATAGTTATGTACAAATTAATTCTTATTCATCACAAAGGAGAAAAAACACTGATTGACATTCTCTCAGAATGGATAAACATGTTAGAAACTTATAGAAAAGATTTTTGTGATAAGTAGACTGTAATTCTCTAAGCAATAGTATGGATTATCCATAGAAATGAAGTGACTGATTAGATTGAGTAAATGTAATATAAAGTGGTTTTCCTTTGAATAAAGCCTATGGAATGGCCAAGATTCAAGAATGGAAACCAGAGACCCTTCATAAGCTACAGTAAACATATGAACAAAGAAACATAAAACAAGTAAATGAATTATGGTGATTTTGATAAGAAAATGAAGGGGCTTATGATTGAATCTCAGCACCAGGAATTACGGATAGCTATTCTTTAAGGATTCCAAACTTAAAAGCAGATTGTGTGGGTAATGCTAAGATAGGTAGAAACTGCACAGCATATCACTCTTGACAGTAAAACTTTATCACTTATCGAATACTTACTTAGAAAGACATTATAGAACAGAAACCCTCTCTAATAAACTGAAAGATGATACATCTCCTTGCTACATATATAAACTTCAAAATATCCTTAAGGATTCAACAAACTACAACTGGAACATCATCTGAGATAAATCTATGTCACGTTGACCACAATTGTCCAAACATAATATTAACTCCTCAAAATTTAAGAATGATTTTAATAGATGTCACCATATCAAACACTTACAATTTCCAAGCTACCTTGAATAAAAAGCTTTTATAATATGGAAACCTAGGAGAAGGAAAAAAAAATGGAGGCAGAACGATCTTCACATAATAATCTCCATCATCCTGCCTGCTTCTGAAATTGTCCAGAGACGATCTCAATGAGCATATAGAAGATTGATGTGTATCAATATTTTATTCAATTACACAAATCACCTATTTTAATAACCTAATTGCCTATACAACAATAAATATGAAAGAACAATAGCAAGATGATGACCTTTCACAGGACTCTTTCTACCTAAACCTTTTGAAATAGACGAGAATGAGATTGATGGTGATAATGACAACAACTTCTCAATCCTACACAATTTTAGGATCTGTTAAGCACTTTATATATACTATCTCATTTGATTCTCATAACAACTTAGTGGTGCTATGATGCTCATTTTTTAAAAAATATATTTACTTTTAGTTTCCAACACTTTTATTTTTGAGTTCCAAATTTTCTCCTTTCTGCCCTTCCCATGATGTAATCTACTGTGATATAGGCTATACATGTACAATCATATTAAACATACTTTCACAATAGCTATGTTGTGAAAGAAGAATCAGAAAAAAAGAGAAAGCACAAGAAAGAAAGAAAAAGAAAGAAACTACTATGTTTCAATCTTCATTCAGACTCCATAGTCCTTTCCCTGGATATGGATAGCATTTTCCATCATGAGTCATTTGGAATTGTCTTATCAGGTAACATTCACTAAAATATTATGGCTACTAGTTTCATGTAGTATATTTCATAGTAATTTCTTTCAAGACATCAAATGGCTTCCATGGCCTTCATGTTTTAATTATGAAAGAAAAGCATGATAAAAATTACAGAATGCTTCTTGTGAAGGAAAAAATAATAATCTAACTAGTGATGACCTTATTATGGAAAATACTGCAAATACAGACTTTGATTTACGTATTCCAAATTAATATTGTCATGGGACACATTGGAGTCATAATTAGATTTCCAGGACCATAATTCAGAACTCAAGAATTAGATTCTGGGGATCAGGGAAAAGTTTCAGGCAAAATCAAGGAATTAAAATCTATTTTCTTGTCAGCACATTACCAAATGTGTTGTATATATATGATGTACGTATGCATCATTTCATTTTCTATGTTTTAAAGGGTAACATATTTCTAGCCTTGAGAAACAGCATGGACTGTGTATGTATCCTATCTCAGAAACTTCCTAATCATATGATCTTTGGAAAGAAAGCAATTTATCATTTATTAGTCTCAAATTCCTTAGCTATAAAGCAGTTATAATACCTTGTAGCACTTACATCATTGGTTGATTACAAATCAATTCATTGACATTCTCTCATCAATTCATGTCTTACACGGGGAGCTCAGTTCACAAAATGTAAGCAAATGGCACATAGTAGTAGACCCAATCTAACAGCAACGGCAACAACTGGCTTTAGAATTCATGAGGCAGCTGTTTGGTCTCAAGTCAGACTCATAGCAATGCTGTGAGGTAGCTCACTACAGGTACTAATATCCCTGCTTTACAGAAGAGGAGACAAAGAAACAGAAAAATAATACATGATGGCTATCATTTATATAGAGCTTTTAAGTTTGCAAAGCGCTTCACAAATATTATTCCATCAGATTTTCAAAAGAACCCAGTGAGTTAAATAATACTACTTATCCCCATTTCACAAATGAGGAAATTGAGGAAGAAAGAGATTAAGTGACTTACAAAGGTCACATAATTAGGATGTGTTTGAGAGTGCTTTTGAAAACAGGACTTCCTGACTCTGGGTTCAGAGCTCTGTCATTTTATTGTTCTATAAAACTCCCTGGGAAGAGGATTCTGGGTAACTGATCAGAAAAATTCAAGCTTTCAAGATTTTCCACCACAAAAGAGATAAAATAGCACCTCTTGGCTACCATACAGCCCTGAAAACAAGCAAGAGTAGGAGCAGAATAGGGGTTTTCTTGGGACAATCCTAGAAGACCTGAAGAAAAGTCCTAGGACAATATTTCCTCCCTGTGAAGAATAAACACCTCCAGGCTAGGATCCACTTTAACAATTAAGGTTAAGAGGTTTACACAACAACCAGCAAACCCTGGGGTTAGTTGGTTTGAGAAGTTTCCTTGGAACCAGCCAAAGGAACTTTTATACCCAGGACAGTGGCTGGAGTTGGATGTCTCAGCCAGGGAAGATCAAGGGAATCTCTGTTGTCAAGGAATGCCAGACCCAGTTGTGCTGTGAAGAGTGGGGGGGGAGGGGCAAGCAAGAGCTGGCACATGCCCAATGGGCCTCTACTGCCTCTAACTGTGGCCACTTACTGGAGGCTGGAGGTCTTGGTTTTGAGTTCAAGGTCAGAAGGGAGAATTGGAGAGCATCAGAGGCCAAAGCCTAGGACTAGAGGTGATTATAAAAACTAAATTATTACCAAAAAAATGCATAGGCAAAGGAGAAAGACTCCAACTATAGAAAGCTACCATGGGAATGGTAAACAAGAGTTCATCCCCAGAGGAGGATGCCAAAGCAAAGAAACCCTCTTCTTCCCCAAAGAGTAATGTCAAATGGTTACCAGCTCTCAAAGAAGTCATTGAAAAACTTCAAAAAGATTTTATAAAACAAATGAGAGAGAATGAGGAAAAATTAAGAAGAAAAAATAAGACTAATGCAAGAAAAACAAGATTATTGACAAGAAAGTCAACCAATTAGAAAAGGAGATCTTAAGGAACTTAAGGAAGAAAATGACTCCTTGAAAATCAAAATTGGGCAAGGAGAAGCCAGCCAAGTTATAGAAGATGAAGAAATTACATATATATCTATAACTGTACATATGTGTCTTTCTATGTGTATGTTTGGATATATCTATAAAATGAAAAAATAGAAGAGAATGTGAAACATATCACAAAAAAAACCAGAGAACGGATCAAGAAGAGAAAACATAACAATAATGGACTATCTGAAAGTTCGGATCAGAAAAATAATCTTGATGCAATAATACAAGAAATGATAAAGAAAATTGTCCTGAAGCATTAGAACAAGAGAAGAAAGTAGAAATAGAAAAAAATCCATCAATCGCCAACTGAAGGAGATCCTAAGAGGGAAAAAATGGCAGGAATATTATAGCTAAATTCCAAAACTCCCAGACCAAGGACAAAATAGTATGAGCAACAAGAAAAAAAACAATTTTATATGATGATATCACAATTAGAATCACATTGGCAACATTAAAAGACTGCAGGTCTTGGAACACTATATATTAAAGAGTAAAAGAACTAGGTCTCTGGACAAAAATATCATACCCAGCAAAGCTAAACATGAGTCTGATTGAGAAAAAAAAAATAGATATTTGATCAACTGTCAGACTTTCAGGAGTCTGTTATAAAACAAACAAACAAACCTAAAGAGCCAAGAGAAATATAAGAGACATACCAATGACCAATTGCAGGGGACTAAATAAGGATAGAATGCTTACCTTTTATGTAGGGAAAATGTAAAACCTACGTCTAAGATTATTACTAGTAATTAGGTAGATTGTAAGAAAGATGGGGTAGATTTCAGTATGATATGACTTCAAAAAATAAAACCATTCAAAAAAAACTAAAAGTGTAACTGTCTTATACAAATGAGGTGCAAGAGGAAGAACAAATACAGAGGAAATAGATGTTAGTTCTGGAAACCTACTTTCATTGGGAATGGGTTTAAGAGGGGAAGATATATATATATATATATATATGTGTGTGTGTGTGTGTGTGTGTCTGTGTGTGTGTGTGTGTGTGTGTGTGTGTGTGTGTGTATATATATATATATATATATATATATCGAGAGGACTATAAAAGTCTTCTCAATTTAGAAAGAAATAAACTCTAAGGGAATGGGGATGGGGACAAGAATAAAGGAGGATTTTTTAGAAGGGAGAGCTACAATGCAGTATAGAAGAGTGTTTAGATTTAGGGAAATGGGAGGATAAGAGAGAGATTGCTGGAGTAGGGGAAGGTTAAGTAATAGGAAGACAAGGTAGCAGGTAGAAGTAAAATAGAGGAGTTAGAAGAGATAGGAAAAAAGAGACATGTACAAGCATAAAAACAAGATTGGAAATCAAATCTCTTAGGGACAGTGTATGTTTATATATGCATGTTTTCATATGTATATCAATACCCATAGAGAAATATATCCATGGTCAATTGTAACTTTAGGGTGGTTTGTGGGGGGAAATTAGGGGAGAAAAAAGAACAAAGTAAAAAGTGTACATTAGAGAACAAAAGAAAACCTACAAGGAAGCAAAGAAAAGATGGATAACTTTCAGCAAAATGCACAGTATTTAATATATAGCCTTTCTTGAAATGTTAAGTTATTTCTATATGTTCTGAATCCTCTCCTATATTCTGCTGTGCACATTTTTTTCTTTTATATTTAAGTTTAGGATGTTTCTTTTTCTTTTCTTGTTATGTGTTTATGTTTTAGTAGTTCTCACAAAACTCCTTGGGTGAAGAAATTTTTAGTGCCAATGCACTACATATATATATATATATATATACATATATATATATATGTATATATATATGTGTATATATACACATATATATATGTAGTGCATACATATATACATATGTGTGTGTGTCTATGTGTCTTTCTATGTGTATGTTTGGATATATCTATAAAATGAAAAAATAGAGAATGTGAAACATATCACAAAAAAACCAGAGAACAGATCAAGAAGAGAAAACATAACAATAATGGACTATCTGAAAGTTCTATATAAATTATAGTGTTAGAGAGTTGCCATAAAATGTGAGAGGTTAAGTGACTTCCCCATGGTCACAAAGCCATCCCACAGGTGGCCCATAATACTGGATCTTCTAGATAGCAAATTGCCTCTTGATGATTCTATATTTATCTAAAAACCAGAACATTTGATTTTTAAAATTAAATTTACATTAAATGAGATTATCTTTCAACAGATGGTGTTATAAAATAAGTTTAAATGTTTCTACCATACCATTCATTGATTCATATGTGTGTATAGTGTATATGTATATGTACAAGTATATGTCTATATGCATGTATACATAATGGTATGTACTTATGTAT
>CM053770.1:347429768-347473863 GCA_028658325.1 Potorous gilbertii
GAAGCATGAAAAAATAAACATCAAAGAGAAGTCATAAGAGACTTACCAAAGTTGAACTGTTTACATTCCTACATGGAAAGACAATATTTGTAACTCTTGAAACTTTTCGGTATCTGTGTAGTTGGTGGGATTACACACACACATACACACATGCACGCACACACAGAGATAGAGAGCACAGAGTGAATTGAATAGGATGGGATCATATCATAAAAAAAATTAAGGTAAACAGAGAGAAATGTATTGGGAGGAGAGTGGATTAAAGGGAATGGGGTAAATTGTCTCTCAAAGAAGAGGCAAGCAGGAGACTTTTTTGTGGAGGGAAAAAGAGGAGAGCTGAGAAAAAAACATCATGTTCGACTAAAGGAAGGAATAAAATGCACACTGATTTTGGTATGAAAACCTATCTTACAATACAAGAAGGTGGGGGAGAAGGAGATAAGCTGGGTGGGGCGGATGATGGAAGGGAGGGCAATGGGAGGAGGGAGCAATTTGAAGTCAACACTCTTGGGGAGGGACAGGATCAAAAGAGAGAATAGAAACAATGGGGGGCAGGATAGGATGGAGGGAAATATAGTTAGTCTGACACAACATGACTATTATGGAAGTCATTTGCAAAACTACACAGATATGGCCTATATTGAATTGCCTGCCTTCCCAAAGGGAATGGGTGGGGAGGGAGGAATGGGAAGAAGTTGGAACTCAACGTTTTAGGAACAACTGTTTAGTATTCTTGCTACTAGGAAATAAGAAATACTGGTAATGGGGAACAGAAAGTTATCTGGCCCTACAGGACAAAAGAGAAGATGGGGACAAGGGAAGGGAGGGATGATAGAAGAGAGGGCAGATTTGTGATAGGGGAAATTAGAATGTTTGGCGTATTGGGGTGGGAGGAGGGGCAAATGGGGAGAAAATGTGGAACCCAAAATTTTGTGAAAAATAAGTTTAATAAATTTAAAAAAAAACCTAAATTTTTTCTGTATATGTGTTATAATAACTTATGTGGTACATTATATACAATTAGACATAAATTAGATATAAATCATTTCTAATTTCTCAAGTTCTTTTTATGGGAAAACCCTCAGGTTTATTTTAACGGATCCTAGACTGAGTGTACAAGCATACTAATTGTAGGATTCTAAATCTACATAGATAAAATTTAATGATAAGAGCGGAGGTAACTGAGCTAAACGTACTAGGGTTTGGGAAGGCTCTAACTGAATCTTTCTGATTCAGTGAAAATAAGGGGTAGAAAATGGCAAATCTCTCCAGCATCTTTGCCAAGATGAAGTCAACTGCATTCAAAGATGTGGACACAACTGAAATGACTAAACAACAACAAAAAGTCAAAGAAAATCAATTTGTTGTTCTGGCCTAAAAGAAATGTGAAATCATCCAAATTTCATTTTTACTTCATGAAATTTTAAGGTAAAATTCTTCAAATATTCGATGACAAATACTCTGGAAAATAACATTAGGATTACTGAGGGTCATGCGCTTTTTGACAGGGCAGTACAAAAACAGGAATGCGCTCTTTCCTCGACAGTGACTCCTCTATTTTCCCATCTGGTACTTGTGGTTGGCTTATACATATTTCTTTTGTACATTAATAGATCTAGATTGGCTTATACATATTTCTTTTGTACACTAATAGGTCTACTCTTCTACTGGGTTCAAAATAAGGGAGTTTTTTCATATAAAGTAGCTGAATTTCATGAATTTAGAGTTGAAAGGGCCCTTATAGGTCCTCAAATACAAACAGTTTCATTTTTTTTATTTCCTAGATAAAGACATTGAGATCTAGGAAGTTATAAAAAATGACTTGCTTTGGACACACAAGTGATAAGTGACAAACACAAACCTCTGCCTGCATACTCATTATTTTTTCCATTGTACTATATTGTCACCTCTGACTCATCAGTTTGTCAGGTATGATTGGGATTCATTTCAAGATCCTGCTTTCTGCCCACACATTTATATTTCGTACTTTCTCAGAAATGTTACAGGCCCAACTAATCTAGAGATTGTATGTTTTACACATCAAACTTGGCATATGGTAATTAACAAAAAGTTGAGATTTCATTTAAGAGGAGAAGACTTTATTGGGACTATTTTGATAGTTGTTTTTCCATATAAATATATATATATATATATATATATATATATATATATATTTATTAAAATGTGATTCTATTGAATTATGTCAGTGTATTTTTTTTCTATATGTTTTACCTCTTTCTTTTTCTTCAGGGCTTCCTTAAAATAAATGCCCCTTTTAGAGGCCTTCTTTAATTCTCTAGTTTTTATAAAATATTTATCCTACAGTCCCACCCATTTATCTGCATATATACTAGTCTACCTCTGCCTCTTCCATTCTATCACCCTATCTCCCATTGAATATAAGTCCTTAAAGGATAGAAACTGTTTGGGATATTTTTTTTTTTGGCTTGGATTTTTTTTTCTGTCTTTGTATCTTTGAATACTTAGGCTTAGCACAGTTTCTGGTACACAGTTGGCCATAAATAAATAAATATAACTGAACAGAATTATGAAAGAGCTCCCTGGTTAAGGCTAATTTGTAGTGAAATCTGTGGAATATACAATCATCTGACAGAATCCCTTGATCCCTGAAACAAATAAATCAGGTGTTAATGGCTGTAATTAGAAACACTATAGCTGATAATTAAGAAGACATTGTTTATCTCAGCCATTGATTACATCTCTATTTGATTTGCACTAAAACAGATAAACATTGTGGTTCGCTGTTGTTTTATAGACAGCTGTTCTAGGCAGAAAACAAGATTACTTTTTAATAGTTGAAATCTAGAATCTTCTTTTCCTAGAGAAGGGAACAGCTTTCTCTGTCTCAAAAGTGTTGTTTTTTATCTTATGATTTCTTTGGTTGAAACTGAATGCCGTGAAAAATATATACATCTTCAAGGTCAGTGTGGACAATGTAATTCACTCGTTCTCAAAGATTCTAAAAATAGTTAGAAAAGCATCAATTTATATGCCAAGAGGAAATTATTAATTGAGTAATTTGTGGAAATAGAAACTATTTGATCCATCAAAATATTTATTTGGAAATTTACTGTTTACAGTAAACTACACTGTGGGAGATATTTTAAAATTCATTCATTCATTTAACAGATGTTTACTAAGCAACTATTATATATGAAAAGTCCTGAGAAACAAGATTAATACAAATCATTCATTCACTTATTAATTTATTCATTAGGCACTTAAAATTCAATGAATATTTACTGTTAAGATTTTTTTATCTAATTTATCTATCTATATCTATCTATCTATCTATATCTGTCTATCTATCTATCTATCTATCTATCTATATATATATATATATGAGATTATGATTCTGTTTAACTAAGTTTGTTCAACTTTTATGACACTGAAGGAAGCATGGAGTCGGTCCTTTCTCAAACTTTTATGGCCAAAAAGAATGCATGAAATTGCAATATGAAGAATTTATTTTTCTGTTTCTCTGACACAATTTTCTCTTGTCAGAAACTTCAAATTTTGTTCAGGGCAATTTTTTTTTTGAATTCTGAACCTATGTGTAAGCATAATAAATCCTAGGCTTTTACCTATAATTGTTGTATTGTGGTCAATTTAATCCAGTAGCAGTAATCTACTACATGAACTCAAAAAGAGAAGATGTCTTCTATAATAATGCAAGGGGAAAACTATGGGTTATAGGAGTACCAAGGTTTGAATCCTCCTTCAAAATTGTGACTTCTAACAATTCACTAAACTTCTATGGGCACTGGTAACTCATCTTTAGATTGTAGGGTATTGAGAGAGATGACTTACAAGGTCCATTATAGTTTTGAACTTATGGCCCTGTCAAGTTAAATCTATGAACCTATAAAGTTGCTGTTCTGGAACTGAGAACACAAAGGAAAGAACTGTTGGTTCTTACAATCAAGGAGTTTTTATTCTATTGGGAAAGAGGTAGGGATAAAAATGTGTTCTCAAAATCTATATGACAAAAATAGAAGGTAAATGTAAAGGTTTTTCCACTGGCTTGGGAAGGGGCATTAATAACTAAGGAATTCTCATGGTATTTATCATCTAGTAGCAGAGATAAGACACAGACAAAGTTTAATGCAACAATCACTGACTCTGGAGTCAAAGGACATGGGTTCAAATCCAATCTTTTATATTTTCTGTATGTGATATCTTGAACAGATTGTTTAACCTTTCTGGGATTGAATTTCCTCTGTAAAGTGAGGGTTAGTTAGCTCTAGATCATGAGTCTATGAGCAAAGATGCCAAGTGATGTTTTATGTGCCACAAAAATGTGAAAGATGTAAAGTATGACTTTGAAAATAGTGAATATAGTATTGGATTTGAAATAAAGAAGACTAGTTCAAATCCTGCCCTTTCAAAAGGTGCATGACCCTCAGAAAATCATTTATTCTGTGCCTGGGGTAACTACTTAGGATTTATTTATTTTCAAAGATATTTTCCCATGTGTTGGTAGAGATAATTCTTCCAAAATTTAAGAGTAAAGAAATATTTTTTTCTAAGGTCATAATAGAATGTGCCATGGAAAATACATTAGATTTAGGTCTTAGAAGATGGATAAATTTTTTACTTGTTCTAAAGGACAAACATAATATTTATAGAAATATATTCATAAAAAAATCCCTTATTTTTGTGTGAAAGGAAGGATGGAAGAAAACATGCTTTTCTTAAAGGCCTAAATTAAGCCACCTACTGTGCAAAAAGTTTTATAAATATTAACTCATTTGATGATCAGAACAACCCTGGGATGTAGGTGCTATTATTTCCATTTTATAGTTAAGTAAATTGAGGCAAATAGAGTGGAAGTAAATTTCTCAGGGTCACAGAATTAATTAGTATCTAAAGGTATATTTGACTTCACATTTTTCTGACTCTGGTCCAGCACTTTACCCAATGTACCATGTAGCTGCCTCCCATAACCACTGCTGTTGACCAGGTTTTCGTGAAAGTCATCACAACTCTCTAAGCAGCTCACTGACAATGAAAACAGGGTGGCTTTTTTGAAAAAGATACTAAGGATACACAAAATGAAGGAAGACATAGTCCCTTGATTTGAAGAGCTTATAATCAAGTAATGTGAGAATTATAAGACATGCTACACAAACAAGTAATACAAAACAGAAGTTGATATGGAAAAGGAGAGATCTAAAAACAGTTGTGAAAGAAACCTGAAGATGTCCCTACATCATGAGTGAATGAGGGAATGTTTGAGAGAAATACAGCTGACTCCTTTTAAGATATTACAGAAAGAAGTTATCTGCAAAAACTGGCATCAATAATAACTAATTAGTGACAATTGCCACAGCAAAGGAGGAAACCAGAGAAACATAAATCTTGTGGAAATGTTTGAATCAATGTTTCATGACTCCTAATTCCTCTGTGCAAGAATATTCTACTTCTATGTTGTTGAAAACAATAGCATGACAATGTTCTTATGGAGGAAAGACACATATTACATGATGACCCATTTTTAACTTTACCTCATATTTATTCACCACGTTTTTGTTTGAGCTTAATAGTGAACAAAATGAAGATATTTGGTGGGCGTGTAGACTCTGGGAACTACAGTAGTAACGGAAGACCTCAAGGCACTGATGGCCAGTGGTTCAGAACATCTGATGCATAATATTTTACTCATTTGCAATGATGAGGTAATGGGAAAAAAAGGCTCCTACTTATTGATATCTACTATTTACATTTACATATGTACTACTATCTACTATCTTGGGAAACTCTTTTTTTCCCCCTTCACTGTAAAAATGAAAGAGTTAAAACAAATGGTTTCTTAGATTCCTTTAACATCCTAAACTGATGATCTTATGGTCTGCATTTTGTGACAGTAATATTATCAAGAAACGTATGATTAAATTTAACCCAACTAGACAAGTTGTCATTGAGCTACTACAATATGTAGGTACTGTTAAGTGGTATAAAAATCTATGATTCAGTGAGGTTAAAGGTCTTGGTAAAGATCCCATAGATAAGAAAAAGCAAAAATAATATTCGAATTCCAATCCTCTGATACCAGTTCTAGGAAACTTTCCCACCATAGCCCCAGATTGATGTCTTTTGAGATGCAAATTTCCATGGTTCCTTGGTATAAGAAGTCAGGAGAGGTTGGTGACCTTGTACAGCCCTCCCTCACTCAAGTCAAAATCAACTGCAAGTCACATTATCATATTGATGTCATGGTCCTGTTCTAGAATGAAGGACAAACACAACTTGTGAGTGAGTAGTAGCTCCTCTTCTCCTCCCCTTGCCCTCCTTCTCCTTTCCTCCGGTGTCCTACCCAGGGGACATGCCCAAAAGCTGTCTTTTTTCCTCAGGGTTTACTGGCTACATTTCTTGCTCAAAGATCAAACCTTAAATGCAACAGAGTGGATGTAACTGCTAAATAGTCATTGTTTCTCTTTTACCCAGGAACCCTGAGGGTGTTCCCCTCCCAGTTTGATTTTTTTTTCTCTTTTGATTAAAGGGGACATCCCTTGAATAAATATTTAAATAAGCTTATTCATTGAATGGGTGTATCTCACTCAAAGTGAGAATGCTGTGAGACCTTAGTCCAAAGGGCCAGGGTCTCACATTGTATCCTGGGCCATCTCTAGCCATCCTGATGAATATCAGGCCAGTGGACGTGGATGGTTTAAGATAAGAAAGTGAGACTGGTGACCTTTACTCAAATCAAAGTCAACTGTAAGTCATGTCATCATCTTGATGTCATGGCCTTCCAGAACAAAAGACAAAACACAACAACGACAATAGAGAAACAGATACTAAGGAGATAAAATCAGGAATTGAGGTTATTCTTTCAAAACTGAACAGCTGAGAAAAAAGAGAGGTTTAGGAAGGTAAGTTAGGAAGGAAGGAGAGTTGAATGAAGGATCTGAAGGATTGAGCAATAGCAATTCAACATGGTGTTGATAACCGAAGGAGTTCAGACTCTGGGAACTTCCTTGAACTTCCCTGGAATCTCCTCACTTAAACTGACCTTTCATACTCAAATTGAGCTCTCCTGTATCAACCCACTTAATCTGGCCTTTCTTACTCAAATCTAATCTTCCTATTTGTTCTGGCAGTCTCAGGAAGCCCATGAGCTTTTCATTATCATTTCAGGTCTCCTGAATCTCCCACCCTTAATCCCATCAAAACCCCCCTGCCCAGGCTACCCCCCCACTCCCATCAAGATATGTATTCGTTCTCTCGGATAGATACCATTCTATCAAGATCTCTGGATTGCCCCAACTGCTTCCCACCCAAACCCTCCATTGTCTGATATCTCCTGCTAGCCTCCAGCTATTTCCAGCCTTAGACTCTCCTTGGACTGCCTCCTTGGACTTCTCCAAGACCCTCCCTGAACCCCTCCTCCCGTCACCCTGGAATACCAGACCAACCCCCCCACATTCCTCCTATACTCTTTTTTGTATTTAAGTTCCACCTTGCCTCCATGAATGTGCTCACATCCAATCTAGCTCAGACTCTGTCTAGCTGAGATTGTATCCGGCCCACTTGTGAATACAAGTGTTACTAATACTTAGGCTATGTAAGAGGCAACCCAATTAGGTGAATCCTTAATAAACTGTTTTCTTTGACTTTAAGAAGGCTTGAGTCGAATTCATTCAAGCACGACCCGGACTGTCGGTATTTTGGGGTACACCTAGCACCCACAGACCTCATCTTAACCAGTAGAGACATAAAGATAATTAAAAATATAAATTGCTTGAGGTCAATGACTGTCTCCCCGTTGTGGCTTTATCTCCAGCTCCTAGTATAACTCTACACATTTAGGTGCTTAATAAATGCTTACTGATTTCATGAATGATTAATATGGGTGTCATGGTTTTCAAGCAGCTGAAATGTAAAGGGAAGACCTGATAATTGTATAAGAAGAAGGGAGGAAACCTCTAGAAAAAGGAGAAAGCTGCAAGGAAGGAAGGTAATTGCTAGATCTAGGTAATCATGCAAATTTGTGTAAAGCTCTGACAATCCAAGATGTTCCAGGGACCAACACTCTGCAAAAACATCTGAACTGATTTAAGGGGAAACAGAAGGCACAGTATGACAACACAGCCAAAAGCTCCTAGGCAATGGCACAGGTTTTTTTCAAAGGACTAGATACATAAATCCACAGATCAAAATGCTGTTAGAACAAAGCATTTAAAAAGCATTCACGGCTGCAACACTCAGAAATATTCATATCCTTTACTGAAAAAATGATCAAGCACCCACATGGCCCTAGCAATCATCTGAAGTGCTAAAAGACCAAGGGAAAAGCAATAAAAAATGAATGCACAAAATGTGACTTTCTAAAGTAACTTTATGTCCTAAAATGCCAACATTACAAGCAGTAAACATCACATCAAATCAGAGCAGAAAATATTTATTCACATGTACAAAGGAACATTCTGATTAATCCTCTCATTCTGGCTTCAGAACATGTTTTCTATAACCACAGGAGACAAAACTCTCTTTCTGAATCCTTTCTCTCCCCCCAAATTCAGCTCACGTCCAATTGGAACAGACCACCTGAGGGTAGTAGTTTCGGCTGTGAATTTGACATTCTGTGCCATTTTTATTCTAAGAAAATGTCAGAATGGACACTGCAAGGAATGATTCAGGTCTGTTGGTAACTTCATTAATAAAAAAAGTGAAAAGATGTAGAGAATCCAGCTTTTTGTGAGTTGGAGGGGTAAGGGATAGTCTCTACCAATCATACAAATTGGGACAATGAAGAATCCATAATAGGTTTATTTTCCCCACTATATTAGGAATATAACAGGGGCTTAGAGAGCTAAAGTTGTTACTGGCTGTGTGTTACTGGCGGACCCTTTGAGCAGTCACATTACCTTTCTGGTATTCTTTTCGCATCATTTTTAATCTAATTTATTTTCAAGTGATATCTTTCGTTTTATTGTTCTATTATTTTACAAATGCATTTCTTTCACTTCTCTAGCCAATAATCCATCCTTTGTAACAAAAGAAAAGAAAAGAAAAAGTAGTTAAACAAGGTCAAATGACAAATTAAATGTGTGAGGAAATGATTAATTTGGACCCTCTGTCTAATTTAGGCTCCTGACTTATTTCAATCAATATTATTCCATTTGATAGGATTCTCTAGGGGCCATTATGATTATTTCTGTTTTGCTTATCTAGTGATATATATTTAGTCTGTTTAATCAACTAATATCAATAC
Source organism: Potorous gilbertii (assembly GCA_028658325.1). Classification (NCBI taxonomy): domain Eukaryota; kingdom Metazoa; phylum Chordata; class Mammalia; order Diprotodontia; family Potoroidae; genus Potorous; species Potorous gilbertii. Next base: position 347,439,007 of record CM053770.1, read on the forward strand.
TCATTTTATGTATCCTATATTTGGGTATAATTAGATAAGGTTAGATAGATTCCTTCTTATGTAAGGACCCCAAACTTTAAACTACAAGTTATTACATCACTTTATTATCATGAAGTTCACTTGATTAACTATGGGATACTGACTAGAGGATTTCCACCCTTTCAGCCTCATAAGTGAGTCCATGGCCAGAGTGGGTGAGAGGACCTCTGGACCTCTACATTTTTCCACCTAATTATCATGATTCATCCTAGTGTGGCAAAGATGACCTAATGATTTGGAAATTTCCCCAACTATTTTTTTTCCTCTTTGCCCTTTGGCATCACACTATCTTGCTGAATATGAGGAAACGCCCCTCCTATGACCACTTAATCATTGGAGATTATCCTTGTCTTGCCCATTCTGTGACCACCTATATAGATACAGCATCTCTTGTCCTTTTGTAAATTCACGGTATATATCTGTCAACCAATGAGATTCTTTATTTTACTCTGCCTCATCTGCATCATCTGGGTATCAAGCACTATAAAACCAAGGCCCTGAAGAAAAGGGGCATCTCAGATCATGAGAAAAATCTGAGTTCCCATTCATTCAAGGGGACCAATTCCCTTAATAAATGGTTATTGACTTATAGCTCTGCCTCATAAGTTTTTCTGGTAGATTGTACATTTTTATGGCTTACATATTTCTAAAAGTATATGCAATATTACATATCCATAGAACTCCTAATTCAGCTGCTAATTCTTTTTGGTAAATTTGTGCATTAACAAAGCATTGTTTTAATTATTTTGGGCTTTTGTCATGCATAGTGACTAGATTAAACAGAATTTACAATTCTAATTAAATATATTAGGAATAGAATGACATAGTGGTCATATGCAGAATCAATGAAGCAATTGGTATTGAAATCAGATCTTGAACCCAGATATTTCTGAGTCTGAAGCTAGCTTTCTATCCTACATAATATCTTCTACACATATAAAAAGTAAAATTATTTATTATATTCTAATAATTTTAAGTTTTCAAGAACAGAATATTGATATAACCTCTTCTCATTACTAAACTTCTTGATCATCTTGAAAATAACCAGACAGGTTGAGGTTCAGTTTTAAAGGTTTCTCTTTAAACTAAATTTCTTCTTGGAAAAAAAAATCCACAGTGCATTCTTTCACATGTTTTGAACCTAATGAAGCTTCTCTTTCCTCCTTAAACCTTGCTCTGGGACAGCAGCAGGAGTTGGTGGGAGAGAGACATAATAAAATAGAAAACATCATTGTTACAATGTGAATGAGCTAATTAAAAATTTCTTGTTTGCATATTATATTCAAGGTAAAGGTGGAGATCTGGTACACTACAGACCCCAAGAGTCACCATAAATCCCCAATGAAAAAGTGCTGCAAGAATCAGGGTAGCTACTATCTAGAAACGTGTTTTTTTTTCTTTAGTGGCAAAATCACAGGTCCAAGTCTATTTTGCTCTTTCCTTGCTCTAACCCGATCCATGTAACAATTTTAGGGGCACTAAAAATTGGTAAGTGATCTAAGGTTGCATTGCAAGGACCCACCTGTGCTCCCACTTCAGGCATGGAAACAGGATTTAGGGGCTGAGGATCTGAGTTCAAATGCTCACTATTCTACTACTAACATTGAAAAAGTCACTTAACATAACTGAGCATCAGGGGAGGATTGAAATAGATGACCACTTATACCCCTTCAAACTCCAAATTTTATCCCACGATTTAGACTACCCATGTTAACTTCAAAATGTTATTATAATTATTTATTTAGTTGATAGTTGTAAAGTTATTTTTAAGAATAGAATTAAAGGCTGCTATTGCAGAAGCTGGATAAATGTTTTGAGAAAATTTCCTATCATCTGACATTTTGCTAATAATACATCTCTAAATGTTTCTTAAAATTTTATCTTTTATTTTTATGTCTCCCTTTTCAACTTCCCTTTCCTCCACTGAAAAACAAATCTTTTAAAATAGAAAATACAAAGGAAAGAGGGGGAAATATGTTTAGCAAAATTAACAAACACATCAACCAAGTTCAACCAATTTTCAGTATTCCAGATCTATAGTCTGGTACTGTTACAGTTATACCTTATCCTTGTTGTCAAGGTTGTTCGTAATAATTTACATAGAGTTTTATTTTATTTTTTTCTTTAGTTATTCTTCACATTTACATTGCGGAAGCTATTTTGTCTATTTTTCTGGTTCCTTTTACCTTGTTCTGCATCAGTTCATGTCTTCTTATTGTTCTCTATATTTTAATATCTATTAAATTATCTTATTAGACCAGGTGACCTATATAGAAAAATAAATAAACAGAGGAAATGTATAATCATATAATCAGAGCAAATAAAAATCATTAACAGTCTTTCACAGAAAGAGAAACTCACAAGATGGGAAAGATCTTAGATATCACCTAATATTTCAAAACATTATCTTAATATTAATCCTCTTCTATAATATTGTCAGTAAATAAGGCATGCCCTCAAGCTCTATATTTCAGAGGCAGAAATACTTTGTAAACAAAATTAAAACAAGTAAAAAGGAAATTCAACAAAGGAAATTCAGTTCCTAGGGGGATGAAATTGGCAACCTGGGGGACCAGCAAAGCCATTTCTAGGAGATAACATGAGTTTAACCATGAAGAAAGATAGTGATTCTTGGGAGTGGAGGTTAGGGGAGCACTGGGGTCATTTTCGGCATAGGAGACAGCTTGTAAAAAATACAGAGGTGGAGTATGGAATGTTTGAGGAATATCAAGTAGACCAAGATAGCTGAAATGTAGACTATGAAGGAGTGATATAAAAACTGGTTTGAAAAGATAGGCTAGAGATATTGTATGAGGGTTTTAAATATCCCCAAAGTGGCATGTGTATTACGTCTTCAAGAAAAAATGAGTCACTGAATTTTTTTGAATAAGACATTGAAGAGTTTGAAATGTATTCAACTATATTTTGTGAATATCAGTTTAGCAACTGTATAGAGAAAGGATTTCATAGTGGAGAGACTGGAATTAGACTCCACTTAGTAGGCTATTACAATGGTCTAGTTCAAAGATTGTGGACCTATTTGAGGGATGTGAAGGCAGAATCAAAAAGATGGCAACTGCATAGATATGTGAGAAAGGGACATTGAGGAGTGATTACTCCAAGCTTATGAATGAAGATAACTTGAAGTTTTCTGGTGCCCTAACTTAGCAATTAGAAAAATTAGGAAAATTGGTAGGATTAGAAAGAAAGGTAAACTTTCAGTTTTGGATATATTTAGTTTAAGATTCTTACAGAAATTTATTCAGATATGTTCCAACAATTAGTGATTAAAGGCTGAAATTAAGAAGAGGTTCTTAAGATAGATATTTGGATCTTGGAGTCATCTATATAAAAATGATAATTGAAACTGTGGGATCTGATGAGATAAAGGGGACATTGACAGAAAAGGAAGACAACTTAGAACAGAGCTTAGGGACACACTCATAGTTAAGCAGTGATAAATGTTGGATCATCTAGAAAATACAACTGAAAAAGCACTGACTGGAGGAAAATCAGGAGAAAATATTATAAAGAAATTCAAAACCAAACCAAACAAACAAAAAACGTGAAACATTCCCTCTTACAGCTCCTAGTTTTGACTTCAGGTTCCAAGGAAAATATATCTGATCTGTCTTCCACAGGAAATAGTCTCTTCAAGTCTTTGAAGAGGGTTAGCATGTCCTCTCCAAATCTTCTCTGCTACAATCTAATCATCTGAGGTCCTTCAACTGTTGGTCTTGTGGAATAAGACAACCCTGTAGGCTCCTGATCAGCTTCTTCTATAAATGTGCTCAGTTTATTCAAATATGACACAGTTTGAAGCACAAGGGATATTGATTGTACAATGTTTCAGGAAAAAATAATAAATATAACAGTTCCACACAAGTATCCATTAGTTCTTATGGAGTAAGGGAACAAATGTTATAGGCAGTCTAAAAAAAGGAAAGTAAAAGAAAACACTCTCTCAAATAAAAAAATCACCCCATTCAATTTTAACAATGGAATTCATCTAAAAGAAGTAACATATATTAGTAGTGTCATTATGACAGATGGCAGGGCAATATAGAATAAAGTCCAAAGATATTTTTATGAGGAAGAAGATGTATCTGATTGTGTGCAAATCAGAATCTTGGATGGAAAACTGAGGAAATCTAATTGAGCACAGCTATGCTGATGAACTTTTAATTTCTCCCGGCCCAAGGCAATAGAGGATTGGGAGATGAACAAGAGTCCTAACAGGTTTGATGAGAAGAGAAAGAAAGAAAATATCCCATTCAGGAATACCATGTTGTTTTCAGCATTTTACTTAAAAATTAAATTGAAACTTAACATTTCTGAATTCATTAATATTGAACAGTACCTTGCTGAATAATTTGAGTACTAAATTTGACTGCTACTGCACTGTCCATGAACTATATTTTACTTCAAAGATAAAAACATGAATTTTCCTACTAAGAGACAAGGAATAGATTTCATTAACATCTTTTGTTAAAATACACATGGGGGGAAGGATCCCTTCCATTACACTGCAGTTCTTCAAGGTATTAATTTTCCATTTGGTGGTACATGTCTGTCCATCAACAGAAACTATTAAGTCCTACTGGTTTACCATTCAAGTCTAAGGTTTACATTTTACATAGACATTTATTTTTTGGAATTAGTGCGATGATGGATAAGTATTAAAAGAAATGAAATGAAACACAAGATTAATGTTTTCCATGAATGAGATACAATAATACCTAGCTAGCAGTATACAGAGAATAGTTTGTGATTCTTGAAAAGAAAGCATTTTACTTATTGAAAGAATGAAAATAGTTCAATTCAAAACACACCTTTCCTTTCAATGCTAAAATCTGTTCAATCAGAAAACCCATTGCAACTATTACTTCTAGTACCACTGAACACAATTAAAGTGTATCCTATTATTTCTCAGGAAATGACTTTTATTCTGAAGGCTTTCCTTTACTTGCTAGTCACTTTGGACTTTTTTACATGCTGAAATGGATCATTTCAAATTCAAGTGGTGTCATTTCAGATTCATTTTTATAAATAAGAAAGTTTAACTCAGAAAAGGAATAGTTCCAACATCTTTGCATACTAAGATTTATGTTTTTAACCATGCATGGAATCTTTTATAATACTTCTTCATTTGAATCTGGATGTAAGTCTTTAAATAATAATAAAAAGTATTCACACTCAGTCAATGATATATGAAAGTGCCATTCTCAGTGTTGGGTTGCACACTAGGGACCACAATTTAGAGAACAGAAGTCCACTGGATAAGAAAAATCAAACAAAGCATTGGGGAGCCATACATTGTGGTGGGGAGGAAGGTGTTTTGAAGGTCACATGACCACAGGCTTTAAAACTGAGGAGTATCATAGAAATAATTTGTGGGGCAACCGAGGCCCAGCAACTGAAGTGATTTACATAAACTCACAGCAGTAGTATGATATCCATTATATTGTGTTTAGGAAAAAGTCACATAGAATTCAGAATAATTTAATTCAGAGGTCTATCAGTAATTGAAGTAATTTTTAATAATATGATGTGTTTCTTTTTTTTTCTTTCTCAATCTCTGGTACTAATGAAAGTGGTAATGATCCTGATGTCCAAGAAAAAAATCCAAGTTTAAAAATCGACTTAACTTTTTAGTAATATATTTGAATAATTCCCATAGTGGTATCAATCCTGTTATATTTTTTGAACTTTGCAATTTTTAAAAGTCTTCAAAATTACTTTTGACATTAAAACACTTACAGATATTCCTAAATCCCCAAATTTATCACCTATCTGTTTATTTCATCATCCTCAGGAATCATGAATGGACATTGTTTTGATCATTTCTCTTACATCTTCTAAAACCGATTTTGTATGAATTTTTCTCCTGGTTTTTCATCAGTTTTCATAAATTCACAAAATTGTTCATTTCTATGACATTGACACTATAATATAAATTATTCATCTGCTTATAACCACTTCACTGTGTATCTGTTCATATAAGACTCTCTGTATCTTTTCTAAATCATCTATTTTTCTCATTTCTAACAATACACTAATAATCAATAATATTCTTATACCATAATGTATCCACTTGTTGATCCTCTGATTTCCAGCTTTTTGTTCCACCACCAAAAAGGGTACTATAAATATACATGGGGCTATACGTGGGGCTTTTTCCTTCTTCTTTGATCTTTAGATCAAAGTGATTTAGATGTAGTGATATAGATGGGTCATTTTCAATTTTTTCCGTTGACAGTTTTCTTTTTTTGCCTCCATCTTAAAATTTTAAAGAGTTTTTATCCAGTTCTAAAATCTGTTGATAGTTTTATTGGAATGACACTGAACAAGTAATTAATTTAGGCGGTACTGTCATTTTTCATATTTACTCATCCTGAACAATTAATAATTTCCAATTATTTTTCTCTGTTTTCTATTAATCATAGTTTATGGTTGTATTTATATACAGTAGTTCTTGTGTGGATATTGGCAGGCAGATTCCCACATTCATCACTTCTTGATTCTAAAGATTTCTATTTTGATGATCAATTATAGTTTTTTAATTGTTGGTTTTCTAGTATTTTAGTTAAATTTTAAATGTATTGAAATTTTCTTTCTTCCTTTCCCTATTAAATGTTTAGAGTTACTCAGGTACCACAACACACCTAGCCAATTGGCTAACATGACAAAAGAGAAAAATTATAAATGCTGGAGATATAGGAAAATTGGAACACTAATGAATTGTAGGTTGAGTTTTGAACTGATCCAACAATTCTGGAGAGCAAGTTGGAACTATGCCCAAAGGACTATAATAATGTGCATAACCTTTGACCCAGCAATACCACTTCTAGAGCTGTATCCCAAAGAGATCATAAAAATGAGAAAAGGACTCGCATGTCCAAAAATATTTATAGTGGCTCTTTTTGTAGTGGCCAAGAACTGGAAATTGAGGGGATAACCATGAACTGGAGAATGGTTGAACAAGTTGTGGCATATGAGAATGTAAGGGAGTACTACTGTGCTATGAGAAATGATAAGCAGACAGACCAGAAAAATCTGGAAAGATTTATAAGAACTGATGCTCAATGAGATGAGAAAAACCAGAACACTATACACAGTAATAGACACATTGTATGATGACTGACTTTAATAGGCTAGGCTTTTCTCAGGAATGCAAACCCCAAAGACAACTCCAAAAGACTCGTGATGGAAAATGCCATCCACAGAAACAGCACCATGGAGTGCGAATGCATATCAAAGCATACTACTTGCTCTCTCTCTCTCTCTCTCTCTCTCTTTTTTTTTTTTTTTGGTTTTTCTTTTTCATGGTCCCTCTCATTTGTTCTAATTCTTCCATAAAACATGACTAATGTGAAAATACATTTAATAAGAATGTATATATAGAGCCTATATCAGACCATATGTCATCTTTGGGGAAGAGGGAAGGGAGGGGGAGAAAATTTAAAACTCAAAAACTTGTGAAAGAGAATGTTGGAAACTAAAAAAAAAGAATTAATTAAATTTTAAAAAATGTTTAGAGTTTTAAATTTTCTACTAACTGCTTTTGTTAGTTCCTAATTTTTTTGTATATGATCACATTTTGTCATTATCCTTAATGAAATTATCAGTTCTGTGATTTCTTCTTTAATCCTGCAAATAGGTAAGATTATATTATCTAGTCTTAAATTGATGTTTAATAATTTTTCCTTTGGATCTATTTAATATGATGTTGCTGAATTGTGATCAGTAAGGACATGTGCAATATCTGTGATTTTCTTAATTTGTTTGTGAGATTTTTATGTCCTAAGTTATAATTAATTTTTGTAAAAATGCCATGTACTGCTGAGAATAGGCACATTCCTTTCTATTTCTTTACAGTAATTGTCAGAGAAATATGTATATATACATATATGTGTGTGTGTGTGTGTGTGTGTGTGTGTGTGTGTATAGTTCTATATAAGTACATCTTTCTTAGTTATTAGCTGGGAGATAGATTTCTCCAGAAATTTCTCTAATATTTTTGCTATATTTTGCTTGTAATTAAAGCTTTGCCATTTGTACAAATATAATAAATAATTAAATCAATTCATTATCTATGCTGTCTTTCAGTAAGAATATACTTTCATTCTCCATATCTTTTAATTAATTAATATGCTTTTTACTTGTTATAAATCATAAATGTTGTCCCTAATTGTTTTTGTAAGTATATTGAGCTAAGAACTACTAGATCTTGGTCCAACCCATTCTTCTAACTCTGTGAGAGTTTGCTTCAAGTGTGCTCTTTTGTGTGTGGTGTGTGGTGTGGTGTGTGTGTGTGTGTGTATGTAAACTCTTCTTTTTTGTGAGTGCGCTCATTCCATTCACATTCACAGTTATAGCAGTTATTTCCTTCTATTTTATTCTTTGTACTTCTATAAAATTCTCGCTCTCCATTTATTCCAAGTTCTTACCTGTTTTATTTAAATTTCCTCATCCCCATCTTCTCCCCAAGTTTAGAATTACTTACAAGTACATTTTGATTACTGACTAATGCTAAAACGCCATTGTCTAACGACAATGATTTTTATTGCATACATTTGGTAGTATTATCATGTATCACTGCCTTGAATGACAAATCACAAAGCAATAATAAAACCTAATGCATCTTAACTTCCTTTCATGGTATCGATTCTTTTTATTTGCTGATGCCAGACTCCTTCCCAAGGTTGATATACTATTAATCTTCTATGGATGGATCATTATACAGAATTACAAAGAAACTTAGAGATCATTTAATCTGACCCTCTCATTGGACGAAACTGAGACCTAGAAAGTTGAACATACTTGTCCAAATTTATATAGCTTATAAGTGGCACAGGTAAGATTTGAATAAAGGTCTTCAGATCTAGAATAAACTTCTACTTCCATCACATCATACTGCCTCTTCAATACTTCCTTCTTAAAAGGAATGTCAAGGATGTCAATGACTTTAATTCAGGAATTATGAGTAAAGCATGGAGCAAGGTGAATCAAATAGTATTTTTCACTCTGACTCCATGAGTAATAGTGACTCAATAAACTACAGGCTTTATAACTATGTACTGAGGCAAGCTGGTCTCTGAAGCAAAATTGGTTAGGGTGCTTGGCCCTTAAAGCAGTTTGAGCTCATTCAGGAAGTATAAATATTTTCCACTGACGTGATATAGGGAAGAGAGCATTGAAATCAAAATCAGGAAGGCATGGATTTGAATCTTGCCCCACAGCCTTATTAGTTATATGGCGTGGGGCTTGTTCCCTTACCACTCTGGCTCTCAGTTCCCTTGTTAAATGAAGAGAATGGTCTTTATTACTTCTGATTTCTTCTAATTACTTTATTACTTCTAGTGCTAAATCTGTGATCCTATGATAATTTGCTTAATCAGCACAATTATTTCTGATGGGTAAAGTTTAGATAAGCTCATGTGTTCTTTCAAAGGAGCCATGGCAGCACGGTACTTGGTATTACATCTGTCTGACTTTTCATGACCATTACTATGTAATATTTTGGGTTTGTACTTTCCTGTATGTTATGTGTTTTCCCACCGAGGAGCTAGTCTTATCTCTGTCAAGGTCTAACCCAATATGTTACATGCAGTAAATATTCACTAAAGGTAGAAGTAAATTAAGCTGAATAACATATCAGGAGTCAGAGCCATTTCATGTTATTGCAAGTTGTCCTTCAGCAGGTCCCTATAATATTCCTCCAGTCCATATTACTTATGATTGCTCCACTTATAGAGTAGTCACTCCAATTTGAATCTATGAGTTTTATTGGGTTCTTACAAAGAGCCTAATATTCATTTACTCCCTTCCCTATGGAACTTGGCTCCCATGAGGAAAAATTCAGCCTTGGTTTGCATTGAGCTCGATGGAGTGGCTAACAAAGTTATATCTGACATCAAGTGCAGATTTCATTCAAAGAACCAATCAGGACTGAGCACTGCTCTGCAGACCTTTGTCAGCAATTTGATGCCACTGTCAGCCTTCTAGCCTCTCTGAGCACGTGCTGGCTCTTGACATAGTTTCTATTTCTTTGCCTATTAGCACAAGAATGTGACAGGTGACTGCTGTGAAAGCAGAATTCAATGACAGCTTTTAGCTCTGTATCACTGATGAAAATATTTAACTGTATGGAGAGTTTCCATGATGCAGACTGAAGCATAGCCACTTTTCTCCAGGAAGGTTATCAGTCTCTTATGCAGTGTTGCTTAATGTTCATATTATTTTTAACTCATTGAATTCCATGTGCCAGTAAAAAGAAACAAGTATATAGGCCTCTATCACAGTAAACCAGTCTTAATATTTTAATTCAATTCAACCTATTCCTCTTAATGACCATCTAAATTTGAGGCCCAGTGATAGGTATTGGGGATTCAAATCAGTCAATCAATAATCACCTATTAAGCATCTACTCTGTAACAAGTACTGTTTTATGTGGTCAGAATACAAAGACCAAAATGAAAGAACCTTTCCTTAAATAAGTCTCCATTCATTCTACTTTGGAAGAAGATGGATGCAAGTGGTGCACAGATAAATATACTCTGACGTAAAGAATAAAAGAACCAAAAAAGTAGTCAATAAATCTTCAGTTAGAAATATAAACATGATAAAGATACTGCCCTCAAGGATTACATAAAATACCAAGGACTGGTAACCAGACAGGGGATCCTTGGTCTGGACAATTTCAGAGATGGTCAGTAGGGCTCTAGGGCTATAGATTGTAATGGTCTTTACAGCAGCAAAGACAATTTTAATTTGATTATTGTTATCTGAGCAAGAGGTGACAAATGGGGAGTTTGGGAGGCTAATGACCTGGAACTCATGCTGTATAAGATCTAGTGTCTAACATAGACTGGGAAGAGCTAGACAGGATTAAGGAAAGGACAAAATAGTCTAGATATATTTTAAGGAAAGAATACTACCATATGGAAGAATCTGTAAAAGGTTTTTTGGAAAGTTAGAATTTTTAGTTTGACTAAAATGCAGAATTTAAGAAAGGTAATAAAGTGAATTTAATGCCAGAATAGTAGGCTAGAGCCCAGATTGTAAAGAATCTTAAATAGCAGGCAAAGAAGTTTTCATTTTATGTAAGGAGAAATAGGAAGTCTGAAGATTTTTATGCAAGTAAGTGAAATGATCAGAACTATGTTTTAGGAAAGTTATTTCATTATCTTGATAAAGGACGGACTTTAGAGAGTACAGGCTCAAAGTGAAGGGATAAGCTAAGTAGTTATTATATGCATCTAGGAAATTGTTGATAAGTAACTGAAGTAGGAGGTTAGGCATATGAAGGAGACAGATATAATAAATAACGTGGAAGATTATCCTACTTAATACTGCTGAGGGATGAATTTGTTTTTTTTTTTAATTAATTTATTTTTAGTTTTCAACATTCACTTCCACAAGATTCTGAGTTTCAAATTTTCTCTCCAACTCTCCTCTCCACCCATTTCAAGACAGTGTGCATTCCCTTCCCCAATTTGCCCTCCCTTCTATCACACCCCTCCTTTCCCTTATCCCTATCCCTCTATTTTCTTGTGGGGTTAGATAGATTTCTATACTCCATTACCTGTATGTTTTATTTCCCAATTGCAGGTAAAAATGATTCTTAACATTCATTTTATAATTTTGAGTTCCAAATTCTCTCCCTTCCTCTCTCCTCACCCATCCCTACTGAGAAGGTAAGCAATTCAATATGGTTTACACATATGGAGCCATGAAAAGCACTTTCATAACAACTATGTTGTGAAAGACTAACTGTACTTCCCTCCATCCTTTCCTGTCCCCTATTTATTCTATCTTCTTTTTTGAACTTGTTCCTCCTCAAAGTGTTTATTGCTAACTACCCCCTCCTCCCATTTTCCCTCCCTTCTATCATCCCTCCACCCCTCCACTTATTCCCTTGCCCTTTACTTTCCTGTAGTGTAAGAGAGATTTCCATACGAAACTGAGTGTATATGTTATTCCATCCTTAAGTGAAATGCAATCAGAGTAAGGTTAATTCTTTCCTCTCCTCTCCTGCCTCTTCTCCTCCATTGATAAAACTTTTTCTTGCCTCTTTTATGAGAGAGATAATTTACCCCATTCCAGTTCTTCCTTTATATATATATATATATATATATATATATATATATATATATATATATATATATATATATATTATGATTTGTTTTTCCTATTTACCTTTTCAGGCTTCTTTTGATTCTTGTGTTTGAAAGTCAAATTTTCTACACAGCTCTGGTCTTCTCATCAAGAATGCTTGAAAATCCTCTATTTCATTGAATAATCATTTTTTCCCCTGAAGCATTATACTCAGTTTTGCTGGTTAGGTGATTCTTGGCTTTAATTCTCATTTCTTTGACCTCTGGAATATCCTGTTTAAAGCCCCTGATCCCTTAATATAGAAGTTGTTAGATTTTGTGTTATTCTGATTGCTTTTCCACAATGATTTTTTTGGTTGCTTGCAATATTTTCTTCTTGAACTGGGAGCTCTGGAATTTGGCTACAATATTCCTAGGAATTTTCTTTTTGGGATGTCTTTCAGGAGGTGATTGGTGGAGGTTTCAATATCTATTTTACCCTCTGGTTCTAGAATATCAGGGCAGTTTTCCTTGATAATTTCTTGAAAGATGATATCTTGGCTCTTTTATGATCATGGCTTTCAGGTTATCCAATAATTTTTTAGTTGTCTTTCTTGAATCTGTTTTCCAGATCAGTTGATTTTCCAATGAGATATTTCACATTGTCTGCTATGTTTTAATCTTTTTTGGCTTTGTTTTACAAATTCTTGATTTTTCCTAAAGTCGTTAGTTTCCATCTGCTTCATTCTAATCTTTAAGGAATTATTTTCTTCAGTGAGTTTTGGGACCTCCTTTTCCATCTGGTCAATTCCGCTTTTTAAGGCATTCTTCATTGGCATTTCATTAGCTTTTTGAATCTCTTTTGCCATTTGGATTAGTCTATTTTTTTAAGGTGTTTTTCTTCAGCATTTTTGGGGTCCCTTTTAGCAAGTAGTTGGTGTGGTTTTCATGATTTTCCTGCATCTCTCTCATTTCTCTTCACAATTTCTCCTCCACTTCTCTTACTTGATTTTCAAAATCCTTTTTGAGCTCTTCCATGGCCTGAGAGTGATTCACTTATTTCTTGGAGGTTTTGGAAATAGGAGCTTTGATTTTACTGTCTTCTTCTGTTTGTATATTTTGGTCTTTCTTTTAGCCAAAGTAAGATATTTATGATCTGGTTTTTTTTTTCTGGTTTTTGCTCATTTTCCCAACCATTTACTTGACTTTTGAGCTCTTTATCAAGGAAGTTCTCTGTTTCCTGCAGGATTGGGGCCTAGTATACAGTCAAGCACTTGATCCTTCCACACTTTGTGGGCCTAGAGTTGACAGCCCCTGTCACTGCCCCTGCTGCTGCTGTGTTTGCTATGGGCTCCTCTAACTCCTCAACCACCCTTGCTGGATCACTCTAGTCTCTCACACAGTTTAGACAGTATTTTTCCACTGACTTTTCAATTTGTCCTTGTGGTTTTGGGGTTGTGAAGTCTGGACACCACCAAAGGTGCCAGAGATTCAGTCCCTCCAAGGTCTGTTCAGGTCCTGTCTGTGCTGTTGCAGCCCAAACAGAACTGTGCTCTGCTCCCTGTGTTGTGTGATAAACATTTCCCAGTGACCTTCCAGGCTGTCTTGGGCTGGGGATTTGCTTCATTCTATATTCTGGGGCTTCTGTTGCTCCACAATGTGTTGAGTCACTTTTTACGGGTATTTGGATGGGCTTGGGGAGAGAGCTCTATCAAGTCTGCTTTTACTCTGCCATTTTGACTCTGTTCTCTTACAAGATTCTTTACAAATATTATTCATTGTATCCTCATAACAACCTGTGAGGTGGGTACTAATATTATCTTCATTTTACAGAAGAGATTTATTACAGAAAAGTAATGACCCAAGAGTTGGAGGCCTTGATTTGAAATATCCCCTCTGATTGTTTATATTGGTCAAACCATTTGACATTGATGGGTCTCAATACTTTCATCTATAAAATTAAGGATTTGGACTAAATGATTTCTGATATCGCTTCCAATTCTACTTCTATGATTCTTCAAGTTTATAATAATCCATGACTTTTATGTCTATATATTATAACATTTATAGACTTTATAGATGTAACAGGAGCACCTTGGGGTGGGTCCCAACAACACAGTTTTATCTACTTTGGCAATATCAGCTAAAGCTAAAGAACCTGTTGTTCTCTCTCTCTCTCTCTCTCTCTCTCTCTCTCTCTCTCTCTCTGTCTCTCTCTCTCTCTCTTCAATGTGTTGATAAGTGTCTTTGTAAATGGGAATTGAGGTCTTCCAGTAGTTTTTCAGATCTGTTAGGGGTAATGGTATTTACTCAATTTGTTTGACTCCAGGGGTCAAATTTAGGCCTACAGGTTAAAAGTTATTGAGACAAATTTTAAAATTGAATAAAATGCATCATAAAAAGGCAGATTGCAGTTCAATATAGAAAGGGAAGAAAAATGCTATAATTAAGCTATCCAGAAAGGGCTTGGATTGAATTTTTAGTAAAGCATTCCCCACCACTTAAGAAAGGCCTTCAAGGAATGACTCAATAATCACTGGCAGAGATATAGAAGGGATTTTTGTTTATGTGTAGGTTGTATGCGAAAACATTCAAAGTCCTTTCAACTCTGATATTTCATGATTGTAATGTTCTATAATTCATAATGAAAAATGCAGGCCAAATCTGTGGAGTTTGATGGAAAGGGAAAAGTTTTTAAAAATGGCTTAGATTGCAAATCTGGGTGACTAGAAAGATCTTCCTCTCAATGGAAAGACAGCTTTGAACACTGATAAGTTTTGTGAGTGTAAAAAAGGCAGTGATTTAGGGTATTTGAATATGTTGAGTTAGGATTTGAAGTTTGCCCTGTGAAAGGTGTATATGCCTCATAAGTAGCTAATGTTCAAGAGAATAATGGATTTCAAAGTTGGATTCACTCTAAGATCTTGAAATATTACTATAAGTTCTTATCAAGACAACAATGTAAATGATTTATTAAGAAACTAAAACACACTCTCAAATATGTCAAAATTATTTAATGGTGAATTAGCAATGGCATGCTTCATGTCTTATCTGATATGCACTAAGATGTTTAAATATTTTACTAAAAAGGATAGGTATACAGTATGTTTGAAAAAATGTAAAATATATAATCAAAAACAAAGGATCAGAACAAAAGCAACATAAATAATGCCTATTTCCAGGAAGAGAATATTCTATTCATAAAGAGAAATGTAGGTAATTTTTTCAGAACTAATATTAATTGTATCATAGGCATTGAGAGACTCCTAGTTATTTAATAAACCACACCTCCATTTTCACTAGTAGAAAAACTTCAAAATACAGTAGAAAAAATTACAGATGCTCTTATGTCTTGAAGTATGTATGACAAATTTTTGGAAAAACAGAACTAAGATGGAGCTTCTGTTTGTAGTACTTTGACTAATGGGAGTGATTATTATAAGTCAAAATAAAACCTTTGCTGAAAAATCCAGATAATTATGGCAAAAACATGTCTTTTGCTTAAATTACTGTGCAATTTCCAACATGTTAAATATTTAAGGTGGTTGAAATATGGACACAAAGAAAATATTGAATTTATTAAAAGAGGTACACTGGCATTTCTGAGGAAACCTCATTTTTAGGGAAGGTATTGACAATATAGAGCAGGAGAACTTGGTTTTTTTCTGTGTCTTGTACCCCTTTGTAAGTCTAATGAAAAATATGGGACTGTTTTCATAATAATGTTTCTAAATGCTTTAAATAAAATACATATTTACAAAGCAAATTATGTTGAGAGGAAATTATTAGAAAAGAAGAAAAAACAAGATTAAAATGATTAAGAAGCCCAAATTTAGAGTAAAAATAATAAGCCTTTATGTAGTACCTAAAGCTTTGTGAATCACTTTACATTTATTTTAATTCTTACATGAAAAATGCTATGACAGGTATTAGTGTTATCCCCATTTTAAAGAGGAAGGAATTGAAACTGAGAGTTTAAATGATTTCCCCAAGGTCATAGAGCTAGAAAGTGCCAGGGGCAGTATTTAAACTTCTTGTTCTTCTTAACTCCAAGTCCAATACTCTATCCAGAGAACCACTTAGTTGCCTCAGATCCAAAGGCGTACAATTAATATGGTATGAGATCTCAAATTCAGATCACATGAGAACCACTTGAGAGAAGTAACAATATTTATCCCAAGTACGAGATGACTAAGGAGGGATGTTGTTACTTTATGTAAGTATTTAAAGAATTTCACATGCAGACAAAGTTATTAGACTCTGCTTGGAGTTGGAGGACAGAGTTATAGGAAGAGGGTAGAAGGCGAGAAAGATGTATAGTTTGGCTTAAAGTAAGTACTTTATTTATAAAAATGAATATTGGTCAGAAACTCACTCAGAAGTAGTGAGTTTCATAGTTCTAAGGTTACTCAAGTAGTGGGTATTTGATCACTTGTCAGAGATGTTTTAGATAGCATTTTTTTCAGGTACAGATTGGTCTAGATGATCTATGAAGACCTTAGTAACTGCAATATTCTTTGATTCTATGAATGCCTGACTTCCTCATGCATAGGTAAATGCAGTCTTTGTTTCTTGTTTAACTATGCATGGCTTATGACTTAGTAGTTAATTATACCA
Organism: Potorous gilbertii; assembly: GCA_028658325.1. Lineage (NCBI taxonomy): Eukaryota > Metazoa > Chordata > Mammalia > Diprotodontia > Potoroidae > Potorous > Potorous gilbertii. Next base: position 347,455,761 of record CM053770.1, read on the forward strand.
CAGCAGTATATCTTAAAACTATTTGGTTTATAGTCTTCTTTATAGGAATAATGCCAGAGTAGGTTGCAAGCAGAGATGAGAACCAGTGTGGCAATGACCTTGGGGACTGCTCATTTCTTTCAGGGTAAATATCAGAGTACAGTACTTACTAATTCAACAATCCTTGTATAGGATTTAATCTATCATCCTTTTTCAATGAAGTTAATGGATGTTTCACATGAATGATGGTTCTGTATAGAGTTTTAAAAAGGGTGTGGAAGATAATACAGCAGAAAGCAAATGTAATTTCTTTAAAAATTTCCTTTGAATTAAAAAAAAAGAATCTATAAGCAAGCATTCAATGGAGGTATAATGTTCCATTTCAGGCTTTCAAAATGGTTTTGCAAATATAACATTTCATAAACAATGAAGTACATGCACCAAAGCAAACTCAGACAGAGGTAAATTGCATCTGAAGACACATAATTCATATTACAGTGATCTATTTTCTAGCCAAGCAATGAATCCTGTCACCAAACTCAGAGCCAAAGGCACAGTGATATGATGCATGCTGATTTTTCTCACAGTTCTCTAGGGGCACTTGGGGATAACAAAATATTTGTGGTGAGGTTTAGCTTTTTTTTTATTCAGTGTTGGCAGAGGATATGAGCAAACAGAGTTTGAAGCTGCATTTCCATCAAGATGTTAATCAGCATTTAAGAATACTAGGTCAGCCATAAGACTTGCAAGTTTAGAGTATCAGTCAAGCATTTTGCCTCAGGGAGTCATTTCATCGCTGTTTTGTATGTTAGGAATATATTTCTTTTAAGGACCTTGAACTTTAAGGCACCCTCTTACCTTATGTTCCTTGGTCAGAAAGTATATGAACTGCATACATTTCATCTCCATGGTGATTAACTTTCTCTTACCCTTCAAATTAATTTGAGATCTGTCTCTTATATGATATTATATTCTCTTAGTATGATAAAAAGCCCTTTGTGAGTAGGGCTTGTTACATTTTTGTCTTTGTATTCCCCAAATCTAGCACACTGCCTTGCAAATTTAAGTGCTTAATAGATTAAATATTCTGTCTTTAGTGTAAATGTCTCCTCTTTTAAGGGGACTTTCTGAGTATCCTTTCATCCCATTGTTAAGGTTCTTTTTGCACCAAACTGCTTTATTTACATTTTGTGTTTTTGTTTGTGTTATTACTCAACCAATTGAATGAAGTAGAGGATATAATAATCCATTGTATATAATTTTTCCAGATTACAAAATGACATTGAGATATCTAGTTGGTACAGTAAATTGACTGAGGGATTTGGAATCAGGAAGACATGAATACAAATTCAGTTTAAAGACACTTAATATCATTGAGATCATGGACAAGTCACTTAACTCTCAGTTAAACCTCACTTTCCTCATTTGTAAAATGGGGATATTAGTATCATCTACCTTACAGGATTGTTATGAAGATCAAGTGAGATAAAATATGTGTAGTGTTTTGTAAAATTTGAAATGCCATATAAATACTGGTAATTATGGATTATTGTTTTTATGGGTCAAGTTCTTAACCTCATTAATTCTTAATCTTAACAATAAATGCCACTATTATTATTTAGAAAAAATCATGATGATATGCTGGCCTTTTTATAATAAAATTTATCTCATTTATGTATTAAAAAATTCATTGTTCTTTGAAAAATGTAACCATACAAATAAACCTATTCAATGAACATTTGATCATGACTGTCAGGTAAGGCATGCATCAGGGATACATTTGGTTGCAAAAAGTGTTTTTCATTGTGATAGAAGAGTGATAGATTATAGAGTACAAATTAAAGAAGGAGTCCCTGTGTAAGGTTAGGTCTGCCAGATGTTTTTTTTAATGGACAATGTACTGATTTAATCAAGTTGCCAAATATTGCAACACTTCTTGGACAGAAGTCTAGAGTTTGTTCTGACTGTTCAAATGGAAAAACCCAAAGAGAACAAAAATATGTATTACCTATATTATGGCAATAGCTTGACAACCTACAGGCTGTTTGAGTTATTATATAAATATTTGGAACAGATGAAAATAATGTACAATTATTTAGACCAAGATTTCAGTAAAATGAGAACAGACTGAATTATTGGCTTTCAGAATATTGTGAAGTTCCTTTAATTACTCCATACTTCTTCAAAAAGCAGTCTTATGTTTTAATATTCATAATTTATCAGTATTTTGTATATCAAATACCAAATATTAATGGAATGCAACAACCTCCAAAGAATTGAAATGAAGAGCATGCAGAGGCATGTAGTGGGGGTGAGGAGATTTCAAGACAAAATAAATGATGAACTCTTAGGACCAAATGCAAAGAATACTCCCAGCAAATGATAGAAAAAGAATATGGGATTGTCAAATGGCACATTTTAGGGATGGAAGATGATTATCTAGAGTGCTCCAGTCAAGAGTATCAGGAGAAAGGAGGCCTTTGGTATATTGAGAAACAAGTCAAACTAAATGTAAAAAAATAAAAATGAAACACTTACCTAACCTTAAAGTGCTATACAAATGTTGGGTCATTTCAATTGTGTCAGACTCTTCACGATCCCATCTGGGGTTTTCTTGAAAGGTATTGGAATAATTCACCGCTTTCTTCTCGAGTTCATTTTACAGATGAGGAAACTGAATCAAGGTGGAATTGACTTGCCCAGAGTCACACAGCTAGGAAGTATCCAAGGCCAGTCTTTCTAATTCTAAGTCCAGTTCTTTATCCATTGTGCTGTTAAGCAGTGTTAAGATATGGAGTGGTTTGCCATTTATTTTCATCTCCAGTGGATTAAGGCAAATAGAGATTGAGTGACTTAACCCAGGGTCACACAGTTAGTGAGTGTCTGAAGCTGGGTTTGAACTCAGATCTTCCTTACTCCAGGCTCTATAACCACTGAGCAACCTGGTTATCTTTATTGGTTGGATACCCTGTGGCAAAGTTATAGGAAGAATGAGACAAGAATCTCAAAAGAAAACATGGATTGGCAGTAGTAATAATCCTCTCCTGCCTCAGCTTCATCCTATTAGCACCGATTTCCTGGATTTTTGTGAAAATAAAATGAGTAAATACTTGCAAAGCCGTTTGAAAATCATGAAGCTCTATATAAATGTTAATAATATTATTTCCAATCCTACCAATAGTAAGTGCCCTTTCCACACCAAATGATCTTGTATTAATAGCATCTTGTATATATTTTAATGTACTTAATTATGTACATAATATTTCACTCACAGAATGTAATTACTATGAAGGCAGACTGCTTTTCCCCCCTCATGCACACAATGCCTACCATATTACCTAGAACATAGGCCATTCATAATTTTTTTTTATTGACTTGCTGATTGTATCACTGGAAGGAATACCTAAAGGTATAGAAGTTAGCTTCATTTGAGGATTTGGGTATTTTTTTGATTCCTCTGTGGATATAGTTCACATCTAAGTGATGCAGTAGATGGAGCTCTTGGTCTGGAGTCAGGAAGACATAAATTCAAATCTGGTCTAAGACTCTTACTAGTTGGCCTAAGACTCTTAATCCTGTTTGTCTCAGTTTCCTCATCTGCAAAATGTGTTGGAGGAGGAAATGGCAAACCATTCCAGGATCTTTGCCAAGCAAACAGCGAATATGGTCACGAAGAGTATTTTACAACCGAAATGACTAAACAACAACAGGAACATAGTAAACATAATTCTCCCTAGTAAAATGTAAACTACTTGAGGCAGAAGCTATTTCTCTCAATTTCATCTGAATCATGACCCCAAAGGAGGAGTATACAAAATGCTTTTTTAATTGCACTGTATTGCTCTGTCGGGGAATTAATCAAGGGCCCCACTTTTAAAAATTAAATCTTTACTTCCTAAGTAACCTAGGCAAATTCTGCTGAAGGTAATCAAATCAACTAGGAGGGTTTTTATTGTATGGCAGGTAGGCCATTGATGTTCTTCTCTACTTCCTCCCAATGTATAAAACACTTTATATTTCCTTAAAGGCCTCTAGGCATATGGCAAATTCCCTTAATATCGTGGGATCAGAGATGTAAAGCTAGGAGATCATTTTATAGAATCATAGAATTAGAATTTGAGGGGGCCTTAAAAGTCATCTAACCTCATTTTACAAGAAAAAAGTAAGGAACAAATGAAAGAAGTAAGGAAAGGTACTGAAGGAAGAAAGGAGGGAGAGAATTAAAGGGGGAAGGGGTGGATAGTGGGAAAAGGAAAAAGGAAGGAGGTGAGTAAGGCAAAGAAGGATGGAATGGGGGAAAAAGGAGAAGGAAAAGATAAAGGGAGGGATGAATGAAGAAATGTGGAAAGGAGGGAAAGGGCAAGGGGGAAGAGAGGAGGAAAGGAGAGGCGAAAGAGGAGGAAGGGAGAAGGGAGAGAGAATGAATGAAAAAGAAATGAAGGGAGGAGGAAGGGAAAGGGAAGGAGACAAGAATGTGAGAAAGGAATAGTATTTATTAGGCCCTTACTGTCTGTCAAGCTCTCTGCTAACATATTTACAAATATATCATTTTATCCTAACAAGAACCCTGGCAGGGAGGGGCTATTATAATCCACATATTATAATTGAATAAGGTGCAGCAGACATCCTCAGGCAACACTGCTAGGAAGTTTCTGAGGTCACATCTGAACTCAGGTATTCCTGACTCAAGGCCCAGGGATATACATATATCTCTCTCCCTCCCTCCCTCCCTCTCTCTCTCTCTCTCTACTGCATCACCATGTGTTTCTAAGATCATGAGAGATTAAATGCCTTGCTCACTGTGACTCATAAAATGAGCTAAAGGGCCAGGGTTGAACTTCATTTTTCCACTGACTTTTAAAGGCCTTCACAATCTGACCCCTTTCTACCTTTCCAGTTTTCTTAACCCTTATCCTCCTACATGTATTCTATGACCCAAAGACATTGGCTTTCTTTGAACAAGATGCTTCATACACCTACTGTGCATTTTTATTACTTATCCTCCACATTGGGAAAAAAAATGTCTTTCTCTTCTCATCCCTGCCTAGTGGTTTCTTTGGCTTCCTTCAAGTCCCAGATAAAATCTTACCTTATGCAATGAGCCTTTCCTTGTCATCCTTGATATTAGTGCCTCTCTTTTGATATTATCTCCAATACTCTTTTATTTATCATGCTTTTACATAAATGTTTGAATATTTTGTCCCTCCATTAGACTGTCAAGGCCTTGAGAGCAGGAACTATTTTTTGCTTTTTAATTTTGGTTTGTTTTGTATCCACAGTGCAAGGCTGTATCAGGTGCTTACTAAATGGTTGTTGATTTGACTTGATTCCCAGATCAGCTGCCTTTCCCTTACTCTGTGCTGCTTTACCTACCCATCCATTTTACTGCAGAGGAATCAGATTTCTGGAGATTGCGTGGTATGCCTAAGGTTAGAAAGGTACCATTCAAACCTTGTTCTTATCACTTCAATTATTCTGGGATAACGAATGATATTTCAAGTAAGAGCTGGAATATGAGTGTTTATACTAACAGGGTCAATACCAGCAGGCGTTGAGTTGTAGTGGAATTCCTTGGAAGTTAATGTCATAAAATTTTCCCATTTATGTTACACTATTGCCAAGACAGTCTAGGTATCTATCAAATCTTACTTAGGATAGGACATTTCTAGGGCCTTGGATGCCTTACTATAACCTGGGTCAATGGGCTTATGAAACCTAGATCTGGAGACAGGAGAACAAGCTAGAAGCAATCCTTTATGGACACCTGACAGCTAGTTGTTTAGAAGATGGAAGAGAGAGATAATGAATCTCCACTCCAATTTCCAACTTTTCAGCCTCATGAGTTCTCAATGTGTGTTAAAAATTCCTCTACTCCCATTTATCTACCCTCCTTGTTTCTTTTCTATTATTGGTTCCCATTTTGCAAGGTCTAGTCTGACCACCTCAGAATATTTTATCAATCTCTCAACTTGGGCCAGCATCATCTCTAAATAGCTATGAATAAAGTCAAGGCGTTATTCTAGGGCTGATTCAACAGATCTTCTTTGAGAGAGGATCTTAATTAATTGCCAGTCTATAATTCATCCTACAGAAACAATGGAGGGAAGCTAAAAAAATAGGTGAAAAGAGAATGGAAAAAAGAATGAAATCAGATGGCTTTCTCCTGTATTTGGGTTGGCATAATAATCTTCCCAATGGCCTCTCTTCACAAAATTATAGGATTTCTGAGTTGGATCTATTTATTCCTTCTCACACCAAAAGGAATTTGTACTGTAGCATAGTAAATAAATGGTCGTTTACCTTTTTCCTAAAGACCACCAAAGAGGCAGGACTTCCATGTCAATATTTTCCTCTTTGGGACATTATTAGGAAGTGTTTTGTGACATCAAATATAAGTTTATCTTTTCAATTTCCACCTATTTTCTCTGATTATACCCTCTTTGATTAAACAGAATAGAAGTCAAAACCCTCTTCTACATGACAGGTCTTCAAATATTTAAACCTTGCTTTCACATCCCCACTGAACCTTCTATTCTTGTGGCTACACATCTTTAGTTCCATTAAATGATTCTTATTTGACATAGTCTCACAGCCTTTGATGGCCCCAGTTATCTTTCTTTGGATTCATATCACCATAGCAATGTGCCCCCGAAATTGCAGCATCCAGACATGAACACATCATTCGTGCTGCAATTTGCCCAAGGTAAATTTCAAAACAAGTACCACAAAATTGGTTTAATCACTATTTCATGAATATGTCATGCTAGTTTTCATCTTCCTTTGCTATACCTTCCCCCTTTCTTCTATACTTTGCCTATTTTTACCCATACTATATGGACATCCCACTTTCATCATGGCATTTTTCCTGAGAAAACCTGATAATCCTTTGAATTCCATTAGAACTTATTGCCTTTGCCAGTGATAGAGCTTTTGCCATGTACTAACTTGAATTGCCATATATCATTTTTATGACTATCTTCTTCATCTCCACTTGACTAAAATTGTTCAAATTCAGGTATTCTGCATACTTTGTTTTATACTATATAGAAGCTTAAAATCTTATGATAGTAATTGGAACCTCATTAAAGAAATTTATCCACTACACTGGGAACTAAAAGAAAAATTTTCCCCGTTGCAAATGATTCAAGCCCATATCCTTTCAGTTCAGTCTATAGTGCTGAAATATACTTTAATTTCTTACATTTAACCTTAATTGAAAACAAACAACAACTTTGGAGCAGGTAATACTATTTTTAGTTCCTATTTATCTCTGTTTTTTTGTTTGGTGTATAGTAATGCCAAATTCATCTTGGGAAAAAAAGAATTGTAGCGATTAAATTAAATTCCAACAGAACTAGATATTGTCTTTCTTTATATGAACAAGATATCTATTTACTGAAATATGAAAAATAAGTTGGAAGGATGGCAGGAAAATAAATCTTATGAATTACAGTCTCAGTTCCACTAATTTGTTTCTACAGTGAATAACTGCAACGTTTTGCACCGATGACTGCTGAAATATTTAAAACACATACCCACAGGAGAGATGAGTTTAAAAACAACAAACAAGCAAAAAATCCCTAGATGAAAATCAGATTCTCTAATAACAAGATTATGCTATAGAGTTTATCTATGTGATCTTTAACCTTCTGTCCCACATAGCAGCTACTACGCAAAAAAAAAAAAAAAATAGAATTGCTGTTGGCATGATAGAAAAATTCCATTTTCATTAAAGTAATGTAATTCAGAAAACAGGCCTTTTAACGATAGAAATGAGAAAACTCTTTAACACCTCAGCTCTCAGATAACACCCCTCCCCCTTTCTAGTAACCAATGGCATTTTTTCTGTGTTAATGGGGAAAAAAGTTTAGTATGGTCCTCTTTTTTTTTTTTACATTGTTAAAATCTTTCCAAATTTTTAACCATTTGATGGTAAATCTTATCATATGCTGAAAGTTGTTTGTTGGTATTAAGGGCTATGTTTTTGTTGCTTCAAATATTGACAATAAAAGTGGCAAAGGGGAGGATTTACCCAGGGAAAACTTCGAATTTTTGGACAAAACCATTATTTTGCATTAACCTTCATCATACTCAATAAATTCTCCTCATTTTCTCCTTTTCAAGCATAGCCTGCATATTTTTTCCTGAGTCAAGTTTGGGTTTACAATATTGTTAAACCATAACAACATTGTTTTCATCATAATTTTATGGTATCATAGATCATAAGAAAATAAATTTTAGTGCTAAAAGGGATTTTGGAGATCATCTAGTCCAAGTACCTAATTTTAAAGAAAAACAGAAACTAAGACTGAAAGAGGAGGAGTTGCCCAAAGTTATACATGTAGTGACTGGTAGAGTTTAGATTTAAACTCATTTCTTCTAAGTATAAACCCAATGTACTTTCCACTGCACTACGCTGACACCTTCTCTACTCCCTCCCCCCAAAAAAACCCCAGAACAATAAAGTCTTAGTCTATAGTTCAATTATTCATCCACTTACAATATTTATAATAAATTCTTAATATTACAAACTTCCTTCTTTCATAATATTTTATCAAATGTGATTTCTCTTAAGATAGGTTTAGACTCAGATGACTGCTCAAGTTTTTATCTATTTTTACCCTTCATATGATTGGAAAACAAGAGACTCCTCCACCTCCTTATAACAGGACTGAGATAAGATGATGTATTTTGGCCAATTCAGGTACCCAGAGCAAAGTCCAGAAGTAAATAAAAATATTCTGTATGTGTATGTGTGTGTGTGTGTGTGTGTGTGTGTGTGTGTGTGTCTGTGTGTGTGTGTGTTTTAGGGGTGGGGAAGCAGTTAGTAGTGCAAGGGACATATGTACAAAGAAAAGGAATTATTCTTTCATTTTTAAGTAGGAGAACACTCATAATTATCCCATATGGAAAGGGGAGTAGGAAGAATTTTTAAATTTCTATTTCTAGTGTGCCTCTAAAGATTTTATATTTGCATTATCATTCATTACATAAATACAGAGTTCTGTCATATCATCAAACCATTCTCTATTCCTTCTCATTCTATGCAATTTTTCTCTATGTTTTCCCACAAATTTCTGGAGATCTATATGGCATACTCAAAAATCCTCTTCATGGATCTCAGAGTTATGAATGTCTTACTTGCTTGTCCATCTGCTATCTTTGCTCTAACTACACAAATGGCCTAGCCTTCTTTTTCAGTTGTGAATATTTCCTAGTATATAGCTGACGAAATTGTCAAACATATTCATATCTCTCCTTTATCCTAATGTCCAAATTTAACAAATTTTGAACATTGTGATTATTATATTATGTCAGTCATATTATCTTATGTAATCTTGATAATTTTGTAATAGATGTCTTTTCTGAGGAAAACAATACCAAGGTAAATATATTCTTTAAACACATAAATGAATCAATTAATTTTCATTAGTTATTACAAGATAACTTTGCAAGTTCCTAAAAAACACCCTCTTCAATTTCAGGTCCAAATAACTGTCTACTTATAAACATAAAGGTCTCTATCTCTGTCTCTCTTGAACATACACAAACATGAACATTCACACTCATATACACTCTCACACAGTGTATACACATATATAGATGGATGAGCTCTAAAAAATTATCCATTTAATCAATTACCATAGTCTCAATAACATTCTTATGATAAACTTAATAACCATCAGCAAACATAAACATTTTGCGTTTGTTTAGAAATAATAAAAACAACAAAGAATAGATATGATATACAATTGAAACTAATCTTGAATTATAAAATTAAGGAAATGATCATTAAAAATAGGAAATCAACAACAGAAATGACATCAGCACCAACTATAATAATTTTATCAAGAAGTTTAACTAAAATTCACTGGTTGCTGTGATGATCATATGTCTGTAGTCTTTCAAAGTTGTTTTCTTTAACCAATGGACAACAACCACCCTTCATTCATTTAGTTTTTTCTATGTGGATGGTTAGCACAAATGTTCAGATTTTTATGTTTCTCACCCAGGATGCTATGTACTACCCTGGCTCTTGATACACCTCTCACAAGTTTGTCCACAAATACGAATTTCTGATGAATCTTACCATCAATAGGGAATCCCTCTCTGACTTGAAATTTCCAGACTGCTAAACATATCCTCGAAGCAAATGCCTATTAAAAATACCAATATTCTATTCATGTTGTGTATGACTGAGAATCATGAACCAATATAGTCCAAGAAAAATTAAACATATTATCCAAATGGCAGTGAAGAGAAGCATAGTGGGGGTACTAATGGCAGCAACGTATTGCAAACAATAATTCATGAGGAATGAATACAGTAAAATAAATAAAGTAATTTTTGAACAAAAAAGTAATATGTAATGAAAGTTACCAGATCCTTGAAAAAAAGGTCTCTGTATTCCACTGAAATCACCACACTGTCATAGGAAAAGAAGGAAGGTCCCAGCATATTGGGTGACTTTCCTGTAGAAAACTCAGAGGATAGAAAGAAGAATCATATAGGACGAATAGGCATATATGGATTATAACTCATGCTGGAGGACAAACTAGTCATATTAATGCTATCAACAGATTCCTTGAAGTATTGTATTCAATGAAAAATAAAGTGTGACTATTCCATTTTTAATATGCATTGAATATCTATGTAATTACCCTAGTTTATTTCATTTATGATTATTTAAGTCTCCTCTTCCAGGAATGCAGTTATCTGAAGCAATTAATAAATTCATAGAAATAAAGAATTTTTGAGTTACGATGAATGATCAATTTAAAACTGAATCCCTAAGAGGTGAAACTATTTGCAGAGATAACAATTATATACTAGGAGAATGAGGATTTTACTCCTAATTTTTCATCTAGTATGCCCTACAACCTCTCCAAGTTACACAATATCATTTGAAAGAATTGCCTTCTTTGTAATAAGCATTGAAGGGTAAATTCAGTTTAAAGAAAGCTTGGCAAGACATCCAACTAAGAAAAGTCATGTTTAAATTGGAAATAAGAGACAGTAAAATTGATTATTCAAACAGATGAATGAACCCTTGGCAAGTTACAATCTAGCAGGAGACAAAGGGGAACAAAAAGTAATCTTTTAATAACTTAAATAATTACATTGTCTAAATTGTACTTTATTTTATTAAAGGGAATTCATATTACAGAAAGATTAAAAGTTATTTGATGACTCAATTTTTCACTGTTGTAAATTGAAAGGATGAAAAATAGAGCAAGAGGGAATTATTTCTTTCATTACCTAGAAATCCTAATGACCTTAGGGAAATATAAAAAGAAGGAGAGATACTTTGTTGTTTCTTTTGGTTGATAGCATCTAAGAAAATGATTTTTTGGACATATGCTTAATTATCTCAAGGACATAAGGTGATATTTCATTAACATAGCTAATCTAATGCACAGTGCATGATAATGTAAAAGTGAAAGGCACTGCTTAATGGCAGAATTGAAAGAAAGCAACAAAAAATATTAAAAAGCAATGGCCCATAGTGTAAGACCCTGAAACAAAGGTTTATCTTATTAAAAGATTGAATTAAATGAAGCTACTTAACAACTGTATATTTCATTTTAGGTTAAAATTATGTCTTCTTGAAGTTTTGTGATTATACATCAATGTGGCATTTAGAATTAAATAATGCTCAAAAATAGATACTGAAAGTATTGAAGCAGAAAGTTGAATATTTTATAATATAGACTCATGAACATCAACATAAAATGCCAAAATATGTATTCATTTTAAATATTTGGTACACTTATATAAATTTCAAATGTGAATTTTTTTGAAGTTGTTTACTTTGTTCAAATTGAAAAAATGAATATTCTCATTATAAATCTGAACCTACATTTTTAATACAGCAACATGTGGTAATAGGACAAATCATGCAGACACATTTACAACATGAATAATAAGTACATTTGACCTTTTTTACTACTATACTAAAGTCCTTTCAGGTATTTTTAGAGTAAAAAAAAAATCCACAAAAAATGAGTAGAATAGAAAAAAAGAAAAAATATTTTAGAGAGTCTTTTTCTTTTATGTTTTAAGATAAGGGAACAAATTCCCTGCTTCATTTGGAACCATATAATTTGATCTTTAAACTATTGTTCTTTAATAATAATTACTTGGTTGAGTTGATTTTGAGAATTCATATTAGAGAGATATATTTACATTGGGGTTAAGATTACAAAACCCTGTGCTTACAATCCCTTATGTAAACACTTACTGGAAGTATTACTATCTCCATTTTGCCAATAAGGAAATTGAAACTCAAAGAGATTAATTGACTTTCCAAAAATCATGCAGTACATTAGTTTGGAACCAGAATTTTAATACCAATCTCTTGACTCAGAGTTTGGAACTTTTCACTTTAGAGTATCCTGACTTCCCACCATAATCATTCATTCATCCTTAATGAAAGCTTTCCTGAAGATATCATGCAACACTGATTTTTTTCCCCTGTTCTAACTGCTTTTGGGGTATCCTATTATAAATTATGCTATTCTCTAATTATTTCTAGCACATGATTTCATATTTTATTTCCATATGTAACTGTCTTATAAACTAATTATTTTACATATACTTCTCATCTCTCCAATTATTTTGACATACATACATTTGAGAATTCCCTAGCTCCTCTTCTCTCCCTTACCCCATCCAAAGGGAATAAGGATACAGACTGATTGAAAAAAAAATTTGAGGGAGCTTTCAAATATAACTGTTTAGTTCCAAATGAGTGATAACTATATAAATGGATATTTTTAGCTGGCAGGCTCATAATTGGTAAACTCTCCTTGAATTGTGTGCTCTTAAAAAATCATCATACACCCCATCTCAGAGGGAGAACAGTATTGGGCAGGTTGTAGTCAACCACTACTCTGGACAGTTCCTAGTTGGACTTTATGTATATGCGTGGCATAGCCAAGGATAAGGACAAAAAACATAAGCTGGGCTAGCAATATAGGAGAAGAATATATGATATATTATATACATACATACATACATACACACATACATGAAGGCATGTGTGTGTACATTTGTATATATTCATGCAATAGGTGTGTATGTAATATGTATGTATGCCTTTTACATTGTCTTTTGTTCTTATATCATTGTAATGAACAGACATAACCCTCCAAAGCCCATCCAGTGAGTCTTTCCTTGTAATAGAGAAAAAGCCAAGTAAAATCAACCAGCATGGTAATAAGAGTGAAAACATATTAGATAGCCTTCTCTCATAATCCTCCAACCCTTTAAAGAAAGAAGAGGAGGAAATGTTTTCACAGAAGCATATATATATTCTTGCTTTGATATTAACAAATTTCATTTATGTGTGTTCCCTGAAATGGAGCTATTACTATTTTCCTTTGTGGAATCCTATTACAAACCTCTTCTTTTCCCACTTAGAAATATTAAGAAATAATTATTTCTTTAATATCAAAACTGTTTCTTGATTTTTCTCATTAGGTAGACTAGATTCAGAACAAAAAGCATTTTGTGTGGAAAGGGGGAATTGCCTTTAATTGCTCATTTGGAATACTTGAGTAGAGTAGTCAAGGAGGGAATTAAGTAGTGATTTTCATTCTAAAATGTTAACCCCAAACTGTATTTTAATACATTGTAATTTTTCTTCTTCAAGATTTCTATAAATGCTACTGGGGATCATCTTTGGATAGAAATATATCTAAAGACATAGGGGAATCATGCCAGTTTGGATATTTCCCTAAGCTGAAAAAGTAAGAGACTAAAAGGAATATGAAGTTAAATAAAATTAACTGGCAGATCTGCACCTTAAACACAAAATATAGTATTAATACTTCTTGACAGCTTAAATCTCTAATTGAATCACAATAACATTTAAGCTCTTTGTAAGTAGAGGATGCATTCGATGTTTCTTCTATACCCTAAGGAAATAAGACATATAAAACATACTCAGTGAATACAGGTGAATTAATAGCTATCCTTATGAATTACATAATACAGTAAAAGAGGATGCCTTGTCATAAATTTATATTAAGAGAGAATTCTCTGGATGAAGTGTCATTTTTAGAGTGTTACAATAATAATTCACAATTATTTAACAATTTATGGTTTTAAGGTACTTTCCTTTTCACAATCTTTTGAGATAGATAGTATAAATATTATGTCCATTTCATACATAAGGAAACAACAACTCAGAGAAATTCAATAACTTTTCTAAGGTCATGTAGCTAGTGAGTGTAAGAGTATCGACTTGAACCATGGTCTTCTGATTTAAATTCAGTGCTCTATTGCAGGTACTGTCTCAACTACTAATGTTCAACTAATATAGAGACATTGAGAAAAAAATGTAAATTACATAGTAAAATTTACAAAAACAGAGATATTAAGGCTTAGATAGTAGAATGGGAAGAATGTAGGATTGAGCATAAATACATTTGCTACTTATAATCTGTGGGGCTTCATAAAAGTCAAAGTCTTTAGGACCTCTCAATGTAACTTCTACCTGTCTTTCCTGTCATCTCACACTATTCCTCCCCATATTCTATCTTCCAGTCTGTCTGGCATTTTTTTTTCCCTGAACATGACATTTCATCTTTTGAATCTGTTCTTTAAAATGTTCTCACTTTTCAGCTCTGATTCTTAAAATATCTAGCTCCCCTCCCGAATCAATTACCATCTCCTTAAGAAGATTTTTCCTGATTCCTCCACATATTACTCATGCATATCTGTTTCTCACCTAAATCTCAAATTGTTTTGTATTTACATCATACATATTATGTATTTCTTCATTTGCACTATTCCCTCAAATAAATGTAAATTCCTCAAAGTAGGGACCATTTTTATTTTTGCCTTTGTGCCCCAATGACCTAACAGAATTCATGGACTATATTAGGTGCTTAATAAATGTTTGTTATAGTGAATTGGAGGAGTTTATTCATCTGTAAACTCCCTCTAATGGAACCCCAAATTGTGTGAATGAGAAAGATGACAATTGTTTCACACCCCACATTGATATAATTAGATTACTGTTCATTTCTTAACCTTTGCATAAAGATCAACATCACCTATATTTTTATAAATAAAATTTCCTGGCTAATAGTCTTTGGTGAGTAATTCAGACTCAGAAATGAAGCACATTTTTCACCACATTGAAGTAGTAATCAATATTTTGCAATTGTAGAAGAGCCTTGCTTCAAAGATTGTACATTACTCAGCAAAGAACTTGTACAAAATGATTTTATTGATGCTTTTTAAATATTGGTATCACATCCTTAAAAGACACTGTTAGATGGCATGGTGGATCTGGAGTTCCAGACCTGGAGTCAAGGAGACCTAAGTTCAAATTTGGCCTCAGACAATTACTAGCTATATGACCCTCAGCAAGTCACTTAATTCTGTTTGCCTAAGTTTCCTCACCTATAAAATGAGCTGGGGAAAGAAATGGCAAACTACTCTAGTATCTTCTCCAAGAAAACCCCACATGTAAGACTTAAGACTCAGACACAACTGAAATGACTGAACAGAAAAATCAGCTCCTAATGAACTCTGGTAGAACTGTCCCTAAAAACAAAGTTTTCTTAAGCTAAACAAATCAACACATTGCGATGACAATGCATAACTCATTCCATACCAACAGTCTGCCACTTTTTGATGAGAGACAAGGAATATATGCTTTACTTTCTGAAATATGACAGTGTTGTTTTCCTTTACATTCTGTCATCAATTAAATTGTTCTCCAGATTGTTTACTTCCCTTTGCCTTGGTTCATATGATGCATGCCAAATTTATCTGAATTCTTCATATTCTTTGCTTTTGATGGCACAATAATTTTCTAATACATTCATATAGTGCAATTTACTCATCCATTAACTAATAGATGGGGACCCACCTTCCTTCCAATTTCTTGCTATTAAAGCATAGTGCTGTTATAAATATGCATGCATACATACATATACATATATGTGTGTTTATATATAATGTGAATATAGATAGACACATATATACATGCCTATACACATATATGTGTGTTGGGAAAGAGAGAAATATAGAGAATATGCAGGACTTTTTCCTCTAAATAATTCATTTTTAAAATGAATTTTCATGATCACTCTCTGATGATAGTACCATAAAAGGAAATTTTTTTTGACAGTTCCAAAACTAAGAATGAGCTTATGCTATGCAACTAGGAGTTATGTTCATTACCTTATGGAAATCAATCACATATAGAAGTAAGCTTTGAAGTTCTGAATCAAGATTACAATTAGGCATCATTCATGGACCTTCAATTTTCTGCAATGATATGTATATGATCTAGATAAGTTAAAGTATTTATTAGTTTTTTGGAATGGATTTGTCTATCTGTTACTTTCCATTTCTAAGTTATTTTACTCCTGCTACCTATGAAGTCTCACTATAGTTTCTCAGGAGCTTCTTGTCTTATTATCTATTTATGTCTGAAGAGCAACTTTCTCCTTAAACGTGGAAACAAATAATATAATCACGAAAAAATGCCAATTTCCCCAATCGAGGCACCCCAGAGAAATGAAATAAAAGCTGGGAAATTATCAGCAATGTAACAGAAAGCAGGAGGAAGTGTAGGACATTGTTATCACCAAAGCCATCAGACAGATCACGTCAACTATCTGGATACTGAAACTCTGTTCTGTTCAGATCCCTATTATTCTTTTCCCAACAGTTACATCCACAAGCACTGGTTACTTTGTATCCAGAAGTCACTGGCTATTGACTTTGCAAGGTACCATCTCTTAACAGCAAACACTGATTTTTTTGCTTTCTTTTTTTGTGGATGTTTTTCTTGTTCTCAATATCAGAAAAGGGGGAAAACAGGTAGCAGTGACAAGAGGAAGGTTAACTGCTTAACTTGTTATACTATATTCGCATAGCTTCAATTAAAAAGGGAGTCAACAGGGAATGCTTTCTACAGGTTGCTCAAAAATTAAACAGCCAATTTAGTTCATTTCAATTTTTTTTCCAAATAAAGACTTCAGTTATTTCTCTCATAACAAATACATTTAGGCAATATGAAGTTTTCCAATGTTTTTGGTGATTGGTGATTCACTCTAGCAACAATTACAGTGAATTTTAAAAGAGAAGCAACCTATGAGAACAATATATCTGGCCCTCTATTATGATGTTTTTAACCCCTTCCCCTTCATTGGTCTTATAAATACTGAATTTGATTTTCAATGTAGGTTCAAACTTCCCTGATGCTATCTCCTCTCTTCCACACACAAGATAGCAGAAAAAAAAAATGTTCAGACTACCAATCAACTACCTCTAAGTGATCTCAATAACTCATCTTTCCCAATAAAATTTGTCCTGGAAGGCAGAGCCAAGATGGTGGAGTAGAAAGAATCACATTTGCTAGCTCCGAACCCACAGCCCATGGATTTCCTCTAAAAAGAACTCCTGACAAATTCTGAAACAGTGGAAGCCACGCAGAAACACAGTGAAGGAGATTTCCATTGCAGAGAGCCCTGAAAAACCAACTGCAAAGGTCCATTGAGCCCTGGACAGGAGCAGAGCCCTGTCCTGCCCTGCCCTGGCTGCGCGGCACTGAGAGGAGCGAGCAGATCCAAGCAGGCTTCAGGGACTGTAATCTCTGGCAGGCCCCTCCACCCACAGACTCACAGGTCAGTGAGAGAGACGGGCTGAGAGGGGAGCGGGATATCTCCAGGACTCAGACCCCATCTGGAGGCAGCCTCTGCAGCAGAGGCAGAGGCAGCTGCGGCCAGAGGCTCCCAGAACAGGCAGGAGCTAGACAGCAGCTCCATTACAAAAGGTCTCTGCATAAACCTCCTGAGGGAACTGAGCCTGGGAGGCGGCCCTGCCCCCACCTGAGCACCAGCAGATAAGCTCCCATTGAAGAGCAGTCAGGCCTGCCGCCAAAGCCCTGAGGCTGGGGAGCAGCATTTGAATCTCAGACCCCAAGCACTAGCTGGGCAGACCTAGGCCTGGGGTGGAGAGGACTCTCAGAAGTCAAGTAACTGGCTGGGAGCATTTGAATCTCAGACCCCAAGCACTAGCTGGGAAGAGCTAGGCCAGGGGTGGAGAGGACTCTCAGAAGTCAAGTAACTGGCTGGGAAAATGCCCAGAAAAGGGAAAA
>CM053770.1:347474363-347533754 GCA_028658325.1 Potorous gilbertii
GGCAGATTGGTGATATGGGTAATTAGAATGTCCAGTGTATTGGGGAGGGGAGAGGGCACAAATGGGGAGAAAATTTTGGAACCCAAAATCTTGTGAAAATGAATGTAAAAAGTTAAATAAATTTATTTAAAAAAATAAAAAAAATTTGTCCTGTAGATTTGGTTTCTATGCAATCATTTCTGCCTCGCTCTTTTCCTCCTGCCTTTCATTCACATATACATTGCTCTAATTCAAGTCCCTTATTATGTCTTTCCTAGACTATTGTGGAAGCCTCCTAACTGGGCCCCCAGCTTCCAATCTCTCTTCTCTGAAGTCTGTCTTCCACACAGCTGACAAAATAATCCGAACATATAGATCTGATTATTTATCCTGCTCAAAAACTGTGACAAAGTTTTTTATTTAAAGGATAAAATATAAACCCTGAGAACATATTTGAGATTTTCACATTTATATGGTGGATCTATGATTTGGGAAAATTCCAAGAATGATAATTGTGTGAATTTCCTCAACCAAATAATTTTTCATTTATCATTAAGGTCAGAGGGAATTGCCTAATACAGTGGTAACAAAATCAAATAAAAACAGAGGCTACTAAATTATATATGCACATATGCTTGTGGGTGAAATATTGACTTAGAAATCTACATATTAACATTATTGATTTTATATTGCAAATTTAATTATTTTGAGAACTATTTCCCAATTACATTTCAAACCAATTCAGGCTTGATTACTTTATTGTGGGTATTGCTTTTGATGTTTTTTGCCTAAGTCACATAAACTAGCCCAGGGGCATACAACTGGTAAGTGTTCGAGGAAAGATTGGAACTCAGTACTTCTTGATGTTAAGCCTTGTATTCTACACACTATACCATGTTGCCTCTGACACTGTGCCATGAACATAATAGGAACCTAATTAACATTGATTGAATTGAGGCATGACTGTGCACTTAGGAGAACTGTCTCTTACATTTCCTCACTCTTTTCCATTGACATAATATGATCTTAATTTATTTCTAATTATTTATCACTAGGATAATTGTAGCAGTCTACAAAATGGTCTCCTTATTTTCATCCTTTTACTTTTCTAAAACAGCTAACACTGCTATCAAAATCATTCTTCTTATGGGTGGGACTGATCATTAGACTTCTCTATGCAAATACCTCATTGGTTTCCCACTGTCAATAAAAAAACCTCAAAATTAATTTTTGTGCCATTCAAGTCATTGCTTATTGCAATTTGCCCACTGCCCATTGAATACACAATATTTCATTTTTTTTAGTAGGCTAGTGGACAGCTCTGAAACCTAACATTTCCTCTCCTACATCCAACCCTTCCATGTATCAAACCAGATCAATTCCATCAACTCTGTTAAATTTCTTCCTTTTGACATATTTCTCTTCCTTCAAGGCCTTGCTCAATGTTATTTCCTACATGAACTATTCACTGATTTTCTCAGTCTCTAGTCCACTGTTAAGACTTTTCTTCTGCATTTATATCCTAACATCTAAAAGATCTCTCTCTCTCTTTCCATATATATATATATATATCCATATATATAATCTATATATCTCCATATATATATCTCCATCACTCTCTCTCCATGTATATATATATATATATATATATATATATATATATGGAGACTCCATATATATATATGGAGAGAGAGAGAGAGAGAGAGAGAGATCTTTTTTTTCTACTAGACTGTAATGTTTTCTGAGGTAAGGAATAGATGACCTTTGTATATTGAATACCTAGCACAGTACATGGCACATGATTAGCATTAAATGTAATTGTGTCTATTTGGATTGAGATGTCCCCATCCCATCTCTTCTTCAGTAGAATTTTGTTCTTCTTTTGCATATTTAATTTCTACCTCTCTCTGTACCCCTCCTCTATATTTGAAATGTTCAAATGTCCCCACCCTAAAAAACAAAAAAAACACAATCTTCTTTTTAACTGTTCAAAGAGTTGTGCATGTTTTTTTTTCTCCTATTCAAAGTGCTACATTTGTTTTCTTCTCCTGGTGTGCTACTTTTAAACGAATAAACTTATATTTGTACTCTGTCTTCATGTTCACAAAGAATAAATATGAGTCTTGGTTAATGGATTCAATGAATGACTCATAGGTAAGAACCCAGGAAGTTACTTCTGAAGAATACAATTTCCCCCAGGAAAACATAATGAATATGTTCAAAGGTTCTGACAACATCATTTAATTTTGTTTTTCTTCATCATCATCATCTGAACTATCTTGATGTAGTCCTGGATTAGCTCTTTACTTTGACCTGCTTTATCTCATCTAACGAATGTAATCAAGGCACAAAACTATTAAATTGACTTGTTTGTTTGAAATGCAAGCAGAGAGTAATTTATAAATTTGCTATTGTTGTTTCTTTTTGCCTACAGTTATGAAAGAAAGGCATTAAAATTTCCTTCACATTTTTTCAAGAAATCAGCAAATAAAACAATGCAAAAGTTTTCTTTCATTTTTGTGAAGGTGAAAAACATTCACATTATTAGAAACTTTCCCTAAACTCATAATGGTTAAGAATGTACCTCCATTTTGCTTACAAAACTTCTGAGAGAGAGAGCTAGTTGGACAAGCTATATACAAGAAAGAAGATTATGTAATCTGAGATGAGAAAATGATGAGTGTGGGGATACATGTAATTAAATATTCAATGCATAAATACAAATAACTTATTGTCACATGCAAAGTTTTATAGAAATTTGTACTTATCTATTTATTATAAATAGATAAATAAATAAATAAATCTATTTATTTTCCTTGTTTCAATGTATTTCCCAAGTTGATGAACAGTTCTATATGGTTTTCAGTTGCCTAGAGGCTCCTTAAAGGCATGTGAACCAAAGCATTTAATTGGAAATCACAGTTATAATACATACAGATGCTTATCCCAATTCCCAATGACAACACTGCTACACCATATAAAATTACATGCTTCCCCTGCACATTTTATACTTTGGAGTGGAGGGAAGACTTACTCAGTATGTGCCATTAAGCAAGAACTCCCTTTTCTCCCTCCTCATTTCTTCAGATGCCTTAAGCCACCTTTTCATTCTTCACCTTCTGTGTCACATAAAGTAACCTTACCAAGGTAAACCCCTCCACTTTCTAAAGTGATCTTATTCCATCCTGTCTCTTCCAAAAGACTGACCCCTCTGTCAACCTCACTCTTTCCCTTATTTTCAATCTTTCCTTCTCGATTAAATTATATCACTGTCTATAAACATACCAAGGTCTCGCCTATCCTGAAGTCCTCATTTGAGGACTTCCATTCCTGCCAATTGTCCATAGATCTCTTCTGCCCTTTGTAGCTAAACTCCTATAAAAAAACCACCCAGAATGAATGTCTCCACTTTTTCACCTTTCACTCTCTTCTTAATCCTTTAACAATCTGACTTCTGACCTTATCATTCCACCAAAACTGTTCTCTCTAAAGTTGCTAATAAACTGCTTGGAAAGAAATCAGGTATTTTGCAAGACAGTGGTGATGAGGTAATACTTTTTAAACATGGAGAAAGAAGAAAAAGGTGAATAGTCAGGATATGAAATGTTATATAATAGTAATCACATTTATTTTTATTTTTTAATGTACAATTTATTTTTCAGTTCTCAACATTCACTTCCACAAGAACTTGAATTCAAAATTTTCTTCCCATCTTTCCCCACCTCCACCCCAGGACAGCATGCACACAATCCACCCCTTCCTCCAATCTATCCTCCCTTCCTTTACACACCTTTCTTCCATTCCCCTTCCCCTCTATTTTCCTATAGGGCAAAATAGATGTCTATACTCAATTGCCTGTATATCTTAATTTCCAGTTGCATGCTAAAACAATTTTTAATATTCATTCTTAAAGCTTTGAATTCCATATTCTCTCCCTCCCTCCCTATCCACCGTCATTAAGAAAACAAGCAATTTCATATAAGTCACACATGTGTAACAGTGGAAAGCACTTCCATAATGTGTGTGTTCATTCTTCATTGCTAAAGAAGACCATGCCATCAGAGAAATAATGACATGACTTGTGCTTGACTTTGTTTTGAGTGAGGGAGGGCTGTGCAGGTCACCAGCCCCACTTCTCCTCCAGAGCCATCTTAATCCACCGACCAGATATTCATCAGGATGACTGAAGATGTCCTAGGATGAGGCAGTTGGAGTTAAGTGACTTGCCCAAAGTCACACAGCTAGTGAGTGTCAAGTGTCTGAGATGAGATTTGAACTCAGATCCTCCTGACTCCTGCACTTGTGCTCTATCCACTGCACCACCTAGCTGCCCCTTTGGCAGAGATATCCATTTCCTCTCAGTGGGATTCATTTTTCCTTGGGGTAATACCCAGTCTCCAGGACCTCACTTTCCTCTCTAATACACATCATGGGCCCTTCATCCTGTAAATCCCTTTCATCAGCCCTGCTAAGGCCTTGAACCTACACTCTGGTCATTTCTCCTCAAGCCTTATTACTGTCCTGATATCCACACTAAAGACTGGTCTTGCAGGATTCATGATTAATCCCTAGAAAGTCTGCCATGGACTTCCATGGTCCCCATTGGTCTACTCCTGCAAACCAAGACAACTAACACAGTGACCATAACAGATTACCCTCTGATCTCAGGGCAGGAGGAGAGCCAGGTTTCCAATGGTGCCATCTTAAGGACAGAGTTCCTAATAGTTGCATTGTAAAAGAATAACCACATTTTGCTCTTCCTATCCTGTCCTGTATTTATTCCATTCTCTGTCTTGTAGTGTCCGCCCAGAATAGTGTTTGTTTCTGATTATCCTCTTCCCCAATTTGCTGTCCCTTCTATTATTTTCCAACTCCTATTCTCTTCCCCCTTGCCTTTCTGCAGTGAAATAGATTTCAATATCCAATGGAGTGTATGTTATTCCCTCCTTAAGCTAATTCCCATGAGACTAAGGTTCAATTATTTCCTTTCATCTGCCCCTTCTTCCCCTCCAGTGAAAAAGCATTTTTTTCCCTCTTTTATGTGAGATGATTTGTAACATTCCACCTCTCCCTTTCTCTTACTCCTAGTACATTCCATTAACAGTAAATTTTATTTTTTAGGTATTTTCTCTTCATATTCACCTCACCCTGTGCCCTCTATGTGTGTGTATATATAGGTGTATATATATGTATAAATCTCTATATATACACATACATATATACATACATACACATACATCATGAAAATACATACCTACATGATATATACATATACACATATCCACAAACACACACACACACACACACATATATATGTATACATACATACATATATTCCCTCTAACTACCCTAATACTGAAAAAGGTCTCATGAGTTACAAATAACATCTTTCCGTGTAGGAATGTAAACAGTTTAACTTTAATGCATTCCTTAAGGCTTCTCTTTCCTGTTTACCTTTTCATGTTTTCTCTTGATTCTTGTATTTGAAAGTCAAATTTTCTATTCAGTTCTGGTCTTTTCAATAAGAATAGTTGGAAGTCCTCTTTTTAATTGAACTTCCATTTTTTCCCTGAAGTATTATTATACTCAGTTTTGCTGAATAGGTGATTCTTGGCTTTAATCCTATCTCCTTTGACCTCTGGAATATCATATTCCAAACCCTTCAATCCTTTAGAGTAGAAGCTGCTAAATCCTGTGTTATCCTGATTGTATTTGTTCAATACTGGAATTGTTACTTTCTAGCTGCTTACAATATTCTCTCCTTGACCTTAGAATTCTGCAATTTGGCTACAATATTCCTAGGAGTTTTTCTTTTCAGATCTCTTTCAGGAGCTGAATAGTGGATTCTTTCAATATTTATTTTGCCCTCTGGTTCTAGAATATCAAGACAATTTTCTTTGATAATTTCATGAAAGATGATGTCTATGCTCTTTTTTGATCATGGCTTTGAGGTAGTCCCATAATTTTTAAATTATCTTCCCGGGATCTATTTTCTAGGTCAGTTGTTTTTCCAATGAGATATTTCACATTGTCTTCTATTTTTTTCATTCTTTTGGTTTTGTTTTGCAATTTCTTGGTTTTTCATAAAGTCATTATCTTCCATCTGCTCTATTCTAATGTTTAAAGAAGTATTTTCTTCAGTAAGCTTTTGAACCCCCTTTTCTATTTGGCTAATTCTGTTGTTGAAAGCATCCTTCTCCTTATTGGCTTTTTGGATCTCTTTTACCTATTGTTAGTCTATTTTTCAAAGTGTTATTTTCTTCAGCATTTTTTGGGTCTCCTTTATGAAGCTGCTGACTCACTTTTCATGATTTTCTTGCATCACTTTCATTTCTTTTCCCAATTTTCCCTCCATCTCTCTTACTTGATTTTCAAAATCCTTTTTGAGTTTTTCCATGGCCTGAGATCATTGCATATGTTTTTGCAAGTTTTGGATACAGAAGCTTTGATTTTTAGGTTCTCCTCTGATGGTATGCATTGTTCTTCCTCATATGAAAGAAAATACCTGTTCACCAAGAAAGCAGTCTTCCATAGTCTTATTATTTTTCCCTTTTTAGGGCATTTTCCCAGTCAGTTACTTGACTTTTGAGTCCTTTGTCAAGAGGAGGGTATAATCTTGGCACCTGTAAGTTCTTAGTTCCTCCAAGGTGGCACAGTGAAGGGAGCTGACCTGTGCTCTTGCCTGTGAGCAACCACAAATACTCTGTCCTGCCCAGGATATGCCAGTAGGGCTCCCTTTCCAGAGCCTCCACAAGTTCCACTACAAGTGTTTCTCCTCACCCCAGGGCCACCACTCAGGGCTGAGACCCGGCTTTGAAGATGTCTTTGGCATTTTTGGCTTAATCTGAGAACCACAGGTGTTGCTGGGGATTCCACCCCCTCTGAGGCCTGCTCTACTCCTGTTCCTGCTGGTGCCATGCAGCCAAGGCCCGCTGCACGCCTGGTGTGATAGACCCTTCCTGTTGGCCTTCCAGGCTGCCTTGGGCTGGAAATCTCTTTCACTTTGTGCTTCTGCTGCTCTAGAATTTGTTTAGAGTCATTTTTTTACAGGTATTTTATGGGTTGTGAGGTGAATCTTCTACAGATCTGTCTTTCTACTCCACCATCTTGGCTCTGGCCCAGGTTTTATTCTAGATTTAAGACTTGGGAGTAAAAACACAACCTATGACAAAAATATTCTGGGAGAACTGGAAAGCAATTTGGTAGAAACTAGACATTGAACAACACATTACACCATAGAGTAAGATAAAGTCAGAATGGATAAAATAGAAACCATTTATGAGACATAATAAATAAGTTAGGAGACCATGGGAAAATGTACTTGTCAGATGTGCAGATGATGGCAGAGTTTATGATCAAAGAAGAGATAGCAAAGATTACAAGAAGTAAAATAAATAATTTTGACTACATGAAATTAAAAACCTATTGTGTGAATAAAAGTTATACAGTTGCAATTTGAAGGAAAACCTGAAAGGTGGGGAAATTTTATTGTAAGTTTCTCTAATGAAGGTCTTCTTTCTCACATATAAATGAAACTGAGTCAAATTTATAATAATAAGAGCCATTTCTCAGTTGATAAATGCCCAAAGGATATGAACAAGCAGTCTTCAGAAGAAATCAAAGCTATCAGTAGTTATATCGGGAAAAGTGCTCTAAATAACTGCTGGTTAGAGGAATACAAATTAAAACAACTCCAAAATAATACCTCGGACATATTATATTGCCTAATATCACAGAAATAGAAAATGATAAATGCTGGAGGCAATGTGATAATATTGAAATACTAATGTACTTTTGGAAAAATTTTGAACTGATTCAACCATTACAGAGAGCAATTTGGAACTATGTTGAAAGGGCTAAAAAATAATATATAACATTGACCCTGCAATACCACTACTAGGTATGTATCCCAAAGATATCAAAGAAAGGGGAAAGGACCTATTTGAAAAAAAAAATATTTATAGAAGCTCTTTGTGTGGCAAAGAATTGGAAACTAAAAGAATGCCCATCAACTGAGGAATGTCTAAACAAGTTGTTACAAATGAGACAGAATATTATTGTGCCATAAGATATGAGCATGATACTTACAGAAAACCATGGAAGACATATACAAACTGATTCAAAGTAAAGAAAATTGTACACAGCAACAGCAATATTATAAGGATGATTAGCTATAAGAGACAACTACTCTGATCAAGATAATGAGTCAGGATAATTCTAAGATATGCCTGATGAAAAATGTTATCTACCTCCAGAGGCACTCATTAATTCTAAATTCAGACCAAAGCATATTTTTAAAAAAACCCTTTTCTTTTTACTTTGTGCTTTGTTTTGCAACATAGCTAAAATGGAAATATGATTTACATGACCTCACATGCATAATCAATAGCAGGACCAGTAAAAAAGGAGAGAATTTGGACCTAAATTTTTCAAAAAAAGATTGTTTATTTTTAATTCAATGGTGAAATATTTAATTAAACATTTGTGTAAAAAGAGTTAATTTTATTGTTATTAGCAAAGGGGAAATGGGGTACAAGTGACCCCTCCAACTTTTGAGGGAGCATCATCAGTGGAGGATGAAGCAGAGAATCTAGATGTGGTAAATTCCATTCAAGGATACTGGAGAACCATGGAGGAAATGTGAAATACAATACACTTGATTCTCAGGCAATGAAGACCAGACTAGTCAGTGTGAGAGTCCTGATTGTTAATAAATGAATTAAATAAAATTTGGTTGCGTTTATCGCCAATTAAAAATCAACTTCTGACTATATAAGATTAGAATGACAGAGATGATCATATAATTATGTATATATTCACATATATCATATTTTATCTATTTTAGATTTATAGTATAAATATATTTATGACAATGTAATATAATATTATCTATTTTATAATATAAGATAAAATTTCTAACATTTCATTAAGCATTTACCTTTACATTTGGAGGTATGAACACAATTTAAAAAGCTTGAAAACATTTGAGAATGGCTTAAATGAGATATATTCTTGTAATAGAACCATGATCTGTGGTCATGAAACTTGCCTAGAGGTAACCAAATTGTCTATTTTAAGACCTCTTGATTACAGACTGCATAGATACCAGGCACCTTAAAATCATCCTTTTGCGGAGGGTAGAGGATATTTGCCACTGCCAGTTTTGAATGCTACCTTTTTTGTGTATTCTATTCTGGCATTAAACTGAGCCTATGTAATAAATTCCTAAATAATTAGTGATTTATAGGATTAGGCTGGACATATTGTTTCTGTGGTAATGTCTTGACATTCCTGCCTCTTGTACAATTTAATCATACACTTTAATCAATTCATTAATTCCATAGTATGGGTATAGTGTGATAATAGAAGGCAATTGGGAATTCTTATCTTTGATTACCTAAAATTAGTCCACAATACTTCATTATGTTAGAAATCTTACTGGTTTTATTTTAGCTATGGAATTTTTTTTAAATAAGTACAGATGGCAAAGAAGAAAAGTCTTCAATCTACAGAACTCAAGTTCTTCATTCTTATTTTTTTCCTGTTTAATCTATATCAGAGCCAGGAAGACCTGGGTTCAGGTCCCATCTTTGCAGCATACAGTTTGTGTGACCCACTAAGTCATTTAACTTCTTGTTGTTCAGTTAATTTTTCTAAGAATAAAAATTGCACAGAAGTTGTGAACCTGTGTTAATAAAAAGGACTTTCCTCCTTCAGGAAATTTCTTATGAAAAAGAAGTCATAAATTTATCCTTATATCTTTTCTAAATTTTGCTACATTGAAATTATTATAGTAATTACATAAATGTAGATAATTATTTGCATTATTTTCACTTCTGCTGTCTTACTTCTGTGACCTCTTGTAATACAAGTTATTGGTACTCATCCCTTTTACCCTTGCTATGACACATTATGCCCCCAAAATTGTGCCTTTAAAAATTAGGTGACGTATTAGCAGAGATCCTAAAAACTCTGATCAGTTAGCAAGTAACCAGAAATATATCAAAATGGATGATGGATTTTTAAAAACACTGAAAGGGATGAGGAAGAGAGGACAGAGATTCTGGGCATCCATTTAGTTAAAAGGTGATCATGTTATTGGAGATTTTGCCTCAATTTATGACAATTTTAAACCAAAGGAGAATATTTAATCTGCAGTATTTTCATCAGGAATGAACTCTTCAGTGTTTGTATATAGGTGTCTCACCATAAAATAGAAAAATATTTTGTTTCATATTACTTTAATTAAAAAAATTACTTGATGGTACTGGAACCCATTTATTAATTTTCTAAACCATAGAATCCTTAAATACATCCTAATATGGGATAATTGAAAGGTTTATTAGCAAAGAAGTAAATCAGGACACAAGTTGAAAACCAATAGTGCCATACATCAGTAATCTATAAATTGGATTTTCCAGTAAAAATTGATTTGGATACCAAAGTTGATAAGATTTGGAGTAAGAAACAGATGATTATTTTTTTCCCCACACTGAACAAATGATCTCTCCAGAGGAGCCATCTTAAAGAGACATAATTAAGACAGTACACCTACTTTCACACCCTTTTGACATTTCTAATGTTTACTAGAACATCCCCAGTGCATTGACTGCCACCAAATTATCCAGAGTATAAATCAACTGTTTATGTATTTTCACTATTTACCAGCTGCAGATACTAGGAAAGCAAAATAGAAAGCTAAAGCTTCTGAAAAATCTATTAATACATGTAGTTGTATGAATCATTGTTTTAACACCAGAGATACGAAAACATAAGCAAATAATGGCACTCACCAAAAATACAACAGATATTTTTAAAGGCCATTTTGGCTCCATCAAATACCATGCAACACAGGGAGTGAGCTTAACAATTAAACAAACAAGGGCAAATGCACACATACACATTCACACACAGGTAACCTAACAATCTGAGGAAGGAAACAAAGCCAAACAGGGCATTTTTCCTCTGTTCTTTATGAATTATATATTTTTACTTATATTAGACACATGGAATTTTAATATATTATATTATATATAAACCCATGATATATTATATATAATTATATATTATATAAATTTCTTTATAAATATATAAATCCATATTCTTTAACAGAAAATTATTTTTAAATTCAGAGAAGTACATTTAAAAATTTTAAATTTATTTACTCTTATTTTAGTATAATAATATTCCTTCCTGTAGTGTTAGAGCATGACTGTTGCAAACCATATTTATTTCTCATCTGAGATGAGCTATTTCTGAGAAGAGCTTAGGTTAAACTTATACACAATTTAAAAGACCAGAAAAATACCACTAAGTAATTTTTCATGATAATATAATTTAGTGGGTTTATACTTTGAGATCAAGTCATACATTTTGCATCATTTTGGAAAAAATTATAGATGTAGACAATTTTCCTTCGTCAGTATGATAACAAAGTGTTTAGATCCAAAGTTTTTTGTTTTCTTGCTCTATTTCCATCCAATTCTTATGTGGTAAAGGGGAGATATGAGGAGAAAACTGAAATAGGTAGAAGTGAGAAGGGTGAGCTTTTAGTATTGGTTCTACCCATATAGAAGCTATGAGATCATGGACAAGTCACAGTAGTCCCTGATGTAATCAACAAAATAAGGGTGGAGGAGAGGTGGTAAAAATGAGGAGACAAACTATTTAAAAGATTATTTTTAACCTTATCATCTTTTGAAGTAGTTATAAGAAAATACCATGTATGTTATCATATGTTCTTACATCTAAAGTAAGGAATTTAATTAACCATCATATAGATGATAACAGAATTAAACTTTACAAAAGCCTAGCACTTAGAGCCATATCTATTCCTTATTCATATCTCCAAGGTGAAATTAACCTTCCTCACTTGCACAGATTGTGCTCTCCTGAAGTTTTAGGCATCTTGTCACTATGGGGAAAGAGACACAATCTTACCTTCTTTCAATGAATTATCAACTACGCTTGACCTAATAGAAATCCAGGTATTTGACAAAATATATTTATAGTATGTCAAGAGTGGCTAGTGCTGCTGGGCCTGAAATGAGGAAAACTCATCTCCCTGAATTCAAATCTGGCCTCAAACACTTACTACCTGTGTGACACCAGGCAAGTAACTTAACTGTGCTGGCCTCAGTTACTTATCTATAAAATGTCCTGGAGAAGGAAATGGAAAACCATTTCAATATCTTTGCCAGGAAAACCCCAAATGGGAGTCATGAAGAGTCTGACATGATTGAAACAATTGGGCAACAATTTACTGTAAATTTTATAATCAAGAGACATAGAAAAGTATTCCTTGCCAGAGTTTATATGGAAATTCTTAAAAAAATAAAAATCCATAGCATTAAAGTACTCTTCTTTTTGTTATCCAAAGCATGTATGTAAAACAAGAGTGATTGTCACTTTTGCTCTCACTGTCTTCTTAACATTTTGCAGATTAATTTCTGACCTCATTATTCAATTAAAACTTTTTTCTCTAAAGTTATTAATCTCATAATTGACAAATCTAATGGCCTCATCTCAATTCTCATAATTCTTCACCTCTCTGTAGCCGTAATACTTCAATCACCCTCTTCACCTTAATCCACTCTTCTTTGTATGTTTCCTGACACCACTCTCCTACTTCTCTTCCTGTCAGTTTGACCATGCTTTTTCTATCTATTTTGCCAGTTTTTCATCCACACCAAGCCCACTAACAGTAATGGTCCCCCAAACTATATCCTGGGCCTTATTTTTTCCCCTGTACATTATTTTGCTTGGTGATATCATCACCTGAGATTATTTCAATTTTTATTTCCATGACACTGATTCTCACATCTATTTTTTTTTATCCAGTTCTCTCTTCTTCCTTAACCTCTGGGTTTGCGTTTTCAAATATTTTCATACATCTCAAATTGGATGTTCCACAGACAGCTTAAACTCAACATGTCTAAAACTGAACACATTATTTAACTCTAATTCCTGCTCCCTAATATTGTCCAGGGAACATTTCTTCCCAGAAACCCAGGGTCACAATGTATCATACTGAATTTCTCATTCTCTCTCATCTTATACTATCTTTTTATTTTTAACAGGTATTGCATATGTCTCCCTCTTCTTTTAAACTGTAACCACTCTGATGAAAACTTTCATAATCTCACACCCAGACTATTTTAAATCAACAAGCATTATGATTTTTTCCTATTTTTTATTAATTTTGTTAAATATTTCCCAATTTTATTTAAAAAATTTTAAGTCCTTTCTTTTGAAATTTTGAGTTCCGAATTCTCTCTCTCCCTCTGAACTCTCCCTGTTCACTGAGAAGGCAAATACAATGAAATCAATTACACAAGTGAAATCATGAGAAATATATTTCCATTTTAGCTATATCACAAAAAAGGAACAAAAAATAAAGAAAGTGAGAAACATACTTTAGTTTGCACTCAGGTCATCAGTTCTCTCTCAGGAAGTAGACAACATTTTTTTCATTATTATTCCCTTGGAATTATCTTGGACCTCTGTATTGAAAAGAGTAGCCAAGTCTTTTCCAATTGATCATCATTATAACAGTGCTGTTATTGTGCACAATGATCTTTCCACTTTATTTTGCATCAATTTATTTATGTCTTTCATTTTTTTTTTGGTGAAACCAATCCACTTTCTCACTTGCAATTTTTATTTTATTTGGAGAACATTCCAACGTAATTAACTTTCACTCATGTCCTTTGTCAAGCTTAAAAAGTTCCCTATGATTTCCCTTTCATATTTCCCTTTTTTATACTTATTTTGAATCTTGCATTTGAAAGACAAATTTTCTATTCAGCTCTGGTCTTTTCATGAGAAATGCATGAAAGTCTTCTACTTCATCAAATACCATTATCCACAGTTTTGCTGGGTAGAAGTTTCTTGGTTTTAATTCTAGCTCCTTTGCCTTCCGAAATATCATTTTCCAAGCCCTCTGACCCTTAATATGGAAGATGCTAAATCTTGTGTAATCCTGACTTTGGCTCCATAATAACTGAGTTTTTTTCTGGCTTCTTGCAATATTTTTTCCTCAACTTGAGAGCTGCGGAATTATGCTATACTGTTTCTGGCAGGTTTCATTTTGAAATCTCTTTTCACGAGGGGATCATGGATTCTTTTTTTTTAAATTTTTTGTCTTTCTTATTTAGTATTTTATTTTCCCCAGTTACCTGTAATTAAGCATTCATTTCTAAAATATTGAGTTTCAAATTCTTTCCCTTCCTCTCTCCCCACCCCACCACATTGAGAAGCAGGCAAATCAATATACTTTATCCATGTATAGTCATGTAAAACATTTCCTTATCACTCTTTTTGTGAAAGAAAATATAGATCTCAAAAAAACTTCAAAAATGATAAAGTAAAAGAACTAATATATTTCAATCTGTATTAAGACACCATCAGTTGTTTTTCTGGGGATGAATACCAATTTTCATCATATCTTTCAGAGCTGTCTTGGATCATTGTATTGATGAAAATAGTTAAGTTCTTCATAGCCAATCATCTTATAATATTGCTGTTATTTTTTGTGTAGTACATTTCACTTTGCATCAGTTTATATTAAGTCTTTTCAGGTTTTTCTGAGAGCAACCTGTTCATTTCATATAACACAATAGAATTCTATCATAATCATAGCCCACAAGTTTTTCAGACATTCCCCAATTGATAGTTATCCACTCATTTTTTCAATTCTTTGCCCCCCAAAAAGAGCTGCTGTAAATGTTTTTGCACATATAGATCCTTTTCCTTTGTTTTTATCTCTTTGGGATATAGACTTATTGGTGTTGCTAGGTCACAGGATATCCATAGCTTTATAGCTCTTTGCCATAGTTTCAAAAAGTTCTAGGGAATGGTTCGATCAGTTCACAGCTCCATCAACATTACAATAAATTCTCATTTTTCCTACATCCCCTCTATGATTTGTCATTTTCCTTTTCTATTCCTTTAGCCAATCTAATAGTTATGAGGTAGTACCTCATAATTGCTTTAATTTGCATTTTTCTAATCAGTAGTGAGTTAGAGTATGTTTCATATGGTTATAGATAGCTTTCATTACTTCATCTGAAAATTGTTCATATCTTTTAATGATTTATCTATTGGGGAATAAGCTCATATTTTTTATAAATTAGACACAGTTTTTTAAAGTTTGAGAAATGAGGCTTTTGTCAGAGAATATTGCTTAATTTTTCTCCCCTGTTACCATTGCTAACTGTAATTCCCTCCATCCCATTTTCCCTATCCCATTTATTCTATTTCCTCTCTCTGTTCACCCTATCCTTCTTCAAAAGTGTTTTACTTCTGACTACCCCAGCCTCCAATTTGCCCTTGCTTCTATCAGCTCCCCCTTGCCCTCTTCCCCTCCTAATTTTCTGTAAGGTAACAGATAATTCATCCCATTTTACTTTTCCCTTTTGCTTTCTTTCAATATATTACTCTCTCAGCATTTAATTTAACTTTTAAGATATTCTTTTTCAATCAACTGACATCTATTCCCTCTGTATATTTATACACTCTTTCTAACTGTCATAATAATGAGAAAGTTCATCTTCCCATTTAGGAATGTGAACAGTTTAACTTTATAAAGCCCCTTATGATTTCCCATTCTTGTTTATCTATTTATTTTTCTGTTCAGTCATATTTGAAAGTCAAATTTGTATTTAGCTCTGATCTTTTCATCAAGAATTCTTGAAAATCCTCTCTCATTGAATGTCCATTTTTTTCTCCATGAAAATTGATTATACTCTGCTTTACTGGGTAAATGATTCTTGGTTGTATTCCTAGCTCTTCTGCCCTCTGGAATATCATACTCCAAGTGCTCTGATCCTTTGATGTAGAAGGTGCCAAATCTTAAGTTGTACTGGATGTGGCTTCACAATAATTGAATTGTTTCTTTCTGGCTTTTTGCAATATTTTCTCCTTGAACTGGGAACTCTAGGATTTGACTTTTAACTTCCTGGGAGTTTTCCTTTGGGGCTCTCTTAGAGAAGGTGATTGGTAGATTATTTCAATTTCTATTTTACCCCCAGGTTCTAGCTCATCAGTGCAGTTTTCCTTGATAATTTCTTGAAATATGACATCTAGGCTCTTTTTTTATCATGGTTTCCAGGTATCCGATCATTTTTTAAATTATATCTCCTGGATTTATTTTCCAGATCTGATGTTTTGTTTTTGATTTTTTTTTCCAATGAGATATTTCAAATTTGTCTTCTATTTTTTCATTCTTTTGGCTTTGTCTTATTGTTTCTTGATTTCTCATAGTCATTAAATTCTGTACACTCAGTTCTAATCTTTAAGGAATTCTTTTCTTCAGTGAGCTTTTCTATGTCCTTTTCAATTTGGACAATTCTACTTTTTAAGGATTTCTATTTCTTCAGTGAATTTTTATGCCTCTTTTTCCATTTGGCCACTTCTGCTTTTTAAGGCATTCTCCTCATTGACTTTGTGAAACTCTTTTATCATTTGGCCTTGTCTGTTCATTTAGGTGTTATTTTCTTCAGCATTTTTTGTCTCCTTTACCAAGCTATTGACTCATTTATCATTATTTTCTTGTATCATTCTCATTTATCTTCCCAATTTTTCCTTTACCTCTCTTACTTGATTTCCAAAATATTTTTGAACTCTTCCATGGTAAGAGATTAACTCCTTGGTTTTTTTGTTTGTTTTTTGACGGGCTGTGTCTTTGTATGTAGAAATTTTGACTTTCTTATCTTCTTCTGAGTGTAGGTTTTGATCTTCATTGTCATCATAGCAACTTTCTATGGCCAGAATTTATTTTCCTGTTGTTTGCTCATTTTCCCAGCCCATTACCTGACTTTTAAGTCTTTGCTAAAGCAGAGCTCTATATTCAGAGTGGAGGGCACACTGTCTCAAGCTTCAGGGATTTGGTGAAGTATTTCTATGGACTAGTAAGTTTTCAGTTCTTGAAAAGTGGTATGATTTAAGGAGAGGTGAATTTACTACTTTTCTGGTCTGAGAATGACCACAAGCACTCTTTGGTGCTCTGCAACTGTGAGAGGAGTTGTTCCTAATAATTTCTTGAAAGATGATGTCTAGACTCTTTTTTTTTATTGTGACCTTCAGGTAATCCAATAATTCTAAAATTATCTCTCCTGATTCTATTTTCCAAACCTGTTGTTTTTCCAAAGAGATTTTTCATATTTTCTTTCATTTTTTCATTCTTTTGACTTGATTTTATTGTACCTTTGTGTCTCATGTGGTCACTAGCTTCCAGTTGCCCAATTCTCATTTTGTTTTTCTACCACTTTTTCCATTTGGTCAGGTTTTTTTTTAAGGTGTACTTTTTTTCAGTATTTTTTGTGCCTTTTTTACCTAGTGGTTTATTCCATCTTCATAGTTATCTTGCACACTTTCATTTGTATTCCTTTTTTTAGCAAGGAATTGGAGTTAAGTGATTTGTCCACAGTTATACAACTAAATGTCAAGTGTCTGAGGCCAGATTTTTACTCAAATCCTTCTGACTCCAAGGCCAGTGCTCTATTCCTCCACTACCCAGCTGTCCCACTCTCATTTCCTTTTCCAGTTTTTACCTCTATCTCATCTGTTCCTACAACTATTTCAGGAATTCTTGTTGAGTTGGTGTCCAATTAACATTTTTCTATGAAGTTTTTTTTGTAGCTGTTTTCACATGTTGTTTTTTTCTGAATTTGTCTTGATTTTCCCTGCTACCATAGTAACTTTTTATTAGTCTAGTTTTTGTTTGTTTGCTCATTTTTTCCAGTTCATTTTTTGACTTTGAACTTTATTTTAAAGCCAGGCTCTGCTCACCTGTAGGTGGTAAGTCGCTGCCTCACACTTAAGGACTTTTTGTTTTGCTTTGTGGTTTTCTGGGGTTTTCAGCCAGAATCTCCTAAAATTTCCCTCCAAAAAACTAAAATAATGCCTCAAATTATTTTTTAAGAAGCAAAAGCAACATGAGAAACATTTGGGTCAGTGTGAAAAATGTTTCTTACCTAAGAAAATATAGAAGGTTGCCAAGAAGTGACACTGGGGTGGAAGGCTGCTCAGAGTACACACAGAGGTAACATTAGTGTCAGGCCTTAGAGGCAGCTTCAACAGCAGCTGCAACTGGAAGGATGTGATTTTTCAGTGCAACTAAGGTGGCACGATCCTAGAAGATATGTGGTCATTGCTTTCCTGGTCTGTGGTGTATTATTTACCTAGGAATATCTCCTGCTGCTCTGCAGTGAAAGAGCCCTGCTGTTCCTCTTTGTCTTAGGACTGGCACCAGGGATCCTGCTCCCTCATGACTGAACACAAGTGTTCTTCTCTGCCCTGGAACTGTGACCTAGAATGGTGTTTGGGCAATAGACTTGTCAATCTATGCCAGCTACACCCAAAGCCAGCAAAGGGTCCCCTGTAATCTCTATGGTATCTGACCCCTTTACTCTTTATGGGCTGAGAGCTCCTGAGGCTACTACTGCTGTTGAAGCTCCCTTTAAGATCTGACACTAATGTCACCCTGTGTGTACTCTGAGCAGTCTTCCACCCCAGTGTCACTTATTGACAACCTCCTATATTTTCTTAGGTAGGAAATGTTTCTCACTTTGACCTCTGTTGCCTCCACTTCTTAAAAAAATAATTTGAGGCATTATTTTAGCTTTTTACAGGGGAATTTTTGGAGATTTTGTCTAGTTTACTGCCTCTACTCCACCATCTTGGCTTTATCCTATGTGGATGCTAAATCTTAAGTGATCTCTTTGTAGATCCTCATTACTCTTACTCTTTCTTGCTAGATATTTGCAGCACTTTTGTTTTCTACTTAGAAACTCTAGAATTTATAAAAAGTGTTTTGAATGTTTTTATTTTGATGTTTCTTTCAGAAGGTGACAGATAGATTCTTTGCATTTTGCCCTTGTATTCTAATAGATGTGTTTTCTTTTATGATTTCTTGGAAATATGATTTTTAACTTCTTCCTTTAGTTCTTTTTCTTCATGAATTTTAGTTATTTTCATGGTTATTAAATTATATCTCCTGGATCTGTTTTCCAGGGAAATTGTTCTTCATATAGATGCCATATATATTTTTCTATTTTTCAGTATTTTAATTTTATTTTAATATTTTGTCTTAATGAATCATATGCTTCTTCTTGGTCTCTTCTAATTTTTAACTCTGATTAAGTTTTGTATCTCATGTCAAGATATTAATTCTCTTTCCATGTGTGTGTTTAAAATTTTTAATTTCTTTACAGTTTTTACCTTTATCTTTAATTTACTTTTCCAAATATTTCCTCTTGTTCTCTGACGTCATTTATCATTTTAAGCTGACCACCCTTCTATGGCAAAAGGGAGGAAAATGGGGTGAATTGTCCAAAGTTTAAAAAAAAAGGAATCAAAAAAATATACTCTTTTAAAGATACCCTGAAAGCTTTACAAATTCAAGTACATTAAAAAAGAGTCCTTTGCCAGACAAGCATTGGTCTAGGCCTCTTTTACTGTTTTTTTTGTTTAAATTTAAGTCCAAACCTCTATATAAGCCTTTGAGTCATTTCCTGATTCTTCTTCCCCACCCCAGCTACCTTCACAATCTTCCTCCCCACTCAAAGTAATACTGTATTACACACACACACACACACACACACACACACACAATACTTATATCTATATATTACATAATAATATATGTAAATTTTGATCACCCTCCTAAATTCCATGAGGGAAGGAGTTATTTCATTTGTCATATTCCCAATTCTTAGCACAGAACCTGGCACATAGGAAATTTTTAATAAATTCTTTTTGATTGTTTAATTTACAAAACCCAAAGGCTAAGTGACTGACTTTTATTGTCTTATCCCTATCTCATTTGTCAGTTACACAAAGAATATCTGATTTGGGAGTATGATAATTGAAAATTACATACATATTCAAAACCTATTTTACATGCATACTTATGATAGCATACTTTGTCAGCTATTTGTCAAAAATTTCCTTGATGTTCATCATCTTGTATCTATTTTCACAAATTCAACTTGTATTGCTCATTAAAATATTTCCAAACACATGCCATTAAGAAATATAACCATTATGCAAGAATTTAAAATCTAAGCCTTTGCTGTTTTGACAGTCACACTGCATTATGGGATGCTAAGAAGCAAGTAACAATATTTCTCATTTGTTTAAAGTAATTTTAGAAAACATTAAGTTTAAAGATGTATATTTCACTCTATATGCAGCTCAATATACTTAATTTCAAAAATCATATGAGTACACTTCAAAGATGTTAAGGTGTCATCATTACTACCCACATTCTAAAAGGAAAGTGACAAAAGACTTAGAGAGACACTCGCCAAAGATTCTTAGCTATTTTCAGTATAATCATTTATTTGTCCACTTCTATTTGGGGTATATGGGGCAACAACTGAGTTGAGGGGAGTATTCAGAAGCGGGCAAAGGGTTAAAGGGGATCTGGAGATCTGGAGAGTATATAAATGTATGTTTCTTCAGGTAGCAGGGAATTATATATATATATATATATATATATATATATATATATATATATATATATATATATATTTAAACTCCCACTGAGGTTGCAGAAGAGAGGGAAAAGATAATGGGTAGGAAGACAGGGACAGACTGATTCATGTCTTCAGCTAATTAAAACAAAAAGGGGTTAGATATCTTTCCTCTTGGTCCCAGAAGGCAGAAACATCTATTGTTTTCAATAAGTGAAAGTTAGTGGAAGGCAAATTTAGCTCAGCAAGTAATCTAACAACAAGTCTATCCTAGAGTGGAATGAGATTCCTCCTGGGGAAGTGAATTCTATTAAGTCAAGTTCTTAGGCAGAAACTGATCACTTATTAGGGACATTGCATGTATTATTTTTTAACTTGGAGTTAGATTGGATAATATATGCTCTCTTATAATTAGATCCCCTTACTTATGATTTTTTATATTTTGATTCCAATCAGATCTGAAACTCATTAACCTTATGTGTCCCTTTCCTAGATCCTCACATCCAATCAATAATTATATCCTGTCAATCTTGTTTCACAAGAAATGTCCGAACTCTTTTGCCCTGCAAAAAATGGCTAATGTTGTTCTCTTTACCTGTGTGTAATGCAGTGGATGGATAACTAGTCTTGAGTCATGAACAGCTGGGTGTGAACCCATCAGTGATATTTATTAGATGTGATCTTGCACAGTTCACTCAGTCTTACTGTTCTCACCTAGAAAAAGTGGGTGGAAATAACTTGTGGTATCCACCTCACAGGAATGTTTGAATCCCAAATGTGTGATAAACAATTTGCAAACCAACAAGTATTACATAAAAGGAAGTCTCATTCTGTCAGATTAAAGTTATTATTTGATAAATTAGAACTATTATTTAAATTGAAAATTATTTTTAAAAAGAAGTACCTGCTAATTTTGTATACTTTTGTAAAAAATCTGATCTTCAACCACCTGCAACTGGCCCAGAAAAATATTTCATGAAGTCTCATGCATGATCACTTCACTTTTTACTCCACTTCTTACTGTGAACGTCTCCAACTCCTTGCCAGCAGGTATTTTGAAGTACTTTCCCCCCTTACCTCCTTTCCACCATTTCATGTGTTATGTTCCTTCCTTGGAATACCAACTCCCTGTAAATTGGGCTTTCCTGAATTTTTATCTTGAGCACTTAGCTCAATGTTTTATTTGTAGTAATGTAATGTTAATAAGATTAAAGATTTTCCCCACTCATTAATAGGTCTGTCCATTAAGGGGAGTTTGATTAGGGGAGATTTGTAGGAAGGCCCACAATTTTTGTTAATGAGGCACTGGTTCTCAAGGATTGTGATGCCTTCAACTCTGAAAAAAATGTATAAATACTCTGAGGTGAGGTTTTACGTTGGAATTTAGCCATTGGAAGTTTTGGCCAGCAGAGACTCAGGGAAGTCACTAAGGAGTGCCCCCCCCCTCCCCGTCTAACCTCAGACTTTGAAAACCCAGATGTAGGTGCTTCTCTTTCTGGTAACTATGTATGTATGGTCAGACAGTTGGATATGTCTGTTGATCTGTGATGTTGCTTATACTCAGGGAACTGTATGCCATATCTGTTTATTTTAGTTCCTTTTATTTTCTCTGAAGTTCAGGGTGCTGACTCTCCCCTTCCAAACCAAGTGAATAATATAAATGTGCTTGATTAAAGTGATTGTTGACCCCTCAAATGTTGCTGTTCTTTTAGAAAAGCAGATCTAAGAACATGTACAGCAGGTCCTCTTGTGTATGCAGGGGTGTTTGTTTTTATAAGTCAGCACTTAAATTTTCTTTCAGTCTATCAGTTTGTTAAAAATATCAAAATAGTGTACTAGCATTGTTCATTCATTTAAAACCTTTGCATGGGGGGCAGTCAAAATTTTGAGGGAAAGGTAGTGACGGCCTGAGCTTTCCCCCAAATCCCTCCAAACACCTTTAAATAATGCCATAAAACACTTTCTAGGGCAGAAGAAACCACAAAACAACAGTGTGAAATGCTTTTCCAGTGGAAGACTATGTAGAGGGTCAGAATGAAAGCTCTGTCACATCCAGTATAACGTAGAGAACGGTCCAGCACAGATGATGTCAGCCCAGTCCCAGTGCCAACAAACCAGGATCAGGCACTGGGAGTCACTGAATGAGCAGTGGCAGCAGCTGCTTCTGTGACTCTTAGACTACAGACAGGGCATCAAACAACTGGTCAGCAGGAGATTATAGAGCTCTCTTTGCTAGTACTGAGATTGCTTTGTGCATAGTCAGATCCAGGTTGTAGTTCTGGGTGGCAATTCCAAGGTAATAAGAATCACTAGCTGCCCAAGGCTTGTAGGCCTCAGTGGAATGGGACCCCCATCACACTTCCAGGGATGAAAAGAGTGC
Source organism: Potorous gilbertii (assembly GCA_028658325.1). Lineage (NCBI taxonomy): Eukaryota > Metazoa > Chordata > Mammalia > Diprotodontia > Potoroidae > Potorous > Potorous gilbertii. Next base: position 347,497,200 of record CM053770.1, read on the forward strand.
TTATGATTTCTCACAGACCACAGTACAGTTGAGGAGAGGAGTACATACTCCTCCCCTATGATCATACCACCTTAAAAGAACTAAAAACTTACAGATCCCTATAAGTATCTCTGAAAGTAGCTGCATAAACCCCCTGCAGTTTGGGAAAGTATGTGCTTCACCCAGAAAGCAGAGCACTACTTAACAAAAAAGTTAAAAGTCAAGAACTAAGCTGAAGAATAAGGAAAAAACAGAAAAAAAAATTCTGACCATAGAAAGTTACTATGGTGACAAAGAAAAACGAAACACATACTCAGAAGACAAAAAAAAAAATCAGAGCTCCTATATGTAAAGCCTCCAAGAAAACCATGAACTGTCTTAGGCCATGGAAGAGCTCTAAAAAGATTTTGAAAATCAAGTAAGAGAAGCAGAGGAAAAATTGGGAAGACAAATGGGAAAAGTGCCAGAAGATAACTTTTAAAAAAACCAAATGATTCAATATTTTGGTAAAGGAAACATAAAAACATATTAAACAAAAATAGCATCTTAAAAAAAGACTTGGTCAAATGGTAAAAAGAGTTCCAAAAAGTAAGTGAGGAGAAGAATGCCTTTGAAACCAAATTTTTAAAAGAGGCACAAAAGTTCAATGAAGAAAAGAATTCCTTAAAGATTAGAATGAAGCAAATGGAAGCTAATGACTTTATGAGAAATCAAGAAAGAATAAAACAAAACCAAATGGATGAAAAGGTAGAATACAATATGAAATATCTCATTGGGAAAAAAGATCTAGGAAAGAGAATTTTAAAATGATTGGACCACCTGATAGCCATGATTTAAAAAAAGAGCCTAAATATCATTGCTCAAGATATTATCAAGGAAAACAGTCCTGTTGTTCTAGAGTCAGATGGTAAAATAGAAATTGAAAGAATTCACTGCTTACCACCTTAAAGAAATCGCAAAATGAAAACAGGTATATCTTAGACAAATTTGAGACATCTCAGGATAAGGAAAAAATATTGCAAATGGTCAAAAAGAAACGATTCAAGTTATCATGGAGCCATAGTCATGATAACACAAAATATAGTCGTTTGTATAGTAAATGATCAGAGGGCTTGGAATGCAATGTTCTAGAGGGCAAAGGAGCTAGTATAACAACCAAGAATCACCTGCTCTGAAAAACAGAGTTATAATGCTTCAAGGGAAAAATGACCATTCAATGAAATAGAGAACTTTCAAGCATTCTTCATGAGAGGAGCATGGTTGAATTTGACTTTCAAATATAAGACTCAAGAGAAGCATAGAAAGGTAAACTTAGAGGGAAATCATAAGTGACTTAAACTGTTTGCCTTCCTAAATGGGAAGATATTTGTAGCTCACAAAATCTTTTTTATTATTAGGGCTTCTATTATTAGAGTTGACAGAAGACGTATATACACAAACATACACACACACACATACACACATACATATATATATATATGAAGGGGGGACACAGTTGTGAGTTGAATATAAAGGGATGATAACTCATAAAATTAAATTAAATTGAAGGGAGAGAGAAGAATGTTACTGGGAGAAAGGGAGAGGTAGAATGGGGTAAATTATCTCACATAAAAAAGGCAAGTAAAACTTTTACATTGGAAGAAAAGAGGGAGGAAGTAAAAAGAAGTGAGTGGATCTTACTCTCATCAGAACTGGCTCAGAGAGAGAGAATAACATACACAGTCAATTAAGTTTAGAAGTTTATCTTACCCTACAGGAAAGTAGGAGATGAAGGGGATAAGAAGAGGTAGAGATGCTCATAGAACGGAGTTGTTGTTTTGTTTATCCTTCATTTCTAGAAGACCATGACCTCAGAGAAATGATGAAATGACTTGCACTTCACTTTGTTTTGAGTGATGGAGGGCTGTGCAGGTCACCAATCTCACTTTCTACTCCTGAGTCATCTGGGTCCAGTGACCAGATATTCATCAGGATGACTGGAGATGGCCTAGGATGCAGGGGGAGAGCTTGGGCTTTTTCGGCTGACCTTTTCAGGTGCTCAGTTAGAGGGAGGTAAAGTCCATAGAGAGATTAGGACTGCTTAAAAAGTAGATAGGGAATGGCCCTTTTAATGACAAAAGATAAAATAACTAAATCAAGCTGGTAGGGAAACAGAAACTGTTACTATTGATAATCACTCCAAGCCAGCCATGAAGTGGAGCTGGGGCAGGGACCTATTGTTGTCCAGCCTATTGTCTTCAGAGTGCACTGGGTTTAAGGTTTTGAGAACAAGGAAGGAAGGAAGAAAGAGGAAAGGAAGGAAGGGTCATCTAGCCAGCTCCCAAAGAAAAGTGAGGGGGAGAGAGAAGGGAGGTAGCTGTAGTTTCTAGACTTGTAAAACCACAAACACCAAATAGCTTCAAAGGTCAGTAGGAAGAGTTTCTCACCTGGATGAGACAGGAGCATGGTCGAGGTCCAGTCCTAGCCCTAGCCCCACCCCTGGCCCCAGTCTGGGTGCTGACCTCAGACCCATGGGAGCCACAGTCACTGCTGAAGCTAAGCCTGCTTATGGAACCCTCCATTTAAGAAAGAGCTCAAAAGTCAAGTAATTGACTGGGAAAATGAGCAAATGGGGGAAAGAGAAACAGATTATAGATTCTTGTTTTCTCAGTGAAGAGGTATTTTCTTGCATCATTGGTGACAAGGAAGATCAAAATATTCAACCAGAAGAAGACAATGAAGTCAAAACTCCTGCATCCAAAGTCTCCAAGAAAAATATGGATTGGTTTCATGCCATGGAAAAGTTCAAAAAGGATTTTGAAAAATTGGAAAAAAGAAATGAGAGTGATATAAGAAAATCATGAAAAATGAGTCAATAGCTTGCTAAAGGGGACCTAAAATAATGCTGAAGAAAATAACAGCTTTAAAATTAGACTAATCCAAATGTCAAAAGAGGTCCAAAAAGCCAATAAGGAGAAGAATATCTTAAAAAACAGAGTGGGCCAAATGGAAAAAGTGGTCCAAAGCTCAGTAAAGAACATAATTCCTTAAAAATTAGAGTGGAACAAATGGAACTTATGACTTCACAAGAAATCAAGAAATTATAAATCAAAACCGAAAGAATGAAAAAAAAACAACAGAAGACAGTGTGAAGTATCTTATTGGAGAAACTACTGACCTAGGTAATGGATCGAGGGGAGATAATTTCAAAATTATTGGACTACTTGAAAGCCACGATCAAAAAAAGAACCTAGACTTCATCTTCAAAGAAAATATCAAGGAAAACTGTCCTGATATTCTAGAACCAGCTAGTAAAATAGATATGGAAAGAATTGACTTATCACCTCCTGAAAGAGATCCCAAAAGGAAAACTCCTAGGAATACTATAGCCAAATTTTGGAGTTCCCAGGTAAAGGGTAAAATATTAGAAAGAGTCTGAAAGAAACAGTTCAAGTATTGTGGAAACACAATAAGGATAACACAAGATTTAGAAGCTTCTACACCAATAGATGTAGAGGGCTTAGAATATGATATTCCAGAGCTCAAAGAAGATAGGAGTAAAACCAAGAATGACCTACCCAGGAAAACTGAGTACCATACTTCAGAGAAAAAACAATGGAACTTCAATGGAATATAGGACTTTTAGGCATTCTCGCTGAAAAGACCAGAGATAAATAGAAGATCTGACTGTCAAATACAAGAATCAAGAGAAGTATGAAAAGGTAAACAGGAAAGTGAAACCTTAAGGGACTTATTAAAGTTGAACTGTTTACATTCCAACATAGAAAAATGATATATGTAACTCATGAGTCCCTTCTCAGTATTAGGATATTTGGAGAGAATAGATCTATATCTATATCTATATATTGTACATACATATATTATGTATACATATGTGTGTGAGAGCATACATGTGTGTATGTATGTATGTATATATGTATGAATATGTGTGTGTATACACAGAGTACACAAGGTAAGCTGAATATGAAGGAATGATATCTAAAAACAAAAATTAAATGTTGAGAGGAATGTATTAGGAGAAAGGGGAAGCTAGAATGTAGTAAATCATCTCAACTAAAAGAGGCAAGAAAGAGCTTTTACAATGGAGAGGAACAATGGCAAGGGGAGAGGGAATAATTGAGTCTTCCTTTCATTGGATTTGGCTTCAGGAGGGAAGAACATACACACTCGATTTGGTATAATAGTTTATCTTATCTTACAGGAAAGCAGGGGGGAAGGAAATAAGAGAGTGGGGATAATAGAAGGGACAACAGATTGGGGGATTTGGAAGCAAGCACATTGGTAGAGGGACAGATCAAAAGAGAGAACAGAATTAATGCAGGACCCAATGGGATGGAAGGAAATATAATTAGTCTATTACAACATGACTGTTATGTAAGTGTTTTGCATAACTGAACATGAATAACATATATTGAATTGCTTGCCTTCTCAATAAGGGTGGGTAGAGAAGAAGGAAGGAAGAGAATGTGGAACTCAAAGCTTTAAAAATGAATGTTAAAATTGTTTTTTCATGCAATTAGGAAATATGATATATAGGTAATGGGACACAGAAATCTATCTTGCCCTACAGGCAAATAGAAGCAAAAGGGATAAGGGGGAGTGTGATAGAAGGGAGAATAGATTGGAGAAAAGAATTATCTGAATACATGCTGTTCTGGGGTAGGGTAAGGAGGTTGATGAGGAGAAAATATGAAATTCAAATTTATGTGGAACTGAATATGATAAATTGATAAAAAATTAATTTTAAGTATCATTTCCTATCTGAAGAAGCCTCTGTATTTCCATAATCAAGGTAAACTCATTCCCAACACCACCCCATTTGTGTGTGGGGTCATGTGAAGTAGAAATATTTTTACCAGAACCTTTATGCAGTGTTCTTGATCCTATATTTTTACCAATAAAAATATGAACTCCTGATATGATTGATACTTTAGAAAAAAATTCTCTTGAATGGGGTTCCAGGAAGAATGGCTTTATATAGAATAAATTTTATCATATTTCAGGCAGTAAAAAGGGAAATTTATATCACATTGTACATACTAGGAAACCTACTGAGATAATGGCAAACAGTACAAAATATGAAAAAATCAAGAGATTACTTGAGCTAATATATGTCAAAATATGAAAGTGTATTAATACTGATGGAGTCTGGACCTGTGATTTCATAAGAAACTCCTACCAAGGCATGCTGGGACTTTCTCTTCACTTTGTATCCTAAGAAGTGATCTACCTGAGGTCATTACTTAGTATAAATCAGATATAAATTTGAACCTAAGTCATCTTGACTTCAAGGTCAGTTATCTTAACATTATACTGTTACTACTTTGAGAAGCCAGGATTAAATTAAAATCTTTCATTTGAAGATGCTGCTAGGCCACACATTGGATAGAATGCTGGTCCTGGAATGGTAAGACTCATATTGTGGAGTTCAAAATTGTTGAGGACCAAATTAAATTCTAATTAATAATAATAGAAGTCTAGTAAGAAAAGTACCAAATTGTAATTGGCATATTCATCCTTAAATATGTGTACTAAATTAGAATCTTCTTTAGAATTTTTTTGTTATTGCCATTTTAAAGAATTTCATAAACATATGTATTTATAAACAAGTTCTTCCCCACCAGTCTCAATTTTAGACAACCTGGGCAGGCTCAAAACATCAGGCTAGTATACATTTACTTATGCTCTCTCTCTTTCTCTCTCTCCATATACACATATGCACATGCATGTACATATATACACACAGAGATACACATATGTGTATATGTACATATATGTATACACATATATGTTTATATATAATCTGGATTTTAGATAAATATATCTATAATTTAAATTTAAGAATTTTGGTTATATAAAGTGATCCTTTTTCTAAGTGTGACCCTCCCCCAAATTTCCTATTTCTGTTGAGTAAGTTTCTTCTACTCACCTAAATTCATAATGTTTGTCATCTTCTCTTTCCTCCACCTCATCTCTCTCTTTGGCACATTCAAATGCCAAATCTTGTTTTTACTTCCCCAATGTCATTTATATCTATCTCCTTCTCTCCACTCACAAGGCCATAGTCACTATTCTAGTTTAGGTTTACTTCACTACTTGTCTAAACTATTGGAATAATCTTTTAATTTAGTGCTCTGCCACATTTTTGTCATTTTCAAAACTTTCTCCACACAGCTCTCAAAATAAGCTTCTTAAGTGACCCTTTCATTCTCCCGCTCTAAAACCTTGAGCAAGTTTTCTATTGCTTCAGAGATAAAATAAAAATCCTCAGACTGACATTTAAAGCCTTAACACTATGTCTCTTATCTGATTTTTCAAACTTATTTAATTTTGCTTCCTTTCATACATTCCATATACCAACCAAATTGGCCTAGTAGTTATTCCCCAAATTTGGCATTTCATATCCTATATCTCTGTCTCTACATTGGCAACCTCAGTGCATGAAACATACTCCCTCCCTTCCTTATTTTGAGAAAAAAAAATACTTATCTGTAATGAGAGTGCCTAGATCTTTGAATTCTGATGCCTAGAGGACCATGGGCAAGTCATTCAACATTCCCTGGGTCTCCATTTTCTCTTCTGAAAAATGACAGTTGACCTTGATGACCTGAAAACTTTGTTCAAGATCTAAATCTATATGTTCTAAACAAACTTCCCTAATTAGTGATCCTTGTATGCAAAATTCTCCTTCCTGTCTCTTTATCTTTGTACCATCTGTTACTCATACCTGCAATATATGTACTCATCCCCTCAGCCTTACAGAATACTTAGGATCTTATGGAGCTCAACTTGATTTTTTCCTCTTACAGGAAAATGATCCACATCCTCTCATTTATTAGCAACCCCTTCTGCTACCATTCATTTTATACAATTTTCTACATACTCATAGTTTCTTCTCATTAGAACACAAGCTCCTCAGTGGCAGGAACTGTTCTGTTTTTGTCTTTATTTCTCTAATAAGTGGCACAATGCCTAACACATGGTAGGAATATAATGGTTTTTGAATCCTCTGATCCTGTGCTATACTATACTTCCTGCACCCTCACTACCATTCTCATCTCTCACACCTGAAATTTATACTCTGTCCCTGTGATGTCAGGCCCATAACCAATCCTATGTTCCAACTTCTGACTATCTCTGCTACATACCACTCCCAGAGTAATAACATTCTCCCCTTGTACTTTCAAACCCAGATCCACTTTAGTTTTTGTCTTGTATTAGAATGTACTCTCCTTGAGTGCAGGGATTGTTATGTTGCATATATATACATACATAAATAAAATTTGCATTCCCAGTAGTAAAAATAGTACCTGGAATATTCTATGTATTTAATAAAGGCTTTATCTGTTATATATGTATATATGCATGCATTCATGTACATACGTACCTGTCTAGCTATCAGCAGCTAGATGTTACAGTGCATAGAATGCCAGGCCTAGAGGTAGAAAGACCCTAAAGAAGTTATGTAACTTGTCTGCCTCAGTTTCCTCATTCTTAACCTGGGGATAATCATAGCACTTACTTCCCAGGACTGCTGTGAGGATGAAATGAGAAAATGTTTGTAAAGCATTTAGTGCAGCGCCTGATACTTAATATGTACTTGTTAAATGCTTCTTTCCTTCTCTTTCCTCTCTCTCTCTCTCTGCCTCTGTCTCTGTGTCTCTCTGTCTCTGTCTCTGTCTCTCTCTGTCTCTGTCTCTCTCTGTCTCTGTCTCTCTGTCTCTGTCTCTCTCGCTGTCTCTCTCTCTCTGTCTCTCTCTCTCTGTCTCTCTCTCTGTCTTTGTCTCTGTCTCTGTCTCTCTCTCTGTCTCTGTCTCTCTCTCTCTCCTTCTTAGGATCCTTATCTTCCTTCCAAGTTTAGATGAGGTTTCATAGCCTATTAATGATACCCCTACCTGTCAGTATCTTTTCATTTCTGAAATTGCATTGTACTTATATGTTTATATGTTATATCCCCCAATAAAATGGCTTCTTGTTTAGGTCAATGAATTTGGGCATATTTATTTTTATTCCCATTGCTTAGCACTGCACCTTGCATGTAGGAACCATATTAAATATTTGTTGAAATGAATTGTAGGAAATCAAAGGAAATCATCACTACTTGGTGGCAATATACCCCAAATAGAAATTTTCTTCTGTGGAGTAGTAAATAAACCTTTCTAGGCTAAATCTGTCAACTTGATATAATAAAGAAATGATGCTGAATATCATGGTAAATAAGCATCATCTCAAAATAAGGAGCTGATGCTGTCACATATTCTTTAACCTTAATATTTTGGATACGCTTGGATTTTCCAATTTGATTATCACACAAAGAAATGTAATTAGTACATTATACACTCTAATAAAATAGAAGCACTCAGAATTCCCTTAGTTCATATCTTTCTCATTGCTTTAGATATTCTCTCTGCCATGTCTGCTTCTTCAAATTTTATTCCTTCATTCATTGCTAGAGTGCAAAAAAAATTTTGAGATTCATTCATTGCTAGAGTGCAAAAAAAATTTTGAGAAGGGATGAGAAAGAGAGAGGGAAGGGAATAAACACATACAGCATTTACTATGTGGTAGGCACTATGCTGAGTGCTTTAAAAATAACTCAATTGATCCTCACAATAACACTGGGAGGTTGCTATTCTGCATTTGAAAAAATTGAGACAAACAGGTCAAGTGACTTGACCAGGGTCACAAAGCTGGTAAGTGTTTGAGGCTGGATATGAACTCAGGTCTTTTTGATCCTAAGTCTAATACTCTGGTCACTGTTACCTAGATATTCATCTAGTCCAACTCACTCATTTAAAAATGAGTCACTGAGGTTCAGAGAGTTTCAATGACTTCCCAAAAGTTTGCATTACTATGTGATTGTAGATATGGGATTTTTTTAAAAAACGTCTTTTTACTGTTTGTTTAATAATGTTTTTACACTGTACCACCCCTTTTTTCCAAGGTCTAATTCTTTTTTAAAGTTTCCTCAATCATGAAACCTTCTTACATCCACCTAGAGAACTCAGGTTCTTTCCTTTTAACTCCTACTACTTTGTCATCTTGCATGCTATCACCTTATTGTTACAAGTTTATGGGATTACACATTTACATTGTAAGTCTTATCAGGTCTGAGGCCACAGATTTGTATTTTCCTCAGGGCTTAGGACAATGTCTCATCTTTAATATAGTTTCCTTGAATGGCGATGTAAAATGTTGTAAACATACTAAACACCGTTTACACATATATTTTTCTAATTATATAGCCCAAAGAACAGATACCTTCAAAAAGTAATTTTAATACTTTTAAATGATTTTAGGTTAAAGAATACAAAATCATCCTCAAAAATCCAAATATAATTACTAATGATAATAGCTACTAACATTTCTTTAGCGCGTACAATACATCATACACTATGCTAAGCACTTTACAATTATTCTCTCATTTGCCCAGGGTCACAGAGAAAGTTTCTGAAGTCATATTTAAATTCATGTTTTCCTGACTTCAGGCTCAGATTTCTCTCCACTCTACTACTATGGATATTTATCTCTCTTGCATCCTTTCTTTTCAAGGCCTCCACCTATTGAAGGAAGACTACTGTAGCTTCCTAGAGGTGACGGTTATTTTTGCTGTTGTTTAGTTATATCAGTCATGTCTGACTCTTTCTGATTCCATTTGAGGTTTTCTTGACAAAGATACTGGAGTAATTTGCCATTTCCTCCTCTAGCTCATTTTACAGATGAGAAAATTAAGGGTGATGGGATTAAGTGACTTGCCTAGGGTTACATGGCCAGTAAATGTCTTAGGTTACATTTGAATTCAGGACTTCCTGATTCCAGACCTACCTGGTGCTGTATCCAGTGCACCATTCAGCTACCTAAGAGGTGATAAGGAGCAATATAGTAAGCATGAATCTGATGAAAATAAGCCACCTAATCACTCTGGACCTCAGCTTCCTCATCTGTGAAATGACAGTATTCTATTAGAATGTTTGTAAAGCCCCACGTCACTCTAAATCTATAAACTTATGACCTTATGAAGTTTCTCAAATAAGATCCAAATATATCTTTGACTGAGATAACTTTTTAGAGAACCAGTTGTTAAGATTTTATTATTTTGTATAAGAAACTAATTTGAGAAATTCCATAGAAAATGGAAATAATTAAGAAAAAGGAAAAATGATCACTAAAGAACTTTTATATGCTCACTTTAGGGAAAATAAAAACAGACTAAAAGCATCTAGGACTTTCTCAAGTGTACAAATATTTCATAGATATAAACATGAAGGGAAAAATAATTTCAAACTATATACAAGAAAGGATAATTAGAAGTAATTAGAAATGACATTTTTGAATTGAAAGATTATAAATATTTTTATATAAAACTAGATTATCATAAAAGATTCCTTAGAGGGATGAAGAAGCAGTTTAGAGTAGACACTCTAATATTCCCATTGTCAATACCTAAATGTAAATTATTATTGAAGTGTGTAAAAGTATCAACTAAGTAATGCATTAAAATATTATACTTACACTGAATATGTTCAACAGGGATTTTCCAGACTGAATGCATAATAAAATTTTAAATGAAGTATGATGCCCTTAATTAAGAGCAAACTGTGAAATGTTTTTTAAGCTAATAACAGACACAAGTTATATCCTTCTGCACTATTTCCTTGGAACAGATTTTAATGATGTTTTTATACCCTAATATATAAGAATAGAGAATTTTATTTAATGAAGTTTTGTTTTTAATTCTTCTTATATCGAAAAATATTTAAATATTTTATTTCCTTGAAACATCTCTATTGCCTTGTGAGCCAATACTGTTCCCTTGAAGACCCATTTTAAAGATTTTCCCATATATTAGAAATTGAATTTCTAAGAATATCCAATCATTGATATGAATCACAGGACAAAGCAGCATTGTACAAGGATTAGAAAGGGTCACGTATATTAATTCTGCTAAATTCCTACCTCTTGGATTTGGAGAAAGAAGGGAATATTAAGTAGTATTATTAGACTATCTTGGTTTATCAGTTCAGGTTTAACCTATCAGCTGATGCATTTGCTTTCATGTGAAGATAGTATAATGAATAAATCAACATCTGTATCTAAGTATAAATATATACAGCTCAAATTCTGCATTAAATCTTTCCAGATGTCACTGGGGTGAAGTGGAGGTAATACTGGAGTAAAACCTTACTATGTTCCATTTTGTCTTGTCTTTACTAGAAAATGCTTCTTGGCTCTCCAGCTGTAAGGTTCAGGGAGAATTTAAAGTAATGTCTAGACCTTTCTGTTGGAATACATGCTCATAAAGCAATGTGGTGACCCGATCAAGTAGGAAGGTTCTCCTTCCTCAGTATATTCTATAGATTTCACCCAGAGCCTGACAGCACACTTCATTCAGTCATTTTGAAATGTCAATTGGCTTGTGGATTTTTGCAGTAAGGAACTACAGAAGAATTCTTTGTACACAGTGTCACAGATACAAACCATTTTCTATGACTGCTGCTGGGTTCCCATCAGAAGGTCTCTATAACATTTTATCAGAAGAATCTGTGATTTGGAGCAAGTCATTCTTTAGTACAAGATAGTAATTCATTACATTCAGACACCACAATTTTTTCAGTCATTTTTCAAATGATGAACACCTAGACCTAGACCAGAAGCAGAGGATGTGACATGAGAGAGGAGAGATATGAATAGATTTGGACCAGAGCTGAGAAACTAAAAATGGATCAAGCCAAAACAGCAGACAAATTTGACACTTCATCCAAAGCCTGTCCATACTATCTTACTTCCCTCTCCTATACCTAGAACTTCTTACCTATCTTTTTACTTACCTTTTTATTTACCTTCCAAATAGGAAGAAGAAATAAGGATAAGAATGATATCCATCCTGTTTTAGATTCAGTTAAGACAGGTGGATTTTAGAAGTTTTATTCATTTGCAAATTCAAGGTTCTAATGTTACTTGAAGTTGTTATTAAATGTTCTATGTACTTTTAAAAATTGAGGAGAGATAGTCATCTCAAAAGGAGAGATAAGTGTTCTCTCTCTTTCCCTCTCTCTCCCTCTCTCTGTCTCCATATACATACATATATATATATATATATATATATATATATATATATATAGAGAGAGAGAGAGAGAGAGAGAGAGAGAGAGAGAGAGAGAGAGACTGGAGACAGAGACAGAATGAAAGATGGAGAGACAGAGACAGATAAAGACAGATGTAAAGAGAAGCAAAGTCAGAGAGACAGAAAAAGAGTCAGAGACAGGCAGAGAAAGAGACAGATATCACATAATGGAACTTGCTGTTTATTGTCCTTTGTTTTCCAAGAGGAACAGTAATATCAGGAGAGTGAGGTCGTAACTTGCAAGTCAATTGGACATCAATGAGGCAGGTTGTGCAAAGTCATCAGCCTTACTTTCTCCTCCAGGGTCCTCTGAGTCCAGTGGCAAGACAGATTAGGATGAATAAAGATGACAGCAGATGCGGTGGGAGAACTTGGCCTTTATAAGCTAAGATCTTTCCCAGATTTGTTTAACGGAGGCAACACCCATTCAGTGATTTAAGGCTACGTAAGAAAAGAGGCAAAAGATAGCCTAGTCTGCCTACTCAAAAAAAAAAAAAATCGAACTGGAGAAACGTTTAGGGTTCCTGGCCAGAACTGAAACAATTTCTATTTACATTTGCTTTGAATCATCAAAACCCCAAAAATGACCAAGTGAGGCTTAGACTGGAGCCTCTTATTTGCCAGTCTGTGAAAGCCAGAGTAATTTGGGTTTTAGGCATGTTCAAGTATCTCCCTTTGAATCCCAATGGTCTTTATCAAAGCCTGGTTTTCCAGGGCTGTATTTCATGAAATCATAAATGAAACTACACAGGACAAACAGTTAATTGTCCCAGTTATTTTTTTTTCTTAACAATAGAATAAATAAATAGGGAAGAGGAAAAAAAAATCTAGCCTCCAAACTCCAAGATACCTAGCAAGGTTTCAAGGATCAAAATTTATGTTCCTTATAAGTACCCCCATATAAGGGTATGATTTCCCATGTGGTGAGAGGGAAAGAATGAAGAAAGGAAGGAGAGAAGGAGAGAAAAATGGAAGGAGGAAAGAAAGAAGGAAGAAAAGAAGGAAGGGATGAAGAAAGGGAACTTGTAATAGAGACAGAGAATCTACAATGAAACTAGCAAATAGTCTGGAAATATAGGTGTTTGATATGTAATTTTCTTTTACACTACTTTGATCCTGTCCTGTCCTTCTGAGGAAATATTGTTTCATTCTTTGTATTAGCATCTCTAAGCTCCAACCACAGTGCCTAGGGCATAATAGGTACTTAATGAATTTGTATTTATTGATTGTTACTGCTACTGCTGGATTTTCCTGACATTAGAAGACCCTACCACACTCCTCTTGGAGGCTCTTTTCTATACTGGAATAATCAGGCACTACTCCCTGCCACTTCAGTTTCCCCACCCCCATCCCTCCCAGAAGGCTGGCCTAGGTATTAAGCTTAGGAGACATTTTCTCTTGGCCACTCCATATTAATATTTAACACATGCTTTTCATAATCCTAGACTACTCCACAAAATAAAGTCTCACTGTTATAACAGGACAGCTTGGCCTGAAGTCAGGAAGATCTAAATTCAAATCAATATTTCCTCAGAAGGATAGGACAGGATCAAAGTAGTGTAAAAGAAAATTACATAGCCTCAGAGGTTTTATTAGATCTGCGACCCTGGATAAGTGACTAAATTGACTTGTCAGTTTCCCCATCTTTCAAATGGGGATACTAATAGCACCTATCTCCCAGGGTTGCTTCAAGTATCAAGTGAGATATCTGTAAAGCATTTAGCACAATACTTGGCACATAGTAGGGGCTATATAAACTTGGACTATTATAGGTTATTGATGTTAGTATCATCATCATCATCATCATTATATCAATATTGTACAGCTTTTAATGCAAGACTACACGGTGAAACACTAAAGGCTTTGAAGGATTAAAGATCTACATCATCCACAGATCAATAAAGAAGATTCCGAGTAAACTGTCTCATACAACTAATAAAGAATGAAACAGGAGAATGGCACAAAAACTTGGTTGGGGGGGCCCATACCTTGTGTTAATTTTCTAACGAGGCACTGATTCTCAAGGATTGTCTTGCCCTTTGAATCTGAAAACTGTAAGGTTTTACTTTGGCGCTTAGTCATTGCAAATATTTGTTTGGCCAGACAAGACTCTGGGCAGCTGATAAGGAACCAGCTTTGAAAATCCAGATGTTCTCTCTCTGGTAAGTGTATATATTGCTTATAGTCAGACTGTTGGATCTGCCTATTGATCTGTGATGTATGTATTACGTATGGTCAGACGGGTGGAAGTCCAGTCTGTTGGTTGATCTTTGTTTCTCTGTTTGTATTTTCTCTGAAGTTCAGGGTGTTGACCTTTCCCCTTGAACTAAGTGAATGATACATTTGCTTAATTAAAGTGATTGTTGACCCCTCAAAAGTTGCTTTCTTTTTAGAAAAGCAGATCTAAGAACCTGTACAGCTGGCCCTCCTCTATATGCCAGGGTGTTTGCTGTTACAGGCACTGGTCTCCCTTCACAACATGTTCTATTACCATTCTCCCTTTTATAGGCTTTCCCTGCCTATTCCCTGTATCTGGAATTATCTCCTTCCTTGTTTCTGCCTTCCAATTTCCTTCATGCATCAGCTAAATTCTCACCTTCTATAAAAGACCTTTCCTAATTCTTCATAATTCTAACCTATCTCCTCTGAGATTATATTTAATTTGTTCTCTGCATATGTGTTTTGTCTATAGCTGTTTGCATAGCACCTCTGACATTAGATCATAAGCTCCATGAAGGCAGGCATTTCACCTTCTTTTGTATTCCCAGTTCATAGTACAGTGCCTGCCATGTTGTAGTTACTTAATAAATGTAAATTATTTCACCTGATTTGGTGACTGGGAAAGGAGATGAGACAGTTCTGTTGCAAGAGTGATGAACAAAGGATAAAAGGCTTATGTTCCCTGTCTATACAAACTAAAATTGAGAGATAGATGACAGATGTGAGATAGACAGAGTTTATTGATATAAAGTAGTCATACACAGATAAGAGACAGAGATGGAAAGCATATATGTACTAGGCCTATATTACTCAAGTATTCCCTCTAAATTGAGGTACTTAAGTAGGAAAAGATAGACAAGCTGTTCTCAGGAGAGCTGATTTATCTACTTGTTTTTATGCCATTTTGATTTCAGAGGAAAAAAAGATTCCCACTAGAATTCATCAGGTGAAAAAAAAATTGATTAATGTACTAACATGCTTGAACAGAAATTGTTAAGTGTAGTGACCCATAACAGTGCCTCTGAGATCCAATCTATCTCAAACATGAACTTCATAAAAAAATATGGCCTTGGTTATATACAAAGTCAATTTTGGGAGACTTTTGAGGGATGAAATTTCTATAAACAGATTGGGATAATCTTTTATAATACACAAAAGACAAAAAAAAAACCCATAATTCTTTATTTTTACTTTACAAACAGCCATTCTTTTCATTTCACATTAAAATATATTACATCACAGGATTAAATCAATACAATACAATGCCTCTGCCTTCAAGTTTTCATTTCATCTTCCGGTTCCATGCGTTTGCGCAGGAACTCACCCGTGGCACAGGGAAAGCATGGCTCTTCAACCTTACAAGTCCAACTGTCCTTTAAGGCTCATCTCAGATGTCACTCAATGGATACCTTTCAGAATCCTACTAGTCATTAGGGCTCTTTGCTCAGGTCAACAATGTACATGCTATTTAGCCAGTAGAATTTAGACTTCTTTAAGGAAGGTTGTATACCTACTAGAATGAGTGCTATGTCAGAAGCTTTATAAAAGCTGTTTCTTTTTAATTTCATACAATATACCACAGAATGGAATTTCATGTAAAGTTACTTCATCTTTTAACCCCACCAAAAATTAACTAAAAGTTCTACATTACTTGACTATGCGATATTTTTGAAGATTCCTGTTAATATTTTAATAGATAATAAACCACCAGAAGACACTAAAAAAGAGGAGGTCTTAACATGGGGTCTCTGAATTAAAAAAAAAAAACAACAATACAAGTATTTCTCAAAATTATTGGTTGTATTTGGCATTCTATGTATTTAGTCTATGAATTTTAAAATATTATCCTCAGAATAATAGTGGTCCATAGGTTTCATCAGACTGCCAAAAGCATCTGACACACACACACACACACAAAATTAAGACCACTGCTTAAAACAATATCAGATTTATTGGCATGAGCAAGTGACTTAAATGACTTGTCAGTTTCTACATCTTTAAAATGGGTAGCAAGGTGGCATAGTGGATAGAGATCTGGGCCTGGAGTCAAGAAGACCTGAGTTTAAATTCTGCCTGAAACCCTTACTAGATGTGTGATCATAGACATATTATTTAAGTTTGTTTGCTTCAGTTTCCTCATATGCAAAATGAGGAGAAAGAAATGACAGATCCTCCATTATTTTGCTAAGGCAAAAGAAAAAGTCATATATATGACTGAACAATAAGAAAATGGAGTTAATTATAATACTTACCTCCCAGGGTTGTTGTAAAGATGAAATGAGATTTTTTTTTCTAGTAAGGTGAATTTCAGGTAAAAATTTCCTAAAAACTTTAATGACAACAAGTTCAATTTGAAACAATATTTGACAGAGTAGTCAAAAAAGGCAAATACGATCTTACTTTAATACTTGGATCTTTCAATGGAACTTTGATTTTATCAGGAATACTTTCTTCCACTCATGTGAAATTCAAGCCATCACTACTTCCTGATTCTTTATGATTCTTACCTATGTCCTTTAATAAATCCTTAATAAAATGTATAATAAGACACATGGGGTCTCCCACCTTGAAGATCTTTTCAAATTTTGTGGCTAGTAACACTGGGTTTGTCTGTTTTGTTTCTCTCAAGAGATATTATTGGCCCATTTCCTTTTTTAGTCAGACAGGGAACATCCAGGGTGGTATGTTTGTTTAAGTACAGACTCTGAAGGCACAACAAGGGTTGGTAGTACAGTAAAGATTATTTTAAAGAAATGTGTAGATCTAGAGTTCTGACAGCAATTTTAAAATATGTTCTCTCTTTCCAAATATGTGTGCATATTTGCATTCATGTATATGCATATATTTATATATGTACACATGTATGTACATATGTATGTATGCAATTAAGCAGTTACCATATGCTAAGCAGTATGCTAGACATAAGAAAAACAAAGGCAGAAAACACAAAATTCCCTCCCTTGAGGAGCTACGTTCTACTAGGGGGTGGATAACATATAACCAGATGCCATATGTTAGATGGGAAGTGATCTTAAAGGGGAAGGATTTAGTAGCTGGGAGTAAGGGGTAGATCAGAAAAGGCTTTTTATAGTGCTCTGAGGAAAAGGGAAGTCTGGTTTTACTATTATTTGATAGTTTTAGTAAGTTATTTAAAGGATAAAAGCTATTCAATGAAATTTGTAGCATGGCAAGGAGGTAATGGGAATATTAAAACCAGGTGGTTGTGAAGTTGGCAGAAGTTCTTGTTCCTAGCACTGAACTGGATTTTTGATTACGTATCATTATACCTAACATAGAATCTGAGATGCAGTGGATCACAATGGCAATGTAGTAGGTAAACAGTACTAGACTTCTTGATTTTTTTTTTTGTTTTCTTTGAGATCCCCAGAGAAACTGCAGTTAAAAAATGTATACAATATGAACTCTTGACTTAGATTGGTTCAAGTACATTCCCTGGAAATATATGGTACATGTAAGATGAGGGGAAAGAACATAAGAGATTGAGGTTGGTGTAGATGATTCCATATATGTAAAAGAGAATAAAAAGGGACATTTGATTGCTGGCTGCAGGTTAAAGCATATGGGTTCAGGTCTTGATGCTGGGAAAATCACAACCTCCCTAGGTCTCAGTTTCCTCATCTGCTAAATGATGAGTTATGATTACATTGTTTTTGCCTTCTCTTTTAGATCTAGGGCTACGTTCCTATGAGATTAGCTTGCTTACACTTTCCATATAAATTAAAAATTATTTATGTATGCATTCATTAATTTATCCAATGAAATGTGATTCACTTTGTTTTAGATTTTTTTTGTTGTTGTTGATGATGATGGTAGTCAGCAGTGTCAAATGCTAAAAAAATGTTAGGAAGGATGAAGAGTGAGAAAAGACCATCAAAACTGGCAATTAAGAGATCCTACTAAATCAAGTACAGTCAATAATTATCCAGTGGATTGGATTATACACAAACACACCAGTCAAAAATTCAAATCAACAAGCCTTTAGTGAGTACTTACTATGTGCCATGCACTATGCTAAGCTTCTTTTACAGATACAAGAAGGAAGGAAGGAAGAAGAGAAAAAGGAAAAAGAGAGGAGAGAAAGGGAAGATGGAAAGAGGAGAAGTGGTTGGGAGGAAAAGGAAAGAAAAAAGGGAGAGGGAGAAAGGAGGAAAGGAGGAAAGAGAAAAAGAGAAAGGGGAAAAGAGTTCTCAACCTGCCCTCAAGAAATTTACATTCTAATGGAGGAAGAAAAAAAATAAAAGGATGCCAAAGAGGCCTGGGAAAGGGGAGGTAACTGGGAAGGGGTATGGTAGAGAAAAATCTGGAGATTCTAGCGTCTCTGTCTAGAATCTCAAGAAGAATGAAGACATGACCTGGTAATTTTGAAGAAAACATTCAATTCAGTGAAAGATGAGGTGACTAGGAGTTTGGAAATCTGGTAGATTACAAGGAAAACTGTATTGTCCACAGAACAAAGGAAATTCAGAAGGATGAGTTGGGTTGGCAACAAGATATAATTTCAATTCAAATTCGATCATTAGCATCTAGGTGAGTCTGTTGATGGAGAGCCTTGCCTGGATTCAGGAAAACCTTATTTCAAATCAGAACTCAGACCCATACTAGCTGTGTGACTCTGGGCAATTCATTCACCCCTGTTTTCCTCAGTTTCCTAATCAGTAAAATGAGTTAGAGAAGGAAATGGTAAACCACTCAAGCATCTTCACCAAGAAAACTGGAAAGGGTGGTGAGCAATTAGACACAGCAGAAAACAACTAAAAACAATGGCAAAATGCCTGCTTAAATTATATTAGTCATTTTTTCCCCACTGAAAATTGAAAGGTGTATGTATCCATGCATGTGTATGATCCTGAGTATGTATGGGGAGGAAGGTTGTTCATCTGTCAATGCCTTGGAGCCCAGAGACAATTTCTGTGTTGGTCTATTGGACAGAGTGTGGGAATTGTAACAATAAGCACCTTGACATTAAGAGGGAGGCCTCTATCACAGGGTCTTTGGTCTACTTTTCTAAAAGGAAAGGCAACTTTCAGGGGTTAACAGTTTCTTTTAATCAAGCACATATATCATTTACTTAGTTCAGGAAATCAACAGAGAGTTCTTCCAAACTGTCTGATGCAAACAATACATATATCACAAATCAATAGGCAGGTTCAACTGGCTGACCATACCTGCCAGAGGGGAAACACCAATATCTGGGTGGGGCGGGGCACTCCTTAGCAACTTCCCAGAGTCTCATTTGGCATACAAAGCTTCTTCCAAAAATTAAACACCAAAATAAAACCTCACCCTCAGAGTATTTATGCCTCTTTTAGAGTCAGAGGGCATTCCAACACTTGAGAACCAATGCCTCATTAACAAAAGGTGTAGGCCTTCCTATAAATCTTCCCTAATCAAACTCCCCTTAATGGGAAGACCCATTAAGGGGTGGGGAAAATCTTTAATCACATTAACAATACAAATACCTATACCTTTTCTAGTTGAAGAAACTCTTGTTTCTATTTTGCATTCTTAGTAAAGACTCTTGGTTGATAAAGGCAAGATTCAGTCAGAGGCATTTGATTATATTAAAACAAAAACAGCAAAAGATCCCACTTTTTTGCCATCACAGGAAATCTGAAGGAGTGGTATTGTTGCTGAAGGCACCTCTGTCAGGTTAGGCTATAACTACACTGAGAGATTAATTCCCAATGCAGTCAGTGAAGGCCAGGGACTGAGTGTGGTAATTATGTTGGAAACAAGCACACAATTGGCTATGAGAGGAACATAAAATGTGACTCACTGTCCCACCTACTGATTGGTTGATCACTTACTCCTAGGAATTAAGCTACAGCTCCCTGAGAGTCAAGTAACCCAGAGATGATGATACTCCCTTTAGGGATCACTTGTTCTAGAGCACTAGGCTAAATTCAGATAGATAGAACAGTAGATAGAGAACCAGTCCTGGAGTTAGGAAGACCTGAGTTCAAATCCAGCCTCAGATACTTACTAGCTGTGTGACACTGAGGATGTCACTTAACCCTACTTGCCTCAGTTTTCTCATATGTAAAATGAGTTGGAGAAGGAAACAGCAAATCACTTCAGTATCATTGCCAAGAAAACCCCGAATGGGGTCATGAGGAATCAGACACAAGCGAAAAATGACTAGACAACAACTACAGCTTCAATTTCTATCCTTATTTCTTGGATGTTGTCATTCAGTTATACGATTGATGTCTCTTGCAGGAATGATTTAAGGACAACATGCTAGCTTGGGAGGGATGATGGGATCTCATATGCTAGGAGCATCAGAACATTGGACTTGTGAAATGGTCTTTAGTTATTATATTTTTTTTCCTGCAAGAACTAAATTTTGGCAGATTCAGTTGTTTTCTTCTTATCATTGAGTTTTCTTCAATGGGTACTGTCCCTTTGTTTTATTTTCTGTGACAAAGAGAGATCTGCCTCTAGGAAACATTTCCCTCTGCTATCATTTTAGGATCCCCTCTCTAAGAGCAACATTTAAAGCAGTATAATTATCAGAAGGAATATAAAGGCCACAGCTTGAAATGAATTACAGATCCTCACCCAAAGTGAACTTTTTCTTGCTATATAATTGAACTTTTCCAAAGTCAGCATTCCAACAGAAGGCTCATCGTCATATTATAGCCATAGTTGTCAAAAATTTGGAGTGCCATGAGTCTAAAAAGAATAATGGCAAAAACCAATTTATTGCTGAAGAGTCAGAAATGGATTTAATACAGCATTTTGTATTTACTCACATTTTGTATTACAGTCTGACACAAAATTGGATACCAGCTGAATGCCAACTTAAGGAAACTAATGACAAGAATGTTTCTGTCTGTCTCTTTAGTTTGAATAATAAAGTATAGAAAGAATTTCTTAGAACATACCAACAATTTTAGGTTTTGATGACTACTTGACAGTAAGGAAAAGATTATCATTCATTTACTAAAGGTAGGATAGAGATAATGTGTTGTATATGGTTCTATCCACCTATCATTTAAAAAAAGATATCAGAAAAAATCTCCAGAAACAAATGGCAGTTCAGCTTGTTGTATTAAGTTACCTACATTGTTAGTTACAATGCACTTATACAATAAATGTCAATGTAGAATAAAAAGAAATATTGTGTGTGTGTGTGTGTGTGTGTGTGTATGCGTGTGTGTGTGTGTGTGTGTGTGTGTGTGTGTGTGTGTGTGTGTGTGTAGCTACTGTATTATTGGGCCAGCTAGGTGGCACAGTCAATGGAGTGCTGGGTCTGGAATCAGGAAGATTCATCTTCCTCAGTTCAAAATCTGAGCTCATACACTTACTAGCTCTGTAACCCTGGGCAAATCATTAACCCTATTTGCCTCAGTTTTCTTATCTATGAAATAAGCTGGAGAAGAAAATGGCACAACACCTGTATCTTTGCAAGAAATCCCCAAACTAGGCTACAGAGATTCAGACATGACTGAAAGACTGAACTGCATTAATTGTATATATTAACGTATTACATGTATAAATAGCTGCGTTATTATCAATTTCTACAAATTGGTGAATTATTTTTAAATGTTAGTAAAGAATAAAAGAAAAATCTCTCCCAGAAGAAATAATATTTTATCATTTGTCAAAGAATTTCCATTATTAGCATATGTAGGGCAGTATTTGATGATACTGTTGCTGTTGATGAATACTAATGCTGTGAATTTTGAAATGATCCTGTCATATATTTTGTACCAGAGTGAAAAATATTTCTATGTGATTTGATTGAGTGATATATACCTTACAGTGTACTTATCATACCATTGAGGATGTAGATGGTATATATATAGCTTCTCCTAGGGTGATTTAAAACACATCTTACACAACTCCATAAACCAGGGAAATGGGAAAAAGCATATCTGGCCAGATAGTAAGCATCCTTGGTCTGCTAAAGCAATGAATTTTTTAAAAGGTTTGCTTAAAACAACAGAGTATGTCAATTGGCAATATCAGTCCACATAGGAGCTTTCGAATGTGCTTGTTCTAAGCTGAGGCAGCTGGGTGATTTGTACTCTATTTGATTTTTACTTTCCAGCAGCACATTTTGATTTAGCACCATTTGCATTTTTATAGGCAACAACAATTCTGCAGCAGGCTTCACTTTACTGCTAAATTTTTAGAAGTTTATAACAATAAAAGGAATAGATAGTATGAACATTATTGAGTCATGGTGTTTTAAGAACCCTCAGCACCAAGCAACTGGAATTAGGGCATACAAAAGACATTATACCATTAATATTTTCTAATTTCAGTTTATTTTTCCAACTTATAGAATCTTTTGGGAGAACTGCCCTTAGCATTTTCTAATATAAATAATTTTCCTTATTTGTTGGACTGATATTGATTAGTTTGCCCTTGCTAAATTTGGTGTTTTTATAAATCAAATATTACTTAACATTTCTCTCTGTTAAAAATTATAGTTTGAAGTCTTAGTACTGAGGATAGTGCCTCAATCAGCAGATTTCAAAATCTAAAGCTATTCTTAGGGGAATACAGGGTCCATGAAAAGTCCTTTTGCATACTCCTCTCCCTTAACTGTTTAATGGGACTTGCGGAATTGCAGTGGTTTAAATGAACATTAGATGAATAAGAGGAGAAATCTGAAATTGAAAGAGTTTTGTTGGTATATCTACAGATATACCAATCTTTTAAAAATCACCATTACTCTGTGTGTATACA
Source organism: Potorous gilbertii (assembly GCA_028658325.1). Taxonomy (NCBI): domain Eukaryota; kingdom Metazoa; phylum Chordata; class Mammalia; order Diprotodontia; family Potoroidae; genus Potorous; species Potorous gilbertii. The sequence goes on from CM053770.1 coordinate 347,520,244, forward strand.
TATGTATGTATGTATATGAGAGTATGTATATGTATATGTAGAGTGTCTATACAGATACATACATATCTATACCTATTATCTATCTATCTGTCTTTCTGTCTGTCAGTCAGTCTGTCCATCTATATATCTATCTACAACTGAGGGAAAGAGAGAGCCAAAGCCAGAGTGACAAACATATCACAAAAGTTGCTTCTGATACTTACTGTGTTACTTGGCAAATCATTTATTTTCTCGGTGCTCCTGGCAATTTTCTAAGATTAAAGCTTCAAAGTAGGTGTTGACCTGCTTCAGTTCAAAGAATTTCCTCACTGGGGGTTCCCTATACCAAACAAATCATGTTCTATTCGTAATAAATGTAAAATGCAATTTCTGAATCAAAGGGAATGGAGAAGTGGGAGGCAGGATTTTGCTAGTCATTATGTACCAAGTACCCAAGTTTCTAGTTACAATGGGATATGAGGACCTTTGAAGATCTAGACTCTCAGGTGAACCTTACCCCCATTTCAGAATGGGACAGAAAGCATATCAATTGTCACTATAACTATCAATAAATAATTATAAAATGTTCACTCAGTGAAAGACACTATACCCAGGACTAGGGAGACCAATCAAGAAGACACACAGACCGCCCTGTACCTTCAACCTGACTATGTCTAGTAGGGTGTGGGCTAACACCCGTCACAAAACTATCTGAATGATATTCCTGCTAATCATCAGGGAGCAAGCAGCACAATGTGGGTCTATCTGCCATAGGGGAAATACAACTATGGGAATAGGTTATGATATTTATAAGACACTGGAGGTTAGCAACCTAGAGGCATAGGCATGGGAATAATTATGTAGCTGGTATGGGAATGAAAGTGACAGAGGCCACATCAGATATCTATACAGAACAAAACTCTTGTGACCTCATGCTCATTCTTATTCTGGTTTACCTGATCTGCTACTTCCCCAAATCCCTACAGAATGTGAAAGGAATAAAGCAGAGAATAGACAACGTAATTTGAGATGCATGTTGTCAGTGTCAAAAGTTTCAATCCGAGATTAACAAACTAAATTTTGTGCAGGAGCCCATTGAATTCAGTTTATGGAATGGTGAAATGGGCCAGCGTAGGCAAAAGTAAAACTGGAATTTCAGGTAAACTTGAAGGTGTACTGAGATCAGAACACAGAGCCAAGGCCAAAATGATGAAGTTCTGAAGAACGAAGTATCAAAGTAGGTCTGAGATGGAGACATCAGCCTATAAGGTGAAAGAGATAGAAGGGGTACAACTATAATTCTTTAGAAGTCTAAGCCAATCTCAAGATACAAGACTGTTATCTAAATGGAGCTGGAATTGATAATCAAGTAGGAGAGATAGATTTAAGTAGTCACTTGGCATTAATAACATCTTACAGTAAAAATCAGGAACTATCTCTTGTCAGAGTAAGGTTTAAAGTCAAGAAATCTAATCTGAGGAAACTAAGGAATCAGGAAAGATCTAGGTCATGTAAACATTATGGTAGGACTTTAGTCGCTCATTAAGAACAACATATTTTCTCCCTTCATCTTGGTTAGCTCCTAAGGTAATTTAAGATAAATTACTTCAACTACTTGAAAATGGCTATTTTTCCACTAACATACTCAAAGTATATTTACTAAGAAATGTTCAATACAAAAATGATGATAGTGACCTTACATTTACATAGTGTTTTTCAAAGGATATCTTCAAGCACAGTTTTATTAAAGATACTACGTACTCATAGAGATGGTCTATAAAGGCAGAGATGGGAACATTGTGCTCTAACAGGGAAAAGAGATCTGATCTAGGCTGAGATAAAGTACTTTCAGATCATCTAATAATGTGTAGAAACAAAATGGAGAACCTAGATAAATGCAGATATATTAGACCATCTCTCAGTTACTAGATGTCTTAAATTAGTTTTAGACAAATAACATATAGCTGTTTTCACATTTAATAATTTCTCCTGATATTTGAACAAAAACAATATTACACGTACAATCAGAATGTAGCATTTTGTCAGGAAATATTTTGTTTCACAGAAATCTACTTTAATATATTTCTATCTACAAGCTGGCCCCTTTATACTTGTCATGAAATTATGGCAATAATAAGAAAAAAAACACTGAATAATGACTCCTAAAATTAATAGCACTTTCTATTGATTTAAATTCAACATATCAAAGAAACAAATATCTAATCAATGCATCTAGCCCATTTTAGATCTGGGGGAAGTTTTACCAAAAATTAGATATTAAAAATCAGCCAATCTATGAAAAAATGTATTGATGAAAGATAGTTTCCTCAACCTTCTGGGAAATAAAGTTTCAACACTTATTCTCCTGCATATCTCTTTCTGAATTGAGTGACTTCAAGCTCAAGCTAGCGTAATTTATATTTCATTTAACTGTGGTACAACATGGTACAAAGGAGTTTGGGTTTTGGAGTTCAAGCACCCAAATTTAGGTACTACTTTTGCTCTTCAATTTTTATGTGAGTTGGACAAATCATTTCAATTCTCTGGGCCTCAGTTTTAGTCATTTGTAAAATTCGTAAACTGGGCTATGGAGCTTTTAAGTTTCCTCCCAAACCAAGACATAATGAGAAGATGCATTATGGATTAGTCAGCAGAATATTTCTATTAATGATTTATATATGCACAAGTGTTGACAAAGGAAAACTCCTGGACATGCATAAGCAGGGAAAGTGGGAGATTGTTTTTGGAATTATAGTTAGAGATTAAAGGCAGATAATGACAAATTACTTCTCTCCATGAAATACTGAAAGTAATTTACTTCCCTTCCTGAAATACTAAAATAATAAAAATAAATCTTCTTGCCTGGCCAGGTTGATGGAAGATCTGTATAAAGGTATGGTCAAGAGTAGCACAAGGTGAAAATATATACTTAGTTTGGCTATGCATTATGAGAGGGAGTCTCAACATGGTTGTGATCACAAATACATTAAATTCCTAGTTTTCCATTGGGCACATCCATCAACCATAGAACCCTTTTACATTCCTAGGTGAATTTCAGGAAGGATAACCCAATTCTGATGCGCCTAAATACTACTGATGATCTTGGAGTGGTGATAATGAGGAGGAAGAAAAAATTATCACTAGCTTGTATATAATGCTTTATTGTTACCAATTACTTTATATACATGTTTGATCTTTGAAACAATACTATTAGCTATGCATTGTAAATTGTTACTTGTTTCCTCTACTTCCAGCTCTTCTAATGAGTTATGAATTTTGGAAGCTGTAAATAGAAACTTCATAAAACTTGTGTCTCTACTATGTTCTCGCAATTAGGAAATGGTGGAGTTTGTCTCAATTCCCGCTGCTTTATTTCCAAGTCATGACTTTTTTTTATCTATTTCCCCAACCAGATAGCACTATAAATATTTTTTCCTATCCAATAGTCTCAATCTCCCCATGGGTACCATTCACTTGGCAATTATCATATATTTATTAGAGTAATCTTTTCATATTTAATCTTCTCAATTGATGTGTCTTCAGACATTCAGTGAACATGTGCTCCATAACTCCCCTTTGTGGTTTTGCATAGGAAAATAAGATCATAGATTTAGATCAACACAAATCTATTCCATATGTTTGAGCCAAACCCTTGACTCACACAGCAATAATATAAAGAAAAGAGTCAAAATGCTGAACTACTTCTTTTACTACTATTTATGGACAAGTGAACATATGTTAGGAACAATTCAGGAGTGTCAGTCTGTGACAATAATTTTTCCTTCAGGATTTTACTGTACAAGTTCAGAGTTTCATCAATTATAAACATAGTCATAATCACCATTGTAACCATTAAAATTGGCCTTCATGTTTTATCATGTTTTGGTATGTAAAAAATTTTTAAGCCTTAACATTAAGCATTAATTGTAACAATTAAACTTAATGATTATTTACATCTTAGTTGATTAATTTCAATGCACAAATTATTCTAATCTATTGTAGTCACTCTTAGAAAAGTCCCCATCAAGATTCTTTGTCCTTTTACTTTCATTTACTTCTCTTAGCTAATATATATTCCATTCTCTGTATTTTGCACCTTTAATTATGCATTATTCATAAAGAGCTTTCCAGATTTATTTGTGTCAAATGCATTATATTGTTCCTTAACATCAATGTACTGCAGTATGTTTAAACGTCCCTAGTGCTGGACATTTAGACAGGAATGAAGTTATTCATATTCTTTCCAGAAGTGAATTTCATTCATTTTTATTATTTTCATAATTTGATGGACATCAAAGAAACATTTGAAAATTTTTGAAGTATACCAGAAATATATACAGGTTTGCAAAATGTATTCGCTAAAAGTGGGCCATTTCATTAAATATTCACAATACTTCTCTACCTCTGATATGGGCAATGTTATGACAAGTCACTTAAGTTTTCAGATCCTATGTCTCCTTATATGTAAAATGGGGATAATGATACCAGTAGTACCCTGACTTTGAGGCTATTACTTTATCGAGTATAAGTACTTATCAAACACTCTCAAGCACTAAGGAACCATATAAATATGAATTATATTATTATAATTGTTTTTAATATCAAGAGGACTAAGATAGTGTCAAAATATTAAAAATAGGAAATTTTGCAACTTCTGATCAAGTCACTAAATTATCCTGACCAGGACCTTAAGTATATAGACAAATTCACCTTCTGTACCTAGATTTCAATTACTTTAGAATCAAATAATAGAAGCTTCATGACCTTTTAAAATTTCAAGAATATTTCACTTAACCATCATAAAAGAACTATTTTTAAAATTTTTAAATCTGGTATAAGTGGAAGTACTTTGAGAGAATAAGGGATAGTCATCTAGGTATATTTATTTTTTATAATTTTTGGTCAGTTTTCTAAGTGCTATTTTCGGGCATTTTCTTCAATTTCTATGGTTTAATGGCATTGAACAAATTAAGGGATATTTGAAGAATTGCCTGGCTATTTTTTAGACTCTAGTGGCATTGCTTTTAATCTAAAAGAGGTGTTATTCAAAGGACTATTTTTGCCATTTCCACTTGGTTCCTGGGAGAAGGAAATGCCTTGCATTTCCCCATTAACTTTTGCTTGTTTTCTTCCACTCACTGAGAGTAGCTGTATATCCTGAATTTGTGGGGTTGTGGAGGCAGGAAAGATAAAAGGAAGGTACTAGGTTAGAAGGAAAACAAGTACAAGAATATATGTTCTGTCATCTGTTTCTGCAGATTAGGGGAATATGCTTTTAATTGTTATTGTGGGTTACCCTTGGCAATTTTAGATTTTGTTTTTGGGGTATTGCTGTTGGTGGTGGTGCTTTGTTAGTGGCATCCTGAAACTGTTTCTTTGAATAGTAATGTTCAGAACGACTTCTCCTATATCAGCATCTTGCCTAGGACATGGTGATCTCTTTTCACTTCTATTTCTGTCAAAAACACAATGATATGGTAAAGTTGAGAGTGTCTGCTCTGTACACATTGTGCTAGGTGATTCAGATTGTCTGAGATAAACAAGTAATTCTCCCTTCTAAATGCTTCCTTAGGGTGTTGTGAAAGCTCCAGCCTATTTGTAAATTGTTTTGAAGATGCAGAAATGTCTCTAGATGTTAGATGAGAGCTGGCTATGCAGCAGATGCCTTGATATTGTGCAGCTATGAAATAGAACAAGGAAAGCACAACATACAGGTGTCATCTGGGGAGATCTAATGATTCAGCAATTTCACTATAATTAGAAGGATGATCATTAATGCTCATAATGGTAATCTGGAGGCATTTTTTTTTCCTGAAGTACCTGAAAAACAGAGTAAAGTACTATATAAATGAGAACTGTTTGTAGGTTTTTGCTCTTGTTTTGATTTCATTAGTTTAAGGATTTCTAATAAAGAAACTCCCTCTTCACATATAAACTAGTAACTGTTCCCAACTTAAGTTCTTGGAGAGTTGCCCAGAGACTTTAAGTGCCTTGTCCATATTTCCACAGTCTTTGTTAAGGTGGGACTTGAAACATTCCTGATACCAAAACCAATTTGGTGTCTCCGAGACTATAGGTGTCGAATGAGCACATGAGCCACAACACTCTCAAGTACAGTCTAGATAGGATTAAAATATAATAAGGATATATTTAACAAAATGAATAAAAATAAAATGAAGCATAATTAATACCTAGTTTTCTAAGTCAATATGTAGTCTGTGGCATTCCTTACATATGATTTAATGACCAGTAGTTTCATTTGAGTTTGACACCTCTGCACTACATCTTGTTGATTGTCATATAAAATAGGAATTGGCTGATTTGTCTTCCCTTGGAATTTCCTCCAAGGAGAAATGAGTAAAAGTGTATTTTATTGCATTCTAATTATCTGAACAATAGTCATTTATTCATGGTATGTAGTAAATAGAAATAAGAATATGAAATGAAGAGTAGTACAGTTCCTTGATCATGACTGACAAGTTCATAAAATTTGAATGCTTTTTATAAGTTAAGAGGTATTTTGACGTCTGTATTTGGAAAAAAATAAATGTGTGCATAATTACTAACTTTGAACTAGTCACTTCCCTAACTAGCTCAAGTGTGTGTTTGTGTGTGTGTGTGTGTGTGTGTGTGTGTGTGTGTGTGTGTGTGTGTGTGAATATTTAGAAAGCCAAAATGGAGTGCTGTGCTGGCTAGAGTCCTTGCCTCAGAGTCAAGACCTAGGTTGTAGTCTTGCCTTTGACACACACAGGCTGCCGCATTCTGTCTGGGCAGTCACTTTTCACTGCTCCAATTACCTCTATTAAACTTAAATTGCAGAGGTCATGACAACTTATATTGACTGTGGAATTTTGTATTGTTTTGTTTACAGCAAGTGATCCCTATGCTAAAAAAAATAACAGGTCTGACTTCTATTCATTTAAATGAACACTCAGAACTCAGATAGACATGTAAGATAAGACCAGATTGTACAAGATGAGTTAGGGAAAAGAAGACTTTATTCACTTCTCAACATTTTGAAGCTTTCCCCTGAGAAATAAAATATTAATAGCAGTTTGCTATAGTATAATTCAGTTCACAAATATCTAAGAAGCACATGAGACATGCATCATATATCACCTTCAATCAATATTCCTCTTCTGAATTCTGAGAATCCTTTCTTTATACCTCCCTTTGGGCACTCCTGCCATTCTACCATAGAAGATTTTCTGGGGTGCTAAATTGTTAAAGATGTAGCTTTAGTAGGTTTTCATTTTTTCCTTATTCCAAGTACTAATGGACTCAAAATTCGAGGGCAGATTTTTTTTTAAACCTGCAGCGGCAATTTCAAATTGCATTTTGGAAAGAGAACTAGTGAGAGTCAGAGAGTCCATAAGAGCTACAAAGAGTGACAGTTGCAGCCCAAACAGCTGGAAGCCACTTTCTAGAGCTGTTTTTGAACCATGTGGTGGTTGGGTCTTTTTCATTTCTCTGGTTCACAACTCAATTTTGCAAGGGAATTCCACAGAGACTCACAAGACTATGTTCACTCTGAGAACCTTCTGGAACAATAGTGAATATCCTAATTTTCTGCATCTTTATTTTGTTATGTTGCTCAGTACAATAACTGCTTATTATTGTTTCTCTCTTTTTCTAAGCAGTCAACTATCCACTTGTTTCTCTCCCATGCACACAACTCCTATCCGTATTATATACTATAGAGTCTATATCAAAGATATTGCCTCAGGATTATCCAGCTTTCTATACACACATATATTTATAAATACATATATACATATGCATCTAAGTTATATGTGTATGAATACATAAAATTGTATGCATACAATACATATACATGTACATGTATATGTATATATCAATATACTTTTTAAAATGTAACCAGTGAGCAAATATAGAGCAAAGGAACATTTATAATAAACAATACTGTATCTAAGAGTATCTGCAGGAGGAGTCTATCATCAAAAAAAGGCCTTCTAGACCTTTCAAAACCAGAAGCTATTCTCTACTTTTTGCTATAAATGTATGCTGTCCCAGTGCTATTAAATTTTAATTTTGAGCCCATTTTTTTCATACATAGTCTGTATAATTTTAAGACTGTGGTACCCCTGCCTGAAATGCTTTATTAACAATTGTTCTTGTTATACTATCTCAGTAAATGTCTTTTCTAAAAACTTATTAAACCTATTGGCTGATTGTGAATGAGATATACATTTGTATGAGCTACAGTTTTAGAATTATCCCCTACAGAGATACCCCCTAAAACCTAAGGGAGCAGCTCACTCTGAGACCCCATGTAAGATTATCTCTGAGGAAGTAGTCAACAAGCATATGCCACATCTCTAGCATAGCACCAAAGTGGCTGTACAATTGCCACCCAAACAATGACATACGTTTTGAACATTTTTGATCACCTATCTTTTGGCTAGCCCTTTCTCCATTTGACAATCAACCTATTAGGCTTGAGAAGACATAAACTATCTCCTGCTCCCATTTATTTTCCCTTGTATCCTTATTCCACCATACTAAGGCAAGTACAGTAATGTAAAATGGGTCTTTGTGACTGATATGAAACATTACTTTATTAAAGCTCTTTGATTTGATCTCTGTGAAGATTGCAATTCATATACACAATATCAGAAAGTTACTTAAGACTCAGAGAGATAAAATGACTTATTTTTGTTCATTCTCATAAGTATGAAGAAAGTTTTGAACTCAGGACTACTCTTTTGAAATCACAAAATATTGGATATTTAATTAGATTCTAAAATAATTTACATTCATACTTATAGAACAGCCAAAAGAACATTGAATTAGTATTCAGTCCTAGTTCTGTACCCATAAATAACTAGCAGTATAACCTTCTGAAAAGTCACTAGGCCTTTCTGAGCATCAGTTTCCCGATGTATGAAAAGATGGCAAGGTTAGATCTAAGGTCCTTTTCAGTTCTAAAATCCTATAATTTCATAACATTAAGTACTGGAGAAATAGTGGCCCAGGAAAAGATGTCACTGCAAGATCAGCTACTTCTGAATATTGTCATTAGAGAAAAATTCTATTAATAAATACAGCTCTAATAAAGGGAATGATATGACATCCCCATTTATGTTCCATAATTCTCATTTGAGGAGACTTTCAAATTGGCACTATCTCATAAGTAGCAATGCCATAAACCTTTCTGTATCTTCAGGCTCCATTTCAGGAAATAAATGACAGCATCTTTGCTTTCAGTCCATTTGCAGAAACAATCAATAGCCTATTTAGTGTCAGTAAGAAGGAACAACATATCTTTCATGAATTTTAATTAAGATTTAGCTTGCTCAGTGGATACACAAACATCTTTCAAAACGTAGTTCGTTAATGCTTGGGTATGAATGAGCTTTTTTTTTTTAATGGGGGAAAAAGTGATGTTACTTTCCACTGATATTTAACATAGAGAGTTAATGTTCTTCTGTACCCTCTTGGTGACATTTCCAGATATTGTCATTTTGGATCAGAATTGCTTATTTTTCCTTCTTAAAACAACAAACAAAAAACATAGTATGCAACTTTAGCACAATAGATTTAGAATTGCAAGGGACCTTAGAGTTCATTTCCATTCAGACATCTCATTTTAAATGTAAGGAAACTGAGGCTCAAAGAAGATGAATGATTTCACCCAGATCACAGTGGTACTAATCATCAGATCAGAGATTTGTATACAAATTTCCAGTCACTAAGTCCAATACACTTTCCATTATACCATACTGCGTCCAGTTAGTCATATTTATCATGGCATTATGGAAGTGACACTGAACTTACAGTCAGAAAATCTGGGCTCAAATCCCAACTTACCACATACTAGTTGTGTAACCATTTGCATAAGTCGTTTTACCTCATTGGGTCTCGGTTTCCTTACCTACAAATTGAGGATATTGCAACAGCTGATCTCTAAAGTCTCAGCCACATATAAACATTCTATGATTAATAACAAGTGTCAAAGGTCAAGAGTGTCAGAAAATACATTTAATGTGGCACAAGGGACAATGAGTAGTTTTAGAAGGAAAATAAATATTTATGTTTAATAACTGTTGTTGTTGGTAGTAGTACTAAGACTGTTGATTTCCTTTTGTTCTAGATAAGACACTCCCTTGTTTACATCAGCTTACATTATAAAATGTAGGAATATATGTAAGATAGGGCAGTGCAATAGACTGGAAGTGAATTATCTAGTCTTAACTCTTTGACTAATTAGTTACATGATATGGGCCAAGTCTTCCCCATTTAGAGGTCCAGTTTCTTCTTCTATAAATAGAAAGAGTTAGACTAAGGGATCTCATATATCTCTCTTCCTAATCTAAAACTGTAATCCTGTTCTTTCTATCACCTGAAACTGGGACTCTGGGATAACTACAAAAAGCACGCGAAATGTCACTACCATAGATAGAGCGTTTCTTTTCTTTCAGGTAGCTTTATAATACAACATTGAAAAAAAATACACACTCATTATATATAATATACACATATAAAGGATTTACAACATCATTATAATCAGTACTTTCCCACTTCTACAGTATATATCTGAACTCATTAAAGGAAATATATGTCATTTATCATCTTTGCTTTCATCTACTACCACTAGTAAGACATGTTATAGGAGTTATTTCTCTGTTAGAATATGGGCTCCATGAAGACAGAAACAGTTTTTCATTTTGATTTTGGTCTTGGTATCTCCAGTCCCTAGAACAGTCTTTCACACATAATAATTGATATTTCATAAATGCTTGAATATAGGTCTTCAGAGAACATATCAACACTCATTTTGCCTAGTCCTCTTTGTGACTAACAGTAAGGATTTTTGAGATTTCTGGTTGGAAAGACATCAGATTTTAAATTCTCTGCCAAGCATATTAGATAATTAGAGATCAGACCTGAAACCTTGAATTGATTAGTAAAAACATGCTCCAAACAACTCAGTTACTTGGCCTACACTACCTATCACATATGGTATGGGTGAAATTCTATTACAGTAAATGTCAAGGAGATAGCCAAATTACTTAATTTGATTTGTTGTAATGAATATTATCCAAAATAATCAGGCTGTCACCAGAGACACATGAATGTTTTTCTCATGTAGTGTGATATTTTATTTGAACATCAATATAACTGGAAATTATGGGTACAGAATGATCCCCAGGAGAATTCCAAATTGTTATATAAATCTAACTACTGAGTAAGAAGACTATCAATGAGTGATAATATATAGTTACATCACCAAGAGCAACAATATTTAGATATCAAATTGATAAATTCAGCATTCACTTTTTAAAATACGTAGATAGCAAGCTGGAACTGCAGTCCAGGTCTGGTCTAGATGTAAGGGAATCTGGGTTTTTAATTACAACCTTTAAATAGCTGGATAATGATGGACAAACCATTTAACCTCTCTTGTCATGAACTTCTTCATTTCTAAAAGAGAGGGTTGATACTAGCAATACCTAAATACCCTTCACGGTTATTATAGAATTTCTTTATACAGTGCATTTTTCACAAGCAATATGAGACCTTCAAATTTCCATCTTTCCATAACTGGCTATGAAACATGTGCTTCCCAACAGAAAAAAATCATCTTTTCTCACCAAGACAACTTAAGAAACCTCTTACAGAATCTCACAACAACTGAACTTTACTTTTAACGTTGTAAAATAAAGCTTGTACTTGAATAATTTTCTATAACATGTGGGACAAGTGGTCATCCAAATATTGTGTGGCTTCTTTTTGAGGGCAGGAAATCACAAACTCTAGAGAGAGCCAATGCTTCTCTTAGAGTTTTCTGTTGTTAGAAAATATTTCCATATAAAGGCTAAATGTGCTTTTTAGTAACTTCCTACTCATTTCAGCTAGTTCTTCTTTGGACAAGCTGAACAACTCAGTTTTCTCTTCAAACAGTTATCATATTCTTACTAAGTCTTTTTCCTTCCTTGAACTGAATATGCTCAGTTCCCTCAGTCAAATTTCATCTTGCATAGACATCAGACCTTTTGTCTTACTGTTCACCCTTCTCTGACAACTCTCTAGCTAATTCATGTCATTTCTCAGCTATGTCACCCAGAACTGAACACAATAATCCTAATATGACCTGACTGGGGTTGACCTTCCTGGAAGATAGGCCTTTAGGAATTTCGATCCATATTGCCTTAGCATTTGTGACTGCCATTTCAACATTGCTGACCAACATTGAGTTTGCTATCCACTAAAACCGGCAAAGTATTTTTTAGACAACTGCTATCTTACAAAACCACCCCATCTTATAAAGTTTTACAGTTGATTTTTTAACCTAAATTTAAGACTTTACATTTTTCCCTATTCAGTTTTCATTTGGTCAGTGTTATCACAGTGCTCTAGTCTGTTAGGACTTTTTGTCCCTCTGAGTTTTGTGCTGTCTGAAAATGTGATATTCATGTAGTCTATACCTTTATCCAAGTTGTTAATAAAGATATAAACAACACAGGGCCAAGCTCAAACCTCCTTCAAAAGTAATAAGAAACACAAATGATTATTTTTGGCATCCAGCAAAACAAACAAATTTAAATTCACCAATCAGTAAAGAAATATATACATATATACATACATACATAGGTGTATATATATGCATACTATATATATGTATATATTTGTATATATAATATATATATATATATATATATATATATGTTAAGGATGCCTATAAACATTTGGTTTGAAACATCAAATAGGCTGTTGGTAATGTAAGATTGGAATTCAAGAGAAGGACTATAGTTGGGACTACAGATCTTATCATTATCAATCAACGTATCTAAAACTTGATATTGATTGATATTTAAACTCATGTTAACAGATGGGGTTGCCAATAGCAAAAATGTTGAAAGAGTTGAAACAAGGCCCTAGAACAACTTTGGAATACACTCATAGTTTAAGGTTAGATTATGGATAATATGCTGAGAAACCGTATGACAGACAGGAAGAGAAGCAGTATAGATGACAGTATCCAAGAGAAGATGATGGCCACAATTTTCAAATGTAGAAAAGCAGTCAAGAAAGATGATGATGAAAAACAGTCCAAATCCATATCACTGCAGTAGCATCTCATTCATAATTCCTCATCTTAAACATAAGGATAACATGAGATAATTTATTAAATACTTCATTAAAAATTCCGATATTTCTCTTTGCTCAGCTCCTTCCACCCCTCAGATATATCTAATTGCTTTGTTGATAAAGGAAATAAGGCTAATCTGATGTAACCAGTTCTAGATGAAGTCATACTGGCTCTTTTTGATCATGATTTCATTTCCTAAATATTTACTAACCATCTCTTTAAAACTGATTTTAGAAGGTTACTGGGGACCAAATTAAAGCTGAATGGAACATATTTTTCTTTTCTTTAAATAAATTTATTTAACTTTTTACATTCATTTTCACAAGATTTTGGGTTCCAAAATTTTCTCCCCATTTGTCCCCTCCCCCTCCCCAATACACTGGACATTCTAATTACCCATATCACCAATCTGCCCTCT